>JAYDZK010000056.1:50981432-51045193 GCA_034509185.1 Euphonia xanthogaster | reverse complement strand
CTGCGCGCTTCTTCTCTCCCCCTTCACTCTCAGGACAAGTCTTAAAGGCGCAAAACTTATTATTCAGCATAAACAGACAAGACGATTGGGAATAAAAGCATCATACAGTCAACCTAGGACAACACACAGATTCCTCCAGAAAATCAGTGCCCATAGCACAATGAGCATGCAGTAGTTGGTGCCCAATCCTAACTATTTGTCATTTTACTGAGTTATTTAATTTTTGTTCAGAGGATACCCTGGTTATTTTGCAGAAGTATGATTCCACGGGCAGATAGAGAGACTGGGGGAACGGACAGCATGTGATGAGCATGACACAAATTAGGTCCATCTGTGCCTATTGGGAGCAGGAGGTGCCCATTAAGGTGCTGTAAAGCATTTTCTTGAATCTTCTGATGACTGAAAATATTTGCAAATCCATTCCCAGTTCTTTCCTTAAAGAAATGAAAGTTTAACTTTTATATTTAGCGTACTCCAAAACTGAGGCATCGTGACTCATGATGAATCATGAGTACACTGGTTCTCAAAAGTTTCTTCATCTTTTTAATTGGCTGAAAAGGAAAATGCTTTTTAGGAAGAAGTGGGCTTCAGGAGCTGTCATTGTGGTATGTAAAAACACATCAGGAGGCCAAAAGGCAATATTCCAAATTTTGGGAGGTTTTTGTCCTTGCAAATCAAGAGGGTCACGTAGAGCTTAAATTCTTGGATAAACATTTATCTTATTTTCTTCATTGCTGAGGAGTAAAAATAGACAAAATGAGAACTTCCGCCCTTGCCAGAGAGGATCAGACAGCTCTGGCACAGTTCAGCACAGAAACACAACATACTTATGTATTCCTTTAGACCAGCTCAGCAAATAGCCCAATTTGTGCCTACTTTTTGCAATTATTTCTGGGAAAAAATCTTCTGCAGTCTTCCCGTAAATAATTCATGAGGGTATTTATCCTAAACTTCTTGTCCCTTGGCCCCATAACTACTTGCTCTTTAAATGATACCTGTGGTTTGTGTACATGTAACTGACTGTGCCTCAATTGCCTATAACAATACAGGTAATTTTCATTGGCTGCAATACTCTATCATTACTTTGGCTCGCTGCTTAATATGCCACAGTAATGAACGCATAACAGTGCCTGGTAACTTTTCCCCTGCTTGTCTCCAAGTTATTTAAAGTGAAGGGAGGAGGGGCAGAGGCTGGCATCTAATTAATAATTTGTTCATTTCAGCTTTGTAATGAGAAAGAGAAAGGAAAAATATGAGGATGGCTGTTTATTACTTAAGCCAATATAATGTCAATCCATGATTGTGGCTGGCAGTGTGACTTTCTGAGGCTATTTCTT
Organism: Euphonia xanthogaster; assembly: GCA_034509185.1. Classification (NCBI taxonomy): domain Eukaryota; kingdom Metazoa; phylum Chordata; class Aves; order Passeriformes; family Fringillidae; genus Euphonia; species Euphonia xanthogaster. The sequence goes on along the minus strand of JAYDZK010000056.1, from coordinate 51,043,856 downwards.
TGGGGAATGTAAAAAACTGCAAAGAAAATGAAGTGTAAAAAAACCAGACAAGCATCAGGAGGAAAATATTTCATCTTGTACACAACTAAATGGGAAAAGAGACAAGCAGGCAACAGATGACAGATGAATGGGCCTATGATGGACTGCATTTTTTGTGTCGAAACAGAGCCAACTGTCTAACAGTCATTCAGATGGTAGGAGGGGCACCACACAGCATGATTTCCAGTTCAGTTGGCACTTATGGGTTTAATTATGTACATGGTAAATATTCTGCAATGACAATATCCTGCCTTCAGATATAGGCACCCAAAGCCAAGGCTTCTTTCTAGCTCTGCCTCTCCTACTGTTCTTAGTTTTCACTTTGAACTGATATAAAACTGCTGTGAATTCCCAGGGATGAGGGAAGCTGTCACAAATGCCACATTACCTGCCTCACAGAGAACATTAATTCCCCTGTTTGTTCATTGCAGGGGTCCTGTGCTCTGACATGACTCCTGCTCTCTGACATGAAGTGGTTTGAAAAGACAAATAAGGCTGGCTCAGGGTTTATTTTTACATTGGCAGGTGGATATAACCTGCACAGTCCACTTGTTTCCTGCTCTTCTTTTTGACTATCCTGTAGCTCCAGCAGTGTAGCTCAACACAGGTGCTTTCCTTTAAACTGAAATGACACGGAGGGTATCAAATAGAGCTTACAGATAAGCAAAAAGGATTTCTGACCAGTCAACTTTCCAGAACTGACCAGAAACTTTCAACCGGGAAGGAAAAGCAAGAAGCTTTTTGCAAAGTACAGCAAGAAATAATTGCTTATTTATGAATACTTAAATAATAGAGCATAACAACTTCTGTATGCTCATAATAAATGGTTTTGTTAGCTATAGTGGAGCATTCATTCCTGTGCACACAACTGCCATTGGTGGGCAGAAGTCCAGTGATGGTGGATTGAGCTGTCCATTCTCATTGGTGATTTCTTTCACACTGCCTCCAACTCCACTTTTGCTGGTGTAAAACCAGAAGTAACTTCACTTAAGTCACAGAATCAGAGAATGGGTCAGATTGGAAGGGATCACCGCCAGTGATTTGATCCAGCCTCCCTGTGCCACATCTCTCTTGTATTGGACAGAGCACAGAACTGGACATAGCACTCCAGGTGTGCCTCGCTAGGGTTAATAGAGGGGCAGGATCCTCTCCCTTGACCAGCTCCCTTCCTAATGCACCCAAGACACCACAGACCTCCTTGGCCCAGGGCTCACTGCTAGCTCATGGACAGCTTGTTGTCCAGCAGGACCTCCAGGTCCTTCTCCACAGAGCTGCTTTCCAGCAGGTGGGATCCCAGCCTGTACTGGTGCAGGGGGTTACTCCTCCCCAGGTGCAGGACCCTACATGTATTTTTATAGAATTTCAGACAGTTCCTCTCTGCCTATCTCTCTAACCTTTCAAAATCTTTTTGAAGGGCTGCACAGCCCTCTGGGGTATTGGCCACTCCTCCCAGCTTGGTGTCATCAGGGCCCTTCAGCCGAGTCATTGATGAACAAGTTAAACAGTACTGGGCTCAGTTCTGGACTTTGTGGGACAAGACTAGTAACAGGCTACAACTGGACCCTGTGTCAGTGATTATGGCTGCCTGCTAACTCTGTTGTTGTTGTCAGAGGAAATGGAAAATCCCCTCTATACTTTTGCAGCTTTGTCACAGCTTTTAGGAACATTTTGAGAACTGGTCTCTGATTTACAAAGCCCTTTCAGCTGTGGCCTGTGATTTCCCTTCCTAAGGCTGTTTTTGTTCATTACAGCAATTGAAAAAAAGCTGGGGCTTTTCTCCATTTAATCTCCACAGGGGAGATCTGCCTATTCTGTCTGCATACTTTTCCTTGATGCGCCTAAACCTCAGAAATTGCTTCTCTGCTACCCTAATAGAAGAAAAATATATTGACTCTCACAGCATGTGGCAATCCCAGAGGGTCACAGGTAAATGAACTTTTAATTGGCCTTCTGTTTGTGCGTGTGGTTGGGGATTCAGGGACACGGGAAGATGCAAAGTACTTGTCAAATAAGTGGTTAATTATTCAGCAATAGCAGACATGAGCTAAATGAGGAGAGGTTGATCTTGCAGGACATAATTGGAGCTGATTTTTCTAAGGGGAGCAAACACCTGTTTGTGACCCTAGGTTATGCAGAGGTCCAGAGATCTAATTAGGGTAAGGCAGATACCTCTGTAAGTCTTCCAATATTTGGTGAAGGAGTAAAGCAGGGAGGCCCAGCTGTGCTGTCATTTACCCTGAGCTTCCTCTTAGGACCCTTGCCTATTCTATATTAAGGAACACAGCTGCCAGTTTCCTCTGTAGCTAAGCATCTGGGAAGGATTCCATGACATATTCCCTTAGTTACAGAGTCTTCCTTCTTTATACTGTAAAAGATGAGACACAGACAGAGAGAGAGAGCAAGAGACCTGTGTACCTTCAATGGACTCTGCTTTATAACTGAACTGCATTATCCAAGCTTCCCAGATGGAATATGCAATTTCAGTGATTTCACAACCAGTGATTTCTCTTTATTTGTCAGTTGTTTTTCTGCCGTGTGATACTAAGAAGTTATGAAAGTTGTCGAGGTGTTAGCAGTTAAGGAAACAAATAGGCTGATAAAATGACTTAATAGGTTGCAGTAACAAAAACTGTCTAAATTCCTTGCTAACAAAACCTGGTCATGACAAATTACATCTCTGAATTAGAAAGCACCCCCAGTTCCCTAATAATAACCTTTCCAGATGAATCCGTGCAGCACCGGCTGTTTCAGTTTATGGGATATTCACACCATGTCTGTTTGAAGAACTGATGACCCTCTGTAGCTCTTTCAAAATCAATTTGTCCACACACTGTGAGATAAAGATTTTCACTTCTGTTGAGTGTTAACCCAGAGAGTGCTGAGCTTCTGCAGCCCTCCCAGAAAATGAGACCTGCGGAGGAAAGGGATGTAGAGCTCTGTCTGATGAAAGCAGACTGGAGATACAGAAACATGAACTCTTTAGAAGTACTGAGTACACATTTTGATAATGTATTTATAAACCCCATATTAAAAGGAAATCATAAGTGAATATACTATTCTATAGGAAATGCTAATGGTTTAGAAGACCAGGAAATTCTGAGCCAATTCTCTTCTCCTACATTACTAGGACTATGGAGAACATTACACGTGCAAGGGAGTTCTCAACATATTAGACCTTTCTAAAGGATAAAGAAAATCTAATATATGGAAACTTCTTCAGAAAGTTTTTAACTCTCTCCTGGCTTAAACAGAAGAGTCTAGGCTAAGACATGCAATTGTGCCTGTGACTTTTGGTTACCAGAAAATTACAGAATGGGTGAGATTAGAAGTGGCCTCTGGAGGTCATCTTGTCTCTGCTCTTGTTCAAACAGGGTCACCATCAAGTTCCTCAGGACCATCTCCAGATGTGTTTCAAATATCTCCAATGGTGGAGACTCCACAGTCTCCCTGGACAATCTGTGCCAGTGCTTGGTCACACTCATAGCAAAAAAGTATTTTCTGATTTTTAGAGAGAACCTCCTGTGTTTCAGTTTGTGCCCATTGTCCCTTGTCGTGTCACTAAAAACCCCTGAAGAGTGCTTGGCTCTTCTTTGCACCCTCCTTATAGAAATTTATACAAAATAGTAGGATCTCCCTCCAAGCCTTCTCTTTCCTGTGCTGAGCAGTCAGAGCTCTCCCAGCCTTTCCTTATACGTGTGGCACTCCAGTCCCTTCATCATCTTAGTGGACTTCACTGGACTCTCTCCAATGTGTCCACATCTCTCTTCTCTTGTGGAGCCCAAAACTGGACCCAGCACTCCAGATGTGTTCTCCCCAGTGGTGAGTAGAGGGGAACGATCCCGTCCCTCGACCTGCTGGCAACATTGCTCCTAATGCAGCCCAGGATGTCACTGACTTTCTTTGCTGCAAGGGCATGCTGCTGCCATATTCTCCTTTCAATGTCCAACAGGATCCCAGGTGCTTTTCTGTTGTGCTGTCTTCCAGCAAGACCATGCTCAGCATTTACTGGTGCCTGGGACCCCTTGTAGAATTTTATGAGGCTTCTGCCAAGTCATTTCTCCAGCCTGACAAGGTCCTTCTGGGACGGGAGCACAGCCCTCTGGAGTATCAGCCCCTAGCCCCTGTTTTGTGTCATTGGCAAACCTGCAGATGGTACACTCTGCCTCATCATCCAAATCACTAATGAAGATGTTAATCAGAATCAGACTCAGTATTGGCCCTAGACTGTGCCAGGGGATCACCACCCTCTGGGCCCAGCTGTTCAGACAGTTTTTGATCCAGCTCACTGTCTGCTCATCCAGCCCATACTCCAACAACTTGTCTGTGAGGATTTTACAGGATTAAGCCTTCCTTGATAGCCTTAGGAAAGTCCAGGTAGACAATGCCCACTGCTTTCCTCTCATCTACCAAGCCAGTTCTTTCATTGTAGAAGTATTCAATTTGGTCAGGTACCAGGTTGGAAATGTTTTGAACACTGAATTAGAAATGACTAAAGTAGAACAGATTTGCAGAAAGCTTCTGCTTAGTACTTCCTGCAAGTCAGTCTTTTATAGGCATCTAAGATTGTGCATTTAAATTGATCAGTTTAAATTTTATCTTAAATGAAGCTGGAAGAAAATAGCAATTCAAGATGTATGCCTACTGCAGGCAACATCTTTACTGTTATGTTTAACAATCAGGGGAAGAAAGGAGCTGTTTAAGAAAAATCCCTCAATTTATGGTTTTTCTTATTAGCACAGATCTGAAAATTATGCCTTTCTGTGTGCTGTTAAGTGCTGATTCTTAAGTGTTAGAGGTCTCCATGAGGTCTGATTTAATTATTTAGTATTCCATAAAGGCCTAGTTTCAGATCCTCCGTAAGTCATTGGAAATGTTCCCTTGATCTCAGCATGTAGGTCCCTCTGAGTGCTGCTCAGGCTGAACATTCAGCCTCTGGAAGGAAGAATCACTGCCTGCTGTGCATCACTGGAGCTCTCCCAGCCACGCCTGGTGAGCTGCTGCAGCCTCTCCAAAAGGAGCAATTGGTCCAGTGAGGAAAACAGAGGAGACAGACCCATAGGGGAGCAATCTCTCACACCATTATGGCCATATTTTAAGTTTCTTTTTCACTAAGTAAATCTCTAGGCTGCAGGATCCTGTTTTTTTGGAAAGATCTTTTTTTCAGCTTCTTCAGTTACCCCCATCTCCTTTATCTATCAAACCCTTTAACCACCTGTCAGCAACATTTGAGAAGGACTGTGAATAACACTCAAGCTTCTGTTTGTACTTCCTGTGACCTTCTCCAGATCAAAGCCCTTCCCACATTGGGAGTATCTGCTATGTTCTGGCTCTGTAGGAGACCAGATCAACACTGTGCTTCCTCTGTATTCAGGGCCCAACTACTGACTCCAAAAAATTGTGAGGGTTGAATGATATCTCCTCTAAGAAGAAAGAAGGGTAAAAAGGGATGGGCTTGAAAGTTTAAAGGGCAGCTTAAATCTTCAAATATCTTCCAGGTCTGGCTGACACCTTGCCTAGAACTGCAAGACAAACCAGTGGGATACAAACATGAGAAAGAAGACTATAGCAGATGTAAAAGCTCATTTTATTCCCACTAAAGAAAACTCCAAAATGAATACCCTAACTATTTTAGACCTGTGTGATTATGTCTGTATACATATTGGACTACCTGTACAAATGAATTGTAGAGCTATAGTCACAAATTTTTGAGGTTTTGAGATGAAAGGTTTAAGTTTTTTAGAACTGACAGCATGTTGTTGTTTGGAGTTTCTGCAAAGTGAGTTGATATTATAAGAGATACAGTAAGATCTACTGGTTTTGAATCTGTGATTTGGACACCAAACATCAGACCAGAACCAAAAACTGCTTCAATACCTCTAAAAATCTAAGTAGTTACTTAATATATCTGTTCTGGAAAGCACTTAATTGAGCACTTACACTTATGCACATTTAAGTCCTATTGATTTTTAAATGGAATTTAAGCACACACCTAAATGCTTCACTGATTTTTTTATATGGGGGAACAAAAGAATTGCTTAGGGGAGCAGATTAAAGGTCCTTCTAATAAGGTGTCCAATACTCATCAATGCTCAATAATGCATTTTACTTTTTAGTGCTATACCATGAAGAAATTTCTTCCTGACCTCAGCAGGTAACCATGCCCTGAAGCATGAGAATTGATAGCCCTTGTAATTGTATTTAGCTGGTGTCCTTGCAGATGTTCTTTTTATTTATATAAATGCTGAACCACTTGAACATGGGGAGTGATCATTCTCAATATCCAGACCAGTGAATATTATGGTTTAATTATACCTTTTGTAAACATCGCCTTTCATCCACTCACAATGTGTTGCTTTGTAATTTCATTCAAAGGCCCCCAATTTATTTTTTATTATCAAAAAGACTGACTAGTAGTGCTTTCTTTGCCTTCCTTTTATCATTTAAAATTCTCCATACCTTTAGTGTAGCTGCCGTCAGTTCTCAAGTCAATACTTTTCTTCTTCTGAAGTGTCTTAAAGTGAACTACCTTACAGTCACATCTTTGGCATAAACTCCAGCTCAGCAGCAATGCATGGAGAGGAAAATAGCAGACCTTTGTTGTCAATTATTCAGTGTTGTTGTGAGCAGGTGGCACAGAGTAATAAAAGGATACTATTTCTTTCCTGTCTCATTTTTTTTGTAAGTGTGGAGAATGACCACCTCTTTGCCTGAGGCTGATTTCTGACATTCTCTCACATGTGTTATTACACATGTAGGTTCACTGAAGTCAGTGGAGATCTCATCTTGTGGAAGCATCTAAAATTCTTTGTGAGAGGTTTTCTGGATCTGACCCATATGGGTTCATCATGTAATGAAGGTACAAAAAGAAGGATGGGAGAGGAGAAAATCAGATGATCAGATCCCGCAGTAACTTTTGAAATGGCTAAAAGGCAACATGAGGCATTTTCAATTATTTACTCACTTCCTTTAGTTTTTAAAACAGTAAAATGAGACTGTTCTGTTTAGTGCTGGTATTATGATAATAGAGACTATGGGTCTTAGGGGAATGATTGGGGCAGAGAAATACCAGCAGCTGGAGAACTTGCTTTGAAAAGGCTCCTGTGCTGGAAGGTACTGCTCACACGCAAAGAAAGGAGAAAGGCTGATGCTGCTTGGGAAGGAGCTGGGTCAGAGCAGGGATTGCTAATGAAGTCTGGTCAAGGTCACCGGATGCAAGAAAAGCCTCTTTACATTCAAGGGGTGCTATCTAGTGAATGAGCCCAAAAGAGGAATGGGCTGAGATACTAGGAGACAGGTCTGGGGAAAAAACTTGAAGACCCAGAAACAAAACAGATGGACAAGGAAAAATGCAGATGCCAGTGGGGATACCAGGTTACAGGTCAAGCCAACAGGGAAAAAACTGATTCAGAAAAGAGAAAAGAAAAGCATTTAAAAGGAGAAATAAGTGGCTTCTTTCTGCTATATCCATTGTGACCAAATTAAATAATCTTAAGCATTTCTAATTTTCCTTTCAATGGAAACTCTCCAAGGATTCCCTGGCCTCAGTAGGCAATCACTTTAGGCTCTGAAGCATGAGATATGACTACCATTATAATTATCTTAACTTGTATAGATACAAATATTACTAATGGCCATGAAATTCTCCAGTGTGGTCTCTTTTTTTCCCCTTCCTTTTAGATAGTCTTTGCATTAGTGTCCTTAGCTTCCTAGGACTGAATTTGTGAAAAGGAGTACACACTGCACAAGTCAGTCCACTCCTCGCATTTGTTCTAGATATACAGCCTTTTACAACCCCTGGCCAACAGCTTCCCTTGGGTTTCTAAAGGATTTTGAATAATGAAAAGTGAATTGGGAAATGAACTATTGTAATGGGTGAATTTTAACAGATAGTTTTATGGAAATTGGTGGTTTATTTATATATACTGTAATTGTAACATGATTCACTAAATACATTTGAGCACTAAATGTACTGCTTATTAATTTACATTTTAAGACTCCCCTTGTTCTTGCACTATGTGACAACAAAAAGCACAGACTGATTAGTTTTCACTGTTTCTCATGTAATTATGAATACCTCAATAAAATCTCTCCTAACTTCTTTCTCCTTTCAGGCAAAATAGAATAGAGTCCTTTAAATTTACAGGTTTGACTTTTGACAAGTAGATAAGTTTGCCTCATTATCTGAAATATTGCCCTGTACTTTCCTAAATTGTTACTGGAAATTTCAACACACTGTTTAACTGCACAGGCTTTCTTTGGTACTCAGGGCACCCCCACAGGATCAGTGGCCACTAAGGCCCATGTGGGGTATTTACCACAATATCACCTCACTCCTCACTTCACTGCACAGGTCTTTTGTACAGCCGGACACACAGCCTGGGGCCTGATTTGGAAAACAGCCCAGATGAAGCCAAGGGTTTTCTTTAAATTATTTTGATGGGTGATAAGCTTAAATGAAAGAAGGCTTAAACGCATTGAAAGAAGGCCTAAACGCATTCAAAGAAGGCCTAAATGACTCCACAAAAATGGCCAGCAAGCTTTTAGTGAGCAGTCCTTTGGGAGAGGGTCTGTCTTTTAGTCATTCCTATGACTGACCAGCTCCTATGGTTGGGGTTGGGGTGTAGCTAGTGCTGCTGACAACGGCACAAATACCATGTTCTGAGAGTAGCAGGATTAGTAATGCCTGCCTTAATACCCCCGCTTCTATACAAGCCCCCAACTCTCTGTTCCCCAATTCCTGTGCAATGTTATTGCTAACAGGACTTTTCATAGCCTGCCCACTTCCTTGGCTGTATCATGAGACTTGCATCATCCTCCTGTGCCCCTAATTCAGGAGAGAAAATTGTTGGGCAGCAGAACTGCATGGGCAGGCTGAGCAAAGCAAAGGTAACCATGGAGCTCACTCTGAAACCTGTTCTTCTATGATGATACTGATTTGGAACCCTTTCCTCTATCCAGACCCAATTCTTTCAAGGCACAGGTGTTTCAAATCTCTGAAACCTCCTGAAAGGTTGGTTGAAAATAGGCAATGACTTTAGTATGTAGGAAAGCAGCAGGCAGAAGAATGATTTCATAAGGCTTGTTTCCTCAGGAAATGAGGGTAACAAATAAATAGTCAAGAGTCAAGCTGCAGGTATTGGTGATAATGGCATGAAAGCTTAATATATATATTTTTTCCCCATAGTAGTACTCATTGTAAGACCCTTGGTCTGGGCTTCTCAGATGGCTGGAAGTATTTAATAAATCTGTCAATCATAAGACTAGGGAGTTATCCTGGCAACTCTTGGATTTCTGCTTGCTGTTTCTGTGCGCTTTCCTTCTTCATGTAGCAAGGAAGCTTAGTTCTGGAGAGGGGAAATAAACAGGGTATGTGTTCCCAGCGGGGTGGAAAGGTCAATGGTCTTTCACACACCAGTGATCACAATGTGGGTCATGAATGCCACATGCTGGATCAACAATCTTTCTTTCTCAGCAGAGACTTTGGTCCATCAGACCCTCTTGGCTGATAATGAGGAAATATTATTCCTCATTATAAATAATAATAATACTGCAGATTTCTGCTAAGGAAACTTCACCACTGGTTTAGAGAAAGTGCTGCAGGTGACCATGGCCCTAGATGGGGAACCATCTAGGTGTGATGTACAGCTGGGCAGATGGAGACCCTGCTTTTGGCCCTTTCTGCTTTTAGTTTTTTCCTGGTTTCAGCAACCCCTGTGAATGCCTGCATGACAGAGAATATCAGTTTTCACCATGATACTCATTAAAGCTGAAGCAAATAGGCTGTGAAGGGCTAAAGTTACAGCATCAGCCACCTGTGCCTGTTAAGTAGGTCTTGCTGCTTTCCTCCTCCCTTCTGCTAACCCTTTCAGAAGACAGGCTCTGTGTGTGTGTGTGTACACAAGAGAGATGGACACCTTGAACTGGACTCTTCCCTGATGCTGACACCACACTTCTACCTCAGCAAGATGCTGCCCTGGCCGGAGCTGCCAGCCCTCCAGCAAAGCATCATCTGTCAGGTGGAGCATTAAGCTGCTCTCTATGGAAGCCAGATCTATTAAAATACAACCCATCTCAGGGATATAGTGGAAAATGCATTGACCAGTCTCAACATAAAGAATAGGAGCAGACTTCCCATGCTCAGCATTACTACCTGAAAACAAGTTTGGTAAATGATTCTTTTGCATGCTCCTTACCTTGTCTCCACAGGCTTCCCAGGCTGGTATGTTTACTGTAACTCTTCGCTGCATCCTTAGTCAATTTTTCCGCTTGTTATAAAAGAAATAAAAGTTTACCAAACAGACGAATAATTCTGATTAACTATAAATGGCTGCATGCCAGGGCTGTCCCTATGGTGCAATTATCCACTCCCTCTTTGCTGTAGGAGAAGAGAATCTCTTTAAAATGTCTGTCAGATGTTGCTGCTGCAGTAATGTAGTGCTCTGCAGGCAAAACCCATGGCTCTGCCTCACTCACCTCCATGCAAACTACTGTAGGGATCCATCTAACAGCTGGGATCTTAGGGCAAAGCATTATAAGCTATTTCCCCATATTGTTTGGTGAGCAAATCAGCAATCCCTGGATTAAGCTCAGAAACAACTCCCTGAAGCTGTTGAGTCCCATAAAGCCCAGGATATGTACATAGAGCCATAGCAGCTATTTTTCAGCATGTGAATTTTTAATGATGCTGCTCTGCTGGAGTGGTGCTTCTTACAGCTCACACTGTTCCCCTAGCCAGCAACTTTCTTGCAAGCCAAAGGGTTTGTGAGCACAAGGTAACCACAACCTGGCTCCAGCCTCCATTCTCCTATCTCCAGTGCCCATTCCCTCTACCAAGAGCTTGACTGTCTTTTTTGCCATGGAAAGGCAGCTGTGCTGGCTCTTCCATCCTGTCTTATTCACCACTAACAAATCTTCAGGAGAAAGTTGTTACTGATGTCTCTGCTATATGAAAAGCTTCATTTGAGTAACAACTTCTCTTCCTGCATGCTCAGATTCCTCTTTTTAGTTTCTTATCCTTCATAGAAGGGCATTTCTAAAGGAAATTAATCACAGGAACCTTCTCTACCCCCTCCTCAGATCAGGAGGTTCAGCCCAGCTCTTATCCCTGGGTTACAGGATACTCAAGAATTATTCTCCCTCAAAATCTCCTCCTTTATTAGGATACACATTTAAATATTCACCAGAGAAGGATAACTCTCTGTTGTGGAAGCCAGGAGCAATTGGAGTTTTGGTTTCTGCTTCAGTCAGTTTTTACACAAAGCTCAGGTGAGAAAGAGAAAACACAAAACAGAGCATAAGACGGAAAAGCCCATATATAGGAGCAATCATCAGTCCTTATGCTCAACCATATAAATGTGCATGCTGTCTCTGCCACAAACCCCCAAAATTAATTTCAGTAAAAATGGTCACAGAAACAAACCAGCATTTTACTTCTTCCATTTTCCCAGAGAAAATGTTAGCTCCCCAGGAGTTTCCTGGGGGCTTTAAATAAAACCCTCCATTAAAAGGTTTTATGCAAATTCAGGAGCAGAGATTCTGTTCCTTCCCCCAAAATGCTTATTCAAGCTTTTAATCTGAGGAAATTTTAATCTTTAAATTTATTTTGTTCTTAATGCAAGTTTAGTACATTTTAAGAAAAACACTTTTGTCTAACTATTCAGAAAAGTAGGCCGTGTTTCTTCTTAAAAATCCCACGGACCTCAAATTAACTCTGGGGTGTTGTGGGAGGTTAAATTTAATCACCATCCCTATGACTTGCATCGATTGCAGCTACTTCTGTTGTACATTTTCCTTCTTTCCAATGTCATTATTATTTGGTTTTTTTTGAAATGTGGGAGGATCTATCCATCCTACCTAATTTTGAACCAGGACTCTGCTAAGTGTTATACAAACACAAAAGAAACCCATGGCTCTTCCTGAGCACACAGGGTTGTGAGACAGTGATGAGGAGCTCAGTAACTATGGCCAAAGCCATGCAGCAGCTGCTCAGCCAGACTCAACGTTTTTGGTGGGGGTGTCAACAGCTTTGATGGCCTTAATGTGACTTTGGAGAAAAACAATGCAAAAGTAATTGTGGGTTTTAATGGGAACCTATTGAAAGGTGAAGGTGCCATGCAGAGTAAAAATTGCAAAGGTGTTTATCAGAAATAGTAACATAAGCAAAAAAAGCCCAGCGTCACTGAAATAGCAGAGACTGTTACCATGCTGCTTGTTTCACTTTAACTCTGCTGCTGCTGAAGGAAATGTTGTTCTTCTGCTTAGTTCAGGCATGTTGTAATTATTCCAAGAGTCTCCATGAGGGTGCAACATCAGCACATTATGAAACTGACACATTATCTGAACCAGTATGGATAAGATAAATCTCAATATCTAGAGGTCAAAATCACTACTAGTTGTAATAGCCAAAGCTTTCTCTACATCAGAGAGTCAGCACAGGCTCAGCAAAATCCCAGTTAAACCCTTGGATTATACAGATGACGTGTAAATAGGAAGTGTAGTCATGCTCTAGGTAATTTTCATGCAAGTGTGTTTAATTCTGAAGATATTAGCTCTCTGGGCTCCCAGTGCCACAACATGTACTCTGCATTTCTTGCTGATAAGAAGAGAAGCTGCTCTGATACCACAGACAGTAGCACGGCTGTATTTATATCCTGTTGGAGTACTACTTCAGAGGTTGTGGGAACGCCTGCAAAATTGCAGGTCAGCATTCCACAGTAATAAATAGATAGAAACTGTAAACCACTTCCCACACTCAAGTTATGAGATCTGCCCTCCACAACAGTTAATAGTCAGCTTTGTTAAAAAGAAAAACAAAGAAAAAAAACACCAAAGAAAAACAAAGCTACAGGAGGTTTTTACTTCACAGCTGCATGAGTGCAGTCCACTGATGCTTTCCCAAATTTGAAAAGGATGCTAAGGTTCAAGGGAGCAGATTGGAACAAATATCTGCTGGGAGATAGCAGCAAGCCTCCATTCAAAAGAAAATGAGGAATAAACAGCAAAATAGTAATACAATGGATAAAGTCAATGCAAAAGGTCAAGTCCTGAACTTTTTGAAACAGAGACTATGGTAATTTATACGATCATGCATGGAAATACCATTAGACACCCTGTGCTAGACATTGCTCTGCAACAACAGACTTATGAGATCCTTTGCTTTTCTTCTATACTTGTGCTCCCGACCATGGATGCTTCCTAAGCTGGAGAAGCAGTTGACAATGGAAGGTCCTTGCTGATGCTTAGAAGACTAACACTTGGAGTGTTAGTGTTTCTGACTGATGCCAACAGGATGTTCCAAAGCTAGACTACTACCAAAAATCAAAAACCAAAAAAGCAACCAAACAAAACCAAAACACAAACCAAAGAAACAAAACCCCAACAAAAAAACACCAGAAATTGAAAAAAAAATATAGCTATACTCACTTTGTAAGACAAAGTAAGCTGTTTCAAGTGATGATCCCAAAAGATATGCTAGAACAAGAGGAAACACTTGGGAGCTTCATATGCTGCCTTCATTCTGGTGAATCAGGCCCAGTCTGTTTGTTTATTTATTCCCCTGATTTATAGACCATCTAACTGCCATGGCAGGAGGGTGTTTATTTACACATACAAGAACATAAAATCTGATAAATTCCATAAAAGCTGGAGAACAAACAAAGCTTAAGAAAAAACCCCAAACCTCTAGCTAATGCTAAACATCTTGAGTTGTGTTCTGAATTACTACACAGGGACTATTTTGAGCTCCAGGGTTTTTCACAGAGATGACTGATAAAAAATAAAGGACCATAAGCATTTTTTTAAGGCATTGAAATAAAGGTTGATGGACAATTTCTTGAAAGCTCATATGTGATTTAGAAAATAAAGTCTTATTTTGAAAGACACCTAGGTACTAAATATTATCAGCATTTAGCATCTCTTTCTAGTGAAAACACTGAAGATTAAATACTCCGTGTCTTGGGGGGGTCTAGGTCTATACAGGTCTTGTGGCCTTTCAAATTACTTTAGTTTTAAGACTTTAGGTCTAAATTAGTTTTATAATTAAGTTTTAAGTTCCTCAATCATTTGTATTGTGTAAGACTTAATTGGAGAGCCTAAATGCCTTTACGAATCTGAACCTTGGGAAATTAATGTCTCTTGACACTGAATGAGGCTGTAGGCCTGCAGGCCACATTCACAGAGACTGAAGCAAGTGAAGGGCTTCAGCTCTGCTAAGGGCCTCAGGACCACTTGTCCAAGGAAGAAATTTTCAAAGGCATAGAGAATTCCAAGATCCTCCATGTTGTCTGATATGGGTTAGGAGGTGAATTTCAAATAGTATATTAATATGAAACTTAGCTTTCTCAAAGGAAACAGAGGCTTCCAAATCAGACAAACTGTCTCTTCATAACTTCAGTCTGTTGTTAAGAAAGAATTTTAACCATGAGTTTACTCAGCCCTCAGTAAAGTTACTGGAGAGTTCTCTCCAAATCTCTTGGAGAACAGAATAGTTCTACAACAACTTGCAATAAAGGAGGAAATCTATTGCAATGCTTTGCTACCCTTACTGCGACAACTTCTCTAACGCTGTCTTGCTTTCAGTTTTTCCTCATTATTTCACACCTTAACCACCACAGACATGAACAAAACTTGATTCTTTCCATTGCAGCAGTTTTTTATTTATTTCTAGAGACAGTTATGTTTTTGTTCATTTCTCTCTTCTTTACAATACATGAATCCAATTGTTGCAATATGTCCTTGAAGAAATTTAACTTTTTCACCTTATCTGTTTGTCAGATGATGGATACAAATCAGTTATAACGGTTGTTGAAGATGGATGTCCTCTGCACTGGCTTGGGTTAACAACAATGTCCCTCAAAAAATGCAGTAGAAAACTGAAATGCAGTCTGAGTGAGACTCAATGGTAGAGGTAGAGCATTATTGATCCTTTAGGCTGTTCTGGATGCCCAACCAGGCAATAACACTTTTGGTAAACTTGCAAGTAGGGTGAACCTGTGAGACCTAATAGTTTTGAAAAGGGAACAAAGGTAAACAATGGATTTAATTTTTTTCCCTGAGACTACAGAAAAGTGGGAGCTCGTTCCCAGTTTCTTCATAAGCTGAACTTTGCTGACTAAAAAACAGAGTGTCTGATTCCATGAGTATCATTATCAGACTTATTGTGTCAAAAGGGATGGAACAGAGGCAAATCAGCTCTCACTATACAAGAGAGATGCAGTATGAGCTGTGTGCAAACCTTCAGGGAGGGTTTTGGTGAGGAGCTCTGCACTGTGAACTTGTGCTCAGAGTTAGGGGTGAACAGCTGATAGTACTGCCTGTGGGCTGGATGACTTTGCCAACAACAACCCCAGCAATCTTGGGGCTTTGGAAATGTGATTTAGTTTCAGCCTTCAGGTAAGCAGGGAAGTATGCTTGAATGCAGTGTCTGAGAGATGTGCTAGCTTTCAACCTGATATAGTCAAACAACTGATGAAGAAGAGAAAAATATTTGTCATAATTTCAGGAAAGATGTGAAGTAGGAAGAGGAGAATTAATGTATTGCTTGAAATACAGATTCAAAGTTTTTAAAGCATGTTTATGTTTTAACAATGAGAAAATATTATGTTCCATGATTATGATACATATGAACAGAGAACATAATTTGTTAGATGCTTTGCATTAAACTCTTACTTTGGCTAATAAGTACATAATGCTGATGTAAAGTATTATAGCACAAAAATATATTTATTGTTAGTGGGGCGGCTGTTTGTATTAGGAACAAAATTACTACTTCTAAGCTGCCATTCAGTGAAGGTTATCAAATCTAAACAAAGTCTGTGGTCCTGGAGATATTCTAAAAGCACTGTTGGAATTTGGCATCTAGGGTGGAACACATAGCTGCAGCTCTTGAGCCTGCCTCATGGACACCTCTGAGTGAAGTGGCAGGATTATTTCGTGGACTTGGCAAACGATTCTTCTGTTTATACAGCTCAGCAGGATATTTGCTTTCTCCACAACGGCAGGACACTGTGGATCCTGTTCAGTTTGTGATCTGTTGTAACTTCCACCTCCTTTCCTACAGAGTTGTTGGATTTCTCTGTTCTGTAGTCATTCATACTCCACACATGGCTGTTCACTTCCTTGTGGTTTCCTCCCTCATATCCTGTTCTTGTTCATTTGTGATTCTGCCAAGTGTTAACTAATCTGTTAGATACCGTGCCTTCCTAGCAAAATGCACCAGGATACTGTGAAGAACTGTGGAGTTCTCAGGTATCATCAAATTATTTTCCTCCTCCTGCCCTAAGAAATAGACTGTCTAATTGCGCAGAAGTGGGATCAGGAGAGAAGAGATGTCTTCCTTTATTTGCAGGATTGGACTACATATGGCCCTTAAGAAAATCCAAAGAGGCTCAGGATAGGAAGAATCAGAAATATATATTTGTTCACATGTGATGTGGGCAGAGTCAAGGCACGAGGTGTTTTCCTGCCACAGACAACAGTGGCTATTGCCTGTGGCCTCTCTGTTTGTGTTAGCAGGTCCAGAGATCTGCAAATCTGATCTGGCCATTTCTGATGCCTTTTTAACCTGATAGTTTTGTAATTTACATGCCCACTAGACAGAGCATCTGCTACCACAACAGAAATCACTAGGGAAAATAAAATAAAATAAAATAAAATAAAATAAAATAAAATAAAATAAAATAAAATAAAATAAAATAAAATAAAATAAATCTCCCAACAGCCCCTCAACCTTAAATTTTTCTGAGGAACACTGGAAAGGGTTAGAGACTTCTGACCCCCTCTGACCATTCTATCCAAATGATTTCCTTGTTTTTCAGTTCACTTATCTATAGTTTTTCAGGCTCAGAAGACACTTGTTAGGGAAGTATAGAAAATCACACTGTCAGATGGGTTGGCATGAAAAAATTACCCAGAAAGACAAGCATCCAAGTGTCTTGAGACAGCACTGAGATGGAAAGGGGTTATAAATAAGGAAACTGGCGAGAGTGGCTAATTAAGAATTCTGTCCTGTGCTTCCATGTAGAAGGACCATATTCCTGGCACCAAGGGGATGGCTTGCCTGCTGCTACCATACCTCTTCACTAACTTCTGCAAAGACATGCAGCCCTGCAAGCGCTCAGTGCCATGTTGCCATCCACACCGAACGTGCATCTGAGATGCAGAAGAGTATGGGCTCATCACTGGTGCCAAAACCACCTGCAAACATTTTTTTCTTTTTAAAAGTCAAAGTATAATGGTACATTGTGGAGTTAAATCTGTGTCTTTTTATTTAAAAAATGCTAGGACCTTTCCAAACAAGAGAATATGTGTGTATGTGGGGGGAGGGGGGGAATCAAGAGTTTGATTCACAAATTGCTAAAACAGACTGCTTCAACTTTCCACTTCTGTGTTCATTTTCTCAAGTGTTTTGGTGGACATTGAGTCAACTGAATCAAATCAACAGGGAAAAATAAGAGACAGTACAAATGAAAAATATCTTTGTCCTACTCCAAGTGTAAGAAGATATTTTCTACCTGTAAACTTCTTACTTGGGACAGACAGCAGTTCAGCAGTTTCCCTGGCAGGCCCAGCTCACTCCAAGTCTTTACTCCTAAGGTACCATTTTGCCTTTCCCTGCTGGTCTCAAACACCTTTCTTGGGGGCAAAATTTTAGAGTACATACAATCCTAAACCACCACAGGTCTTACTGCTTTCTTTCTATCTGTCCTTTTTCACTGATTTTTCTTCCACTGCATCTATTTTCTACCTACACACACTTTTTCACACGTTGCAAGAACACTCTTTCCTTCTCTCTTCCTCTCTGTGTCTGCTCCTTTTTTTCTTTTTCTTTTCCTGGCCATCTTTCCTACAGTCCTGGTATTTTGTACAAAGAAGTCTCAGTACTACATCTTTTAATGGTGCAGCCGTTCTACTCTCTCTTAAGTTCTTTCAGCAGCTCACTGCAAAACAGTGAGGGTGATAAACAGCCTCACCACCTTTTTATACAATGGCAGAAGTATTTCTGTCTCTTTACTGGGGATGTATCACACAATCACATTTATTAGGCACGGTTACCCTATAGGTCTGTGTCATTCGCCATTGTTCCCAAGTGATGCATTTCTACCTCATAGGAGATATTCCTCAATGATACTAACTTGGGAAATACTGTCAATGTACAGGAGAAGAAAGCAATGCTACAGGGACAAGGGGCCAATGTTAAGGACTGAAATAACAGGAACAGAATGACAGTCACTACCTTAAACTACACTATCATGAGCCTGGGGGCTAATAAGAATTTCTGCTTCAGAGAGGAGTTTGTCAATTGGAAACTATGCATTAAAGGCAACCTAAAATAAAAGCTTTTCATTTAAGAAAAAGGAGCATATTTTTCTCTTGAAAAGATAGTTTATATGAAAGAAATTAGCTTGCTAACTTGTATTTCATGTTAAGAGGATTTGATTAACTGTGATTCTCTAGGCAAATATTCTGACTGGGGTGGAAATAGTGCTTTCCATCAAAACTTTTCAATGATAAAGTCACCCTTCTCTATATGTAGCTACTACTTACAGCCCATTTTTTACCACACTGGTAGATGTCATTAGATCATTAAATCAACTATTTATCTCATTTTATTGGAGAAGGGGCAAAATATCTTTTCTAACTGTCAGTAAGTTTCTGGCCACAAAGAACATGATGATGGGTAATGGAAGGCTCCCCCAAAAGCTTCTCAAATTGTTCTGTCTTAACTTCAAGGCAAGAGATTAGTGGCTTTAGCAAAACTGATCCTGAGCCCAAAAAGCCAGACCCCAAGGAGGGTTAGGGATGAGGTCCATGCAATAGCAGCTTTTTCCATTTCCACCACACAGATGCTCATTTCTTTCTTAAACTCTCAAAATCCTGTTTTTTCTTACCTTTCAGTTTTTTCTTTCTTTTTTTTTTTTTTTTTTTTTTTTCCCCTAAAGTTGTGTCTGCTTGTGTGCAGCTCACCCTTTTCTTTAAAATCCTCTTAATTTTCATTCCTTTTGCCAAATAAAAGAGCATTATGTCCAGGGGAACAGAAAAGGGTAGTCTCTGTGGCTGTTTTGTTGAGTAGCCCATGAGAGATGGGTCAGTTCCATTGATCTTGCAAACTGTATTGCAGAATTTTGTTAAGTCCTCACACACATTATGGTTCACAGAGGGCTAGGGGAGCAGAAGCGTACATCAAAAGCAGCTCAGAAGTGGGCGGCTCACAGGGCACCTCTCCATTTCTTTGTGGGTAGTGAGCTGGATTTCAGGTAGACCAGTGATAGTGGCTTCATTTTCCTGTGCTTCTTTCAGATAATCCACTAGCCAGACTCCACGGTTCTCCATTCTACCTCTCCCTGTAAGTCATGTCATATATCCCTGCCCAAGACTTGTTTGACCTACTTGGGAACAGGACATTGCTCAAGGTCATACAATTCACCACGCTTGACTGATATTGCCCAGCAGCTCTTTTCACTGTAAGGTTAGGGAAGGAAATTTTTTACTGGAAAGGTCTCAGATGGATGAGTCGTGGCATAGATGAAATCTGTCTTTGAGTAAAAGACACTATTTGCATGCCCCTCTGAACTCTTCAGCCCTTATTGAATTTTATCCCTTGAGGCTCTTTCACTTTGGTGCTGAATTCCAGAAATTCAATAGCCAAGCCATTCCCATTAATATACTGTCTCTCTCCTTAACTGAGTTTCCTGCACATCTCTATAAATTGATTTAGGCACTACACTTTCTTTACACTTTCTTTTTTTCTGTGTCCTTTAAAGCTGTGATCTTCTGTTACCATAGAGATTTAAAAAAAAATATTTAGCCATGAAAGTACCTATATTTGGCTGTAGGTTCTTTGGGCAGGGAATTCCTTTCTGTCTGTGTATTGTCCTTTGCCAGACATACTATAACCAATAGATATTCTGTAGGCAGATCTGTTTTACAAGCTTTTACATGGATGTGAATCTTTTCCATCCTCTGAGCTTCTCTTTCTCTAAAGTAAATGAATCCTTTCTATATGTAATGGATAAACAGGTGGTTAGCTTTGCAGCTTCACTTTTTCACCTGGCCCTTCTCTTCTTGGAAGAACTGAGCCTTTGTCTGCACAGATCTTTTCTTTGCTTCTGTGAGAATTAGGTCCAGAAGAAATCATTTTGCTTTCACTTAGCAAAAGTCTAATCTGAATGATGTAGGGATTTGCATACATTTACCATTGGTGCTGTGAAAACCACTGCTATCATATGCCTCTAGTACGGCAGGTTTCAAGGGAACTGGAAGACGTCTGCATTATTAGGACTAAATTAAACATTGACTTCAATTGCTCCATCTTAATAAACCCTCCACTAAGCATGAGGAGAGCCTTTATCAAGCTTGAGTATGCCCTTAAGTTCTGGAAGCAAAAGAAATAACTGTGTTCACCCCCTTTTTACCCTCCTCCCTTTGAGGGGATGCTGGGAGGGTATCTACCTAAGCATTCAGACAACTCAGAAGTCAAATGAATCATTCTGTGGGTGTAAAGTTGGAAATCATCCTGTGTTTTAGAAGAAAATGTAATCGACAGGGTTTTAAACAAAAGAGACACCACAAAAGCAAAGCTTGTCACATCATGTCAGCATCTGACTAAGCTCATGTGTTGTGACTTAAAATGCTCTGAGGCCTGAGCAGTGGATAGGGAAAGGACAAGTGAAAGAATAACTCTGCTGCTCCGCTAAGCTCAGTGACTCTAATGAAGCATTTTGTTGAAAGGGATGGAGCTGTTGAAGGGGAAATATGTAAGATGTGCAATACCCAAACTTAGTGGGATTGGTAGCAGCTACCAATTTCTTCACAGCTGGAAAAGTCCTTAAACCCTAAGCAAGTTCAGAAAGCATAGGGGACTGACTTGCTTTCTCCCAGCTCAAATTGCAGCTCTCCTGCCACAGCAGAGTTGGGTGTATGTGGCCTTCTCTGGCTCTAGAGAAGCCTTTAGTTGTTTTACCTGGAGTGTGTCTTAGGATGCGTCACAAATTGGTGATTTAGGTTGCTCAGAGAATCACCACCAAAGGTATCAGCAAAAGAAGGTTTAATATGAAAGTTAACGCACAAGAAAGTTGTCTTGGCTTGAGTTCCAAGGGTCTCACTTAGGACTGCTGTTTATAGGTTTGCAAGAGAATTGGCTTTAGTTGTAGCAATTTTCCATCCTGGTCACACTCGGGTCAGTAACTTTCTTTAAAAGTTCAAAATTGTTGTTCCACTTGCATTATTACTCAGGCAAGAAAAATAAGTTTCCAAGGCTGTTAAAAAACAACCTCATGAAATAGCACTAGTTCCTGGGAACAGACACTGTTTCTGATAAGCTCAAGAGGAGCTTGGTCCAAGTGCTGTTATTCAAGGCTGAGGTCTAAGGAACATTTCTGAGATCATAGTGTAGTGTGGGAGATGCACTGCTACATGTTATGAATGACGTGTATCAGCAGATCCACCTACTGAAATGTTATATTTCTTCACAAAAGAGGTTCAACAGAGGCAGTGGTCGCATGCACCGCTCCCCTGTGCCCTGGCAAAGGACTCTGCAGCAGCCTTTGCTCTGAGGATAAGAGATGGCTGTGAGTGTGCAGATTAGGGCTCTATACATAAATAAATTGAGGGACACAGAGATTAAGGCTTGTAGGGTAGTAAGAAAGATTGCTTGAGAGGTAGGCACAGGACTGAGACCTGGCTTCTCATCACCTTGGAGTCCTTCCAGTCAAAAGCGAGAGATGGATTTGTCTGAATTCCTTCCTGGAGGTACTGTCTTGCTAGTCATTGATTACAGAGTAATTTTAAGGCAATAATATTCCAGGCTTTAGGGAGCACAGTCAGGCATCTAACTACCAGCAGGATTAATCTGTGCCTGGAAGGGAAGAAAAGCCTCAGTCCAATCTTACCCATTTGTCTGCCTATTTGCCTGTTTTACAAGGAACCAATTTTAGTTGTTCTGCACTGCAAAATAATAAAAAGTGATGTGCTTTTTCTGTCTCAATCGCTTTAGGTCTTTCTTTTCCTTCCCTTTACTTTTTCCCCCTTCTTTATATCTGTTGCCATTATATTCTATTCTATACAATTTCTTTCATATTCTACTGTTCTTGTATTTAATCTGATTTCCCTGTGATACAAAACTGTTTGAACACATTTGTGTCAACATCTTACATCTAGCAACCTGTCTAGTTGGGCTGATTTTTTGTTGTCTTCTGCATTTTCTATTTCCAGCTCTCCTTTGCTGCTCTGTTGTCTATTGTCTTTGTTTACTTTGTTTACTCTACTTCACCAGTTTTACCCTTAGTTCAGACCTATACCTCAAATAAAAAAAAATCCCTTTCCTTGATTGGGATCATACATGTTTATAAATACATTCAGGAAAGGGTGAGGGGCAATTTTACAAAATCATGCACCCAAGACACTTCAGCTGAGATGACTGTCACTCTGCTTCCCAGCTTCAGAGAAATGAATGTGATGGACCTTTTCATCACAACACTTTACTCCTTTCCCCCATGTCCAGAGAGCACTCAGGGAAACCTGGCAAATGATGTTAAGGTCTCCTGAGAGATACGAGCCATTCTGCAGGAACAGATGGCATTTCCCACAGTTAATCAGTGTTAAGGAGAGCAGAACAATCTCCTCTCCACAAGCCTGCCATCCCGAGGTGACCACTGGATATGGTTAGTTCCTGTGACTGAACCCAAGACTTAGCTGACATATGGACAGGAGGGAGGAAAATGTGAGTCTTCACCCCAGGTGATGTGGATTCTGGGCACCTTCATAAACCTTGTTCTGGTTTCTTGAGGACAAGCGTGCCACAGGCTCCATCTGGTTCTGTAATAAAGGATAAATTATTAAAATAAATAAAATATTGATTAGATGTTCTATAAAACAGAGGGCCTTTAAAGTATTAAGAACTGAGAAAGTCATAATGAGTTTTATCTGCAGAAATGATTGGGAAATAATTTTTGTGTAGTACCTCGCTTCATGGGGCAGGTAAAAGGCAATATTTAATCCCTGGACTTGACTGTCAACTGTATAGTTTATACACCATCCAAATTTTTACAAGGTCATTCTCTTGTCCATCCAAGAGCCTTGTGGCACCTCATACAAAGTAATAAAATTTCTTTATTAAGAATTAAATAGCATTAAGAAACAACTAATCACCACTATAGTAAGGACAGGACCAAGTAGGAAGATCAGCTTTCCACATCCTGCGGTGTATGTTTCACCTGATAGATTTCAAAATGACATGGAATCAAGAAAGATGTGTACAGGCAAAATACAGATCTCTTAAATAGCTAAAAGAACTAAATAGTTCTTCCCTTAAAAAAAAAAAAATACCAATTATTAGTTTTGAATTAGAAAGGTATGACCTATTCTAGGTTGGTTCTTCAGAGTCAGCTGAAACACACACGCTTAGTAATAGCTATAAAATTGCCAAATGTACATCACGATTTTGGTATTCATGCAATTCTTGTAATCTGCTCCTAGTGAGAATCTCGTCAGGCTGGTTGTAAGGTACCTGCAAACTGACATCATGTACTTCTCTCTGTTGGGATATAACTTCCCTGGAGTTTCCCTTATAATGACTTTCTCTCACAGGAAAGCACCAAATTTCCTGACTCAGCACGTGCACAAACCCTTTCCCAGACTCCTGCAGGCAACTTGTCCTCAGGCTCAGATGTTTGGGACAGGTTGCAGTAAAAATCAGTTGTGGGTAGACCCGGTCCTTCCAGCAAGACAGAAGGGTCTCTCTACTGCTTTTGGAGAAGGGCACCTTTAGGGAATGAGTCAGTCTTACCTTAGATCCAAATCAAAAGCTTGGCACTTCTAGAGGGTGAATCAGACCTTAGCCGGGCTGAATCAATTCCTGCAGCTGTCTATCAATTTGAGCAGCTAGCTAAGTTTCCCAACTATGGTACCTCTGAACTGCCTCCAGACTGGTTTCTTTTGAGCTTGCTAAATTCCACAGTTAATCAAAACTTCATCTATAAAATCCTGCATTTCTCCTTTCTGTCTCTCACCCAAAACTTAGTGGTCTGTCTTTGAAGCACTTGACTTCGTATATCTCACCATGAATTCCTGATTCTTACTGCTGAGGTTTCCCAGCTGCCTCATCCACCTGCAGAGCCATGAAGGAGCTAGTTCTCCAGTAGGTTTCAGTCAAATAATTCTATTTCCAGTTGACCTATCTGGTAGATCCTTGGCAGGCCCTGCCAATTTTTGGTAACTTTCTACATATTGCGGTTCTTTACTATGACCCACAAAATAAGCAGAGGCTTAACCTATGACTGATTTAAAACTGACTTTCTATGAACCTGATGTCACTGCATCCAATTATAACATGTCAGAATTTACTTCACCCTCTTCTCTTCATAATTCACTAGCTCCTGTCTGTGGGTCACTATCTAGAAATCTATTAGAACATCTGTTAATAGTGGCATTAAATACCCTCTCTATAACTTGAAATGGAATATTCCATAAAGCAAGGTCTCAGACTTAGAGGAAAGGAATTGCAGAGGTAATAAAGCACTCCTGAAATATTGGTGTGGGATGTCAGGATCCATATACGATAGGTATATCTTGTTAGGGTCTTCTTTTTTCGGGGTTGCAAAGCCTGGGACACAGATCAATGAACGTATTTCCACTGCAAACACTGAACATTGCAGTGCCTGGCTTTCAAACCCTTCATTCCTGATTTAACAACACTTTGGAGGGTTGGGTGCTAAGGAACAGAATTCACTAGAGCCAGCATGCTGAGAAGAGAGCTACTTAAATTAGCCAATAGGAGAAAACAATAGGAGGGATGAGTTTTAAATCACGTCTCTCTTGAGGATTGAATGCCTTAATTTGACTTCATGGAGATTTGTTTGCAGGCTGCATTGCCTATGCAGGGAGGAAAGTGTTTGAAGGCTCTTTAGCAAAGGCATGACGAAGCCCAATCATTAGAAAACAGGAGTAAAAAAATCAAATTGGAAGCAAAGAGCATGTTTTAAAAAATCAGGATAATTAACTGCTGAATTAGCTTATCAAAAGACATAACACATTTTCCACCTACTGAGTGGCATCTTGCACTCTGAATTTCTCCATCAATACTGAAAACAACTAAAATGCATGTGTATGGTTCAGGAATTACTGGGTGATAATATTTGTCAGGAGCTTAGTGCACATAATCTACAATCTCCGGTCTTTTAAACAGATTAATCTGCTTTTACCAGGGCTAAATTTGGCCTCACTCCTGTTCCTGTGTGCTCAGTGATGCTTTGATATAGAATAATGTGAGTCAAAGATTGTATCAGCTTGTCTTGTCATCTCTCTGCAGCCATTGCAGGATTGTCCTTTATTTTTGTGTTCATTAGTACTTTGACCACAGCTTTTTTAATGTATGAACTGCTTCTGTTGTTTCCCCTGGGATTATTCAGCAGTCTATTAGAGCTCATTACTAGAACATTTTCAACATATAAATTGTCCTTCAAATCCTATGCTGACTTACCTGTCATTTCTTTAAAGTCATACCCCCTATGGATCCAGCTCTCTCTTTTTTTTTACTGATTATTTTTCTGTTAGAGATACACTAGCCATAGACAGTCAACCTACACCTTTTAGGCATTTCGAATTTATCTTTCATTCTGGATCTGAGAGCCTGGTCCACTTTCATTTTTGGTCTTGCAGTGCCACAACAGGATCCCTGGGAAAACCCTATCACCAGCTGTGTGTGGTCCACTCCAGTGCTTCCCCACTGTGTGTTCTACAAGGTACATGTGCTGCTGACTGTGGCCCCCTGAAGCTTTCAGTTGTTTTATAGAGGATCAGGAAAATTAACCATGCTTGGTGGATGCTACTTTCCCCCCAGTTTAATCAAACTCTGTAAGCTGAGGCATGCATTTGGGACAAAATGAACCCCATCAAAAGCAACAACCTGATTTTGGCCGAGTTAGATCTTTTAATATTTCCTGCATGATTGCATAACCTCAGGTGGAAGAAACTTGTAATCAGATTGGCTTTTCTCTTCAGTGCATTGCATTGCAGACTTGTAACTCATTTATTCATTTCCACCATCCATTTCTTACCAGTCAGCTCTTCAAGTATTTCCCTTTCCTCAAAAAAAATTAGTACCAGAAGAGTTTTCCCCTGTGTGAATTTTCCCAGGCTGAATCTAATTTTATTTTATTTTCAAACTATTTCTTTCTCAGCTTTGGCAGTTATGGGGCAAGCACAAGAAGCTACATGGAATTGAATGCAATGCACACTACTTCTCTCTGTTCTCCTTGGGATTTACAACAATTCCTGGTTTTGTATCACCTATGAATGTAATTAACTCAATCTTTATTTTGGATCAGGGTTGTAACTGCTCAGTGAAGAAGTGTCCGTGGTGAGATCTGAATAGATTCAATCTCTCAGCTAAGGGAGGGATTATCTTTCTAATAAGAAATCGTTTTTGCAATATGTTTATTTATGTGAGATTCTTACGTCTGTTTTTATGTCACACAACCACATTTTCTGTGTGAGCTGAGAGCAAACTTTCTTTTTTTTTTTTTTCACTAATTTTGCCTTGAAGTGAGACGTGATTGAATTTGCAAGCCTGATGCACACTCTAAAATGCTGTAATGATGATTTCTTGTGACTTTTTCATCAGATTTGTGCTTTCAGGGTTGCTGGTTTGTTGTTGTTTTTCTTTTTATTATTTCTCCCTGAAGGGGTGGGTACAATGTCAGTGATGCCAGCAGCTACTTCTGCAGCCATTCCCTGAGACACCAGCTGTGCTGACCTTTGTGCCCAGAGCCACCAGCAGCTTGCTTTGGCGAAGAGGTGCTGCTGAGCTGCCCTGTCAGAGCCAGCAGAGGGAGCAAAAAACATTGTGTTCAGGAGCAGCATTAGGATTTTGTTCATTAAGTATCATCTGTTAAGTGAAAAAAATTTCTTTTTTAGTCTCAAACAGATTTTTTTCCTTGCTTTTATACTTCTACTAGAATTGTCTCACCTAAGAACTTCCTGCTCCTTCCATAGGACACCATAGGTGTCAAAACCTCTAAGGCTCTCATAGAAAATGAGAGTCAGCTGCTATGTGCCATCTTAGGTCTGTGGGAGCAACATGAAATGGAAGCAGTGCTGCAGTACCAGTGGTACATCTTATAATGCAGCTGCTATGGAGCAAAAATACGTGGAGATTGGGAAGCATGAAGACTGAGTGTATTGCAATGTGCAGCACCACGTCTCACATTCTCTTTGAAGTTTCTTAGAACTTTGTGTATACATCAGCATAATGAGTGAGCTGAGCAGTGCTGAAGATTGCTGAGACTCCTTCTCCACACTCGACTTTCAGTAGTGGGGTGAGAGGCAGCCTGCCAGTGCAGCACTGGGCAATACTAGCAAGTTGAGTGGAGGTCCTGTGTTTATGCCTGCTCACGCAGCCACCACAGCCTGGATTTGATCTTATGCTCCCTATTGTGCATGTTGCAGCTGCTTTTTTAACATCTTAGAGAGCTCTTTGAGCAAAGGGTCACCTTGCTGCCTTAATGTGTAGTGCTGAAGGGAGCAGGATCCCTATACCTAATGGGGAAATAATTATTATAATTAAAGCATCCAATCACCAGTTTAGTTACCTTATCAGTAGGTCAGCCTCTGAGCCTGAGAGTCGGGATGGTCTTGCTACTAAGTAAACTCATATACTTAATTAATATCTGCCCTTTGTTCTTCTACCCATTATGCAGCATGAGTCAAACACAAATGCTTTTACTCTAAACTTTTCAAAAAGTTCATTTAAGAAGCATGAAGTCAAGCCTGATAAAGTACAGTGTAGAACTCTGCAAATAATTACTTTGAAGTTAGTTATTTCTCATTCAGAATTCTGGATGCAAATGTTGTGTATATACTTTAAATTTATCTCCTTTCTACTAAATGCCATATGCTATTGATTGGAGCCATAAACATAATAATTGGTCTAAACACAACTGAACAGGCCCTTGCGATTCCCTCACAAATGCAATTGCAGATTTTTTTTCACAGAATTAAGAAAAGCCAAACATTTGATCAATCATTTAAGAGGCCATTTTGTGCCTGAATATGTACATGATGGAAGGATTTCTGGTAGAATTTAGGAAAGCTGAAGTTGGTTAAAATAGATATGCCTTAGAAAGATTTTCAGTAGAAACCCTGGCCTTCTATATAAAAGGAGAGGGATAGGATGTTATAATAACACAATACTGAAAAAGGCTGTTTGCTTTCTGGTCGCGATTTTCACTGTTCAAATGAATTTCTAAACCTTTAATGAAGTCAGCAAGTATGCTGAAAGATGACCTGAAGAGAACTTCTGGAACCAAAGTGCTAGGTCCTGACTGCAAATCCAGGTACCTAAGCAAGGTAAATGCCTATTTGATTACAGATCACCATCATCATCCCCAAAAATATTCTTTTCTACATCTGCAAGGCTCTGCAAAGTGGCCCAGGAAAAGGTAAGATGGGGTAGAGATCTCTATATTTAGTTTTAATTTCTCTGGTTTTGTCACTGCTTTTCTGTTTTTCTCAGGATGACCCTCTTTTCCTTTGCTGAAGAGGTGTATAAGATGGAGTATAAGATGAAGAATGCAAGGTGCTGAGAGAGAAGAGTGGTAATTGCCAGTTAAGCACGGCAGATAGGCATTACTGACAGAAACTGTATGGAATAACCTCATCCCTGAACAGAGACAGCAATAGAAATAGCAAATGTGAAGCAAAATCCAAATGTAATCAAACTTCTGGCATCCTTCTTGCATGTGGGTTTTAAAAATATGTGTATGCCCCACTTCAATGAAAAGCTACATTAAATATGTCACAACCTTCAGCTTTCCAGCACACATTTAAAGGAGGGAACTGAATGAACATGGTCAAAGTACAGAGTGCTTGGCACAGAAGCGGTTAAGGTAGGTTTTTCTTAGTTTCTGAAAATGTGAAATGTGTGAGAAAATAGGAAAATTAACACTTGAACCTCCACAGTCCACCTGGAAAGCACTGCAAAAAATTTAGTTGTATTATTAATAAAATTGATCTAAGCTAGATCATGAGTAGAGAAAATCAAATGAATGAGATAAAGATTTGTCCAGATAGTCTGAACTCTGCATTTATAGAAAACTGGATGGAGAAGGTTGAGGATCAATGCAATCATCTCTAAAACAGCTAGAAATCTTGACAGAATAACTGGAAAGAGAACAAGAGAAACAGCTGTAGCTTTCAGTCTTTGCCAAGCATACCCAAAACTTGATTCTCAACTTCATGTAGTCCTGGTTACTGCTTAGAGATAAATAACACAGGAGAAAAGCAATAACAAAATCATAAAATCATAGACTAGTTGGGGTTGGAAGGGACCATCAAAGGACACCTAGTCCAACTCCCCTGCAATGACCAGGGATATCTTCAACCAGACCAGGTTTCTCAGAGCCCCACCCAACCTGACCTTGAATGTTTCCAGGGTGGGGTATCCATCCCTCTCTCTGGGCAACCTATTTTAGTTCAGTTCCACTTAAACTCGGAGCTTCTGCATTCAGAAATTATCAAATTCAAAGCCAGAAATCACTTCCTGTGGCCCTGAGTGTGGAACTACATTGTGTGACCAAAGCCATTAGCTCTTGAAGGTTTTCTGGGCTGCTGCCTGCCACCTTTCTTTCTTTGTTGTACTTTGGACTGGTGATAGTGAGATTTAAAAACCTGTGGTATGGACCACTACATGGAATCCAATGGGATGAGGATTTCATACCCACTGTCTGCATGGTGTTTACAAGCCTGACAAGTGCTGAGCTTTCTTGAGCAAGCTATAGTAGTGGGTATCAGAAATGACCTTGCCAAATAAACACAGGTCTTTGTGGTGACTGGTTCACATAGATGCATTCCAGCAATCAGAGTCTCACTGCCTGATTCCCCAAGGTATTTAAGTGCCTTATTCCTACTGATGTCAATGGGAATCAGGTACTTATGGGAGGACAGGGCTCTCCCTTCCTGCTGTTGTGTAAGATGGAAAAAGATGGAAAGGATTTGGCAATGATGGCTTCAAAATGATTTCCTGTGTCCTGCATCTGTAAAACTACTGAAGGTCTTCCTGATGTCACAGACATGTTTTATGAAAAATCCTTTCCTTAGGATTTTTTTCTCCTGAGAAGCCGAGAGGCCTCAGGAAAAAAATGTAAACAATGATTATCTGCTGCTGTGGAATGCAACAGGTAGATCTTTGATTGGTCTCATGTGGTTGCTTTTAATTAATGGCCAATCACAGTCCAGCTGTCTCGGACTCCCAGTCACAAGATTTTATCATTCCATTCCACTTCTATTGCTTGCTAGCCTCCTGATGAAATCCTTTCTTCTATTCTTTTAGTTTAGTTTTAATATAATATATATAATAAAATAATAAACCAGCCTTCTGAAACATGGAGTCAGATCCTCATCTCTTCCCTCTTCCTGGGATCCCGGTGAACACCACTACATCCTGAGGCTCTGCTCTGTGATAGAGCAGATCTGTGGCTGCCCTTGCCTTCCCAGATAGAGATCATGAGACACAGGGAAGAGCTGTAGCGCACAGTGAGCCATCCCCATTCCCTGACACTCAGGCTGCCAAACCTCCTTTCATATGAGCTTCAAGATACTTGTCAGGAAGTGTGTCTGGATTCCTGAGATCTAGAAGGTCAAAGCCGTTCAGTGCAGGTGAGAACCAGGCTGCAGTGTGACAGGGGCTTATCTCTGGATGGGCAACCAGGTGCAGCTCTGGGCTGCAAAGTCTGATTTTTGAATCTAAACTCTTCAATAATTGAAATTTGTCTTTGTACCCTAACAACTGGCACGATTCTGGCACTGATGAATCTTTCCACTTGATTTTGGATGTTTATATCTCTGCTGGGTGTCACTTTCATGATTATTTTCCTGTGCAAGCCTTTTCTCCTTTCACCAATAAGTCTTTCACCACGCCAAGCCCTTGGGCTGCCTGTGTGTGTTGGACAGTTAAAATCCCTGTCAGTCTCCTCCTTTCTAACCTTTGCTTTAAAGTGCCGCAACAGCCAATCAACAGTCCCTGTGATTTGAGCTTTACCACTTGCTTGAAATTCACATGGGCTAAACCTAGTCACAATGAAAGCTTTTGTCTTCAAATATATTAAAATATTTAAAGCCACCACTGCTGCTAAACTTCCCAAATTTCTGGAATATTTAATTCCAGTTGAATGAAATTATTTAAACAGATTGTGCTTTGGGAATGTGGCCCATAAGCTTTTAAATAATTAGAAATCACTACAAAGCCATGGGCTCTAACAGGGATGTGCATACACACATATCAACTCACATACATGCTCAACCAAGCCTATGCTACCAAGGGAAAGGAAAATTTTAAAAAGCTTTAAAAGATTGTTATTGGAGCTGGTATAGAAGGCCATGAATGGGAAGAAAACAAGGAAGCCTGTGGCAGAGCTTAACATTCATTGTAAAACCTGCCTCTGATTCCTGCAAGGGGCCCAATGCACATCACCATCCACTGCTCAGCTACTCTCTCACAAGCTAAAAACCAAGTACTCTAAAGCCAGGAGGAAGCAGGAGGCTACAAGGATTACTTACCTTAATTAGACTTTCTAATTTCCATAATTTCTGCTGCTTAGAGAACCGACCCCTGACTCTTTTTCTTTACCAGGATTCAGAGTCATTATCTCTGCAATTAAAGCAGTTACAGAGGTACATTGCGAATGCAGGTTCCTTTGAATTATTGCTAATAGAAATATTGAGGAGCTCTGTTAGCTTTGATCTCTTATTGCATTGTGCTCAGAGCTCACTCTTGTCTCTTTCTCCCTCCCTCTCCAAGCATGGCTGCTCCCAGCATCTCTGTGTGTAATCAGACATGTCACACCTCCACAGAGGTAAATTTGGTTTATGTAAAAAAGAAAATTAAATTAAAACTGGTTAGGAATTAATTGTAACTGCCTTGGATTAATCTATCATATTATACTATTGTTGTCACATCACGGCAAAATATCAGCTAACCCAGTTTTTGGAGTGCTAGGGGGAGGGAGCACATTCACCTGCAGCTAAAGAGGCAGCAATAACTTCTTGGAGAGATGTTATTTACTTTTACAAAGTTGTTATTCTTTTGAAATAGTGAAATGTGTTGCATCAGCTGATCCTTTTAACAGCAAAATCTGTCTTTTCACTTATGGAAGGATGCACCACATTTCGTCTATGTCAGCAAAAGTACTTCATAAATTGCATACCTGAAAAACCCATGTGAACTTAGACAAAGTGGTCAACACACCTAAGCTAAGGAGTTAACTATGTCCACTAAAAGCAAAAGCCACCAAATCATAGGTTATAATAAATAGGCATAAGAGAAATAATGTTCCATCAAACTAGTTTGAAGAAAAAAACCCATTATTTCTAACAACAGGGCTGCTGCAAAAGAAAAATATTTTATCCTCATAAAGGCATCTTCTTTCGATGCCATAGCCAGGGTCTTTATGACACAATTTTTAATGACAGATGAAAAATTGTCACTTAATGGGGAAATGTAACAACTCAAGGGAAACTTAAATTCACAACTGGTTGTCAAAATATTTGGTGAAGTAATGAGAAAATGAAGTCAATATACAGTTCTTAGGGTGGAAATTCTTAAAACTTAAGATCAGCCCTACCGCTTTAATTTGAATATCATCTGTTCAATGTATCCCAGTTTTGAAACTCAGAATCCTGACAGGAAAAAAGTCATAGTCCCTTGGCTAAATGTATTTTCCAGAGTCTAATCCCTTTGACCTAGTTTCTGTGGTCTTAAATAAGTCACCTTTCCAGGTATCAACTTCCACACCAGAAAAGAAGATTCGATGTGCTTGCAGTGACACCGTAAGTATGAATTCACTGCAGTGTCCCTGGCTCACTCCAGATATCATTGCCACATAAATACAGAGCTTTGCCTGAAATACTGATGTTACTCTGGAAATGGCAACACAAGCCACTTCCTCAACTCTCTTGTATCCATAAGCACCTGGATCGGAGCAGGGATTTTAGGGTAGTGGTAACAGCCCCGTACTCAGTGACCATCCGCTGAGCAATGATTTGGAAGGACTGTCTCAATTACAGCTGAAGCAGTCTTCATCACCTCCAGATGACAGAAGTACCAGAGCATGGTGAGTGGCAGAATATCAGCACAGAACTTTTCTATTATTAGTGAGGATATATTAGAACAAAGCTGCCTTTATTCATGACAGACAATAGGCAGACACTTTTGTTCTAGGGAGAGGATAAGTCTCTCTTTTTTTCACATAGGAAAATGACACTTCAGTTGCAGCCTTTAGTCTGGAAACAATAGTCTACAGCTATGAGAAATAAGAAAATGATTCTCTGGAATGTGTTCAAAATTCTCTGCAGCCCAAGTGAAATTGTTATATAAAGCTTGTGAAAGCAAGCCAGGAGGAGGCCACCTGAAAGAGAGAACATAATTTAATGCCATTTAGAGCAAACGTAAGAGGTCATGTTGTAGATACTTACTCATTAAGTTCCAGCTACTGATAATCTATAGCTCTCTAATAGTTGGGTGTGGAGGTACCCACACAGCCCACCTTTGGAAAATTAATTCTGTGTGTGTATATTGGTGGGATTAGATGTTTTGAACTAGTTGTAAAAATATGTTTAGAAATGTGTAGGTGTACAAAGCTGTAGGGTGTAAGAGTTTGGTCTTATGGTTTATCAGCTGGTTTATTGCTGACATTATGTCCCAAATGTTTATTTTGCTGACTGACATTTAAGTACCTGTCATTAATAAATCAACAATACACTTCAATCCTGATCTGTCTTAACAATTTGAACTGTGCAATTATTCCCTGCTACAACAGATGTCTTGTGATTGGGGCATTTATTGTAGACAAATTATACCTGTGTAGATAAATAAGGATTAGTTCTTGCAACAGGAGAATTTTTGTCTTTAGGGAAAATCGGTCAATTAAATCTGAATAAACTGAACCACAAAAAGAATGGAATGAGCCTTTTAATAAAGTCTAGATGTACATTGATGTAGTTATCCAAATTTAAAAGAATATTATAAACTTTGCTTTGAATCTGACTGAGCTAAACTTGAATATGACTGTGACAAATTAACTTTGGCTACAGTCCCAGAAAAGAGTCAAAATTGAATTAGGGTCTCATACCTGATTAAAATGGATTTAATTTCCCTTTGAAAAGAAGATAAAAAAACCTGGCCTCTGTGGTTAGCTGAAAGAGATGAAGATACTTACCCATCTATGGGCCTCAGTAACCTCAAACTAAATTTCTTCATATTTTCAAAATAATGCAGACCAATAGAGTTAGTGAGTGTTCCCCTTTAAAATACCAACTGTGTTATATTCTTGGTCCTCTGCCACATCAGGTCACACGAGATGTTGATCTTGGCCAAGGGGAATAAGTAGAAAGAATGGCTGAAATTAGAAGGGGCTAATGATGCAACTCATTTTGAGATCAGATCAGCTGAGGGGACTGGATCAGCATTTTTTTGACCAGAGGCAATCAGGATATCTGCTAGAAGGTAATTAGACATCCTAGAATCATGAGTTGCCCAGCTGGAAGCTAACGAGTTATGGAACCCAAATGAAGGAGAAACAAAGCCTAATTAAGCTAAATAGGAACTCCTGGAGGATCAGAGAAATGTCAAGGAGTAGACAGAAAAACTTCTTCCAGTGCTTTTTAACCAATTTTTAAAAGCAAAATATTTGGGTTTTTTTAAGCATAATTATTTCTACTTTTATTGCAAAATTGAAATCACCTTCTCTTTCTGTTTCTCTCAGCTTCTGTGTCCAAGTCAGTGTTCTCTTCTTAATACAGAAGGTTTGGCAATAGTTTTCCAGTTGGAGAACACACTCTCTTACCATGAAGGTTTGCTGCACAGGGTATGGACACAGGAAGGAGATCATTGCTGGCAGTATCAGCAAGGTGTGGCTCTCCTTGAGCACACAGTTCTGAGCTTTATTATCCCTGAAGGGGTCCCATACTAAGCTATGAAAGACATCCTACTTGGAACTAGAATTCTGCCTCCACACTTTATAGTGTCTTGGACTCTCACTGCACCTGCTCCATCACTATTCACTATGTACATCTAGACAGCTGTGAAACTTGGAGGAATTTTGATCCAAATGGCTTTAAAAAGAGATCCAGAGGCCCAAATAAATCTTCCAGATGCATGTTGAGTTTTGGATTTGGATCAAATTTACCTCCAGTCCATGTATATATTTCAATAAAGAAGCCTAAAGCGGAAGCTGCAGTCTTTGGGAATATACCCACTTCTTCTCAAGCAACAGCTTTTTAGCAGACAGGGTCATCAAGCCATGCACAGTGGTTATGTGGGCTATGCCTGGGAAGAAGGGAAGCTGAGAAGCCTCTTACAATGCCTCCAGAGACGCTTTCAGCTGTGTTGTTGTGATGTGTCTGGCTGAAAGAAGGTTGAGAGACAATGGCAAAAGAGTAGCAGCTGTGTCAACAGACAACACTTGTATTCAGGGATACTGAGATTTTCAAAAACTGGTTGCTTAAAGTGAAATATATATATATATAAGTGGCCTTGATTCACTTCTTCAGTAACAGATGTTCTCTCCTATGTGATCTATTTATTTTGTTAGAGTGACTGGAATTAAGAACTAAAATTTGGTCACTGGCTTTTGAAAGGCATAGATTTTCCCTGTTAGACAGTATGGCAGAGCAAATGAGGGTATCTGGTGTTCTGTGTGCCTGTCTCACTGAGACAGCATCAGGGAACAACCTAGGTCAGAAGCGACTCTTGGATACTGCCTGATACAAGATCCTGCTCAAGGAAGAGCTAGTGTCCAAAGCAGAGCAGGGCTGCATCAAACACAAGCCATAAAGGGGTGGCTTCTGCTCCCCTTCCCCACAGACACACATGCATTTCATTCAGGCACAGAGCAGTGCCATGGCTGCTGCCCTGATTTGCAAGGAGTGGAAGAGAGCTTGACTTTTTCTGTGAAACTTGGTGAACAAGCCAGACAAATAGCAAAATGACAAAGCTTGCATACAAGAGAAGACAAATCCTTTCTCAGAGCTGACCTTGCTAAAAACACAGACATAAGACAGCTCAAACTGTGAGAAATTTCACGTTGCATATACGCCTCCAGATGATTCTTTAGACATTCGTGACAACAAAGAAAAAGAACAAAACAAAACTACCAAGGAAATATTTTGAAATCCACAATGCTCTTGGGGAATGATGACAGAGGAAAGGACAAGAGAGAAAACTGAGATCATAATTCCTAACAGGTAAAGCCCATACTGGCAGCCAGTAGCCTCCTCCAAAAGGTTACAGCCAAACTAGATAAGATCGACCAATCCTGGACTGCCCTTTCAGTGTTTCCTCCCACCAAGAGGAAATATTTGGCCAGGCTAACCTCATGGCTACCCTTGGACAGATATTTTGACATTTCTGCTTTCTGTTCCATAGGTTCAAAGCTGGAGGAGGAGTGATTGCATCTCTTGGGCCTACCCATGTACAGGCACCCACTGAATAAAGGAGGAAAGGAGTGTTCCTATTTTCCATTTTACAGTGGGCAGATGGCAACCAAAGGAAACTCCACAGCTTTTAGCAGACTTGTGTACTCAGCCTACCTCCTGGATTAGCAGCACAGTGACTTAAATTCAGGGTCAGTCGTGTTATATTCCTGGTGGAATAGTGTTAAGACAGTGGATACTTGTATCACTGAACTTGTGGCGAAGACCTGCAGTAAATATAAGACCTGTGTAAGAAGTGTTCTGTCGGACAGGTTACGAAGAGTGATAAGAATCTCCTGATGGAGCCAAGAAAGAGATTTGCTCTGCTCTATGAATGTGCAAGTTCAAAAGGCTGTTTTTCTTTATGGGGATGCTAGTGATGAAAGCATGAAAGTCAAATGTAATTTCTTTCCTGGGGGGCGGTGATAAGGAGGAAGTGCAAAGCTTGTAGCAGTCATCTTTGGTGAGGAAGATACTATTTTGTGGTTTTTCTTAGTTCTTCTTCCTTGAATTCTCCTGCTAATCTAATGTCTCTCTTTTCCCACGGCTGTTCAATCTGTTCATCATTCTTTGCCTTCCCTTCATGCATCTCAGTAATCCCATGCACCAAATTCAAACTCTTGACTGGCCAGCTTGCCTCCTCAAGGCTCATGGGCTGAAGCCTATTTTGCTCAGCCTAGCAAATTCATTCTCTCTTCTGCCTTCACATGTGAGATATCATCAGTATTTCTTGGATGCCTCTACCCAGTGTGTGTACAAACCTGTCAACCCCTCTCATATGGCTCAGTCACAATGCCCCATTGGAATTTCCAAACAGCAAGGAAGCCATCCATGAGCAACAATGAGAAGAAATGTCAGCCTGGCAGTGGGCTGCTGGAAATCACACGTGGGAAGGAAAAAGTCAAAGCTGAGCTCAGGGTTGGATGACACCGTAGTCTGAACTGCAGAGCTGTTCCTAAACTTATGCAGCAGGCACCAGCTGTCTCCAGTGGGAGCAATAACATTTCCATGTCTGCCTGGGCTTATAAACTAATATCTGCCCCATCACTGGTCTGCTGAGTGACTATTTGAACACTGTTTGCTCCCTAGGAATCCCTGCCTTATATTACAGAGAGGTCCCTAGTTGTCATTTGCCAGATGAGAACACTGCACAAATTGAGCTTTACCCCTATGGATGAACCAGCACTGAGACTGACTTAGCATCAGCGATGCAGATAAATACCACTCATATTCCAGCCTGCAACCTGCTTAATCACTTGGTCTAAACAGCCTGAGGTGAAGGAGACTGAGCAGAGACCTCACTGCAGTTACAACTTCCCTGTGAGGGGATGAGGAGGGGGCACACCCTGATCTCTTCTCTGTGGTCACCAGTGACAGGACCCAAGGGAATGGCCTGAAGTTGTGTCAGAGGAGGTTTAGGTTGGATATTAGGAAAAGGTTCCTCACCTAGAGGATGATTGGCTTGGTAACAGCTCCCCAGGGAAGGGGTCACAGCACCAGGCCTGACAGAGTTGAAGAAGCATTTGGACAATACTCTTGGACACATGGTGTGACTCTTGGGGATGGTCCTGTGCAGGGCCAGGAGTTGGACTCAATGATCTTTATGGCTCCTTTCCAACTCAGCATATTCTGTGATTCTGTGATTTTGTAAATGGAAAGATGCACTTCCTTTGCCAAAAGCAAATGCTGATAGATCAAATGTGGACCTGAATAATTTTGGGAAAGTTTAGCTAACTTCTGCTATCAGATTTGCTGCATGTAGATGATTTTCTCTGTGTCTCACCATCATCAAATGCAGACATACCCATAACCACACATTAATTTATTTTTGGTCACTCCTTTATCCTACTTCATTTTTCCTGGATATGCCATAAAGCCAAACAAAAAAGAAAGATAGTGAAAATACTGGAAAAAGACAGAAATAAAAAGGGAAGGAAGGGAAGCAATTCCAGGAGGTGTGAAATATTGGAGCCCGTTTTCTCAATGAGAAGTTGATTTGGACCTATTTTTGTGAGGACAAAAGGTAACAGCAAAGAAAACATGACCTACTAAATTTGAAATAAAACTCGGGCAATTGAATGTCAGTGGGCAGTCAAAACAATAACAGTAAGCAAACATTCAGGGATATCTCTGGCTTCATAGTAAGTAAAAAAAGTAGGTCAGTAAAGTAAAAAAAGTAAGTAAAAAGTAAGTAAGTAAGTAAGTAAAAAAACCCCTGGAACTACACACATTTCATATGGCACTCTGTCTCCCTCTCATGGTATGCCTTTTTTTCTAATCAGAGAAATCCATAGACTAGCTGACATAAAGGATCCATTGCTTCTAGTGTGATGTCCCTGGAAGGATTGGAAGGACCTGGGACCAGAATAGCACCAGCTCAGCTGCCCAGTTCAACACACTGAGGTGGTATCCCAGGTTATGTTGGATCCAGCACCATCTTAACTGCACATAGGAGCTGCTGCTGGAGGTGCTCTGAGCAGCACCAGGACCTATTAGCATTGTGTGGGGCACACATCTTCTTTTTCCATGAACACTGCAGGGTGATGAAGTCATATTCACCCTAACCAGCTGCAACCACATCTTCAGTACCCCTATTCCTCAGGATAAGGATAATGTGATTTTGCACAGCTCTTCTACCTTTTTCAATTAAAGATAGCAAATGCAACATCAAACATTTTCATTCCTACTGTTTTTTCATCCTTTCTTTCACTATCTGTACTCTACTTTTCCCTTTTTCTTTCTTCCTCAGGTAAAGCCTGCTCTTTCATCTTCAGTGTCACAACAAGAATCCAAAGTAAAACTGCACTCAGTGAGCAATGGATGTACAATACATAGGGTCTGTAGGACAGAGCCTCACTTCTACGTGTGCATATAAGCTTTATGTCAAAGTTTTAAATGCAACCACATAGGTAGGCCAGTGAATCTGCTAAGCTGAAGATTCAAGGATCCTTTCTTATTTCTTTTTTCTTAAGCATATAGACTTCCCACCAGAGTTATTATACACTTTCCCTGGAGCAGTCCTTCTTACAAAAATTCAGGAACAACCTCTACATATTTTGAAAAAGTCTCAGTGAAACTTTGAATTTTATGTTCCACGCATTAAGGGATAAAGGTATTAATGCAAGTCATTTATGGATTTTGAACATAGAACATTGTTTTTCCATTTTCAATTGAAAAGATGAGCCTAATGCATGCAAAGAGCAGCAACATTTTCCCACTGAAGCTGTATGAATATTTAACTGTAAGAGGTTTCTTTTTGCCTAATCTGGAAAAGTGATAGGGGCGGGGGGGAATCTACAACAACTTGAGACTCCTGAGCACAATGATGCAGTGCATTCACGCACAGTATACTCTTCCTACCAATTCCTTGAGAATTATCCCTGGAGATGCCAACCTGGGTGCAAGTCTGGGGAGAGCCAGTTGTGTGCTGAACACAGAGAGACTGAAGTGTGATGTGGCAACTCTACAGTTATCCCAGACCTGCATTGAACACAAAGTGACATTGAACAGGTTATCTGCTGAAATTGCCAATATTGTATGAAGTTTTAATACTGCTCAGGATATACTGACTACATTCACAGAAACAGTCTGTACCTACCTGTGCTGGCCACTGGCTGGGAAGTGTGGAAATATGAGCTTCAGCCACCTCTGCTGTTTTACAGAGTTTCTCTTCCTGTTTACTAATTCCTGTACCTAACTCTGTCATTTTCATCCTTCTCCTCAAGCCCTGTAAAAGGGCCCAAAGGCTTTGGAAGTATGTCCTGTTAGGTGGTGAAGAACATGACTCAAAAAACAAAAAGCATTATAAAGAGTGTGGAGTTGGAAAGCTTCCTTCCCTGTCAGGCCACAAGCAGCTGTTGTGAAATAACTCTCAGACCCAGATTTTACTGCTGTTTGATGACACTGACAGCTAATGCTGATGACACAGGGTCTGGTTATTACTGGACAACAAGGAGCGAGGCTACTGCTGCGGGCCAAACAATTAACACCTCAGAGGGGTGGAGGGAGCAAGCAAGCTTGCTAAAGTACCAGGGAGCCAGGAGTTGGTGGCAGTGGCACACACATCACATGAAGCTTGCACAGTCCTTGATAAAGTCTGAAAGACGTAATCTTAGGTTTGGCACGTTCATTTTTTTAACCACACAAGCTACCTTTGATTTCCCCTGGGTTTTGTACCAGCTGATCTGGTTCAGCTGTGACAGTTCATCTTAATTTAAATTACCAGAATTTCTTTTTGTTTGCTGGCCTCTAATTTAATATACTGTTTCCTATCTGATATTGAGTTGCTTATGTTGTGCCAGTCTGGTGTCTCTTCTGTGTGTAGCACTGTTTCTGAAGCTCCTTAAGTTCAAGTGCCAGACATAACTGTACTAGAGAGACCTTGTTAATAAATATCTGTCCCTTTGCTATTCTAATCTTCTGTGTTTGTCAAACAAAGTTGCTGATTGCACAAAACAATTTTGTGATTTGTTCTAACATTTGAAACTTTTAATTCTGTAACTGAAAGGAGGGGACTACAAAGGATAATAGCTTGAAACTAATAAAATATTCTTGTCAAAACATACTTGAAATTTTCCTCTGCACCAAGACAAAAAATTCAATAATGATGATTTTATTTAACACTGAAATGGAAAATAGGGAAATAATAAAAATTTTGTTCCACTTGATTTCAAAGCACTCTTCAAGATTAAAACAAACAAAAATCAAACTCTTGTTAAAAACGTGGAATTGAAACATTTCAATTTTACCCACCCTCCCCCTTACATATTTCTTTTATTCATTTTGGCTAAAGCAGTCTGCAAATCCAACCTGGACTTGCAAAAAACGTAAGTAATTTTCAAACTGCAATTTTAGTTATCAAATAATTACCCATTTGAGAAATGTGTATCGCTCAGGCTTTGTAAAGAAAAGCTAAACAGGAGACACCAAATTCATGTTTATTTATGACAAACATCTTTCCCTGGGATTCTTGGCTTCTGTGGTCAGGATGCTTCTCTGTGCCTCCTTTATTATTTTGCCTTTACTGGCTACTTCTGGATGAAAGAAAAAGGGAAGAATAAGACTTTTAGTGACTTAGATGCTCTTGCTGCACTTCTTATAGCACATTCTTTTTGTGTTGATGACCAAACTCTATTCTCAGGATTCCTTGCTGCTTCTGTTTCACAGCCTATCAGTTTCTTTTATTTGCCTCAGCATTAAAAACGTTTGTTGCCTTTTTTAAAGGATAAAAAGGATGTAAACCCTGGAGTATAAAGGAAAAACAGTGTTGGGAAGATAGGAATATTCAGTTTAAATGTTATGAGTTCATACATTTGATTAAAAACCATCAAAATCTCCCAAAGGAGATGGAACTGGGAAGTGGAATGCAAAAGCAGTGGCTTCCATACTTGGTGCCAGTGGGGAAAGAGGCAGGTGCAGATGGGAATTCATCCCTGGAAGGTGACGGAGAAGCAGTTGCCTGCCATTCACGTGTGAACAAGGCTTCTGTGTGCAGCACTGGTGCAGGAAGGCTGTGGTGTCTGCAAACAGTGCTGGGTGCTCTGCAGCAGGGATTTGGGAGCAGGCACTGTCTTGGCAGGGTTAAAGCCCACCTGAAGCAGAATGGGAGCCTGCAATACCGTCCTTGTTAGGCACAAGAGCACATCTTCTTATTTATCCTAATGAGCCTTTTTGTTGTGTGTGTCAGTGTACACAAGGATATAGGCAATGTTTTAATAGATCTGAAAACCATCTGCAGGTCAAGCTAAAACAAGGAGATTTTCCTTGGCCTCTGGACCACAGGAGGGTCCCTACCATAACTGACCAAAGGCCTGATGGTCTCAGCACTTTTTCACAGTAACAACTAGTGAGTGTTAAATAGATGGACCAGCAGTGATTATCACATGAGATTGGGCACAATCAAATCCTCATAACTGGTTAAGGAGGTTTACATGCTGGATTAAACACAAAAGCTTTTTAATTTCTTGATCTGCCTCTAAAAATGACCTGAGAGAGATGTGTGGAGGTCTCCAGAGCAGGTGGAATATCT
Organism: Euphonia xanthogaster; assembly: GCA_034509185.1. Taxonomy (NCBI): domain Eukaryota; kingdom Metazoa; phylum Chordata; class Aves; order Passeriformes; family Fringillidae; genus Euphonia; species Euphonia xanthogaster. Next base: position 51,001,330 of record JAYDZK010000056.1, on the reverse strand, counting down.
TGGTACTAGCCTAACATTCAAACGACTAAACAGATCTAATACTGGAGTGTACAAAGCAGTTTGGACACAGTAAATTAGGAGGTGAGCTGTTCCAGAATAATTTTCTTACAGAGCCATTCCCATTTAACAATTATAAGCTGGGAAGGAAGGCAGGAGGAGGAATTTACTCTCCCTTTTGCATCTAAAATTATCTCTCTGCCTTATCTGGGTCAGGAGAGCACAAGATGAAATATATATAAAAGACACTGATAGAAGTTTGAGTTTCTAAAGCCCAGTTTGTGAGGACTTAAAAAAAAAAAATATGGCCTTTTCAACCCATCTTGTGACAGAATTAAAATAAAGCTTTCCAGAGTGACTGTCAAAACCCAAAAAGATTGATTACCTGACAAAAAGTTAGTATAACAGAATAAACCATGCAAGAACAAAATGATGCTGGGATGCAAATTGATATTTTAATATACTGGTTGGTCTTCTTTGTAACACTGATTTGTTATCTGCTGTACCACATATTTAAGAGCTTGCAAATCCTCTATGGTCACGTAATCAATATAGCACATTAATTTTTTTTTTTTGTCTTGACGACCAAAATGTCCAATTTTGATGTTGAATCCTGGAAGCAGTGCTTTGGTGTAGCTTCCAAACCTAATTCCAAAAGAATAGATAAAGCCCACGAGGGGTAATAGGCTCAGCTGCATTGCTGGTGCAATTAGGCTGTCACTGACAACTGTTTTCCTGCTTAATTTTTTCCTGTCAACAAAGGGGAGCTACCTCAGCCCTCCAACCCTCAGCATAATGCAGTGGGTACACAGGTTAATATTCATTACACATTCAAGGGATATAGAGTATACCAAACTCAGGTCTGGAAGCTTCTGGGAACAGTGTTTGTCTTTCTGTTGTGCGGCAGCACAAGATGCAGCAGCAGCAGAACTCCTGGAACAGGGCTGGGTTGCTAGGCAATGTGTCCATATAAATATTAAGTCCTAATTGATATATCAGCAACATATGTCTCTGCACGTTTAGAATGCACTTGCTTCAGCATGCGCTTAAGGGCTTTGCTGAACTGAAGCCATAACTGCTAAATGTGAATTTGAACAGGAAAAAGGTCTACAAAGAATAAAATCAGGAGAATGGTCTACAAAGAATAAAATCAAATTATTCTTGGGAATGATAAACAAGCATATATAAAATGAGCCAAAAAACTAGTTGTTTTAATGCTCTGAGTGGAGTGCAGATAAAGGCTAGGAAGTTATAAACACTAATGCAGCTCTGCTAAATTCAGTGGATATGAATTTATTGTCCGTGAGGATTTGCTTAAATCTGGACTTCCTTTCCCACTGGTAAAAATGATTCAAGACTCACAGGGCACCAGATACCCCACTGCTGAGAGCAGCAACAGAAATCCATCCCTTTCTAAGCTGAGTACAGAATGCAGAGCTGTTAGGATGGGAATCTAAGAGTTTAACCAGGATGGTCAGGTATAACTAAGGGAAAGTCCAGGGAGATGAGCCTGGCTGTATGTCTCATGGATAATTAAATATTGTGGGTAAGGTAAATCTCATTTTCACTTCTATTTCCATTAAGTTGCTCTGCCAAGGGGTGGGGATAGAATGGGGGATGCAGAGCTACTCTTCAGGATATAAAAAGAAGGGAAGTAAAAGACAGCCCCAGATGAAATGGACAAGCAGTAGCAAAATCCTGACTCTGACATCACTGGCAAAGACCTGTAGAAATTGCCTACACCAAATCACTCTTGCAAATCCATGAGCAGAAAGAATAAGTAATATTAATTATAGATAGTAATTAATTCTTAATATGCATTTTAAACCAACTCTTCTTTCCATCTTTTTGTCTCTTCCATTTTTTTTTTTTTTTCGCGTTTTCATCAACACTGGATACTCGAAGAGGAGTTGCTACTTCTGAAAATTATTCAGAATAGAAAGGAGATCTGATAGAAAAAAAAAAGTCTCTCAACCCTTACCATTTCCACCCAGTCCTAAGCTTATTCATTGTTCCAGTCTGAAAATTAATTGCAAAATTTAAATGAAGCAAAATAAAAGAAGATTATGGAGATGACTGAAGTTACTTCAAGAACCAAAAAATAATTTCTAGAAAGCGGGGTTTTGACAGTGATTGAACCTGCAAAAATGAAAAAGCTGAAAGGCTCACAGGAAGTTGTTTACTACATCCTAATTACAGTATAAATCTCTATATCAAGCTTAGTAGGAGGTCAGGAAAAAAGTCAAATGCTTATTATTTTGATTAAATACATAGAAAAAAAAAAAAAAAAGCCAAGCATCTGATGTTTGTGCTTTTATTGGACCAGGACAAGATGTGTCATGAGAGCAGTGAATACCTAAGCAGATTGCAATTAACAGCCAAGGACAATGCAGTAACTGCCTTTAGTAGATTACTCTCCTTGCCCTGCAGCATGACCAGATGTGTTTAAGCACAGGTACGCTGTAGAACGCCTTGGATGAAACTGTTAACTATCTAAATGGGCAAAAGGCAAGGGAGGTAACACTGATAATGATAACTGTAAAAAGTCACAAAAGCCAGTGACAACTCCCAAGAATGTGACCAAAATTTCAAGATCTACTCCTTTAGACCTGTTTCCCTGCCAACCTGCTTGCCTATTGAAGCAAGTGGTAGGAGAATAGATATCAGGCTTACTTGTTCTTGGATCTCAGGCCCTAATGAGTAAGAAATAGCCAGAGTAAATGACACAGTTTTGGAACTGCATTGTAAAATCATATGTCAGGAAGGCATGGAAGTCAGTGAAATGTAGAATTTGTTCCTATGCCTTGAGTAGCAGTTGTATTCTAAAATCAGAAAATAATTAGATATTGAACAGCTTTTTTAAAGAATTTTGAAAGGTATCTAAAATTAATTTATATTAATTTTACTTCATATATAACAAAGCATTAGCTTTACATTTTTGTGGAAGGACACAAAACTGGTCCATTTTTGTAGAACTTCTGCAGAATGTATATTTTCCCTGGGGATTGGCAACAGTATTTAGAAAATACACGATTTCTTCTAAGATGGTTAGCAGAATTTTCTCAGATACACTGTATTATGAATTGTCAAACATTTATGCCACTAAGATATATTAATTATATTGTACTTCTGTGGATTTTTCACTTTGACCCTACACAGAAGAAACTCCAAGTTTGAGATGGCAGGTGGGGCACGGTTCATTCTCTGTTCCACACTGGAAGGCATTGCCAGTGCATGTTTTTCTCTCTTAGATTTCACCTTACATGCATCCTCAACTCAGTCTATCTGCTTTCTGCCATTTAGAGGTAGAAACCTTTGCTGATACTTCTATTTCTATGGAAACAGTCTTTCTTACTTATTCTGTGGCAAATTTCAAGCTGTCTTTTCACATATTTTTCTTTTTTTTTTTTTTTTTTAATTTTAGGTCTCCTTTGCTTTGCCTTTTCTCTTTGCTTCTTCTGTACTTGCCTAAAATCTATATGTCTTTTTATTTCCTACTATTTGTGGCCTCTGAATAATCTGCGCTATAATTTTTCCTTCCACTCCTTTTTCTTTCCAGTCTCTTTCTATTCCATTTTGTCTTCACCCTTTCTCTTTTTTCGTTGTACCCTCTTGTCTCTCAGATGTTTCACCTTTTTCTCCCTACATCAGTCATTTGAAGATTTTTTACTTTAACATGTCCCTTTCCTAACACATGCATGTGTCTATTCCTTAATTTCATCTTCCACATTTCTGTGAGGTCCCAGACATTAATTTCCCTCTGTCCTCAGCCTCACTGCCAGTTTTTGCAAAGGGGCAGAAAACCTTTCTAAATTCAGTTGTGGGTTAAAAAACTGTGAAGAATGTCCCACAGAGATCAGCAGAAGAATGTCCCACAGAGATTAATGAGCATGGTTTATGGAGAGGCAGAGGTGCTATGGGCTTCTTGGGGATATCTGTGTAAATCCAGGAGTTAGTCTAGCAGGTGGGGCTGATGCTCATTGCTGCAAACTAAAATTTTACCTTAGCAAATCTTTAAGATCCTGTGTGTCATGGTGTCTTCCTTTCCATTTTGTCAACAGCAGTGGGTTAGTGACAGATATTGTAAACCTTAATATCTTCTCTGAATTCCAGAAAATTTTAGTCCAATCTGCCTCTTCACCTATTTTAATAAGGGACTTACTGTTCTTTATAGTAAGGCACTTACAGAGCATTCCTGCAGTTGTTTTGAGACCCTCCTGTAAATGACAGTCATTATCATTAATGGATAATTAGGACCTAAATACTCTTGCTGCAATTTCATCCTGCATCCCAGGGCATTGCAGGCTATTTTATGAATGATTATGGTATCATAGAGTCATTAAGGTTGGAAAAGATCTTTTAGATCTTTCAGTCCAAAGATTAAGCCAGTACTTCCAAGTCCACCACTAAACCATGTCCCTAAGTACCACATCTACACATCTTTTGAATGCTTCCTGGGATGGTGATCATGTCACTTCGCTGGGCAGCCCGTTCCAATGTTTGGTCACCTTTTCAGTGAAGAATTTTTACTGATATCCTATCTAATGATATTTCATTGTGTTCTTTTAGAACGTTCTTTGAGTATACCTACATTATAGCAAAATTGAGACAGTTTACTATGCTTAACTTTCTAATTTTTCAGTATTTTGGAGAGCTCTCTCCTATCTGTGATGTTGTTGGTTAGAATAGACAATTTTCTTCACAGTAGCTGGTATCAGGCCCTGCTTTAGTTTTGTACAGGAAGCGGTGTTGATAATTCAGAGATGTTTTAGGCACTGCTGAGCAGTGCTTACAGAGTCAAGGCCTTTTCTTCTTCATCCCACCAGTGAGGAGGAGGCTGGGGGTGGTCAAGAAGTTAGGAGGAGACACAGGCAGGACAGCTGACCCCAACTGACCCACAGTACACAAGGGATATTCTACAGCACACTGGCACAATGTTCAGCCTATAAAGCTGAAGGAAAAAGGAAGAGGGGCATTTGGAGTGAGTGATTGTGTTTGTCTTCCTAAGTCACTGTTATGCATGCTGGACCCTTGCTTTCCTGGGGATGGTGTACGCCTTCCTGCCCATGGGAAGTGGTGAATGAATTCCTTGTTTTGCTTTCCTTTTGTGTGTGCAAGACTTTTGCTTTACCTATTTAGCTGTCTTCATCTCAGCCCATGAGCTTTTTCACCTTTACTCTCCTGCCATCCCACTGGGGAGGAATGAGCAACTGTCTGTGTGGGGTTGAGTTGCCAGCTGAAGCTAAACCACAGCATTACCACTTTCCTCCTAACCAAATTAATGGATCTAGCCCTCTTCTGTTCCATCCCTATTTGAAATATTCTGCTGTGATTCTAGTAAGTTTCACTTCCCTTTCTCAAAATATTTTTTGCTTTTTCTCATGGTCTTTTTAATTGAATTGACCAAAAGTAAATGTAGTATTCAAAGTAAGGTCATGCTGTAGAACTAGTTGTATACAATGGCATTTTATATAATTTTATCTTTGCTATTCACCATCTCCTTTCCCATGCAGCTAAATATCTTATTTGCTACTTCTTCATGCACAGCAGATGTCTTCACCGAATGATCTGTAATGATGCCTGGAACTATTTTCCTAAGAAATAACAGCTTACTCTGAATCCATCAGTATATATCAGTATTTTAAATGGTTCCTTCTAGTGCTGGTTATCTTGCACTTGTCTAAAATAAATCTGTTGTTGTGTTGCAAATTTCTCTAGTTTGATAGATCTTCTCAGAATTTCTCCCCTCATTTCCACGGAAAGATTTTATTCCTCTAGGCAATACTACAGCTTTCTTTGGTCACATTCTGTTCCTATTATTTAATATTATTTAATATTTACATGGTGGGATCCATTCATCCCGTGATCAACACCTGATATACAAAGCCCTGTTTGGAGATGTTGTAAGAAGTAAACCCATCTTTTCTGCCACCCTGGAGAGTGAAGGAATGTCTGTAGCCACACAAAGAGAATGCAGCTGCCTCAGGATGTGTAATTATGGGGCAATACTTTAATTAATCTCTTCTCTTAATTGAGCTGCTCCTACATTATCTTCATAAAATCCAGAGCAGCTCTGCCCTGGAGCAGCTCTGCTCACCAGGAGCAGATGTCCCTCTGGGATGAGAGTGTGATGGAGCTGCAGTAATTGCAGACTGGCTCTCTCTGTGCTGTGCCATTTTCTGAGTGTTGACAATACAGGGCTTCTGATTTTCTCCTGAAAATTTTGATCCCCAGCAGGACTCTGTTTAACAGCAATTGTCTTCTCACTTCCTCATGTGAAAATCAAAACAGGCCAACAAACTGTTGTAAGAGCTTCATCCCCAAGATAGTATTGATCCCATTCTCTTACACTGGGCATCAACAACAGGACAAACACATGCAGAGATGGGTTTTACCTGTGAGACCCTGTGGATATCATAGCCATAAGGCAGCACAGGTCCTGGCTGCCAGGGCCCATCCACAGCTCCAGCCAGGGAGCAGGACACTGGGGACCATCCCAGGCATTTGGCATCAGCCAGGGACCAGGGATGGGCCACGGGCAAGGATGGGCACTCAAATGGGATACAAAACTATGTTTGGGGGTAGATTTTGTTACAGTTATAGCCTAAAAGCACTCGGAAAGTACCCATACAGGCAATAGGATTGTACATTGTTAAATGATGGAAAATAAAAAAATGCATTATTTTATAACTGAGGAAGTTCCTGACACTGGGATTTTTTACAGAAGAGTTATGACAATAGGAAAGTCTTGATGTCCTATTACCTGGGACATTTAAAATTAAGCTGATCACAACATCAGCACATGCACTGTGGGAAACACTCCAAAGATAAATAGGTAATGCAGTGGATAAAAGGGGTTTTCAATCTCTTATTATGATGAAATTATAGCTTGAATTGCTCAGCAAGAAAAAGTTGCACAGATTCATTACATGCAATTTAAATCTTTCAGTTTTGTTACACACTCAAGGAACAAACTAAATCCCAACAGGACATCACCATACTGTGCCTGTGCCATACAGGTAAAGATGTATGAACAGCATGTAGTCATGTTCATAAAGAAATAAGAAATGGAACCAAAGCCTGCCACTTTTGCTACACTGGCCTTTCTGCCAGCGAGAATGATATATGCTACTATTACTTTAGACATTTTAACCAGTTTATCCACAAGAAAGAAAGGGGAAAAAAAGAACTCCTGATGAACTATTAATTACAAATGGGATAAAATACTCATTATCACTGGAAATATAGGGCAAACCTTGCCCTGGGACATGCAGCAAAAATCCTGTTGTCTTCAGAGTGACTTGCAAGGGTATATCCAAGGGCAATGATTAGACTGTTATTATTTGCTCAAAGAAATAAGCCAGGTAGTAATGAAGAAGGACATTCTTAGTGTTTCATCTATAACACTGCAACCTTGAGCCACATATATTTTCACATTCAACCTGGAATCTTTTACAGCATGCAATTAGCCTGACAAAATATTGTTTCAAGTCTCATTCATTAAGAGATTCCTGAGGGTCTTGGTATTTTGCTTTAAAAAAAAATATCATTATTTCAGAAAGTACAAAGCAACTTTTCAACTGAGAGTAGACCCTGAAAAATGAGAGGGAAAGGAGGGAGGGAGGGAGGAAGACAAAACAAATATATGCATTGAAGTTTATAAAGTTGAAAAGACGTCTTTGTTTATATTTGCATCTGTTGAAATGCCCTCTTGAAGTCACACGTGAATTATACAGAGAACCTGGAAGGTTCTTATTTCTAGAATGATCTCTTGGGTTGATTTAGGGGAAGAAGCATCCCAGATCTACTTGAAGACTGTAAACCAAGAAATTTGAGGACTAGGAAACTTACTAAGATTTTGAAATATTAATGTAAAACAGGTATTGAGACTTGAGAAGTGCAAATGCTTTTAAAATAGTTTCTAATCCCTGAATAAACAAGCCTAGCTCTTGGAATCTGGGATTTTATTTTCAGAAGTAAGACATCTTAAAGGATTTCTGATAAAGACCTGAGTGCTGGTGATCTGGAAAACTGGGCCCTTTGAAGCATCTTAAATTGGACACACATTATGATTCTGCCTGTTGAAAATTTATTCTTGAATTCCTGGTACTTGCTTGAAGTTTTTGCTGCTAAGAGTACTGAAGACAGTGTAAATACATTAATTTTCAGCAACATTCTTCTACTAAAAGTGCTTATAAGGTATTTGCAAAAGCTCCATTGGATATTTATACTGTCATTGATTATGATACTAATACCACAATTAATATTATTATTTATAATAATAATCTCAATTTATTTGTTTGGAATAACTTTTTTGGTGTTCTGTCCAGGTCTGCTGAACAAGAATGCAAGCAGGCTCTGGCATGCTTTAACATCAGGCCCAGCATTCAGCATTCCTGGCCTAAACTATAGAACTGCTCTTGTCTTCAAGGGATGAGGAGACTATTTCCACAGTACACAAAAATATCTCTGGCAACAATAGTAGCAGTCACTCCCTTCCTCATCTTCAAGACAAAATGTTCTTTTGTAAAATCCCAGGTAATGGTAATGCAGATTTTGACCTTCATCAGGGAAACTCTCATTGCTGAGTCTTGATCTTGAGTCTACATGCTCTATTTCCTTTGAGAATGCCTAGATAGTTACTGGAAGCTATCACCCCAATAACTGCTTTGAATATGAGACAGCTGCACTTCTGCTAATAGCTCTGCCCTGCTGCAGCTCCCTCACATTTGGTTTTGCCTATGCGTAATTACTATCTGCAAGAAATGTGGCCTCATTGTCTCAGGTAGATTGCATTTGCCTGTTCAGTTTTCATTGCCACCTCTCAATCTGTTTTGTTTTATTTTTTTACCTGTTATCTCATGTTCCATTGTATTCAAAAGATTCTAATAGCTGTTGCAGGAAAGCCACAACAGAATATTTGATAATCAGTCATTACATTTTATGAAACATAAACTACAAAATATTTCTCCACTATGCAACCTACTTGTATTCTAGTACTGTGAAGACTTACTTACATGCTAATTTATGCCTGGTGATTTGAAGTTTCTCCAAAAAAAATTTAAAAAGCCTACCTTAAGTATTTCCAGAAGGGCACCAAGAAACAGAGGAACTTCAAATCATTATTATTCACCTTTTTTTCTCTTCTTTAACATTGAAAGATCTGAAAGACCTGATTCCTGAGGGATCAGTTAAATACTTGCTTAACTCTGGTTAAATTGCTGTCAGACCTGTCCTTAGCATGTGAAATAAAGAAGTTAGAGACAGCTGTGGTGTCCATATCAACCGGTGGTACAGAGTAGCAAAATAAAAATATAAATAAAAATAAATTTTTTTTTAAAAAGTATCCTATAGACTACAGAAAAAAGGAGTAATTTCCTAATTACCTCTGAAGTCTGATCTTGACAAGAAAATATATCACACAGGTCTTTGTTGAATGTGGAAAAACAGCCTTTCCATGAAAACAACAGTGGAAACATCCTGCAGCATCTTCCCATCTTTCTATCATCAGCTATGAATGTTATGTTGTTATAGATGACCAGGTCTTTCTTCATTTATTAGAGAATTGCAGAGCAGATGCCATTTGCAGGATGTGTAAGTCTGAATAGTCCTTTAAATCTTTAAGGAAGCTAAATCTTCTGTACTTCACTATATTCAACTTGTACAAGAATCTGTTATGTCTGAAAAGCCCCAGTCCTAGCTTTACCAGCTCTGGATTTTACCTGTGAGACCCCATGGCTCAGACTGAGATATATTGACAGAACACAAAAATCAAAGAGTAATATGCCCATTATCAGCTTTTCAGCAAAATTATTCTTTCTAATTTTGTTCTCTTTTTGCAGTAATGCTTTGGAGAAGTCACAGACTCTCCTTTCCCCTTCTGACTTCAAACGTTTGTTTTTGGCCAACATAACCCCACCTCTCTTTTTGTGAGTTTTTCAAGGCAGACCTATCACATACACAGGTCACAATGAATGATGAAAATTGATGCATAGACACCATATGGAAAATCTTCAACAGGCACTAGAATTGTATGAGACTTCAAACACTGTTCCCTGAATAATCCTATCCTGATTCCTGGCTGGAGGTGTTTCTCAGACATCAGGCAGGCGAGAGCATAAGTATAGTGAGGGGTTCCAAATCTAAAGAGTATTTTGAATCTTAAAACCATTTAACTGTCTGAAGCTATTTCATCTCCTCACAACCTCTTGAATTTTGCAATTTTTTGATTTCCTCTGATTTGAGTGAACTAAGAGATAATGAAAAGGAAAATTTTCCCTCAGGCTGCTGCTGGGGTTATGTTTTCAATCCCCCCATTCCTGATGAAGTGCTCATGAAGCTTATCATGAGCCATTGCAGTTTACAGCTTGATTTTGCTCTGCCATAAAATGCCAGGCTTAAGGCTGTGCCTATAAATGGCAGGCGAAGCTCAGCTGTCCACTCTGCCAAGCCAGAGCAGGAGCCTTGGCAGCCCCTCCAGTGTTACAAACACAGTTTCTCATCATTTTGTTTTCTGGAGCAAAGCTGGAAAAGATAATGTCAGTGTACCCCAAAGGCTTCAAGAAGCTAAAATGACTCAAAAGTTGTAAAGAGCACATCAGAATTTATGAGATAACCATGTCATTTTAGTGTGTATTTTTTTGATTTGTGGGACTGGAAGCTGGGCAGTTTGCATATGAGACTCAGACTGACTGATTTCACAGACACAGGAGAATCTAGTGTTTCTGAGGTTTGGCTGGTATGTACCTGGCAGGATTCAGCACAGACAGAGTCGCTGTTTTCTTTGGGCAGGTGAGGACCCCTAACTAAGCCTTGCTATTTTTCTGGGGCTGGGCTCACACAGCTATAAGCTGGTTTGCAGACCCAGCAGCTGTGAAGACAGCACTGATGGAGGCTTTTTTCCCAGTGGCAGCAAAGTGCCTTGGCTCAGATTCTTGCTGCCCCAGTGGGGTGGTTATAAAGCACTTTCTTGCTTTGTTTCTGTTTCAGATAGCCCCTGGCATCTAAGTGAGCACCCTCCAGGGCAGGATGAGCTGTTGTGACCCCCCTCTCACATCCATGCGAGCATGTGAGATGCAGTTAGGGTAATGAGTAACATGGCAGGAGCTATATCTGTGGGAAAAGTCAGCTTGCCTTTCCAAGGGGAGGTTCCCAGGGTTTTCTTAATTTTAAATGCAAGAACTGATGCATAAAAGGAAGTGGTGGGGAGAGCAAAACTGAACATCAATACACTCTGCTGAATGAACATAAGAGAGGGAGCTGTGGAGAGCACCTTTAAACCTGGAAGATTAAGACCACTAGAGTAAGGGTAATTTCATGGTGGAAAACCTATTTTATTTCACCTTCTGTTGAGAGGAGTAAAATTGCAATGCAGTTTTCACTGCACAGATAGGGACTGGCAGCCTTTATACACTGTACAGCCTATGGGAATGCAGAAGAATAGGTGCTTTCTTTCTTCTGAGGTTTCAGAAAATAATTTTGAAACAAATTAACAAGAATGAGACATTGTGACATAATCACATATCTCCAAAAAAGATGTGTTCTAGCAGAAAGCTAGCTATCTAAAAGGCTAGAGGAGGTCACCTGTAAAGACCTGTAACTTATGCAGACTTGCTGATGAAATATGTAATGAACCTTGTTCACAGAATTATTAGATATTAAAAAACAGTTTTGAGATGCCTTTTTTGGCAACTTAACTTTTAAGCCTTAAGGTTAGTGTGATGACCGTAATGTCTTTGATGTCTTTAGTGACCATAATGACTTGTTGAAAGGTTGGCTTTTTAAGGAAACGTGACTGAAATCTGTGTCCATCCACCTCTTTGCTCGCTCTTTGCTCTCTCACCTTCTTGACCAAGCTGATTGCTCCTACCAGAATCAGCAAAAGGGCAAAGTATCTCCAAGTTACAAAGGTCTGACAAGTTTCACAAAAATTGACAGCTGAGAAAAAAAGGAAGCCTCAGAATAATACTGTCACTGAGGCAAAAGCTTCAGCACAAACACAAGCACGGACTGAACTAACCACAGTAGATGAAAAGTATAAAGTTATAGACCTGAAGTTTGGTTGCATGGGAAGGACTTGGGGTAGGCAGAGGACTAGCCAAGGTAATTGCAGCAGGGGCAGGCAGAAGGATGAACAGATGTAGGACGCAAGTAAATAGAAATCCAGTAATTATTAATTCTGTTGTTACCATAACTGGTGTTTTTTACCACAAATTAGAATTCCAAATAGTCACAAACATCTAGGAGCTGCAGAATAAAGTCAGACACCAGGGTTCACAACAATTGCTGCACTAGATCTGCTAACATTGCAGGAGCAGAGCTCATTTTTACCTTTCCACAGGGTCAACCAAATTCTGAGTGGTAACACTGACCACATTAAAAGCAATTTTCATAAGCAGCCTCTATGCTTGGTGTAAGGACCTCATTAAAGAAAGCGTAGCTTACTAATATGAGGTTTCATTGGAGGTTAGATTTGTCAGCAGAAACTGACCAACTTTAGTAATTCTGTGACACAAACACAACTTATCTTTCAGAGATGAGGGAAAAGACAATCTAAGATGCCAGTGATTTGTAAGAGGCATCTCAGATAAACCCAAAATTGAGTTCCTAGCTTCCAAATACTTAGGGCAGAATGTTTTAGAATTAGAAGTATCTATTGTTTTCTTTTCTAACATGGATGTCACTTCTGGAGGACTTGTGATGCCTAAAGATTTTTAGTTTTTTCATATATTTATAGCTTTGTAGAATTTAATATATATTTTTATAGTTTCTAATACCTTCTTACCCTTTTCCCACCTTCTAGGCCTTTTTCACACTGTAGAACTATAGCTAACCCTTTCTCACAGGTTATGTCACACTCTTGAAATTTTGTTTATCGTTATTTTCAAGAAAAGAATTTCTAACAGGGACATCTTGTTTTGCACCAGCATTTGAGAGACAAAAAAGGTATAAAGCAAAAAACTCCCTGGAGACACTCCAAGGGGCAGGCCCAAGGCTGGGTCACTAGGGCAACTTCCCCCCTATTGGATGTACCTGCTAGATAGACTTATTCATTAACCTTATGAAAATTGTAGAAATCCTATGCCATGCATGCTCATAGCTATTTTTGTGCACCCAAAAGCTTTCATTAAATAACAGCTCTTTATAATACCGCTTTAATATTGTTTGGAAAATTTTTCTTTTGATTCCAGGCAACAGTGGCTGCTGTGATTGAAAATTAATATGTTGATACAAAATCCCACAAAGAATGTGTTTTTCACCATCCTCCAGTCTCACATATCTACCAAATATCTCAGCAGCCTGGGACGAGAGTCAGCTGCTTATATTCAGGGAGGATCTCAGACATAATTCTTGCTTGTCAGACTCTGGGTAGAAGGGAGCTTTTCCTCAGTAATTTTTGTTTTTTCCCCCCACAGTGCAGCAGAGTGGTCAAAATGGCAGTGCAGGCACCTGAGAGGAACTGAGCCCAGCAGAGCGGCCATGTGACCGAGCTCGGCCAACCTACCTTCCAGGGGTCTGTTTGTCACTGCTGTCCATTGCTCTGGGCTGGGGGGGGGGGGGGGGAGATGCTGCCTGCAGGAGTCCCTCAGCATCTCGTCTTTGTCCCCACCAGCCGTGTGGTGTGGCCTGTGGGAGCAGTTGCCCTCTTACCTCTCTCTGGGGAAGCCAGGGATGTGGCCTGTGGGGTGCTGCCACCATTTTGGTTTTGTTCCTGATGGTCAATACCTTCTGGTGGGTAAAACATCTTCTCCTTTTGAACACTTTAGTTATTAATATTGCAGTTGTTACTGTGCATTTCTTATTCCATTGCTTTGTGCTTTCAGTAAGTTATTATCTCAACCCATAGTTTCTGCTTTTGTCCCTCCCTTATCAGAAGGGGTAGAGGTAGCAGAGTGGCTTATTTAGAATTTAAATTCCTCCTGGTGTTTAACCACTACACATGCACACACACAAACTTCTGACTGTGTCCCTTTTTAGTGTAGCTGTCTATGTATTCTTTGTCTTCAGACAAACTGACTGGATGGGTTTTTTTGGTGTACCATAATCCCAGCCTGTTTACTCTCATCCTGCTTTTGTCTGCCTGCTACTGAGGATCATGACTATGCCTAAAGGCAGGGATGTCCTCTGTATTGAAGCAGAATGTAGCTGATCAAGTTATTCCTTGCCCCATCCTTTTTTTCCCATTGTTTATTGTTGAATTTACTGTCTTCCAGGCGTTATTTCTCCCTCAGCTCCCTGAGCTGTGCCAATAGCCCACACTGCCTTCAGTCAAAATTCAGGCTAAACTAGCTGATTTAGTACTGAAGCAGGCTATAAACACTCATACAACCTCATGATGCAGGCTGGATACAAAGACAGGCAGAGGCTCGTGATGGATAACCAGCAGGCAGAAAAATCTTAATCCACTCCAAGATATATCCAATGGGATTTTACATCTGTATCATTATATATATATTATACATAGTCATAGAGACTAAGGCCAGAACTGCAAAGTATTTTAAAGGGAAGCAAAGCTCCAATATATCTCTTAAATCATAACCTGTGTGGCTTCCTTAAAGACACACAGGGAATCTATGATGGAACAGGAAATTGAATTAAGATTCACAGGTAGCAAGTCTAAATTGCATTTTTTTTCAAAGTTGGAAGTCAAGTTAGAAAAACAATTTGCAACTAAGCACTGCACAGCAATGGAATAGAAAAGTTTTAGTTTATTTAAAGTACAGCAGCTTCTGTGAATTGCAGGTGTTACAGATTAACACTTTAATGGGAGCCACATGCATTGCATCCTTGATGTCTAACTACTAACTCAGGTTTAAGAGATAAAATTGTTTTGACATCGAAGGAGGACATGATGTTCTCTCTGAATATAAATCAAGCTGTCTGTGACATGTAAATGAACCTCTTCTGAGTATATTTTTTTTTAAAGAAATGTGATCAAAAAGAAAAGGCAGAGAATTTTTCATCCTCATATGCTATCCTGGGAGTCCAGTTCTAATTACAGAGTCTCTTTGGACAATGTCAATGTTTTAATCTTGTTTTGCTGAAACAGTTAAGCATGTACTTAGGTAAGTTTGTTTTCAGAACTGCATGTAAGTAATACTTAGGTCACAATGCTTTTCCCTGGTGCTGACTATAATTTCCATTCACTGATTCTGCCAGCATTGTCTGGTCTAATTTTTGGAAGATATTTACATATATATTCATAAACATTGCCATTAGTGTACACTGGTTTTCCCCTTTTCTGCTTAAATGTGTGCCACAGACCTCCTGTATGTCTCATGAAATATTTCTAAACTGGTTTCACACTGCTTCTATTTTTTCTAGAAAAATCCAATTTTTCAATTTTTCTTTTAATTCTGTTCTTTTATCTGAGGAAAAATCATTCTGTACTCTGAAGTTTTGTGTTGGAGACAGCCACCCTAAAGTCTATAAGGAAGCAGAAGATGGCGTGTCATGCAAATGGACCCAAACTCCACTTCCTTTCAACAAACAGGACATTCCCTTAAAGGCATTGCCACTTCACAGAATTACATAATCAAAGAATCATGGAATTGTTTAGGTTGGAAAACACCTCTAAGATCACTGAGTCCAATCATTACTTGATCACTACCAAGGCTACCACTAATCTTTATCTCTTAGTGACCCATCTACATGTTTGAACACTTAGAGGGATGGCCTCAGACTCTGCAAACCTCTGCAGAGTTACGTAATGCTCTATCTCTGTGCTCCTTCTCCCTTTCACATCAGAATGGTTTGCTTTCCATCTTTAGCTTCTATGGTAACATGCCTCTTCTTAGTATCAAGCTCTGTCTCACTCTCTTGAACAGGCTGTCCCCTCATTAATCACTATTTGGTCCTATCCATGCTTTTCCCCCCTCTATTGCAACAATCTGTAACTGCACGGAAGTCATGGACTCAGATGCTCACATCTACTTGCACTGCATTCTCTCTTTGGCTTATACAAATCCCTACATATTCAGCATTTATGTATTTTCCCTTGTCTGCACAAAACAAGTTTTTATTTACACAGAAGCCACATGGAGGAAGTTATGGAGGAAGTTTGCCAAAGATTTTGTATACATCCACTAATTCAGTTTCACATGAGACAGAGTGCAAGAAGCAGCAACACGTGAAGCTTTGTTTTGAAGAGGTTTTGTAACTTTTCCACTCATAGTTTAGTGGTACCATCCTTTGGCATGTGGCCTTGATTTAGAATGCCATGCATAAAGAGAGACCCTTGGTTTTGTGCTACTTCATGAAGGAGAGGATGGAACATGGACACATTCCAGAACTTGGTGAGACAGAGATGCTTGATTCTATAGGTATCTTCCAGGTGATTTAGAAAAAGAAGTATCTGTGCCCTGTTTTTCTGAGTCTTGATGCTGTGGTTTTTCTATGAGTATCAGGCATGTAATTCAGTGAGTATTTTCTTTTCTTTTCCCTTTCTGTCCCACTTATAAGTGAGCTACAATAGCTCCAACAGGATATTCCAGATTTTCTGAAACAAGAATGCAAAGGAATATACAACATTCAACATTTAACAGAGTTCTGTTTTGCCTTCTAATTTTTGTTTAAAGAAGCAACAAACCCTTAAAACAAGACTGCCATGCTCACTATTCTCTGCTTTCCCTCAGGCATATGCTGTGTGAGTGGAAAAAATTACATCTCACAGTCTGATGCTGGCTGCTTTCTTTCTCTCCCTTAGCTTGCCTCCATCCTTTTTCAGGGTTTTATCAGACCAAGGTGATAAATCAGGTAGAATGATCCTGCCATCAACTTTACCCTGGAAATCTAAATTAGGTGACAAGGAGAGAGATAGAAAGAGTTTGTGGAGAAAACACCAGTGATCATGGAGACTTCAATAATAGATTCCTTATTCTGTGTGGGAAAAGTGTCTTCCAGAATTGATGTAATGTGCCATTGTGCACCCTTCAGTCCCTGCCAGCACATGGAAGCCATGTCACCATGGCATAAAACGATTTCCATTCAAAGCAACTAAAAATCCTGGCAAAAGAAGAGATTATGATTTACCCTGTCTACCCTTTTTTCCTTTGACAGCCTGCTAAGAGCATAACTATGTTCATGACATTCAGGGCAGTCTGACCCACTCATGCCAAATCAGTAGATGATACCTTCTCCAGGTAAAAAGGGATGAGAAAATGGCCTCATGTTGCACCAGGGGAGGTTAAATTGGATATTAGGAAAAATTCCCTCACTGAAAGGTTGGTCAAGTATTGAAACAGTATGCTCAGAGATGTGATGAAATCACCATTTACTGGAAATGTTCAAAAAGTGTCTAGTTGTGGCAGCTGGGGACATGATTTAGTGGTGAAGATGGTTGGACTTCATGATCTTGGAGGTCTTTTCCAACCTTAACATTTCTATGTTTCTGTGACAGTGGAGAACAAAAGAGGTCAAGGCCACATTGTATCCACAAAATGGAGAACTTTGCTGATGTTAGCAACCACTTCTTAACATGCAAGATCATGCTAAGGTAAGGAATATTTGTCACCAGGCAGAGATAGAGATGCATCTGAAAATGTTTAATTTTCAGAAAATTAAACAGAAAATGGATGAGAAAATGTTTAGTTACTGTTTGCAGGTTTAAACACCGTCTTTGGACTTTCAAAACAGGAGAATGTATGCACCAAGTTTGTATCTTATGCTCTCCTCTTCAGATAAAGAGGGCATGGACTGTCTAAGACAACTGTGATTTATTTAACATTCTGCTGCTGTTAGGCATATCCTCTTACTTTCTACATCTGCAAATAGGTGAGTCTGGGAGGTGAGCACCATTCTGTAAATGACCATGGATAACTCTGTGAATCTGTGTCGCACTTAAGAGAGACTAGACTCTGCAAAGAAACAGCTATGGAAAGTCAGCAGGTATCACCAGTCCTAAGCCTTTTTTGAATATCTTGCAGCTGACTTTTGGGACCAAAATAAGGTGAGGTTTCCTTTTATTTGCGTTTCTGGCATTTAGATTTCATAAGCATAATTTTTTATCTTCTCTTGTTTGAAAGCTAGCTAAGATGAGAAGAAACCAGAGTGTGAGACATAAAGTCTTGAAACTGGGCAGTGCAATACTCAGCCTTAATGTCACTCTGTTGACTGGGGACAAAGTAGCTTTTATATTAAAAAAACCAAAACAAACTAACCAAAAAACCAACAAAACCAAACCAAGCCAGAACCAAAACCAAAACCAACAAAAAACCCCAAACCTAAAAAGCCAACAACAAAACCCAGATTATAGAATTGTGTCAGATAGAATAATAAGAAGCAAGGACCCATCCTCAGAATAGCCATCATCTCTGAAGAATTTCGTTCTTCTTTCTGCTTAGCTCAAGACAAATCAATGTAAGGTTTTGTCCCAATTCCAATTAGTCCATCGTAGGTCAGTATATCTGGAAAGTCCTAAAAAAAAAAAAAATCTGTGCAGTTATTTCAGGAGACTGAGCAGCCCAATTTCTGTTCAGTCAAATGTCAGCTGAGCATACCTGGCACTTTGCAAGTATTGCTTCCCTGAAAAAGATGAAGGCTGACTTTGACAGAGAAGTAGAGGGTGAGAATGGAGAGAAGCAAGCAGCTGAATATCTTAAATGTTCCTGAGCATAATTAAAAATAAGGGTGACCAAGGAATGTAAATGTAAAAGACACCTAGGTCAAAACTTCAAGTGTGATTTTGGTGCAGCATCTCTAGTTACATTAACTGGATATAGACTGAAACAGAAGAATTTGAAAAGTATTTCCAATATCCTGAAGGTATTTTGACATGTGTGCATTTGGATGTTTTAGTTTTGCACTGAGGGGACAAGGGCAGAATAATTTCTGCTTGAACTTTACTCGCTGGAAAAGTGAAATCATTGCTTTTGCCAATGAGAAAGAATAACTTTGGACAAGTTCTGGCTAAGTTTCTACCAAAGGTGGTGAACCCTTCTCTTTGAAGAGATATCATGTAGCAGAAATAATTTTTTACTGCATGCTGATATTTCCTCAAAATTAACATAAACTGGCATTCTGCCTCAAAAGCTGAAAAATACTGAACCTGACACTCTGCTTGTTTGTTCTCCATTCAGAATGTCTACAGCTACCCCTTTTGTGACTTTTCTATTGCCACTGGGTTTCCACTAAGATTGCTTAGATGTCCTTTCTCACTATTCTCAAAATCTCTGCTGGCCCCCAAGTGACTCCTACACTGTGCGTCATGGGCCTCTTTCATCAGGACGAAAACTAATGGTCTCCTTCAACACATGCTGGATGTGTTCTGCACAACTCCAGGGTTTTTGCTGCTGCTAATGAGATTTTTCTGGAGGGTTGAGAAAGATCGTTAAGGAATGATTTCTGCAAGCCCAATATTAGTTTTTCAGTGTTTAACTAGGGGTGCTTCCTCACAGCTCAATGCTAATAATGGCAGAATGATTGCTTTGGTAGCAGGGTGGTGAAGGATCAGCTCACTGATGTCAACACACAGGTCCATCTGCTAGACTGGGTGTTTTTGAGCTTTTGGAGTGATGAAAAAAGAAGCAATGCTTGCAGGCTTGGTGAGTTGTGGAGCTGAGTGCTAAGTGAAAGACTTGTCACAAGGCTAATGGTGACAAGCCAGGTATAACCTGGTTGCACATAGAGGAAATTCCTACCTCAGTTAGGTATACAGTCCAGTGAAGAAAACAGAGGGAATTATCAGAAGTACTTAGTTTGAGAGCAATCCTTTTCCTTGAAGACAAACAGGATGGTACTAGGTGGTGGTGGGTTAAGGAAAATGAAAACTTTCCTTGGGAGACAGCCTTGTTATAGGAATATGATCCCAATATTACGAGGTGACTTGTGCCTGGGCTTGTCTGGCCCCTTGCTGCTTGACCAAAGGCGGCAGCTGTGGTATTTAACCCCAGAGATACCTTTGG
>JAYDZK010000056.1:50854909-50975493 GCA_034509185.1 Euphonia xanthogaster | reverse complement strand
ACCCGGGGAGGGAACTTTCTGGGTTTGTCATCTCGTTCGGAGCAGCAAGGGGTTTTGTTGTTTAATATTGTTTAAGTCTGATTGTTTAATAAACAGTTTTTTTTCACTTTTCTCCAAGGAGGTATTTTCTCCCGGACCGGTTGAAGGGAGGGGCTGATTGAATCTGCTTTCCTAGAGGAGCCCTTTGGGAGGGTTCTCTCCCAAATTTGCCCTGAACCAGGACAACTGGGAAACATCAGTCCTGTCTAAAATAGGAAAAAAACGAGGTGTTGTGGTAGAAAATATGACTAAAAATAGAATGTTTTCCCGCTCATTACAAAATACAGGTAAAAATAAAATTCAACACTTCCAGTCTTTCTGCATCTCTGAATGACAGCCAGGTATGAATTCATGGCACTTGTCTCACTGCTAAAAAAATGCAAAACAAAGACAACTTCCACATTTATTTTTACTTCAGTTTGTTAAATTCCAATGCTCATAACAGGGTTAAATTTGATCCTGAAAACTGGTTTGTCCGGGGAAGTCTGCTGTAACTAATAACCCATTTATGTTCACATTACTTGTTTTAAAATGTATCTGGGATTAGTGGGTCTTCATTGTGAAGCTTTTTCCAATGAAAATGATTTTTTATCCAAACAAGGATTTTCCTTTCTGAATAAATATAATAATAATAATACACTTTTATTGTTTTTCAAAAGGAATAAATGGATATAACCTTCTGGCAATATAAAAGGAATAAATGGATATAACCTTCTGGCAATCTGTTTCTTTATAAATTTGTTTGATCTTATTCTATTTTGAAAATTGAATGCATATCTTTTTTTCCTGTTGAGATCTCCAATAATGGTGTTTTGGGTTTGTTTGTTTGTTTTTATGTTCGTTTTTTTTTGTTTTGTTTTTTTGTTTGGTTGTTGTTTTTTTTATTATTTTTTTATTTCTAAAACATGCCTGTGAAGAAATTTTAAAAGTCCCGATAACTGGGTATTATTCCTTCTATGCTTTGAACAGAATACAATTGCTGGCTCTTTTGTTTCATTAATTCCCCATACAAATATACATTGTACTCAGTTTAGGTTCCTGAAAGACACAGGAATTAGAAACCTATTTACCCTGACTAAATCCTTTGGAAATTTAAAATGGAAAATATTATCATGGTTTGAGTGTTAAATCTACCAAAATTTTGTGTAATCAGTTAATTATTTGCTTGAGAGGATCCCTAAATCTTCTTGTGAAAGCAGGGAGCTTTGGCAATGATGCAATCCCCAAACCAGAAAGACAAGCACACAGTTGACATGAGGAGGGGGGGAAATGCCAAGCATCTGAGGAATTTTGAAGGTTTTTTTTGTTGGAAAGGCTTTGCTGAGAGGACAGGTACACCTGTGTAATTAAAAGGAACAGTTCAAGAAGAGAGAATTAAGGAAAACTCCAGGGAACTGATCAAGTACAAACACTTGGTATAAAAAATGTGTCTAAAGAACAGGCAAAAAGTGCCTCCAGAAAAAGTGAAAGGGGAGAGGTAGGGAGTGCATTGTGAGCTGGTGAACAACAGAATGGCAGGAGCGGGTGAGCAGATAAACTCTGACTGCTCACTTCCTCCTGCCTCTAAAACAGCAGGACTGTGATGCATCCCACTGTAGTTACAGGAGTGTGTCCAAAGACCCTCATCATCCAAATGTTTCATTTCCTGACAACAAGAACCTGCAAAACTCTGATATTTTGGACTGGCTGCTGAGGCCAGGAAGTCATGTTATTTTGTGATGGGAGTATCAAACCATGGTGATAACTTTGCAGGAGGAGCTGGGAAAGGGTAGATCCTTTTTCGTAAAAACAAATCTGTGTTGCCAAGATATAAATAGGATGGATAAATTTTCTGCTCATCTGGCTTTGTGAGAAGCTCTCTACAACTCCACAATCAGCCAGAAAATGTATCTAAAATGTGATAGAAAGGAATTCCAGAGATTTCAGGCTTGAAAAGTGACCATTGAAATGTCTTTTAAGGTGTTACAATTGCTTGGCATTATTATGGTTTCTGATGATCTTATAGATCTAACTTTTTTTTAAGTGACTCTTTTCTTCTATCTGAAATGGGACCCTGGTAGCTAATTTTAATTTATTATGGCTACCTTGATTTGTCTGGCAGCAAGGTGGGGGTCAAGCAGATTCTAAAAGTAGGGTCTTTTTTGGTCAGACAGTGAAGGGCATGGTTGTGGAAGCCAAAAGACTGAAGAAGAAAGAGCAGAAGGATAAAGAACAGTTAGAATAAGAGGTGTGAAGACATCACAGCTATTTACCTGTCTGTCACAGCACACCTTCCTGTCACCTCTGCAGGACCACTGCTGTCTAAAATATGTGAAGCAAAAGTAATTATCCTGTGTCAGTGGCTCCAGCTTTTTATAGAAGTCAGTTAGTTTGAGGCATTTTCTGTTCAAAATTATAATAGAAGCAGGCTTTTCAAAACAGCTGGGCTATTGAATGTCTCAGTATGGCGTTTCCACACACATGCATGTGTTTTTGGCATACAGCTGGCATTTTTCCTAGCTTCCTGAGACAAATGGCCTACTTCTGGGTACCTTTTCCCTTCAAAATCTCACCTTGATACAGTGTAGTGTTTTGAATTTCCAATTAATTTTTTTTGTTGTTTTTTTTTTTTTTTGTTTTGTTTTGTTTGTTTGTTTGTTTGTTTATGTAGGTCTCTGAATTTATAATACAGCCAGGTATTCCAGAAACAAACAAAAAAAAAATTACATGCTGAGGGGAATGATGGATTGAGCCAGCATGGGTTATTGTTTTTGAAATTGGGGACTATCTTAATGTAATACAACAAGCTTCAATGAGGGAAGATCCTTATTACATATCTTTCATCAGAATGCAATTAAGGACTAGCAGGAGAAGGAGACAAATGTATGAAGAAGAGTAGAGGAAAGTAAAGAAATACATGAGTATCTTCTCTGTATGTGCTTTTCAACTCTATGTATTTTGTAGTTCTGTGTCTATTTAACTATCAAACAGCATGCTCAGAAATATGGACTGACAGAATACACACCCCTGCAAGTCCTTTTCTTCTCTCTCAGTTCTGGGATGATGGAAGGACTTCAGGTGTGTGAAGACCTCCTTGAAAAAACAAAATGAAGTACTAGGGTGTTGTTTTGGAAATGGAAATGCACCCAGCAGTAGATAGAAACCCAAATTCCTTTGCTCTGCAGTTTCCATCACAGAGAAAACAGAGTTCTGCATTCAGGATGTCCTTGTGTGCTAGCATGGCAAGAGTCTGATGTATTTCAAGCTTATAATTTTGCTTTTCAAGTGTTTGTTTTTTCATTTCTATATGTTTTTCCTCTCTCTGTTGGGCAGATGATGGTTCTTATGAAGGGTCATCAGTATTCCTGGGAACGGATTCACAGGGGTAGAATAAAAATGGGATGTAGATTCTCTCTTTCCCTGCCAGTGCTGCCTGATTAAATAAGTGTGCTTCTGATTGTGAGACAAGAGAGGCATTACACTGCCATGCAGCCAAAACCTCTGCACTGGGGCTACGTCTGGCCCAGTTTATGAATTGCTCTTATTTTAAAGAAAATCCTTTGCTAGCTCCTTAGTGTTCAGATGCATTACCACAGATGCAAAAAGATAGATTGTGTCTGGATTTTGCAGTAGGACTTCCTCTCTGCTCCTTTGCTGAGGCAGAATAAAAGTATTCTTACCTTTTTTAAATAAAAGCACCATGCATGACAATTTTCCATGTTTCTGAAATATTTGTGAAACTTTAGCAGAAAAATGTGGAAGGCCACTATATATTCCTTTTGTTTTTTTTAACCTACTCGGGCTGAACAAGAATGGCAGGGAGAGGACAGGAAATGGCACAATTGCTCTTTCCTTATAAGCCAGAAGTCACTGCTAATGGAGGTAATTACTGTGAGAGTCTTTTCTGCCTTCTCCACAAGTGGAGGTAGTAAAATCAGGCATCAGTACTTGAGGGGATGCTAGCAAGGCATAAGAGCTGACATTTGGATTGAGGTCTCTCTAAACGGCAGTTTGTCATTACATTGACGGCCATTGTTAAAAAATTTTTATATGCCTCGAGAGGCTGAATATTTGACATATTTGCAGTAATGAGTGAGCCTTCCAAAGTGGATTATACAAAGTACAATATTTCAGGCTAACTTTGAGCACTGTGTTTACTTTGGAAGCCCTTTAAATCCACTCTAAAATGGTTGAACCAGAACTGTCTGCTGAAGCATTTTAGGCTTTCTGAAACAGAATTACAAGAGAAATTGCTTTTACAAAATTCAACAAAAATGTTTTACCTTGCACAGGTCAAAAGTAGAAATATTTACTACAGAAATAGAAAACAAACAATTCCATAGTTCAGACAGCACATACATAGATTTTCCTCAGCACCTTCTTTCAGGAGAGATCATCCCAGGGATTCAGTACCACTTTCTAAGTGAGAACTCTAGAAAAATAGAGTATTTCTTGTTATAGTGTTACACTGCCAACAGTGACTGATAACTCAACCAGTCTCTAAACCAGGGACTCCAGGTGGAGGCACGGGGACTCCTGAACTTCCTTGGCAGCTCATAAGAATTGTTTCTTTTAATTTCCAGGTTGTATAATTCTTTCCTTTCATTTTTTTCTCCCTCCTCTACCCTGCCCATCAATAAAGGTTAGGCAAATACTTCAATGAAAATGTTAGGACATGAAAGAACTTAGGATCAGGATTATTGCTGGCTGCATAGCACTGGGGCAGAGATCAGGGCAGCTGGTGCTGCACACCAGGAACCAGGGGTCCAGGTAAAGGCTATATACAGAAAACCCACTCATTGCCTCCTGCTGTCAGGCAGGCTTTTGTCAGTGCTGACAGCCTGTCCCCTTCATGAGCATCAAATTAATTTCAGCACTAAAATAAATCTCAAATTGAGCCATGGCTGATAAAGAATCCACAGCATGTCCTTGTTACCTTCTATGTGTGCCTGTCTCCTGTCTCTGCTGGAAGGGCTCCTTAACCACCTCTGTGAGCAAACAGATGGGAAGCAAACGAATCTAGCAGTCATCTTTCCCTCTGGTATCTCAGCCACTCTAGACTATGATACATGGAGGCTCCCAATGGTGGGATTTACATAACAATTTAATTTTAAAGAAAGAGGACATATATTTTTCTGGCAGCTCTGTAGTTAGTGGAGTTCCTCAGCAGACTCACCACTGCTCCTTATGCTTTTTACTGAGAAAGTTAGAACTGACAGACAGGTTTTAACAGACAGTGGTTTTCTAAAGTGAATGTCAAAGCCCTTGCTGGAGTGGGTAAAAACTGATCCAAAATATGACTTCAGCTTCATTCCCTGCCTTCAGTCTCACATGTCCTTTGATTTCCACACAGAGAATTTGAATGTGTTCTAAGGACAAGCCCAGGTAGCAAAGATAAAGATGGGAACATGATCTAGGGGCTCTTATTTGTGGATTGGCCTACATCTTGATCATACTTATGCACAGTTCTGTTTTAAGTTGTATTAGTTCTGTTTTCATCTCAAGGCTTTATGCCTTTATGGTATCGATCTCATAAATACAAATACTTCAGAATAATTGCAGGAAACTTGAGCGAGGAGAAGAAAAGGTCTTGCATAATTTAAAATCTCTTCTAATTTTTTCTATTCTTTATGCCATGACTTTTGAGGAATGCTGGACAGGGTGGGAAAGATCATCTCAACCTTTGAAGAGAGGGAAGGGGGTAAGGAAAATTAAACAAATAAGGCAGTAAAAGTATCTACTCTAATTCTGTAACATTGCCACATGTAACAGAGTTACATCTTTGCTTTTAGTCTGCAGTGGATTTACTTTCTCTAAAGTTATGGTGATGAGTATGGACAAGCACCAACCCCCTTGGAGAGTAGTAAACATTTTGTACTTCAGAGGCTCGTTGCCACGGAAGACATGGTACACTGAATACTATTAATTCCCTAGTGCTCACCCCAGACTGATGATGAAGTGCTTTGCTGGTCTGAAATGACCACAGGTGACAAACAAATACTCATTTCATTCCATCCATTTTGTGCCAGAGAAATCTTTTCAGGGAGGCTAAATAGAAAACAGAGAAGTGTCTTTGTGCGCAAATGTTTTCATTGTACTTCAAACTGACAAAACCCCATCTATTTACCCAGGTCATGGTTCAGACTATCCTCAATTATCCTTGTTCCTATCTGATTCTATTGGAAGAATTATAGGACAGAGGATAAAGTTTGGCTACAAGTGGAGCAGGTTTCTTTCTGCTGTTCCTACTTTCATGCTTTTTTCTTCACCCATTTTTTTTTAATTGAATTCTGTGTTGAGACTGTGTGCCTCTCTGCCTCTTTAATCTTCCACTTTGAATTCCTTTGCAATGTGATAGATCGAGTTTGTGTTTCAGGATGTGTCAGTGGGACCATGATAATGCATCTCAAATGGTAAAGTCTTCATCTTAATTGATTACCCTTGTTCCTCCTTGGCCATGTTCTCTGCCACAAATTCAGTATAAGGGGGCACAGGAAGAAGGGGCTGGGGTTGAGGAGGGGGAAGGGAAAAGAGAAGGCACTGAAGAGTTTTAAAAGGATTTGTGTTAATTCCTTCAAGACGTCCCAATGTGATGTTTCTCAGTCAATAGGAGATTAGATTGAAGAGAGGATAGCCACTGTTAAAATCCTCTTCTATCCATTCCCACAATGGGTATTAATATAGGAGCAAAACACAAACAAACTTGCAGAGGATTTTTTTTGTTCATTTTTTCCTTTCACTGCATGTCAAGAAGAGCGCTGAAGATCAGAGTCTTTGGTCTCTTTTTTCCCAGGAAGGGAGTAGTCAAGAGGGATTGTCACATGAATGCTGGACTGATTACTCAGGCTCCATCTGCAGCTGCAGACCTCTCAGCCCAGAGCAGTAACCATAGCCAGGTAGAATAAGCACTTCTTCTAGCAAAGTTGGAGAGAAAGGGCAGCGATTTAGGGTCTGTGTTTTCTTTAAATGAGACCATGTGATTCAAACTTTGTCATTACTATGAACTTTCTGGGTTTCTTACCACATTTTTAGGAAGAAATTTCCTTTCCATTTGCTCAGTATCAGCGTGAATACTAAAGAGTGTTTCCAGTCAGCCAGAGCCAGGGGAGCTGTGAGCCATTTCAATTCCAGTGTGTCCATCTGGCCCATTCTCTCACCTACCCCTTTATTAAGGCATATCTGGCTTATTTACATGCTAGAAAGGGAAGCACAAGTGATTAATAACTGTTTCCCTCCTCATGCACTGGTCAGACAATTATAAGTACCTTCATGCCTTGTTTGAAATGACTTTAAAGAGCTCTTATATTCTTGCTGTCTTATGCATCTCCCCCAGAGCAAGAATATAAGTCCTAAAATACGTCAATGTGCACATCTTTTCTTAGATAGCAGACTGGCAGTGAATACGGGAGCAAATGAAGAGGACATTGAGATGGGGAAAAAGAAGAGTCTTTCTTCATTCATCCACCTCCTATTTTTTTTCCTATTGATAAAAGAAAAAAAAAAAAGAGAAGATACAAGCCTGATCTTTAAATAGTCTCTGCCTAAATATTAACATTCTGACTCTTGATGGCAAGTTCCTTATGTTCTGCCAGTATTAACCTTTGGGGAAGACTGAGGTTATGATAATAAGCATTTCTATGGTAACTTTTATCATAAGGTACTGAAGTGATTCACCAGCACTAACCTTGGAATAACCTTCTGGATCAGTTAGTTACCAGTTCTCCTCTTTTACATATAGAAAAGCAGTGTTGCAGAGCACTGAAGCAACTATCCCAATGTAGTTCATAGCCTGTGGCATCTAGACCAAGGCACAGGTCTCTAGGCTCCAACATTGGTGCTTTGAGCACAGGGTGACACTCCTTAAGGCAGCTCTGCCAGACAAAGTAGGACTTTATTCCTCATTTCCAGTCAGCACTGTAGCAGCAGAGAACTTCTGCTTCCTTTGCTTTTGGTCAAGCCTTTTCCCTACAGAGAAATAAATAATCCATTTGCTATTTCTGCCTGACACATCACCTAATAGACACAGCTCAGACATCTAAAACACAGGTGTACAGAAATAGAATCTGTTTTAATATATAATTGTCCAGTTTATTTTAGGATTCTGGAAAAAATAATGTTCCCTATGACACACAGGAGCTTTAAGTAGGTTTCATGGGCATCACCTGTCATTTTCAAGCAGAAGATTGATAAGGCTTGGCATCAATTTTATCCATGGTCTCTGCTTCCCTCTTCTCTCCTTAAATATGTTTTTATTCTTTACCCCAGTATTTGATTTTGATGAGCTTTCTGTCAGTCTCCAGAGCAGACTGTCTAACACAGGATGTCAACTACCAGTAGAACACAGATATCCATGGAGCATGTGAAGAGTAGAGCATCTCAGGGGCTGTTCCAGCCCATCAGTCCTAGCCCTGCTCTGCTCCTGCTCTCTAGTAGGAGCTGTGGGCTGTGAAGGAAACATGGACAGCCTCAGCATACCAACCTATACAGGCTGGGCTCCAGCTGCTCCTTCGGTTGTCTGCAACCTTGGCTGGACCTACTGATTAGCTCAAGCATTAAAAAAGAATCCCTCCCCATGCAATAAACAGCAGTGGTTTATTGCTTTTTTTCCCCTGGTACATCTGTGTCAGCCACATTTAGGCAATCCTTCATTCATTAAAGTACCAGCCAAGCCTTGAAATCCAAGCCATTTTTACTCTGGGCAGTTATGTGCTTTCAGAGACTCAGCAGCTCATGTTCTCCAGAAAAGAAGCAGAAAATTACTCAAAACACCAAATAACATCCTGACTGAAGAAAATGAGGGCCTAGTCTCACCTTCTTTGGTATTTTACTTTGTAAAACCTCATGGCATTCAAAACAGCCTTCCCAAATGTCCTGGGTCTCTTGGAAAGATCAGCAGACTGCACTTGCTGTAATTATTTGGGGTTGTTCAAGTAAACATGCTCAATTCTCACTTCTTTCCTTTGCCCTGTTAAAGTTTTTATCTCTTCCTTGTTTAATCTGGTATAGTTACCACTTTGCCCCTCACAGCTCAGATATATTTCCTTTCAGGAGCAACTTTAGTGAACAATAAATTTGACTCCAGTCACTCATAACACTCTTAACCAATTTAAGCTCTTTCTTCCCTAAATTCAGGGCCTACTCAAGGAAAAACTCTCCTCCATATTTTCCCTCTCTCTCCCAAACCAAGGTCTCTTCCACACTGATTGATCCACCATCACCTCTCACATGCCAGCTGCAGCTGAAAAGCTCCACCTGTTGCTACTACTCAGCAGTAATTGCACTGCACTTTCATGCAGGCTACAGGCATTCATCATCAGGATGACTTAATAAGGCAGTCCTGAACTGATGAAAGGCCTTAGAGCCTCCATTTCTCTTGTACATGCAATAGCCACCTTCTGGACAAACTCTGGTGTGTGTTGGGTGGATGGAAGAATATTTTATGATGAGTTATTTACTTGCCAAAATTTGTCTCATCTTCTCCCTGTTCTCAGGCAGCATGAGGACCAATCCTTGCAGTCATACATTACTTCCTGAATATTTCCTGTTAGTGATGTTGCATGTGTAGCTTATCCTCAGGCAGTCCCCTAGAGAGTGCTCAAAACCAAAGCTGTGTGACAGATGCATCCAGTCGGCAAGCCAGGACCTTGGTGCCTCTCAGGAGATCCAAATCCTTTCTGCCTGTTTATTCTGCTGCTGGGTGTGCATGCTGTGGCCCTTTGGCTGGGCTTGAGCTCTTAGCACGGCTAGAGTCTCACTCAGGCTTCCACCTGATATGTTCCAACTCCTTCCCATCTGCAGCCCCATCACTGGCCAGGCACACAGGGAAATCCCTCCCTTCACTTCCTAATTTCTATGAAAGCAGCCAAATAACCAGATGTCACCAGTCACTGATTCCTCCCAGGGGCAAAAAAAGAGGACAGGAGAGAGCTGCTGGTGAAATGTCCACTTGTTTCTCTCCAAAGCTATTTCCCCTGCTGCTTCAGGACTCACCATGCACATGTGTGTGGAGGGATTCACAGGAACATTGACTTGTTTTTAGTGGAGGTATTTCTCTGCCCGTGCTGGGCAAATGTAACACTGGGATGAAGTTCTCTAGAGAGTTCAAAATTCAGTTTTCATAACCATTATGTAATATTCCCTTGCAGCTGTCTGGCAAAACATTTATGCTAACTAAATCACCAGATCAGATCTGGAAAGCAAGCAGAGCATACACCTGCAGGGTCATACAATATTTATTTACCACTTGCAGGGTTCTTTCATTTTGCTGTGGAATACCATTTATGCAGCTTTGGAAAGGTGCAACAGCTGTGTCAGAAGGCAAACCTAAGTCAAGAAAACCACTGCTACTCTTGGCATTATTATGAACTCTGTCTGTAGGATCCTAGCAGCTCCTCCAGTGCCTCTGGCTACCCTGACCTGGGCAGCAGAAGCATTTCAGTTTGCTGTGGTGTGATGAGTGAGCATATTGGTGGATGAGGAATGTCAGATGTTATGCTGGAGTTGCTGAACAGGCTTTCCACCTTCATATCTGTGGGTTTTCTTTGATTTCCTTTGTGCAGGTTGTGGAATGCATTCCTATGTATTTTAGAAATCTACACCTACATACATATGTATCTAAAAGAGTCTCTGTATATATATGCATTTCTATATAGCACCATACTGATAATCATTACCAGTATGGGGGGGGAGTTACAAATCTGAAATAGAGCAAACATGCATTGCTGGTGCTGTCAGTGGGATTGCATCAAAGCTGACTGAGAATATTAACAGGCTTCTTTTTCCCCCAAGTATCAACACTTTGAAAACTAACCTATTTGACAATTGGTACAAAATGAAAAGAAAATAAGAGAGTTGCCAAATCTTTCCGTTTGAAAAAGTTTAAAGATTTTTTTCTCTCCTTTCAAATTTAACAATATATTTGAAAATGTGATAAATTTTACCTCTTTTAGTTGGGAAACATGGTTCTCTCCAAACTATTTCTGTCACAGACTTTCTGGCATTCCTAGAAGTTAATTGGTCTAGAGTTTTAAAGGTGTTGCACATCAAATGTGCCCGAACATTCAGACAAGCATACACAAGTTCTAAAAAATAAAACTAAATTTCATTACGCATTGTTAGGTACCAAAGTATCTTCACAAATCTGGCCTGTATTTCTTCTGTAGGTGGGTGTCACAAGTGTTAGAGTAACCAATGATTTATTATGTATGTTATCATTGAGACACACAATTGCTTGGTATTACCTTCTTCTGAACTCCTCAGAGACCTGGTCCTGATTTCCAGAGAAAGTAAAAACCTCATCCTCCACTCCTCCTGTTTTACAATTTTATGTGCTTTAATTGTGAAATCAAGTCATTAAGAAGTGTAACATAAATATTAACCCAATTTATTTTATGTTGATATAAACAAAACCAATTAATCTAATTATCAGGATAATTAATCCATTCTTAGTAAATCAACAACCTTATAAGCTTTATCTAACACACTGGAGGACAGCAGTTAGCTGCCAGGCATAAGCACAACATAACATTATCAGCACCAGCTGGAACATCTTATTTCATTCTGAATGCCAGATATAGCAAGGTGTCAGTCACTCCCAGATCAAAGGTGATAGTGGTGCTCATTTAGATAGTCTGTTCAAATTACAGATGCTCAGAGAGTAGCCAATTTCTCTGCTTTGCCGAGGAAGTCCACATAAAAACATTGTGGTCTGCATCACCATCATGCAGCTTGTTACATTCAAAACTCAGATAATGCTTTCAGGATCAATCACATAACATTCCCAATCTAAAATTTTGTGCATGCATGATTCTAGAAAGTGGCTGTTTAAGTTAGGGATGCCTTAGACCTGCAGAATATATTGTTAGCTGTCATTAATAAGAAAATCTCCATATTATCTGCAAACACACACATGTGTGCACACACAGAGAAAGCTACATTAAGTGTCAGAATTCCCCTTTTACTGACACTAGAACTACCCTTCTAGAAAAGGATTACAGAAAGACAAACGCTCAAAGGTTTTATGTTTGGCCCATATAATTTCTGTGACTTTTTTTTCTGAGAGTTTCAAGAAGCTAACACATTGTTCAGAAATGTTTCCCTGAATTACCTGTTTTACACTGATAACTTTTCTGTCCTATCATCCTGTGTATTGCAGCACATCTGCCCACTTTTTGTGGCTGCCTGGGAAGGTAGAGAGAACATGAAGGTGTGGTGGTTGTGTGATGGCAGCAGCAGGCAGACCCAGTTTCAGTGGCTAGGAAAGTGAAACATAGATTTTTGATTTTTCAGAAGGGATGATGAAATTTATCCCACTTCTTCCTAACTTCTGCTTACCAGTTTCTTGGCAAATTCAAATGAGATGCTTCTGAATTCACTAGCATTGCTTGATATATCTTGCTTCTCCCTTTCAAAGGCAATCTCATATCATCACAGGGGAAACAAAAATTCATCCCATCAGACAGAAAATATATAGATTTTTTTAATATTTCAGATCATGGCTCAATGGATAGATGTCACTTATTCTATTCCAGAAGAGTTCTGGGTCAAAAATTACTTGGAAGTACAGAGATAGCAAAACACTGGTGCTAAAGATAGTAATTCTGTCAACTCCACACAGCAGTTGCTAATCTGCAAGGACCCACAGAACTGCTTTTTTTACAGCTAGTTTCCAGCTACACTTTGATCCGGGCAAATTTAAGAGCAAGTACCATTATTTGTCACCAAAAAACCATGGGAGTTTCCCTGTACTAACTTGGATTTTTAATCAAAGTTCCCTCGGCACAGGCCTGTTTTTCTCTTCTCAGTACAGCCTCCAGAACAGACAAGCCTGACCCTAGTTAGGGAGCCTTACTGTAACTGGATTTAAATTTGTATTGCAAAGTAATTAATTAGTTAATAATAATAGTAATAATAATAATAGCTCTGGTTTTATTGTAAAAGATTGTGGTTTTTTGTAACACAAGACACAAGCTCCCAGGAAAAGTAGATGTGTAAACTGGGAAGGAGTAAAGTTTTGTATGATGGTGACTTCTGGCATTTTCTAAGGAAGACCACTTGAATTTCAAGACTTATAATTCTGAATGGTGGTGGTGTTGGTTAATTTTGTTGTTTCTGCTGTTGTTATTGTTATTTCTCTATGTGCTTGGAAAGCCTTGCAGGGCTAGCAGGGGGTAAGAGCTGCTTGTGGGTTTCACAGGTACTTGCAGGCAGCCTGAAATAGTGCGACTGAGATTTCTGAATTCTAGTTGCAGGAGGCAAGTTGTGGGGATGGGGGTTGTCTGAAGCCTTCAAATTTCATTGTCACAATGTTATTTGTCTGTCCTAGTCCACCTCTGTCTTCCCAACTCAGTGGTTCCCAGTTTTCCTTTTCCTGATCAAACATTAGAACAGGCTACCCAGGGCAAACGATTCTATGACTCTATTGGCAAAACCTCCTGCAACTAACAGCATCTTTTGGTCTTCTCATTAATGGAACTGGGGACCCAATGGGTCCTATCACATTACATAAAGCCCTCCCTCTCCTTCCCCCACAGAAGATAAACCTGACTCATGACAGAACAGGGCTTAGTTGATTCACTTGAAAGGTTACAATGGTCCCTTCTGTACATCTTGATGCAGCATGTTATGTCAAGAGGCAGAAAAGGTTCAGAGACACATTCCCCAGCACAAGAAATGCCACTGCTGGAGCAGACTGGGAAATCTGCAAGTAGCAGGGATGGGGCATGTGGGGGGTTGCAGAAGGTGTGCAAAGATCACCTGGGCTTCCCTGGCAATGCTGCAGGTGTTCACAGTAAACAAAAGCCAACGTCCCTCTGCAATACAAAGAACAGCTGGACTCTAGAAGTGTCCTCTGTTGAGTTTTCTTCAGCATTGTCTCCAGTTTGCTTTCTGCTCCTGGCTTACTTTGGCACTGCAGGGTCTTAAGGTCTTTCTTGTGTGAAACTTTCCCAACCCGATTGTGATGCTGGTCAGGTTCCTCCCGCTTCCTCCCACCCTGGAAATATTTGTTCATCAAGAGAAAGCACCTTCCTATATGCATTACAGCCCCTGATTGACAGGCTGGGCAGAAAGTGTAATTTGTAATGTTGAAGTGAGGTTGACTGGAATAAACTAGCAGTTTGATTTTTTTGCTTTGCTACTATGTTGAGATAAATTGATCTTGCTTCTCAATTGTTTTAGTATGGAAGAAGAAGGACTTCTCTGCTTCTCCACAGTATGCAGTTGCAGCAGACAGGAGGAGGTTCCACTAGCCAGCAGCCAAAGATACAAGATACATATGCAGAGAAGATTAACAAGGTTTTGAAAAGTAAGAGTCATTTTAAAATAGCCTTTAGGAAGATCAGTGTATGTGTACTTGAGCCCTTGTCCCAGCCAAGGGGAAGGACTGACAGTAATTTATGATTAGTTTGAAACCTTTATCTGCTGCCTAAGATTTGCTTATGGTTTAAGACAAGAAAAGACATGCAGTGATTAAAGGCCAGGACTGGGAATCCAGGGCTCCAGGGTCTTACACTCATCTATACTGAATTACATTAATTTAGGGTGTATTCTTTAGCCTCCCAATACATCTCCCTTCTTCTGCATCCCCTTTCCCCTTAAAACAATTCCCTTTCTGACACCATTGTCTGAATTACTTATGCCTTTCTTTGAGGGTCACACTTGAAAATATATTATAGCCTGGAAAATACCCAGAAAAAGGGAAAAGAAAAAACCTGATGGCAAGGGCTGGATAAACTACATTTCTGAAAAAGCTCACACTCTGAATATCAAATCCCTGTATTATTCTTGAAATCCTTCTAAGACTAGACTTGGTCTCTCAGGCTTTGAAGACTGAAAGAAGCTTTTCTGTGTGGCACTTTTTGTATGGACTTTGCAGAGTCCAGGGGCCACCTAAAAATGTCAGAGAGAGGTAAGCTCCTTCTGCAACTACGTGGGTGTAGGCAAAGAGCAGGCATGAAGGCAAGCGGAGAGGAGTTGGGAATCCAGGGCTCCAGGGTCTTACACTCTTAGTTTCTATTTTCTTCTTAGTTTCTATTTTCTTAGTTTCTATTTTCTTCGTTTCTATTTTCTTCTCTTTTCTTAGTTTCTAAGAAAAGAGAAAGTTTAGTTTCTATTTTCTTCTTAGTTTCTATTTTCTTCTCTTTCATTATTAGTTTCTATTTAGTTTATATTAGTTTCTATTTTCTTCTCTTTCATTATTAATGCAGCTAATGGGCCTAGGGTAAATAGGAGTAGAAAATATTGTTGTCAAACATCTTAAAAGGTTTTCAGCTGGAGTCCTGAGAGCTATTACATTTCCAGAGAGCACAGAATAATTTGTTTATCTCTTCAGTAGTTATACTCTTTCATTCTATGCAGTTGTGAGTTGTTTTATTTTATTACACTAGTGCAAACAGATCCACAGAGCGACTATTTGCTTTCAAAATTAAGTAACCTACGTGTTAAGATCGAGCATGCAGACTGAAGGGTACTCCTAAAGGCTAATTTAGGTAAAAATAAAGGAAATCAGCCTGGTCAGTCTTTTTCCACAGTCA
This sequence comes from Euphonia xanthogaster, assembly GCA_034509185.1. Taxonomy (NCBI): domain Eukaryota; kingdom Metazoa; phylum Chordata; class Aves; order Passeriformes; family Fringillidae; genus Euphonia; species Euphonia xanthogaster. The sequence continues at coordinate 50,959,942 of JAYDZK010000056.1, read as the reverse complement.
ATGAAGTGAGAGAGCTCTTCTGAGCAGGCCAGCTCATGGCATTTAACATTATGTATGTAACCATTATCTCTCCACAGGCTGTAAAGTGAGGCTGGCCTGCCCCATATTATCATTATTCTCATAAATATCCCTATGGTGGAGCATTTATTGACACAGTGACATTGAGGGAGGTTAAATCCAGCTTTAAAAACCAAGTGCATTTATAATGAATTAGATAAACTGCAATAAATCCTTGCACAGCCTCTGGAAAATGGAAATAAACTGAACTGAATAAAAGCTACATTTGTTCTGAAGAAGCATCCATCACAAGGTTTGAATGGAGTCAAATGGGCTTTAATTTTTTTTCTGAATACTACTATATGGACAATATTTTTAAAAGTGTCAGCACAAAGTATATCACCTGCTGTAAGTTTATACCCTGATTTGCTGTGTCCTGCTTTTTCCACAGACAGACTTGAGAGTCTAATGCATCTACTCTGGAATTGCTCTTCTGATTCCTACAAAGCTATTGCTATTGCAGAGGGATGTCAGTTTCCAGATTTTGCTGACTGATCTGGAAATACCTAGAGAGGTTAATAGATTACCAAGTGAAAGTGGTCAAATTTTTTACCTCTTTTTATTATTTTGTACACGGTATCTTGTTTGGCAAATTGTGCCAGGTGATGTTTGTCTGCATTTGCCTCAAGACATGGATTTTACTTTGTCAAAACTTTTCCTTTGTTGTTCTTTATATCTGGTCTGGAAACATTCAGTAGGTACAGACGAGTGTTATCTCAATATTTCACTTGTGATTTTACAAGAATTATGGCTTTGACTAAAAATACACGTGAAATAAAGATTCCCAAAGAACATTGCAAGTGGTGCATGAAAAATGATGTTTTTGAAACAGACCTAAAGTGGTAAAATTGCAGATTGTTTCCCAGGTCAGAAATTAGGTACATCATAAGAGCCATCAGGCACAGTTGCAGACATAGGAAAAGAAGTGAAGTGCTGATTATGCCTGATTATGGTCTAATTTGCTTGTTCAGAGTTTGCTTGATGGTATTCCTTCCTTGTCTTCCCTTCCTTTGGCAATCTGATTATGGAGCTGTTCACTGTAAAATTTGCAGAAGCATATTTGCTATCTTAATCTTTGAAAGCTCTAAATTGCTGTGGAGACAAAAAACGCTATTTGAAATGGAACTGATTTAGGATGCCATAAGGTAGACTTTCTTCCTTATGCATTCCACACCCCTTTATTCATCAGAAAAATATGGTCCATGGATAAAATGAACAGAAAATACACCTGATCACAGGGTATGGGTTGATAGAGCAGATTTCTCTGCAGAAGACTACAAGTGGAAAAGACCTCTTCCAAGTTGAGAAGCATCATCTAGGAAACTTCTATAAAATTAATTTAATGCTGTTGTTTGCCTGACACTTGAACTAGACTTAGTATTAGTGGCCAGCATCTCACACAAGAATGTGCAAAATGCAGTCACAGCAGGTCACTTACTGGACTTTCTATGGACAGACAGTATGTCTCTGTTTTGCTTTAAATGCTTTAATTCTGTGATGGGCACAAACAAGATTTAGTACAGAACTGTCAGTCTGACACTACAGGACACAAAGGAATATTGAAGTTCAGTTATCTTGGGACGAACAGCTACAGTATCAAGTACCCGCTGTGTATCAAGGACCCGCTCTTGAAGGAGACTTTTTGAGATAAACTAAGTTTTACAAAACTGAGCACTGATCAGTCGCATGCAAATAAATAAAGCAGCAAATCTCCTTTCGAAAGGAGACCAGGAACACCATAAAACATTTAACAAGGCAAACAGAACAAGGTTTAAAGTGAAGCAAAAAAGCAAATTATCTGCTGAATGGCACTTCACCAGCTCAGCTCTCTCACTTCCACACCAGAGATGGCTACTTAGCAAAGAAAGGCAAAAGATTGTACCTATAAAATCATAGGTCAGATAAGAAGAAAAAGTAAGACCTGGTTAACTGTGTGGTTAGATAGAAACAATAGCATCAGTGGACCCAGTAATTCAGTATATTTTCCCCACTACCATGGCCCAGGTCTCCATGTCCTCTGTCTGACATTTTGTGGCACAACCACAAGCGGGGCTGTCCAGAAATAGCTAGATTCACAGACAAAGCAGAAATTACACAAAGGGATCAAATAAGGCCTTAGTTTTGTGCCAGCCCTGATGATGTGTTTGTGTTTTCACAGAGGCTTTGTTATAACCTTGGGGAATGTCATGCTACTTCTAATTCCACACAGGATCGAGATGAGCTGCCAGTTTCCACAACAAGACACAGGGAATAGGTTTAGAGGGAAAAAGTTCCCACTGCAAATTTAAAAGACCAGCCAACCACAAAATCTGCTGGTTTACATCTAAACAGTGGGGAATGAGACATTATGGACAAATTCATCTCACCTAACTTCTATTTGACTAAAGAGCAGTGGCTACGATGCAGTTGGATGTATCTGAATTAATGACCTTGCCTTCCCTTCATAGCTAAATGAGACCTCGTCACTGTAGCCAGTAGAGACAAGACAGCAATTCTTCCTTTTCCCAGCTTTTCACAGAATATTTTCTTTTAGTCCCAGAACCTGCGTCATGTAGGATATTGACCAGTGTGAATAAACATGCTAAGCTAGAGTATTTCTAGTTTGGTTAGTCAAGACAGAAAAAAAGTGGGAGAAAAGCATTATTATCATGTACTACAACTGTGCTATTTCTTTCCCCTTTTTTCTAAGTGACACAATCTGCATACAAATTAAATTTAAACCAGGAAGCATCAGGGGTATGTGAAATAGCATTATTTGGAACAGAATTCTGAAGGAAAGTGTGCAATGCATCACTAACTGTGGAGAGATGCAGCCAGACCTCCAGATCACCTTTCTTGTAGGGCCAAGCATACATCAAACTGCTTCATGGAAAAATACAAAATACAAATACTGTTTCTTTCCAGCAAAACACACTGATGGCTCATGCAAATGGTCACATTTAAGCAGTGTAAAAATATTGTGGCATGGTAGATGGTCCACACTTCCTCACTTTAACTCTGGCTAATGCAATGACAGTAGACTGAGCTCTGTCATGGTGGGTTTTTTAAAATAAGGTATGGAGAGGCACACAGAGAGTTCCAGAAATTTCACAATTCAGTTGACCAGCAGAGGTTGATCATGTGTCTGAAAATGAGATTTAGGGGGGATCTTATTTTTCTACTCTAATTTGTGATTATTGCTGTTACTTTGCACAGAGTAGGTCTTATTCCAAGCATATTCCCATCAGGCTTAGGTGCAAATTTATCCACCATTTGCAAATATGCAAAACATGAGTAGAACAATGAAGAAAAGACAGCATGTTGCTGGATGTCTATGGAGGAAGTAAAATTGCTTACACAGAAGGTAAGACAAGATGTCCTGATGATTCCTAATGGCCTTTTAATCCATGAGACCTGAATATCTGAGAGGGATAAGGAAGATAAAAATCAGAAAGGAATGTAAGACTTTGCTCGTAAGTCTTGACAAGGTTAATTTGTTTTTGAATTTGAATGACAATAACTACCCACATGATCATCAGATAAATCCCACTAAGAGGGTGTTTTTTTCTACAGTGAACATAGGCTGTGCCTTAGAGTATCCTGCCTGAAATTTGGCAGGAAAAGCATTAAATTGACTTTTTTTTCAACACTGTTGATACATCTTTCACAAAAAACTGCAAACAGCAGTAGGAATATGAGTAAAGTTGGCTATCTCACCTTTCTTTAGATAGAGCCAAAATTAATTTTTCCTGAGTTTCTTGCTGATGGAGGTGAGCTTAAACAAAGTAAATTTTGCATTCATAGTAATTTTCCTATTTGCATTCATAGTGATAAGCTCAAATGATAGAAATCTAGTTTGCAAAGTGTTAAGAACTGAAAAGCCATATGAGTATATTTGTGTGTGTATACATACATAACTGGAATTACAGCTACCTAATGGAAGAGTGTAATATGAGACACAAACTCCATACCCATAGATGGTATTTTGAGAAGACACTCTATACTTATTCCTAGAAGGAGTTGTTACCTCCAGATAACTTATAATTGCATAGAACAAGATATGAAATGGTAGAGAAAGTAGGTGCATGTCTTCTTCACTCCTTGAATTTATGCTTTATGAATTGACTAAATCAAATTTTCAAAACATATTTCAGCATGCCAGCACAAACTTTATAACGCAGACATCTTTATCAAGAGAATTCAGGAACCTCTATTCCACTTACTCTCAATAAAGCTTAATCTCTTAAGGGCCTCTTATTTTGAACATGGGACTTAACTCCAGATCCTCAAAGATATTAAGTCCTGTGGCTTCTGGTCATTTGAATGGAAATACCTTTGAGAATATGAACTCTAATTCTAAACAAGTACATGTGAAAATGTCACTCTAGCATTATGGACATATCTCCAGCTGAAAATTAAGCCACATTCAACTAGAATGTACATTTGAAGTGTAGGAAATATTCTGGAACAAATCAGTGAACAAAAATGCATGATCCACCACCAGAAACCTGTGGTATTTTAACAAACTGTTGACTTATGGTCACACTAACACTCCAGTGGGGCAGTTTGTGCACTTTGTAAGGCAATGAGGTTTAATATGGAGCATCATCTGATAATATGAAAATTAGTACTTTTTCTCCCCATAATCTGTATGTGGGCAAGCTCACTCAGTGTTTTACTTCCATTCTACTAAATTCAAGAAGACCACATTAAAGTGAAGTGGCACACTGTTACTCTTGAGTATGTCTGTACCTAAATCAGTCTTTCAGGTAAAACCAGGCAGTTCAGCCAGGCGTCTGGAAACTTAGGTTTCTTCTACAGCCCATAAAAGTGGTGGAGAGATATAACCATGCCAGAAGGCAATTCATCCTCCTCAAACACAGCACCTAAGAGTCTCTATTGGCTGGAGAGCAAATCTAGGCAGCCAGGCTACAGAAATCATTTACTGTTTAGAAGGCAAAGGTAAGAAACATTAATCCCATCACAAATGTCCAAATACAGAGCTATTTGGAAATTGCAGAATTGGGTTTTTCAAGTAATTCCATGTACAGGGTAGCTTTAAATCTTCATATAATAACCACAGTGATATGTGGAACACCAGATACAACATCCATTGCATTTCTATTCTAAAATCCTGGGGGGGGGGAAAGGTAACTACTGTGGTGCTGTTGCCTACCATGTAATATTTCAGAAATAAAAATAACTGAAATAGTTTAAAATTTTGCAGTTCAAATAGAGCTTATTTTCAGGAAAATGCAGCACTTATATTATAATGCAAAGATTAGAATGGGAGGTGAGACTAGAATGGTCCATCCCTCCATGATTTTCTTGCATGCCAAAACACTACATTTTAGTGTGAATTTCTAAAAAGGTGGCTGAAATCATCATCATACAAAATTATTTACTTGTGATATTTTCTCATTAACATAGTGTTGTATCTCACACTTCAGACTATAGGCTTATAAATTAATTAATATGAACAGTTTACTGAAATATCTAGTCTGTGTCATATCTTTATCCTGGGATGATTCATACATAGTAGTTACCCAACTGAAAAGCAGGTCTTTCATTAACAGCTAAGAAAGGTTAAAAGCTCTGGAGTTAAGGTCTTTGTTCAAGGGATAGAACAAATAGTTAAACTCTACCTGCAATTCATTACAGTCACTCTCTTTTTGCCACCGTAAGAAAAACACAGCTCAGTTCTTTTGAGTTCTGCTCATCAATATCATCAAATTCAAGAAGGAATTTATCTTATTTTTATCACTGAAAAAGCAGAGCTGTGCAACGTTATGGGGATACACTGATTTTCACAATGACCCAATAGCTTCAGTCACACGGTCCTGGAAACAACCGAATGCATTTGAACCATTGTATTTTTGTGTGTATGAAAGGCCAGAACTCTTCGTGATCCTATGCAAGTGAAATTCAACTTCCTTTATATTGGGTTAATAAAACTATAAATGTTGTCAATGCTCCTAGAATCATTCATTCACTTTTAAATCTACTGACTGCATTTGGTTTGATGACCTTGTCTGGCAATAAACTAACTCTGTAGATCTTTAATTGTTATTGGGAAATATTTGTAAAAGCTGCAAATAATGCCTCACAGGTATGAAAAAAAACACAAGGAGAAAAGGAAAAAAACACAACAAAAAAGGAGAGAGATTGCAGCTCCATGGTTTCTTTTTTTTTTTCCTTACCCCTCCTCTCATGCTGCAGGTAATTCTCTCTGATGTGCAAGGCTTTCCACTAGGGTACTGGGACTCTGGCGCTGGACAAGGAGCTGGCCTGCATGACTCATACCATCTCTTGGAGCAGACCACACTATGCATTACCTACACTCAAAGCAGGCCATGAAGGTAAAAGCAAATTAAAAATATTTATTTACAAAATCCAAGAGAGACCTTAGTTAGAAAGAGATATAGAGACATAGGTGACAAAACGGAAAGAAAACTGTATTTGGTCTATTTATCCCAAGAAGAAATCTAAACTTTGTTTTCTTCCCTTCTGTGTAGCTGACAAGCTTTTAGACAGTTTTTTAACCCGCATGGTTAGGGAAAAGTCCTTGGGGACAATCTACATCTTAACTTACATTTATAGGACATATACTTGAGCTGCAAAAATATGCTAGATTTCATGTCTAATTATTCCTTTCAGTTTTACTTGGAGGTCAATGTAGACTCTTAAATCCCTTTCTCTCTTCATTTCTTCCCCTTAAGGGAAGATCCTTAATTAATTTCATATAAATATGTCAAATCCTTAATTAATTTAATATAAATATGTCAAATGACATCTGCATTTTATACAGACTTTTTTCTTTTCCTTATTGAGCCTAGACATGAGATTAGCCAATCACACAGAGATGATGGCAAATCTTGATGATTTTCTTCCAACTTCTTTTTTGTAGGATAAGGAATAAACCCACTTTTTTTCTTCATGTGTCTTCTATTCTGCTGGTTGGGATGAACTTGGTTCAGTTAATGGGGAAAAAAAAGAGTGTTTGTGTCTAAAGCATCCTGGTTAACATGACCCAAAAGTTCATGGACAAGTCACTGCACAGAGAATGAGTGCTCATCACTGCTGTTCCACTCGGGGTCCCCTCTGGTACCCCTTCACCCTGGTCCTAGGCTGCAGTAATCCCCTACAACAAAGCTGAGCTAGCACTGCAACTTATACCCTTGTTCACAGTGTGGAGCCCTGGAATGGAGGGAAAGGTGCTTGCAGAGAGGGAAAGAAGTCTATGCCAATTCCTTGTACAGAGGCCTCCATACCAGCTTAATGAGGATAGGCTCCAGAGCTCTGTTCATCTCTCTCACTGCAGGCATCTAAAGTCAGCTGGGATGCCCTGCAGTATTCTCCCTGGCTTCTAGATGCTGCTTCAGAGTGTCCCACAGGTTCTGTGCCATGTCTGTCAGACCTCTGGGAATGTTTCACTCACTCTTGGGGTATTTCAAATGTTCCTAATGCTTATGCTTGGAGGGAGTCAATTAAGTGTTCAATATCTATGATCACACCACTCACTCAGAACACTGACATTTACTATTTGTATGCTCCTCTCACACCTCTTGTTCTGCAGTAAAGGACCTTCACCAAAATCAGAGTGTCTGTGTGCCAGGAGCTCTGCACAAAGCTAACGAGAAATAGTCCCTAACCTAAAAGGATGGGGCGGGGCGGGGGGGGGGGGGGCGGAAAGCAACATGCCTTGCCCAAACTTACACAAGTGATCTGCTGCAGATAAAACACCACAAATTCACATCCTCAGAATACAGACAATAGCTACACAGTCCAGACTCTCCTTTTGTAGGGTACTTTTGCAATATCTCCTTTATCTTGTCTGCAAGAAATCTAACACCTTGCAACCCAACGGGGTCAGTGAAGGAGGACTGTCTGAGTCTGTAAAATATAAGCTGAATTAAGACAAAATCAGAACTGCAATGCAATTATCCCTTTTCTGTTCCTTGAAATATCTCCACTCTCCCTGCCTTTTCCTACCTTCATTTCATGCCACTTGGAGTAGGATTTATTTTCAAGCAGAAGTAGTGAATTATGTCCATTGTGCTGCAGCCTCTCATACCCTATATATCACAGAAAGCTCTTTACCAGCAATGTATTGCTGAGAGTATTTTTGCAAAAACCTCAGCTACTCCATGGGTATTTCCTTACACCCATACAACACAAAAAGCAGTTCAATGTTATGATGCTTTTATTCTTTTATTCTTGTTCTGCTTGCTCTGTTCAGACTGGAGGCTGTATTTAGGGACCTAATGGGTGCCAGATGGGACTGTGTTTCTTTGCAATGACTCATAATCCCTGGCAAGCTGGAATTTTGAGCAGAAAGGACCACTGAGAAAACAACCCAACCCTAAATCTCAAATAACTTTGGAGAGCCCCACATTGCCTTGCTTAAGGCAGAGCTCCCATGCATTCACTCCCAGATTCACTAGGGAAAGAAGAAAATGTATGCAAAAGGGACTGACCTGTTGGGCAGTTGTGCCATTCAGGTCTAATGCTGTGACTCTCAGGGTTAGCCACTTGCTGTTAATCACTTTGCCCTGCATTATCTGGCCTTTGCAGCACAGATCAAGCTCAAGGAAGCACTGCAAAGCTCTGAGCTTGCCTCAGGCTCAGGGCAGAATCATTCCTGACACTCAAACACACAACACCCATCACCAGGTAGTGTTCCATACAGCTGAGCCACGGGTCGGCAGCCTGCTGTGTGTGGGTGGCACAACCTTAGCACAAAGGATTAAGTCTGAGCTTTGCCCTTGTCATTGTTGAGGTTCCATGTGCTTCTGTTTCCACTTCCCTCTAAAACTATGGGCTCAGACACAACTTTTATCGTCCACTCACTCATCACTGGGAGATGTTCACTCACAGGTCTCTCCACACAGCACATACAGACAGCCACCACTTCCATAGTGAGAAGGAAAGAGGCTAAAAAAGAGAATGGACCAGAGTTCCACTCCCATTAGGAAAATGGGGAACAAATGTTTCATAAAATTAAGGAGGCAGACTATACCAGCAAACCAAACACCTTCACACAGTTCAGTTTAACCAGCAGCACATATACAATGAAATGTTCTGAAACATGTATCAGAATAAACAGAGACAGCTAATAACTTGGGGAATTGCTATATAATGCCAAACCTTTTACCTCCACTTAGTTTTGGTTTGTTATCATTTTTAAGCAGCTAAGTGCTGTGAAGACTACGAGACTATGCCAGTTAAACACTGGTTTGCATTGCCCTGGTCAAACTCGTAGTGGAAACGCAACCTTATGAAAAAACACTCTGATATAGATTGCATTTCTGTGGAGTTCCCATCAAAAATAGGTTGTTTTTGTAGCCTCTCATTCTAAGAAATGGTCTGATCAATCAGATATTGCTGGGGAGTGCTGACAAAAGGATTCTTGTGCTGCATAATAGAAAGTACTCTATGGACACAGCAATTATTAGTCCCACATCTTCACCAGCATATGACTGCCAAGAGACTGCCAAATTTCTAAAGGAGTCCAGGTGCCTGTGCACTTCAGTGATGTGAAGTTCTGCTGTTTGTTGTAGTACTTCAATTGGAGATAACCTACTTTGGAAAAAACCTAGTCCTAAAGATTTTGTCCTTTGAGTCTTTGATTCTGGCTGTTGGAAATAACTGTACTTAAAAAAAAAAAAAAAAGGAAAGAAAAGGTTTATTTGCTTGGTGAATCCCCAGCAGGGAGTTGCAGACAGATGTAAATTAGAACCCTTTTTAAAAAGAAAAGAAACAAAACACAAAAGAAAAAAAAATCAGCAATTGCAAACCAATCTCAAAAAGCCAAATTGAAAAATCAACTAACTGCAAATCAATTACATACAAATAGATAAAGTAAAGAGAGAAAGAAATTGGTTGTCTGGTTAATTTCCTTTCCTGTCACAGTGGATATGACATGCTCATTAGCCCCAGATGGATTTGTTAATGATCAACACAGTCATTACATGACATAACAAACAAATAATTAATGAGAGAACAGAGAGTAGAAAGCATCCCTTAAAGCAAGTGGTGGTCAAGGGTTCAGCACACTGAATTGCCAGGAGGGAGCAGCAGTGCAATTACTGTTCCCAGTCTCCTGCTACCCAGAGAATAGGAGAGACCATGGCCCAACATTGCTTGCTTAGTGTCTGCAAGGAAGGCTGCTCTTGCACACCATTTTAGAACAATCTTCCTCCCTAACTGAAGACTGGCATTTTGTGGCTTCATTCAGTGTTTGCATCCCCTATTCAGAAAAAGGCCTTTGAGTAGTATAATGTCACACAGAGGAAAATGATGGGACATGGCCTCTGAGCTCATTAGCTGACATTCAGGCACACCAGGATCAACAACTCAAACAAAGATACCTGCTGTGTCAACCACAACCTGAAAGAAAAAAAGGCATTATGAAAGGAACAGTTGGTTTGCTGGAGCCACCCAAATCCTTCACTGGCTGCAAGAGATAAAACAGCTCCCACCTGCTCTTCCAAACCATCTCCCACATCTCTAAAGCTGGCTGCTGCCACCTGGATTCCTGGGGCTTGGAGCTCTGCTTTCACTGATCCCTGCCATCACCTGTGGGACACAAGCACTTTTGTATTGTGGGGCTTTAAGTGGCTCTGGAGTTATCTCAGAAAAGGTTCCCAAGGCCCACCAGGCAATAAACACAGCTCCATTTTTTAAACAAGTAAGAACTTGTAGAAGGCCAGCAGAGACAAGTCTGCGAGTTTTATTTTGTCCCAGCCACCAGTGTGTCTTCCTTCTTGGATAACACCTTCCTCTTTCCCCTTCTTAAGGGAAAAAAATAGAGATGTTTGGAGAACAGTATGGAGGAATACTTCGGAGTTGTTTCTTTGTTGAGACGTTTTTGTTGGAACATCCTTTCTGCTTTCAACAGTGGTTATACAACGCAAAGAAAATAGAGATGCTGTCATCCCTCAATTTTCCTCCCATGTGTGCATCAGACTTCTTAGACCTGTGTCAGGAAAGGGTTTGGAGTAATTTGTTTAATTTATATCTCATCTCCTGGTGCTTTGAGGATTCCTGAGGTTTAGATTTCCTGAGGTCTCAGTGAGGAAATGAATATTTTGTTTTTTTCTCTTTTCCATTAGGTCAATTTAAAAAAATCAAACAAAAAAACTCACTGTAGCAGTAATACACGGTTTTCAATAGGTAGCAAAGGCAGTCAGTCAAATCTCCTTTATTAGCCACAAAGGAAAAGGACAAGGGAAGATGCTGTGCAAGGGCACAGGGAAAATGTGAGAGAGGGGACCCAGAGGTTTTGGGAAAGGGAAGGGAGGGGAGGACTCTGTCCACATGGGGACAAAAGGGAAAGGGAATGGCGCAACCTGGGGGGGGGGGGGAATGCAGACTGAAAACCTTGGGGGAGCAGGGCTCCTTCTGTGGCTCAAAGTCCTAAGTGAAGGGGCTCACATGTTTCACTTAAACTGGAGAGAACAGCAGGTCTGTTGCCAGTTAACTTGATACAGACATACTGTCAAAGGAATATTTGTGCTCATGGAAAAACCCCAGTGATGGCTGCAGCTGCGTTTTTAAACAGGGCTCTGTTTCATCCGCGTGAAAGCTGGACTCTGCATGGAGGGATGGCACAGGCAGGGAGGATTCAATTCCAAGGCAGAGATGCTCTCACTACCTCTCTGATTTGTGCCTGGCTTAACCCGCAATGCAGGGCTGTGGCTCAGGGTTGCTGTCTTTTTGCTCCCTCATGTTAGTCCAGCACCCAGAGAGTTAGCGCTCAGCAAAGAGTTGCTCTGCTTTGTTTGATTTGCACTGCGCTGACATGAGTGAGGTCACAGAGTGCTTATGTCACTGGCCTCCGAAGCTCTCTGGGGTGGAGGCACACCCCGAAGTGCACTGGGAATCACATATCCCTCCTGTGGAGTGTGGAGGGCAGCACAGACAGCCCAGGCACCAGGAGAGTCAAATCCAAATGCAGGGGAGGGAAAGGCCATCACTGTTTAAGTGGAAACGTTTCTGATGTGGGTACCACAGGTGTCAGCACATCCCCTGCTCAGGAGACCAGAGCAGGGGATGTGCAGCTACTCCCTTGTCTTTGCACCCCAGGAGACCAGACCATGCTAAGGAGAGACAGCTCCTCAGAAATCTTCATGCTCTCCCACAAATCCAGCCTGAGCTATGGCTGGTTTTACACGCTGAAGCAGCAGCCTGACTAGTGTGAACTTTCTCCTGGCTTTTAAACACCCTGCAGGGTGATGAAGAGACATTACTTAAGCCCAGTTTAGTGTGCTCAGCTTTCTACTTTCTGGCTGCATTCACACTGCCATGCAGAGACAGGAAAGACATGGCTGGAGTGGGACTGATCAGGCAGCTTCAAGGCCTGGATGCTGAGAGCTTTCCTGGGAGCCAGGTGAACATTTGCCCCCGTTACAGGATTTCATAACTCACATCTCACACAGATTGTATCTTTCCAAGAAGGAAGACTCCAGACACAAGCGCCTACAAGATGTACTGCATGGCTCAGGACACATCAGGAGATATGAAGTGTAGCTTTTTATTCTATTCTCAATTCTGCTGCTACTTTTCCTTGGTACCATCTTTCAAAGGCCAGCTCGTTCTGTCTAAGATTTCCTGGAAAAGGATTGAAGAAACAGACCAGGAAGGTGATGAGGAAAAAATAGATGAGACCCTCTCAGTCCTTGCATTGCAGCTACAGTCCTTTCAAGTCAGGGAGGGTGAGACTGCAGCTGGGTTGGACTTATTATACGCCTGGAAAAGTTCAAGGAACACCCCTTTCTCATCTTGCTCTGTCTCCAAATCTCTTGAGAAACCTTCTGCTGCTGCAGCCATGTCTTCTGGCCAGACCTGATGGAGTTAAAAGGATCCAGCAGTGCAAAGAGAGGAGTCCCACAGTTTCGAACAGGAGAAATTCTGAGTTGCTGCCAGTCAGTTCAAGAGGGAGCAGCAGGCAGTCATTTTACTGCCTTTCATCTGGAGCTGTTTCAGTATTTGTATTTATTTTCTTGCATTCTTTATGGCTTTCTCCTTATTAAAAAAAATAAGAGGAGAAATAAAAGAAAATGGGATAAAAGGGAACAGCTCTTGTCTTCTATTAAATTTGAAGGTAAGGGAATGAGGATGCAAATTAGCAATAACATATCAAAACAGTAATGATGATAACATGTAGTTAAGTCTTTTAAATTGCTCCTTCAGCTCTGGAGTTAAAACAGGAGTGTGGCAGTTCAGGAGTCTGAAAAAGAACTAAGATTTGTATTTAACTTTCAACTAAGCAGCAGAAATAAATACTCAGGACACACTTAACTGCACCTGTGGAAACCCATGCTAAGGGCTTGTGATCAGGAGGGGCTAAGGGATGCTCCAGAGGGGAATTTCTGTGGATGTTCCTTCCTCCTCCACAGGTAGAGACAGAGGAGGGAACATATTTTTTTACTGTTCAAACTTTTAATAGTAATGGGAAAAACTTATAACTCTAGCCAGGGTATTTCACTCTTGTTGTGAGCTTCAATTAAGATTCTGGTCCCTCCATCCCCCTGTAGCTCACACAGAGCAGGATGCATTGATCTAGGCTTTAGGTGCCAGCAAATGATCACTGCCGTCCTCAGCTGCTGGCTGCTGCTGGGGCCAAGGCTGCCTCATTATTGAACTATCTTTCTAGGTGCTCAGAGATGGCTGAGTTGCCATACTGCCCTATTATGGAAGCCACAGATCAAGAAAAAATATTGTGCCAAGTTATTTTGCCTCCTTTAAGACCCATTTTCTCTCTTTGTTTTTGTCATTTGCTTCAGCTACTACTGAGTTGCTGGTACATTGACTTTTCTGTGTCAGAGATAATCTGCATTCTTACAGACCTGCCTGTATTTTCCGTCTCTCATTTATCACTTCAACAGCTGCATGGATAGCAAAATAAATGTTTTCCATGTCCAATATCTAGACTAGCAGTTTTCAGCGATTTGGCTTATGGATATCTATCAGGTCAAGTAGATGTACAAACTTCAGAAATTAAATAATAATCCATTTCCTCCACATCTTTCTTTCAATGCCTGTGAAACATCCTACAGACAACAGACATCTTGCAAAAAACCCCAAAACTTCTCTAGAAAGACCCAAATCCTCTTTGGGTACCTATGTTCCACATTTTTTCCTTTTTCTTTCATTTTTCTCCCTTTTATCTTCTTCCTCTTTTCTCCATCTGGTTCTGGTTCTTTTCCCCTCTCCCCTACCTACTTTTTCCATACCTATTGATATTTATCTTTTCTCTTTAGCTCCATTGTCAGAATGGTAGAAAAACTCTTCAAAAGTTCTACTTCTTTGCTGGTTAGTGCCTTCTCCCATTGTAGTGTCAGGAGTGCTCTTGACGATCTGAATACATTTTTCCATGCAGCAAGGCGATATTAATACCATGTGCCAAGACTTGTGCCTAAAGCCATTTGGATCTCACCAATATGGCTGGTCTTGGAAAGGCAATAGCTCACACCACTCAGTTCCCTGTGCAGAAATGGGCCAAGCAAAAGAGTTTCTCTTTAGGAGGGATTTTCAACAGATATTGTTTGTTCCTGGCATAATGACAACCATCTGTGGGATTTAATTAAGTTCAAAAGTCAGAAACGTGTGAGAAGAGAAACTTAAAAGGAGAATCTGATTCCTGCTGAAGTTTTCTCTGGAATACTCACATGCACTAAAATTGCACAGCATTCAGTTTAGCTATCTGGGCAAACATGGATCTGGATTGAGGTCCTTAGAACTTTCAACTAGTAACTTCACAATAGGAAAGGCTAATCTAGATGCAACATTGCCAGTCCAAAACACTCAGATAAATCAGGTCAGTTCCCCAAAACTATGACATTACCCTCCCCCCAAAAATATAAATCTCACATCTGAAAACAATAATTTCCTGGTTTCTGTTTCTTTGACTCACAAGCAGGAAGCAGGAACAAAGCCCTGCTGGACAAGACCCAGTGAGAATGCAAGATATTTGGCAATCTGCAAGTGAATTGCCTCCCATAGAGGAATGATTGGAAAGAGGATTTGGTACCCATGTATCTACCACTGTACTTGGCTGGCCCCCTATCTCTCAGCTAACAGTTGTGTGCAGGCTAAGTCTGCAGACAGAGTTCTAAATGTGTATTCAGAATTGTATCAGATCAAACCCAAGCCTCATTATTACAGCCAGGTGGTTTCTAAACTGAAGCTAGACTGCATCCACACCTGTGGGCAAGGCCAGCTCAGCCTCTCCACATCTGCCTACATGACAGTGCCCAGAGATGCCTACACCCTTTAAGCCATTCCACATCCCTTCCTTTCCTGACAGCCATGTTCCCCTGTGCTTTAGTCCTTCCTTCTCTCTCAGTTGCATCTTTTTTCTTCATCTCTTGCTTTTTCTCATCAGATAGAACTTGGAGTCAGAAGCGGTATGTGTTTCCGGGGAGCTCTCCACAGATACAGAGATCCATAGCAAAGGGAATTTCACAAGGCTGCAGCACTTGGCCTATGACTTGTCAAAGTCTTACCTGTATGTGTTTAACTTTAGGCACTGTGAAGGTGCCCTTCAGGCAGCACTGAAGTCAGCTGAACTGCTCACAGAGCACGAAGTGCACTGCATGCTGAATGCATTGTGTGAGTGGAGCCTGAGGCTAGAGACACTATGGCACAGGACTTTTCTCCTTACAGTTATTTCTATCAGAATGATATCCCACTCAGACAATGTGTTTCCCTCTTCCCCAAGGTGCATTACAAAGGAAATCAGCACCAGGTGCATTTTGCAGCAGAAGCAGCAGAGGGGCAGGAAGAGCATGCGGCAATAATGACTCCTCTCATGTTTGCCTTTTAAGCCCTGTCCCTGCAAAGTGCCTTGAAATTTGAAGCTACAAGGTGCTCTAAAAAGCCGTCTTACTTCCAGTCTTGCTAGTTTATGTGACAGATATGCTACAGTAAAATATGATCTTCCAGGACATGAAATGCTGTTTTATTCCATGAGTGACCCATCTTGAGAAGCAGACCAGTTTTCTGGGATGCTGGGCAGATGATTCTGTCAATATTACACAACATGTCACTGCAAAATGGCCTCTCTTACTGTCAAAGCTTGGGAATGCCTGTGCTAATTTAGAAAAAATAATTGAAACTGTTACACAGTTTCTCTAGGAGACAAATGCTCCCTATCAGTTTTGGCTTAATTTTTTTTTTTTTATTATTTTTTTTTTGTGTAGATGTGCCTTTTTAAAAATTGAACTGCTTTGTAACTGCATCAAGCAAAAGGTGGCTGAATTTTCTTCAGTGTTTTGGAACTGCTATACAAATGTTCAACCTCTTTCTCCATATTCTCCCTCCCCTCAAATGAATTAAAAAAAAAAAAAAAGCAGGACTCAGAGGTCCTCCCTAGCGATATAGGAGTAGAGCCTTCCATTTCCTTTGGAAGTCTGAGCAGATAGTATTATCTGAACACACAAATTAGAGTTATTATGCACTTTATAAAAAGGTACATCTAGTCTATGAATAAATTTAGCACAAAATTCACTGTTCTCCTGAAACCTTAGGAATTAGTACAAGATCCCTTGCTGACTCCAAACAGTCATTAAAGGTTTTTCAAGTGATGACCATGTTACCTTGGCGAAGCATCTGGTGAAATTACCTAAATCAGCTCCCACTGCTTGGAGTCGTAATATTCCCACCATACTGAAAATCTTTTTAAGGAGTTTGGGTGAGAGCTATTCCCCAGGTATGATTTCATTCTCCATCAAGCAAAATGTTTCCTGCATTGTTGGAAGCTTTGTATTGCCAAATTCAAGCAACCTTGAAGTCTTGGGAAGCTCCAAAACCTTTGTTTGTATTAAAAACTTCCTAAGATTTTTAAAGAGAAAAATAATGTGATATTTTTCCCCTTTATTTTGCTGTCAAAGAATAACCCGAGTTTACGCAAGTTTTGTGGCAGTGGTGGGAAATTGAATCTTGCCATCTCAGCTGAGATAGACTAAATTGCTAGTGTCCTGGAAAATGAGACTAATGAGAAAAATTCTATAATCATGTGTTTCATGTGTTAGAGGTCTTACAGAAAGTCCATTGGTTTCCCATGGACAAACCTCTCATTCTATCAGCAGGTGCCGTAGGATATAACTTTTGTGTGCCATACATTTGCCTTCTATAATTGTCTAATTTCACCAGAGTCAACAACAGTATCCTCAAGAATGCTCAGGTAGGACGAAGGCATGTGAAAATAGGACTTGATAGTCACCTCTGCATTACAGATCTATGCTACAGATTTTCCAAGAATTATGAGAACAATTATAACAAGTACAGTATATTGAGAAGAATTGGCAGGGAGAAGTTAATTTTAAAGAAGCAACCTGAAGACAGGTTTAGAAATTTGTGTTGAAGCACAGACTCTGCACAGACAGTCTGATGCATCTATGCATGACTGGACATAAGGGATATGGCTCAGAGGGCTTACTGACCCTGGGAAAGGGAGCTAGAAGACAGATACTGCTTTCCTCCTTTTCCTTTTCTCCCCGACTGCAGCTTCCAGCTCTGAGGCTATGCTAATGATGGCAGAAAACACATTGAGAAGAAAAGGAAGTAACTACCCTTTTGTCAGTTCATTGAGCTGAATCAGGTTGCTGATGGCTTGGAGGAGAGCTGGACAGGATGCTAAGTAGAGGATGGGCAGGGATGAGCAGGACAATCACTTCAGCAGAAGTCATGCAGTCAGCACAGGCATTTTTGCCTACTACATCTTCATTACAAACCCCTCGCTGCACTGATAGCAAAGCACCATCAGTACATATTTCCAACACAGCCACCAGTAACTTGTTGGTTACCTATTATCTACCCATAGACAGACTCCTCCTCTCACTCTCATGACTCTGCTTTCTGGAATATATTTTCTTCGAGTGCCACACTCAGTGAGCAACAGGCCTATTATTGTAGCTAATTGGAAATTCCCTGCATAGTTTACTTTTTCCTTCCTGCAGAAGAACTGCTTATTCGTCAAAAATAAAATTCTTTGAGACAGTTGAATTGCAAATGAAGTTGCTGCAAAACCATGGCCAAGCTTCCAAACCTGACTGGAAACTTCACCTGGCCTGCTACCAGCCTGCCTTTCCAGCTGGAGGACAATTTACTACTCCATTTTTTGCATTCCCCTCTGCTTGACAGTACACTCTCCTGTCAGGCTGATGAGGGATAAATATCCTGTAGGATACTGAGTTTACAAGCTTCAAAGTCCCCATCTCCCCACCTCCTGCCTGTCACAAGGCATTTAGGCTTTCATTGCTCCTGGGCTTTAGGAATGCCAGATTGTAGCTAAGGAGTGGAGCTGACAAGGAACTGAGAACCTGGAAGCTCCTTATTCAGCAGATACTGTGAATAATTTCTTGTTTCTCCTCCCTAGAAGAAGTTGGATTTCAGTAGAAGTGGGGTTGTTCTCACTTACCTCATGAATTTGAAAACTTTTGATTTTCTAGGTTTAAAGTGAAAACAGCAGCCAAACCCTGGCATAAAATTTCTGTTTAGAGTTTCACCTACTAGTGTGCTTTGTAAATAAACAATACAAACTCCCAGAGCCTCTCTTGGGTAGAAGTCTACAACCTGTCAGTCACAGTTTTTAGAAGTGTTACTGCCCCATGATAATTACAAAAATCATACTCATCCTGTTTAAAGAAGACAGAATTCCTTTCAGAAACTACAGTTATTTAACCAATAAATGATTCATTGTGGGTCCTGCAAGGATATTATTTTGCATTCTTTTTTTTTGTCACAGCACATACTTATTGCAATTGCACAACTTATGAAGGAAGCCACCGGCTTTACAATTACTTATGGGGTTATTTTATTTTATCCTATTTTTTTTTTGCTGTCACTGTGCTGTTAAATGTAGTGTTATTACAGCTTAAGCAAGGCTCCTCTCCACTAGGTCAATTAACAATAGCAGAAAGCTCAGACATGTCTAGAGGTATTACCCTAATTACTGAATAGCTATCCTTAATTGAAAATCAAGAGGATGAGAGATAAACATAGGAACAATGAACACTCCCCAGAGGGCCACCTTGCTTGAAAGATGTCATGGTGTCACCTGTATTATGCAGAAAAAATGTTTCTTCCATAATGGAAGGTCCATTTTCAATTCTTTGATGGATCCAGAGGAAATATCTGTACTTGTAAAAATGTAATCAAATCAATATAAAAGTGCAACCACACCAAACAAAACAGCTGAAACAAGAAAGGCTTTGCTATTTCTATTTGATCCCATGCCAGTAGCCCCTAAGGCACCTGCAACCATGGACAAGTTGAGAATTCCAGCCTTGCCAATATCACCGCTTTCATGAGGTTGATTGCTCAAGACAATTTCAGAGATGGCTGCCATGAATACTGATCATGTAGTGACAAACCAAGTTATGTCACTGACAGCAAGTATTTCAATATAACAAAGACTGAGACATAATGAAACATTTGAGAAGATGGAGTTTGGACATAGGGCTAACAGTAGAAGTTTATAATGGAAGTAAATTGCAAATCAGATTCAACACATCAGAAATGTTAATACAGTAGGAACAGAGAAGCCTCAAAAAGTCCTTCATCTAGATCTGAGAACAGTTTTACTTTGCTGTCACTTCTTCTTGTGAATAACATTTTCTCTCCCTTCAGACTTTGCTCTGTGGGTCTGAGTAACGAGTTTTTCATTCTGCTGCCTTAATTCTTCTTTTTGTCATATCTATATAAGCTTTGGTTTTCATCTCCACGTCAAGTTTAGCATTTGAAAAGTAGGCCACATACTACCATGTAGAGACTTATTGCCCTCTGCTAAAACACAGATATTTCTGTGTTCCTTTGTTTAATATGTGTTAGGCATCCAGAGTCCACTATACTGAAGATAACACCAGAAGACAGTTGATTTATTTGACTCTGGAAAGTCTCTGAAAAGGGCAGAGGCCAATCTGAGGGGCTGACAGCAGCCTCTGTACTAATGGAAGCGTGAATGACTGAGCCCACGGTTCACTGACCATGAGGACCAGACAGATTCTGCTACCCAGGAAAACATTACTGAAAACAAATCACAAATGTCAGTATAGGTCAGTTTAGTACAAGAGGCATCTAAAAATACACCTACAGTATCAGCTGAACTGGTGAATCTTGGGTGTGTGCATTCAACTCCTGTGACACCTGCTACTGTAATTTGCTACAAATACAACAAAAATATCCCTTTTATTAACTAGTATCTGTCTTTCTGAGCCAACATGCAAAGAACTGTTTGAAAATACAGTCAACACTTGACCTGGGTGGTAGTATAGCCGTAAGTGTTAACAGCTGAAGAAATTTCTGCAACCTGGTGGCTGACCCAGTCCTGTGTGATCACCAAATGGCTGCATGTGGATCTGAGAAGCAACAAAGGCAATTGACACCTGTGGTATCTCTGAGCTCTGAGTATGGTTCTATATTGAATTCAGGATGACCCCAACATCTGGGAATGACTGGCATCTGACTCCATGATTCAGAATGCTGAAGAATTGCTTATTAAAACTATACTATATTACATTAATGCTATATCATAACTATACTACAGAGATACTATACTATACTATACTATACTATACTATACTAATACTAATACTATACTATACTATACAAGATACTGCTAAAGAGAAACCCATGACTGTCTGAGACAGTCAGGACACAGTTTTGACCCCGTTGGCCAAGGAATCAAAACAATCCTCAGCAGAATCCAACTGATAAATCACTTCAGGTAAACAATCTTCCTAACACATTCCACATGGGCAAAACAACAGGAGCAGCAAGTAGAGATAAGATTTGTTTTTTCTTCTCTCTTTGTGCTTCTCCAGGAAAAATTTTGAGAGAGAGAATTATGTCTGCCTCTGTCCAAAGAATGTGAATGCCACCGTTCTAGAAACTGAGAGATGCACCATCTTGGCAAATTCAAAAAGGCATTTAACCATTAAATAAAGATGAGGAATGAGTACCACGAATGACAATGAAATTAAGCTGGATCATATTCTGAATGAAGTTTTATACTTGGAGCTGTCTCAAACTACATGTTTTGCAGAAAAATGAGGATTAACAGAAAAATACTTCTCTGTTGAAACTGAAGTTGTCATTGTAAGAACATCAGCATCTCTATGAAATTTTTGTCAGAAAGCTTTCCTAAGCCCAAGGTAGGACTTTAGGTCACAGCCAGAAACAGCCAGTAGTTTCATCCTGAAGCAGATGAGGAAACAAAATGTCAATCTTTGATATTTAATGATTTTGTATGGGCAGGTCTCCAAGCCATGAATTTTTCTTCATGAATTTTTAATATCCACACAAAGTAGAATGCATTAAAAAACTGGGTCTGATTTCCTACTGTCATTAGCTGGGTATTTTCCTGGGTTAGTCCAGTTTCACATCCATACTCTGAACTGGTAAAAGCAGAGGACTTGATTGTTCGTGTTCTGGGGGAGATTCAGGTTCTCAGAATATTTTCCGAGAGACAGACAAAGTCATGGATTGCTTTAAGCACCACCACTGTCTTCTGGTTAAAACTGGAACTGCACAAATAACATGTACAAACATAGTATTTTTAACTGTAAATTTACTTTCTCCTGAGCACTTTGATCTGTGTACATCCAGATGACAGCTATGAAACCTCTGCAAAGCACAGCATTAATGACAATTTTTAATTCTGTAGTAGAAAACTTGGTTCATAATCCCTATAAATAGTAGCTAATGCCTCTGTAAAATAGCTGTAATAGTATTCTTTTAGGAGAGGGTGTGATATTTTTTTTGTTGTCTCCTATCACATAAGCTGTACTGCCCATGAGAGGGACTCATGTTACCATTCACATCCAAACACTGGAGCAAATACAGTTTAAGAACAGTTGTCAGGTCCTTAAGCTAAATATGCATAGCTTGACCTAAATTATCCATCATGATTCAGTTGCTCAGATACAGACTAAAAACAGAGAAGGTTTTCCCACTGATTTGCCTTGTTAAGCAAAGAATGAGAGAGGATAACTCTGTCTCCAGACAGGAAAAATCAGGACTCCATCATCACCGAGTATTGGAGATTCATCATGGTACCTCTAGGGTAGCCATTCCAGCTCCTTATTGTGGTGCTGTTACACCAACACTACCACTTCTCACTGTAAAGACTTGCTCACAGGAAAATTGTTTGTATTTTCACCTCATCAGCAGCTAGAGTTTATCATCCCTGCTATTTCATCTTCATTTGTATTATCTTTTGTTAACCTTGGATATATAAATTTGACACGGCTTCAGGAAGATATCTCAGATATGATGAAAATTTGGCCAAAGCTTATCATCTATTACAAAATATTAAGCCTTCCTCATGTTGCTTGCTATGCTCTTGCATAAAATTTGCCCAGAGCCTGGTCCTCAGACTGTGAGAGAAGATATTCTCTACTGACACCACAGTCAACCTGTTTTGTCTCATGGCTGTGGTGGTTGCCAAGGATCCTCCATTCAAATGGGTATATTTCTCTCCCCTTTGATATCTCTGGGTGTGTGTTCATAAACTATAGAAGTAAAATGTGCCTTCGTCCCCGGAAAAGGTTTAAAGGAGAGATTCATGAAGTGTTGCAGGTGGCTTATCATCATTTATCACACAAAGGAAAGTTGACTTCATGGCAAGCTACTGCAGCATGGGTCGTAGCTAAGCAGGGGTACATGAGTAATGCACAGCTCTGCTTGCAAGCATCCCTCTGCTCTTGAGGTGCAGGAAGGACTGGAACATTGCCAGAGCTGCCTCATTTTCACTCCTAAATACCAAGGGTGCCAAGGGAGAATGTGGCTCTCTGCTTCCTCTGACAGGAGGAGTTGTCATATGTCTCTTGGTCTCTCCACTTCTGTTCATGGGTCTCTTGGCTTTTGCACTGAATCTCATTCCCCTGAAGCTTAAACCTTCACTCCTATGGCAAAACAAGTATTTCTGATGGAGATTATGCTTAAGTATCTCATTAGGATAATGAATGAGGTAAATAATGGGAGATAAATTATGCAAAGAGGGTTATTGTGTCAGTCTGAAGAAACCAAGGAAGACTTCATTTGTCGGCTCTTTGACTAATAAATCTTCAGCCTTTTGTGTTATTATCTTTAAATGCATACTACTAAATAATTTTTACTTTTCTTGAAGAGGTTGTCTTTGAAGATCTGCACCTCTGTATATATCCCACGAAATGGGTAACTTACAATTCATACGACCTTTGTATCCTATAAGCACTAATTTTGTGTGATATAATGAGGTCCTGGCTGGGTATTTACATAAAGCCCAGTTCTGCCTTTTGGCAGCTCTACATAGCAGTTTACATTAACAGTAATGTAAGCCCTTCACATCCATTCAAGACCTTAATTTAGCCGTAGGTAGCATCACATAATTTCATGGTAAATTATTTCTGTCTTCTAAGATACAGAGCAAATTGCAGGTAGATTATTAATAATAATGCTTAGATCTTATCTTCAAAGGACTTTACTAACAGTAATTAATACCTGCACTGCTTTGAGGTAGGTAGTTGCATTATTACTTACATTCTCTACAGAAGGGGGAATTAAGACAAAGGCAGGATGAGATCTGCCTGCAGATGCTATGGGATGCTGGCTACCTGGCAGGGGTGGGCGAGCATCCAGGACCAGACAAAATGCTCTGCCTCCAGCAATTTGCCATTTTACCCTGCTGGAAGTCACTGCTTCTGAGACAGACTGAAGGATAGGACTCAAAGTCAGACCCTGTCCCAACCCCTTCTTTTTCAAGTCTGGCACCTTTAGTTAAACCTTCCTTTTGGGGAAAGCAATTAGGAGGCTGCAGAAAGTTTATTGGACCTTACTCTGAGGCTGGTTATCTCAATCAGTAGAAACAATACAGCTGGGCTAGCATAATTTTAAGCCATTAAAGCCAAATTTACCGTAGATTACTTACAGGCAAGTTCAATTTCAAATATGGAAGTAGAATTCTAGAAAGTAGAGAAAAAGAATCAGACTTCCAAAATATTTCTTTTTTTAATCTTTCAATATTTCTTACCTGGCTTTCAAAAATAATTCCGAATTTTGTGTGGGTTTAAAAAAATCATTTAAATTAAGACCATATAACATTTGTTTCTACTCCTGATGGTACATCAAAGTGGTCATTGAAAATCCTGGTATTTGTCTGTGGTCATTGAAATATCCTGGTATTTGTCTGCCTTCAATTATTGAGGGCAATCACATTGAGCTAATTAGAGTGTCTTAGCTCTTTTTGTGAATTGGATTAAATCCTGGCTTCATTAATATCCATGAGATTGCTTTATTGTACAAAAATTAAAATGAGAACATTTCAACAGTGATCTCATGAAAGAAGGCATACACAAAACAGAAATATGAAAAATGCATGGAAAAGTAGTATCGATACAATTTTCCGGTTTCAAACCAAAATTTTGAAATGAGATCTTAAATAAATTTTTATTTAAACAATGTTTTCTCCTGCAGGAATTCCACAGAAATTCATATGGTATTGCAAAAAACTAAAAATGGACTTAATTAAAGACTTCTTTTCTAATGAAAACTGTCTGGGAAATGTTATCTAATCAGCCCGACTCCAGATAGCTTCCAGGATTCTCCTCACACCTCTACAGCAAGCTTTGTTCTCCTTTGAAATTACATGGGCCTGTATCATCTCCTTCCATAATGAAACCTCTGTTAAATAGCCTCAGGAAAGGAAATCTACACAGCAGTGCCTTCACAGAATTATAATATGCACACAACTCAGAGCTAATCTACTGCTGGCGCTGGATTTATCCTCCCAAAATTCATCTGTCAGCAGGTGCAGAAAAAGAGCTGCTGGGTTCTGTGGTCAGAAGTGCTACTTGCACCCATTGCCCTCTCTGGTCCAGTCTGCTCCACCCCAAACCATGGGCTGGAGATGCCTAGCTCTGTCCTTTGGCAATAAAAAATGTCTGGGACAACTTTGGTCATCCAGGCAAATGCCTGAAGTTGGGACAGCTTTGCTAAAGCAGCTGCGCAGCTGAAGGGATTCAACCATGGCCATGGGGAGAATATGTAAAGTCTTCTCTGAACTAGAAGTGGATGTGGCCCACCTGTGTTAAGGATTCAGGAAAGTATTCCAGAGGGTCTAATTCCTCATAGGTATCTGCTGACTAGTTACCATGGAATCAGAGAATGGTTTGGGTTGGAAGGGACCATCAAGCTCCATCCGCTGTACCACTAGACCAGATTGCTTGAAGCCCTGTCCAGCCTGGCCTTGAACACTTCCAGGGATGGGGCACCCACAGCTTTTCTGGGAAACCTTTTCCAGTGTCTCACTACCCTCACAGCAAAGAGTTTCTTCCTAATAACTGATTGAAACCTACTCTTTTTCAGGTTCGAACCATAACCCTTGGTTCTATCACACATGCCCCTGTAAAAAGTCTCCCAGGTCAGAAAACCAAAATAAAAGAAGTTCCCACCAGAACACCAGTAATTAGGGATCTAGGATGTGGTGCTTTTTTTAGATGTTGATGCTTTAGAAGGTGTGATCTGCTAGTTGTTCCAGCTCTAACTAGGGAAGTCACTCAGCACATACCTAAACCTGCCCTTCTTCAGCTCAGGCTTTAGTCCATGCCCAAAATGTGAAGTTATCTGTTTGGAATAGGTCATAACAAGCAAAGCCAGCCTGGTAACAGCTAGGGAGACATCCATCTCCTCCAGTGTTGGTCCAGACAGCATTCCAGGATTGAGGACTAACAATTTTCAGTGGAGGAAGTCCAGGGATCTGTGATGAGGACAAGCTACCCACTGTCCCATCCATCTGCACCCTAAAAATGACCTAGTAGCAAAACAGATAAAACTGTGCCTGATTCTTAAGCATTTATTTCAATTCCTGTTGCACTGGAGTATAAGCTGTAAGCAATGGAGAGAACACAGCCCTGCTGTTCTTAAATTAATTTTTTTAAAAGTTTTGTTTTACTTTTTCAGTTTTCATGCACCAGGAGACCTTAGCATACTTTATATTTCCTCATTTTAAGGGGAAAGCATGTGACTGTGTGCCTACATATACACTCAGTGTCTACAACTACCACTGGGAAAGAGATAGGAAACAATTTTAAAAAAAGCCCACAAAGTTTTACTTTTCTTATACTCTCAAGCACATTTTAAAGAGTATTTTTATAGGACAGGATTTAGCACTACTGTTTAAAGCTATCAGCTACAGATTGTCAAACAAGGGTAGTGAAATTTCAGTTTCCCCTTGTGCCCTGGCTGGGCCTCTGTTGCAGCAGTGGGAGAGCAGCTGCCTATACAAGGCACTTTATGTCCATGTCTAGATAGGTGATTCAGGCACCAAATGAACATAGGTTTGGTGCCACCATCTTTCACCAACTCTTGAAGTTTAGTTTTGTTACATCTTGTTGGTGTCTCCTGCAAATCACACCATTGTCACCCCCTTCCCTTTCCCACAATTTTTAAGACTGGGAATATGTGTTTGGTTGGTGACTGCACAAATGAGGTGATTAAATACTGCTTCTAATATTAAAACTGGAGTGTTTAGCTCTGGACTTCTCCTAATAAAGCCAGCTGAAATTAATATCTAGTTTGATAATGTATAGTCTTGAAATTTTTTTGTTGTTTGCCCAATAGCTTCAAGACAATGTATAAAATCCATACTAAACTGCATTTACTTCTCTGCAGGTGCCAAGCCTTTGAGGAATGGGACAGATCTCAGACAGACATCCCAAAAGTCTGACTAGATGTCCACCTACATACTTTACTGTTTTTATAGGGAGGAATAAAGAAATAAAAACATCCATTTATATTAAAGCTGAGGCTATGTAAAAAGCTTTATGAATCTGTGTAGCTATTCCTCAGAGTCACTTCAAATTTAGTAGTACCTGAGGTATTAAAAGGCAGATTGGTACTGTGAGTGTCAAAAAAGCCAGCAAAAGACAAATTGCTGAAATGTGGATCCATATCATCTCCATTTGATGCCCAGGATATGGGCTGTTCTTGCATGGCATTGCAAAGAGAAATAGCAGTCACCTGAGAAAGAAGGAAGAGAGAGGAAGAGAGAAAAAGTAGAGGCACATGGTACAAGGAAAGGAAAACATAATCCCAAGACATTCTTCTGCCTTCTGTTTATGTTTCTAGGGCTTATGTCCTTATGGGAGCAAGTCTGTCTGGAAAAGGCCCTGTTCTTGACTGACTCCTTCTGTGTAGCAGCTGCTGAAAAGAGCCATGCAGTGCAAGTTTGTTGTAATGCACTAAATAGTTATTTAGTTGTTTTGCACTGGGTTCTGTATTATTGCACAGAATAGTATGTTTGTATCCTCATGGGATTCCTCTTCTATATCACGTGGTCTTTCCCTCCCACAGAAGCCCCGGTGGTGATGGTTTGTCCCAGGTTTACTCCTCCCCTCGGTCCCTCCTCACTTGTATCCCATTGGCGGTCGTCCTCTTCCTCTGCCCCCCATTCCGCCTGGTTTAAAACTCTAACACCATGAGGCATCTGGTCTCTACTTTTTCCATCTGGGGGGTTGCCTGGATGATCCAGTGTCTCCTATCAAGGAAATAAATTTAGGCCTTTGCCCTTGTGTGGAGAAGAGTGCTTCTTGTCTTTAGCCTTTTGTCCTACGTAATATTGTGTGGGCTGGGGTCCATAGCTAGCGGGATTGGACCTGAACAGCCCTCCAGGCAAGGCTTCTTACACAAGATGAGATCAGAACAATGATTTGTCTCCTATTCCCAGCCTCAGTACAGGCTTGAGTGTCCTGTCTCTTGCACAGGCATGAGACAGGACATGGGGTAGAGGGGGAAGAGGGAGCACAAGGTGCAGCTCCTGCCATACTTAGGCAGGATGATCTGAACCCTTCCTGACAGCTGAGATCAGTTTGGGCAAAACAGCAAACTGTGCGAAGCCAAAGCCCAGGGCTGAAGTCTAGGATGAAAATACAATATAAATATAACCGTTCAGAGCTGTGGAGCATCTGGCGTGCTTGGGAAATGCCAAGGGCACTGCACAAAATCTCTGAGTGCTAGTATTGGAAAAATTTCAGGGGCATTAGCTGTGCTCATGTTAAAAAGGCAGGGAAAATAAGGTCAAGTAGAACTCTTATTGGGATGAGTGTCAGAGCCAGTGTGGGCACTTCTGAACTACGCTGTGCTGCGCTGCATGATGGTTTCGATGTTTTGGTGCCTTGTCAAAAATGCAACTGCATGCTTGCAATCTACCAATCCTCAACAGAGCAGGGCAGCAAAGACTGAGACCCTCTGAAAGCACCATAGGAATAGTCCTTTTCAAGCATATCTATAATCTGCAGGAATATTCTTAAATTTTCCTTCATGTGATCAGGACAAAGAGGTCTCTCTATTGGCTTATTTACATTAAAATAAATATTTGAATATAAATGACCAGGTGTCTCTCATCCTCTCCACACAACCTTGAATCCAATATTTTTACCAGGAATACCCAATACAAGCTAAAAAATGGGTAGATTTATTCCCACTAGTCTCACTCTAAGGCAGGTAAATGAGAAAAAGATTATTTACATGACTTGACCAGGTCAACCTGCAGGCCAGTGACAAAGCTGAAAGCAATGCTGTCATCTCCTAAGCCTCATCTGGATCCATCAAACCACAGCATCACAATGCACAAGGCAAAGTTCTCATCTTGTTTAAGCTAGAATGACACACTACACTCAAGTGGCCAAACATGATGCCTTGACAAAGAAAAAAAAAATGCACAGGGCAAGGTTCTCATCTTGTTTAAACTAGAATGACAGACTACACTCAAGTGGCCAAACATGATGCCTTGACAAAGAAAAAAGAAAAAGGATGTTGCTTCAAAGCCTAGAAGAATAGAAGTATCCTATTATAAAAAATATTTTTTTTCCCAGAAGGCATGTATTTCCCAGTCACTGTTTCTCTCCATACCTTCACATACCCAGTCAAGACTAGAGCTTCCCTCCATCCTTCTTTCCTTACTTACATACGTATAAATATTCCTCTCACCTGTCTTATATAAGAACTTATTTTTAACTCAAGCAAGACCCTATGTCTGGGTCCTTTTACTTCCATAAACCCATTCTCATCAGAGAGACATTAATAAAACCTTCCTTTGCTTTATTTGGTTTTCTCTTCTTGCTGACAGGGTGCATTGAGCTACATAATAAAAATTTACAGCCAACAGTAGAAAAGAAATGAGGACTGTAATAGGGTCTTGCTTTTTGTCTTTCACTCATAAGACTGCAGCAAATATAACTCAGGCTGAAGCTACTTTGGTGGATTGGGTCCCCGGCTCACCCTTCTGTGGTCTCTAACTAAGATCAGCCCCATACTCTACCTCCAGTGGGGGAGAATCTCTCAGCTTCATTTTTAAAATCACACAGATTATAAACATCAGAGAGGATAAGCAGTGACAGAGGGGAATGGTGGGAGAGGCTGGCAGTGCTTTCTGCATAGCAGCTGGCAAAGAGCCAGTGGTGATTCTCCCGATCCTCAGCACCCATCATCGCCTCCTTCTTCAGCTCCTGGTGGGTGTGAAGGGTCAGGAAAGGAAGGGAATGTGTAGGGTACCACGGCTAGGGCATATTTCAAAAGCAGTTTCCATAGCTTCACAATAGATTCAGCTCTGAGATGATAATGACTATGTCTAGCAGTTTATAAAGCTGGAAAAGGGAATTGAGACATCTCCAAGCATGTCCCTAAGCCTTGGGAAAGAAGCTTCATTCAATATGGTTTTGTTTTCTTTCTTTTCTTATCGCTGTGGGATTAGGAGCCTCAGTATTTGTTGAGGAAGAATGAGAAGAATAGTCAAGCAACCACAATGCAATATTAGTTCTGACTCAGGGAAACTCAGGTGATGATGGCTGGGCAGGGAATCATCTGGGATACTGGAAAAGTATGGGAAACCAGAAATCGGAGTAACAGTAATACTAATGACAAGCAAAGTTTAGAAGGGACAGTGGGCTGTGGGTGAAATCAGCATGCTGGGAAGGAAGGCACTTTAAAATGCTGATGGACCAAAAGAAACTCAATGGTGAAGAAGGAAAGAGCCCTGTACTGGAACCAGGTCTGGTACTGTTAACGGAGTACTTCTGCTGCTGCCCAGGTTCACTGCGCACCCTGCATCTCAGAAGATGGTCTAGCATTTATTCTCTGTTTCAAACAGTGAACCACACACTGCCTGTCAATGGAGAAGTTCAACATTCATTTTAGGGTTTGTTTCCTTCACTTAGTACTAGAATTGGAAAGTCTGTCCAAACCATGAAAGACTTGTATGATATAGTAAGAGTGAAAAGAGCAATTCTTGTGAAATATTTAAGAGTAGGAAATATCTGAGAAGAGATGCAAGATCCCATATAGAGCTCAAGGCCTCTTTGTAATTAGTATGTCCTGGTAGAAACGGGGAAGGAACTGAGCCTGTACAGAAGACCAGGGACATTGTATTATGATTTTTTTGTTTTAATTGTGAGGAAGTTATGAGGGAAATGGTAGAACCCTATCACTTGGAACTACTTGAATAAAGTCTTAGTTAATGAACCAAAAACAACTCTACATTAGGAAGATGTACTGGGTAATTATTTAGTCTCCAACATGTTTTTCTTACAAACTGCTTGGACAGATCTGTTCTTTAATCTCCTGACTCTGCAGAATCACCTCTCTACCTCTTTTAAACTGCTGTACTATTGACTTTAATGAAACAGGGCGAATTTTACCATCTGGATTGGCTCATGACTACTTTTGAAAAATGAATTATTTTCATAAAGAAAAAAAATCCGACCAAGGATTAGTTTCCAAAGACATTCTTTATAGTATATATATTAGATTCATGTGCTTCCCTCAGCTTTACAAGGAATATGGATGAGAAACAAGTTGCATATGCATAGTTCAATCAGTGTTGCAACCTACAAGCTAAAATCAAGAGTGGAATATTAGCAGGACACCATTCTGGCATAGATAAAGAAAGAGAAGGAGCAAAGATACTCCTAGACTCATGTGTGTGACAGCTACACAGGAAGAAATTTCTCTCCAGCATATTTGCTGCCATAGGAGAGCAAATGATGGTTGAACTATGTCTGCTGATTTACTTTAATTATAACACATTGGTTATTTTCCACCTGCCCACTTGATTTCTTTTAAATCCCAGTGGGAGGTGGGGTGATGGTCAGCACTGAGACAAGGATGTGCAGACTTCAGGCAGAGATGAAGAGGAAGCAGGACTCTGCAGGGCACACTTTCTGTGACAGCAGATGCAGGTGTGAGGACAGACTGCTTAGCAGCTCACTGTACAGCACATCCCTGTGTTTACCCCTGAGAATGTTTAAAGCCCATGAGGATCTTGGATAGCATTAAATTTACATGATTTAGGAATACAGACTTCTTGGCATATAGCATCAACATGAAACTGAAATAAGGAGAGGCTAAAAGCATTCTTAAATTCTTAAAAGACTCCTTTAGGTCCTGAAGATTTATCCGCTATGGAGAAAAACTTCTCTGGTGTTGCTCTGACATCTGTGCTAGCAACTCCTCCAGGTTTCCCAGGTTTCTGTAGTGAACTTGTCTTCCTGGAAAGCCTTGCTGGGAAAAGACAAGCTGCAACCTGACCCCTGACAGCCCTAGGGAGTGCATAGGAAAGCTTATGCATCACTAAGTAGCAAGGCATACTTTGAGGTTGAACCATAGCATTCCAACTAGCTATCTTGCAGGAAGCAAAAGGAGTGGGAGATAAATGGGAGGTGGCAGAAATAGCTTTCTGTACTGAAAAAAACCCAAGTCCAAATAACAGCATTTGAGAAACTTCCAAAACCATTTTAGATCCACAAAAGTACCTCTTTGAAATTTCAAAGGAGAGGTGTCTCCGTGCTGGCACCTGCTATTTACATGTAGTACCTGTACATCCCATTAATGCAGGTAGTGGAAATTCAGTGCTTAATATTTTGTCACAAAGCATAACAGTCAGCAGGCTTGAAAGGCTTTGAGCCACCCATAAAAGTGGAAAATTGGCAGATGGAAATAGAGTATTTTCATAACCGCATCACTGCATGGAAAGAAACGGTAGCTCTTCATCCAGTGCTTAAAAGACCAAAGATGATGTGCATCACAGCAATCCCCACCATTGTGGAGCTGAACTCTATAGGGATTTTCCATGGGAACCACACACAGCAAAGGGAACCCACACAGAGCATCAAACATGTAGGAGATATTAAAAACTGCAAAGATAGTTCAGAATACTCTCTGTTCAGGTCCTGATTTCTCTCATGCCTTTCCTTCTTGTGTTATCTTCAGATGATAAGATTGCCAAAGAAAAAACCTGTTGTATCTATCTACAGAATTGCTTTTACTTGTTTGGGCCTTCTTAAATTCAATGAGAAAGTATTTTCACTGCTTTTATTTTAATGGGGAGGCCAGATACTGCCTCATCTCCAGGGATTTCATTTCCTGCTTGCCCTCTCATGGGAAAAAAGAGAGGACACAGTACACTTTGCTACCCACTGCAGGTAAATAATTCTCCAGAGATATTAAGACAGTACCTTTCACTGGAAACAAATTCATGAGTTTGTGAAGTTTCCTTTTTTCTATACATTTTGCTGCCACCTTTAGAGAGGTGGCAGAAGAGAGTTAGCCCTGCCATGCTGGCAGAGGGCCAGAGTGGGGACTCTCTTGCAGATATCTCTCATCAACTTGCACATGTTCCTCAGGCCTTTCAGTCTCTTCAGTTGCATGGGAGCAGACTAACCTTGCCCTCCAAAAATTTTAAAACAGCTTTTACTAAATGTGGAGTCACTGTATTGTTAGGTTCATTCAATCCTCTGAGATGTGAGAACTTCCATAGGGGCCTGAACCCTGGTGCACTGTGAGACATCTCTCCCAGGGTTCATAATTCATGTTTCTTTCCCAGGTTTTGCTATGCAAATTCAGGTACACAAACCTATGCCAGGTCAAGCATGTGAGCTCGGCAATTTCCCATGAGATCTCAGGCACAATATTTACTGTAATATGCACATTTCTTATTTTTCTGCCTCTATAGTAGAAATAAATGCGCCATTTAAGTAGCTTGCTGGCATTATGGTCAAATTAGTTTAAACAGCTGCATAATTAATTTAGGAGTTTCTTCTTTTTTTTTTTTCTGTTTCATTGCAAGCAGGGGAATGAGCTGACAGGTAGATGCATCTTTATAAATGGCTTTGTAACCTTTTTTTTCCCTGCTGGCCAATTTTGCGTCCTTTCTTCATGGAATGAACTGTCCTTGTGGTAAGTAGTTAAGAAAAATCTCTCGGAAGATTACTTTGCAATTGTGGCTGGCAGTGGAGAGGTTAAGCAGATGCACAAGGAGTAGGGACAGGTCTGACTGAAACTCTGAGGCAGAAACCAGTAAGGAGGACTAGCATCAGCACTTCAGTGCTGATGCTAGAATAAAATCTATTTTAACAAGCTGTTTTTAAACAGCTGTTATTTGAACTGATGTGCATTTTAGTCAAGCTGAAACTGGTTATAGAGCTATACAGGAGAAGAGGGGGAGAATGATTTATTTAGTTAAAGGCAAGAAAAGACCTATCTGCAGAGTTTTCTGACTCTGTACTCTGTTATGTGGAGGCTGTGCCTACAATATAACTGGCTGGGAAGGAGGGCTCCTGGAAGTGGGCAGAGCTCCTCAGGTATGACCTGGAAGAATGGATCACCACAGCACTGTGGGCACATGACCACTCAGGTACATTACACAGAAGTGCTTTATACTTGGCAATCACACTCTTAATAATCTTTTTTCTTCTATTTTCATATACAACCATCCTTGTCCTCCTAATGAATTTCCCATGAGGGCTGAATTTGGATCTCCCATAACAAAAATCATGAGTGAATCTATTATTGATTAGGAGGTAGGGCACCTCTGGGGTTAATGTTAATCTCCTGTTTAGACTACCAGTGGGGAAAGGCAAAGGCTGTCTCTGTTCAGTAAGAGTTGCTGCCACAGGGACCCAATTCCTCATAAATTATCATAATAGAATTCTTCAGGTTCCTTTATGGAAATTCCTGTACTTGAATGCTTACTCAGTCTAATGGAAGTCAAGAGTGCTGCCTGGAAAAGGGACCCACGCACAAGAGCTGCAGCATCATTCTCATTGCTGCTAATGCACTTCAGCAGCCATATCTGGGTTTCACCAGTGAGGTGAGCTTTTCTCTTTTCTATTTCCTACACATTCACCATTCTTTCAAATGCTCCTCTCTAATCAAGAAACACAAACCTGCACTGAGCTAAATGCTCAGTACACACACTGGCTGGTGGAGCAGTTAAAACACTAGTCTATAATTAGGCAGTTTTCAAAGCTTTCCTTTTCTTCTTCCCCATCCCACTCTCATAAAAACACTCTTTCTCACTGAGGGAGGACAGAGCTCTCCTCCCAGGCATGCATTGCTTCCCATTAGTGGCCGTGGGAGTCACAAGAGCTCATCAGGGGAAGAATAAACCCTTAAGTGAAAGAAACCTTTGATGAACTCCAGCCACCCTATGATAGGTCTCTGTATGAATTCTAAGAGGTTGGATCTAAGGAAAATGAGGGCATATTTGCCCAAGAATTTCTCTGAAGTACAGAAAAGTCTGTTTCACTCTGTTGTGGCTCTGAATGTGATGAAAACCTCAGATAATGCTTGCTCATGACTGATATGTTGCAAAGTGGCAACCTTATCCAACTCTGGTAAAAACTGAAGCGAATGTAAAAGATAAGTTGATCCCTTTCCTGTGGTTTTCCAATGTCATCCTGGCCTGTGTCAGGAAAAGTGTGTCCAGCAGGACCAGGGCAGTGATTGTGCCCCTGTACTGGGCCCTGGTGAGGCTACACATCTGTTGAGTTTTGCACACCTCACCACAAGAAGGATGTTGAGGTGCTGGAGAATCTCCAGAGAAGGACAATGAAGCTGGTGAAGGGTTTGAAGCACAAGTCTTACCAGCAGGTTAAACGTAACCAGATGTGTGTAGGCAACAGCAGCCTAATAAATAGCCTAACTTATATCTGAGTGAAATATTTACTTTTTTGGTTCATCTCTGTTAGTAACAAAACACTGATGTGATCCCAATCTCCTAATTACCTCTGGTTCCCAATTAACAGAAGAGTTGTAACCTCTGTAAAAGCCTCTCACTCAACAACCCATTAGGAAGAGGCCAATGATCCAAGCAAAGGAACCTCATTAGTTAAAGCACACATTAGTCAGCATTCAGTCACATGCAGGGACCAAAGGGAACCAACTTCACAGCCTCTCTCCTTCCAAGAGAGAAATCAGACAGTACTTTGTGTATTTCCTTACTGCATCACATCTCTGCTGTCTTATGCTGGAGACTGGCTAAATCTCTTGACTTCTTTGGAGTTCTTCCAGATTTACATCACACAACTTTGGATCTCAGCACTTCTTTTCTGGATTAAATGGAACAACACTTCTGATATTTGTTAATTTCTTTCATTATAAGAGGATAGCTTTGTT
Organism: Euphonia xanthogaster; assembly: GCA_034509185.1. Lineage (NCBI taxonomy): Eukaryota > Metazoa > Chordata > Aves > Passeriformes > Fringillidae > Euphonia > Euphonia xanthogaster. The sequence goes on along the minus strand of JAYDZK010000056.1, from coordinate 50,924,473 downwards.
GTGTAATTAACATGCTGGTAATTAAGGATTCCAAGTTGATGTACTAATTTCCCTCTCTGTCTCATACACCCAGTCTTTCAAAATGTTATCAGCAGTAATTGCATTAACATCTTTTCTTTTCCTGTTCCCTTTGGGAGTTTATTAAGCTTTCACTTAGCCTTTTTCTCATTTCACAAATATACACACATTTCGTTAACTACTCTGAAAATTTGCTTCAGACTTGTATGCTTTTGAGCAGCTTGACCTACTTCCTGTGCAAATACAAGGGAATCTTCAGTGTCATTCATTTTTTCAAACTTTTAAATGGAAGATGAAAACTTGAAAGTTATGCTCTTTTTTTTTTTCCATGGATAGAAGAAGTTCAGATAATTTTTGTGATAGCAAGATCATTCATGCAGATGCACCAAGTCTAGCAAGTCAGCAGAAATTGAGATGGATTTATGACTATAGATCATGATCATGACACTCTAAGGAAGTCTTAAAATTGTCCTATGGACAGTTCATTGCTTCTGGAACATTTCTTTTTAGTGATCTTAAGTCAAGGTGTAGAAGACTGTAAAATAACCAACAGTTTTTTCCCACTATGATAAAATGCATAAAACAAAGTAATTTAGCCAACAGCAGAGGATGGTTCATCTTAGTTCTTATTCATTTTCTGTCTATCATTTCCTTAGACTTTTAAAATATTTTATTCCTAGTTTGAACTCTATGGCTGAAAGTTACAATGGGGAGCTTAGTCTGTGCTGCCAGTGAGTTTAGAAGTTAAAGCATAAGCCCATGATTTTTATGTTCAACCTTACAGCAGTTGTCCCCTCACCTTGGTATCCATGCAGCAGCATTGCTCCCATGGTTGTAAGTTACAAGGAACATAGTCTTTTGCTCTCACTGATGGTTTTAACTTTCTCTTTTCCAGCTATAACACATTCCTAAGACAATGATGTTAGGGATCCAGCCCTGGTAAATCCTTGGTGGTCAGTTGAACACCCTCCTTTAAGTTCATTGAGGCATAGCTTCACTTTGTTTCTTGGAGTTTAAATGTGTGTGAATCCCTTTAAAAACAGTCCTAGTTTCTAAGCTGAAATATTAATATTTAGTATTGCCTTACTGCCCCAGCTGTGAAGAGAGAGGAGGAAACACGACCCAGACTTTGAATCATAAGCTTGACTCAGGTATTGACCTTGACCTGCAACTTCGACTTGTCCGAAGTCAATTCCCAGTACATGCCTGAGTCTGAAAATAATAGCTACCCATTCATCAATACACTCTGACAAGAGTGCTCATTCTTTTTTCCTACCCCTTCACTTTCTGCTGCATTTTATCTTTCATCTCCGTTTATTATCCTGTCTCTGTTTGTCTGGGGAAAACAAATTTGCTGAAATCTATGACCCTACTGGTAAAATCACAGTGTTTGGTTGCACACCAACTTGATGCTGCTTAGATAATAAAATGGGCTGGGAAAGAAACAACTAGGTTTGTAGTTCCCTTATGTGTATAAGTTTAAAAAGGAGTAAATCTGCATTTTTTTCCACATCTGTGACTTTGAATTTTGCCTGAGACCACAAATGTGATCCCTGCTTATGTTCCAGGCCAGAAGGGAGGGAGGAAGGGCTGCTGTCACTGCCAGACCAAACCCCCAAATCCAGGATTCTGTTTCTGGGAAGTGAGATTTTGCTGTATGGTTGGAAGGACAAACTTGAGGCAGCTGCACTTTTAGATCTTTGCAGAGAATGCCCACCCTGTACAATGTGAGGGAACACAGTCATATCCAAGCTGTTTCAGGGATGGAAGTGATCCAGCTGTGGTACCACAGAGCTAATGCCAGGTGGGCTAATGCCTTCTCTATGTTGTCTCTTTACTTGAAGTCGGAAACATCTCATGACGTAGTAAACTTGTGTTACACACAAATATTTATGAAAACTATTTTAAATGCTTGGGAGGTAAGAAATTGCTAATGTTTGGTGGGATAGAGCCTGATGAACGGCCTTTTGTTTTGTCAGGTGAGATGGCTGGTGCTGATGCAGAGAAGAAAAATACACCCAAAGCTCTCCTTGTCCATGCTGCCCAGAGATGCATCTTTCCATTTCCACTGACAGGCTGCAGTGGGAACTACATGCTAAGCTGATACTTGGTTACTCGTTTTTCACATCTTAAGATTTCAGCTTCAGGAGCAGACTGATTTCCTTGGGAGAGTGAAAGGATAGGATATGAAATATCAAAATACCATCTTAACTGAGCCACACGAGCCTGTAACTAGCGGAGAAGATTATAGGACAGGGGAAAACCCCAAAAGTGATACAGAAAAGCTGGGTACATCAAAGAAACATGTAGTTTGTTATACATGATTAAGCTATCAGTACTTTAATTTATCTGTTATGTATTTAATGCTATTTATTCAGGAATAAGGCTCTCTGTGGGATCCAGTCAACTGAAATGGATGGCTATATGTAGGACAAGGGTCTCTCTGCTGCAGCAGAGGTGGTGAAAGAGAGAATCGATGATGAGAACATACGGGATTTTTAGTCTGAATGAAAAAGATAACACATTGCCTTTGCAGCAGCCTTATTTTGTTTACTTTTATACAAATCACAGGGTGCCCTCCATTACTCTGACATGGGAGAATTCCATGGAAGAAGCAGCATTCCATTTCATTTAAACTCTGATGCCCAATTTCCCTGTCAAGCAGAAATCAATGTGTTGGTAACAGGAGACCCATTCAGAGTATCGTTTAGATATGTTGCTTGTGCGAAAGTCTCTGGATCTGCCCTATGCCATCACTGTTCACCTGGGCATGATCCACTGCTTCACTCTTCTTTCCTTTCTTTCTTCTATTTAGTTAGCACTATCTTCAGTTGCATTGTTCGCTTTCTCTGCCTGACCTCACATGTAATTATTATCCTCCCTGTCTGGGGGGCTATACAGAGAGAGGGAGAATTGGCAGTTCCTGGGTAAGTATCCCGGTTCTCTACCCAAAATCAGGAGCATTCATGTAACTGGGAAGTGAGGCCAATTTATAAACTGGAGCAAAAAATTCTAAAAAACTGAGAAGCAGACAGAATTATTTAAAGACAATTTTTAATGTCCAGCTGAGGGGGGAGGGAAGAGAAGGGATGGAAGAAAAGGAAGAGCCATGAGTTCCTTGCAGCACATCATAGCCCAGATCTTTTCTTATTTTATTTTCTCACATGCCTCAAGCAGCTACCTTTTTTGTCCAACTAAAATTGGTCAAGAACTTTAGATCTCTTTATGTGGATCCCACTACATAAAGGTAAACATGGTTTCTTGTGTGGTCCATCCCAGAGCATGGGCAGACTGAGAGAACAGTGATCGCACTCTTCTCAATGTCCACCTTCCACTGAGGAACTAGAACACAGCCAGTACCCTCCACATCTCTACCAAACTCCAGCTGTCAAGATCAGCTCCCAGTCATGTTCCTCTGTCTCCCAGATATGCTCTAAAGGCAGAAAAAGCCAAGGAATGAGCAAAGAATGCACTATGTTGGTGTAAAAATGGGAAGGAGCTGTGAGACAAGTCTGGAGAATGTGTTAATATTCTGCAGGGTGAAAAGATCCATTTAGAGACCTCTTTGCAAGAGGAGGTAATGTGGAGGGCATCACTGCAGGGTCACAGGAAGACCACCACACCAAGATTTCTTCCTTTGAAGCATTCCCTCTGATGGCGAAAGCTGGGGACACAGTCATCCTCTAGGGCTATGGGTCCTGTGGGTTATGTGAGGGCACAGCATTCCCATGAAGGACACACCTCAGTAGCTCCTGCACATGATGCTCTCCTTCCAGCTAAATATTCCCCTGCTGTCATGTCTTTGTAGGCATGAACTTTGCCTTCCTGAAGACATTGATTGCAATTCTGGAACAGTTGATTCTTGACCTTAGACAAACTTGTCCTGTCCTGAGGGCTGGAATCTGAAGATTAGGGAAGGTTGACATTTCTGTACCAAATATCAACTAGTTCAGCCTTCACTGATCTGGAGAAGAAAGGATGATCTGATTGACAACACTCTGGGCACTGGGCGACTGACTCTTAGAGGTAGAGTACATCTTCCTTGGCTCATCAGCTGGCTTTGTTTTTTCTTTGTAATTGCATTTATATGGCTGTGACTGCTTAGGAGCATATGTACACATTTCTGAGACTTCGTGGATTTCTACCCAGAATTACAGCGGAAACCCATTTCCAGCACTGGTTAGGAAACCTACAAAGAAGCATACAAAAAAATACATTATTGGGGCGCACTACCAATCAGTGGTGATTACTGCAAAATATTTCTTCGATTATCTTTGACTGTTTTTCTCCTGCAGTGGTGCTGAATTCCCATAATTTCTGTTTTGTGACTCCTGTTTTCTCAGCCACACACTTAGATACTGAGTAAGAAGTTCACGCTTATTATAAGTATTAGGGTATCATTGTATTGATGTCATCACTGCAGGGACTTGTCCTTGCCTTTTGCCATCATTCTGAGGTTTTAACTCACATCCAAGAAGAGCAACCAGAAAACAGCTATAAGCATATTCTTTAAACTATGAGCTATAAAGCTAAAACATATATAAAATTGGACAAGTGAATATTTATTCCTGCCAAGATCTAAAATTTTCCTTCCAAAAATACAGTAGTTCATAAGTGACACCAGGAAGTCCATATATTGCTGCACCTTAGACACTTTCCTGACATATTACTTTCTAGCTCCTCAAAAGCTCCAGTTCAATGGCCTCTGCTGTTCCCTCTCAACTTGCATCTGGCTGACTTTCTTGTCTAGCATGCAAAAGACCTCTCAGATCCTGCCAGACACAATATTTGGCCAGGTCTCACACCAGTGCTTTGAAAAGGGAGCATGACCTTCTTACTTCCACAGAATGATACTACCTTAACAGGGAGGAGATGGTGATGAGTTCTGCTGGGTAAAGCTTCCCTCATATTTCAGCAGGTAGATATTCTCTAGCTACTGATATAACCTGCTGGTCAGTGAGGTGTGACCAACTTGACTATTGTGGCAAGACTTAAAGACTATGTCTCCCTAAAAGAAAAACTGGACATGTCTGAGCCTTCAGTGATGATGCTTTGTGGGGTGTGTGGATTCTTTGTGGAGTGTGTACCTGATGCCGTGAGGAACTCTGGGATGTCAGATGTGATGTCCCTGGGAGCTGAAGGTAGCAGCACCCAGATGCACCTCACCAGGGCTGAGAGATGTGAGTGCTCAGAGAGTAGTGGTGACTGCAGTCACCAATCCCAGATGCATGGGAGATCCCAACACCACATTACAGAGCCTTTCTCGCCAGGGCTTTTGGTGATGGCTGTGAGAATATACTAGAGAGATCACTGATAGTAACTGCATACTTGGTCACTGGTGCCCTCCCTTGCCCACTCAGGACCTTCCAGTGCCTTATCCACTTGGTCTCCAATGGCTTACGCGCTTCAGTGCACCCCTGGGACAGACAAGAACAACCCAGTGCCCCCGCTTAGAGGAAGCATTTTCTAGGGGCTTTCCCAGGCTTCTCATTCTGTCCAATGTCCTCTCACAAAGTCCATAGGGGGCACCAAGCTACCCTAAGACCCTGGTGACTGGAAGCCAGGCTGGTGGTTTTGATGCCATCCATGACTCTCCAGCTGCCTGGTCTCCTACCTCTCCTTATCTGGCAGAGCGTGTACTCTGCAGCAGGTTACTCACAGCACAGTGTGATTAACGTGGCTGGGAACTCTCTGGCACAATGTCCTTAGAGATTTTAAGTGTCGGGGAGTCTAATACCTGCAAATATATTTATCTTCCTTTGAATATTTCATCAACTTGGAATTAATGAACTGGATCTTTTACATGGGAGTTTTATGAATTATGTACCAGAAGGGATGATTCTTCCTACTTTGCCCATATTCTACTTCGTCTCAAAGCCACAGTGGGGATCACAGCCCACCAAAGCTGCTGCAGCAATCAGAGATCAAATGGCATTGAAGCAGGCAGGCATGTGAGGCCCAGAGTATTCCCCCGATTCGTGGCCCAGGAAAAAATCTTTACTTAATTGTAGTTTCCCTTCTCATTTTTCTGTATTTCAGCCTCCCTCCCCTGTCTGCCTTGCTGTCATGGTGAACATGGGGTCACTGGGAGCTGACTCACCACTGCTGCTCATCAAACACACCTATCCGGCCTTTACCTCTCACCCGTTACACCAACATGGATGCCTGCTGTTCCTGTTGGGAAATGGCTCTTGGATCTTCCCTGCTGGCATTAACTATGCTGGTAGCTTTCTATAGGTTAGCTTTTAGTGTTTTTCAAGGGAGAAATAAGTGCTATGGGTGAAGACCACTTATGTTATGCTACACTGGGTTATGTTATGTCATATTATATTACATTGTCAGAATGCTTCTGGTTAGCCATTAACAGCTCACCATCTTCAGTATCAGGAATTGAAGATCTATAAAATTCTAGTTCTGCATATAAAGTGTTTAGTTGAAACCACAAACCCCCTCTGTGCACGGTGGAGGTGGGAGGGAAGAGAAAGAGGCACAGTTACAAGATGGTAATTGTGCAGCTTGCTGTACTAGTGGAAGCCATCCTCATACTGTGCGGATGAGAGCAGTATAAAAATAGCCCATATAGAAGTGAGACTTTCATCACTCTCCTGCTCCTCACCTCTCAACTGAATCACTTTTGCAGGCTGTTGCATTGCCTCTTATGAGAATCACTATGGGAGTGGAGTTTAATTAAAACTGAGATCAGAGGCATGGGAAGCTCTTGCAGGCTGGCACATAAAGAAGCTTGTGCCAAGTGATTTGTAGCAAAGTAAAAGAAAGCCTTCCCTCTAGATATTATTTTTTTGCATCCCAGGTTTTGCTGTTGGGAACTCAAATGTTCTTTCCATACATCCCCCAAATATCCAAGTCAAACAAACTAAAATCCAGATTACAGTTAAAGAGTAAGTGGATTCCTTATAAATACTTTTCTCCTATTCTTCTTGCTTCCTAGAGCTATGCCAAACTCATTGAATCCCATCCAGCTCAAGGGGAGCTTGCTGACTTCTTCAAATATCTGCCTAAATCCTGTTTCTCACAGGGGATAGCTATTTATATCCCAGGGATTCCTTTCTCCTACAAACCCTAATGTGGAATTCTGACTTCGTGCAGGGCTGGACCAGTTACCAGAGGAAGGCAACTTCATTGCAGCTTCAGACCAACCAGTTTTGCAAGAAAATGGACCTTTCTGGATGTTGCCCTGCCTCACAGGCCTGAAAATCAACTTAAGCAAGAGGATGCTCTAGTACTGAGCCATAATATCTCACTGGGGCTCAAGACTGTCAGCAGTGACTTCCCTGCTTTTAGGATTGAGTTGAGGATCTCAGCATGGACTTCATATTTCTGCAAATGCTGTACTATTACTAGCATGGCCCAGCTACCTAACTTCTCTTCTCTTGCTACTGACTTGGCTACAATAAAGGAGTGAGGATGATCGCAAATGAAGGTGGGTGATTTTTTTACTTAAAATGCAACTTTTCTTCCTAGAACAAGTCTTTAAACAAAGAACAATAAAATTGCAATCCATCTGCAGTTACAATACTAATGAGTCTTGTAGGGGATTGGTTCTTAGATGGCCAAAGTCAAGTCACCTCTGAGAAATGACTGTAAATAGACCAAAGCTATTTACTTAAATAAAACTTTTAAAAACGCTAAAACCTGAGTCCAATAAGAATAATATGACACTGAATCTCTTCCCTAGGTGATGATGCAGCAAGCAGATGAGTTAAAGTGTCCAAGCTTCTGCTTGGCTACTGCAGTGAGCACCCACACTGAAGAATATCAGAGACTCATGGCAGAGCATGTTGGTCATCTTTGCAGACAAGCCTCAAGTTAGGGTGGGGTTCAGGTAAAACGGAATTGACAACCTGTCCCCAGACAGTTTTTTTTCAAATTTACCTCTTAAATTACTGGTGTGGCACTGATTGTACTGCAAAAATTTCCTCTGGCTATTTTATATGTGCTTTCTGCCTTGAGCTTGGGGTGTCTGCTTGGCAGGCAGCCCCTGCTGTGTTGTTCTGTGCCATGGGAAAAGACATGCAGAACATGTACCTCTAGAATATTATTGCCCTGTAGTTCTACACTACCACCCAAACCAAGTTCCTAAAATTTAATGGATGAGGCTATGTGAACACATAGTTCCCAGCTCCCCAGTTCTTCCACAGACAGCCTTAAGTCATAGTCCATGTGCGTCTTGTGCTGCAGAAAGCCCTGAGCAGCAAGATGAACAGCAGTTTTAAATGTACTCCAGCAACATAAGCAAAGTAAAAGAAATAGCATAAAACATTGTCTTAATAAAATGCAACCAAGCAATTGACAGAAAGCTAGTCAGAAAGATGAGGAATGTAAAGTCTTTGTCATTGCAAATGCCACTTTGTGTCTCAAATCTGGTGGCTCCAGAACTATATCGGCAACACCAGTGCCAAAGACACCTTCTAGGCTGCTAATAAACAGACAGCATAATAAAATATCTTCCTTTCTTTTTACTGTTATTATGAGAGAACAGTGAATATAGATTTCAGCTGGTATGTATAATAAAGGAACATGAGTGCCACCACTGAGAAACACCAAAGAAGAGAACAGCCAATAATAAATAGGTCTAAAGATAAAAACCAACCAGAAGGCAAATAAACACCAGACTTAAGGACTGGAGTTCACAATGGTTTGTCCAAGTCTTCTTATACTCAGAAGAACAAAGTTATGCACCAAAGAAGGAGGGGGGGAAAATCCAACCCAATGTAAAAATATATTACCTGATTCTGAGATAGTTAGAAGCAAGGTGAGTGTACTGGTAATGGGATCTTTGAGAAAAGGCAAAAGGAAAGTGTTCAAAAGGAAAGAAGTAAGAAAACATAATGAATTCTGGAAAGCAATATTGTGGAAGAAAAGCAGTAGCTCAGGGGATAGTTAGCAATGAGATATCATAAGGTTTCTTGCAGACTCAGCCTTGTGTCTTTTTCTGCAGCTCTACATGTGATCAGAGCTGGAATAGCAAACAATTCTCATCTTTTCACCAATTTAGAGATCATAAAATTACACTTATGACTAAATAATAAACAGTTCTTCCTTTCTTTATACCTAAGGCATATGCTGAAAGCGGTAAACTGCTGACAACACAAGAGTAGATGGGTTAAGAGGCAGGCATCCAGAACACACACAACTCATCTTCTTGCTTCCTGTGAAGAAAGGATGTTGTTCATCCCCTCTTACAAAGGGTCCCTCTTCTGGACCACAGCAACTTTGAGAAACCCTTCCTCCCAGCCACATGCTGCTTGCCATGTTTACTGGCAGATGCACTTGTTTCTGCTGTTTCAGTGTTTTAGGATAACCTTTCCTCCTGCAGGAGGGCAAAGTAAAACTCCAGAGCTGGACCTTCTTTTCAAACTTTGCAAGAGCACATTATCTACCTGCCCCTCTGGGCAGGTAGATAATAGCTCCAATAGCAACATACTGCTCCAATAGCCTTGAAGTTCAACACTGGACAACATATTAGAAGGATTTGCTTAACAGAGTGAGTGGAGAATGCCAGTAGTTTGTTTATATCATGAAACATGTTCCTTCTTGAACAAATGGAATTTACTAAAAAGCACCATAACAGGCAAAAAAGGCAGAAAGGTTTCTGCACAGCATGTGCTCCTGCTTTATTTTTTTCCTGTTTGAAGGTTTTTTTTACCTAGGGACTATGCACTATGTGGATCTTTGCAAGGTGCAAAGGGACATCTAATGGTTTGTTCATACATTGCAAGCAAACCCGGTGCTAGAATGGGTGTCATGTGATGAATTTTTCCAGGTTCTGCTTGCCAGGTACTTATGTCTTTTCCATAGAGTTTTCACTCTATCAGCTAATTTCTTTTGGCTTTCCATTCTGAAGAAGAAAAGAAACTTGTATCTTAGAGTTTTATGTATTTACCCCTTTCTCAAAACAGGGTTAAAAAGTGAGAGATGCTGAAATTTGGTGCTGCTGTGATAGAGACAAACCAACTGGATCTTCATACCTCAGCCCAGAAGTAATAGACCATTCCACCCTCAAGCCCTAAGCTCCTACTTTGACCAGTAAAAATGCCACAGTCAGCTGGACTTGTGTCTGATTTCCAATCCTCTTAGTACAAGGGAAGGAAGCAGTAATTAAACCTGTGCCCACCCTCGTCTCAGAACAATGGTTAATATTTTATATTTTGTTCAAAGGTGATTAAGAGGAGTTCTATAAGGGCAAAATATCTTTTCATTAGTGCCACTATAAGGGCAAAATATCTTTTCATTAGTGCCACTAGTAGCAGGATCAGCTAATGGATGTCACATGCAGGTTATTGCACCCTGAACAGTTGAGTATAGTTACAGCACATACCTGACCATGAGATCAATCAATTCACGGTAGAGCTGTCCTGGATGCAAAGGAACTGTGGGCATTTCAGCTCTATTGGAGAATTGCATGGGTGTGAGTGCTCAGCACCTCTCCATACATGGCCTTTTCTCCCGAAACAAGCACAACTTTCGTAAAGGTTCTTCTAAGACCCATTATTCTTTGTATCCATCCTGCTCCTGTGCTCTCTGCTAGAGAGCATGAGCTCTATAGGGCATCCAGAGTGAGTTTGAAGCTCCTGGGAACAGAAGGTGTTGGCTGAAAGTACTGGACAATGTGTGTTTGATTTGTCCTTGGTCAAGGTCACACCTGGCTAACTGCGTCTGCAAGAATCCTGGGTATCAGCAATTAACAACATCCTCCTCTTCTCTGCAGATGAGTTTTTTTTCCTTTGAAAGTTCTCTTGTCTGCTACGAACTACATGGAGAGAAAGTGAGTGAAGGGGCCTCATTATTTTAAATGGGGCTTGACAGAACCTAACAAAGAGCATAAAACAGGGCAACTTTCACACACAGTAGCACCAAGGCACTTACAGCAAGGCTGAGAACTTAATTACAGCCCACTACTGTCGGAGCTGTCTCCTTCTCTCTTGCTCTGTCCCTGCCCATTGGTTTCCACAAAATGAATTCACTTTTGGCAGAGGTCAATCTCGTCAGCTGTGGTGTTTTGGCTAGTGATTCCTATTAGCACAGGTCAGTGCTGATTCCAGCCTTCTCAGAAATATCAGGAGAAAAACAACTGAAGGAAAAGTGTGTTTCCTCTTTGATATTTCTGCAAAATGGCAAAACTCAGTCAACTACAAGGTAAAAAGCAGTATGTTGTTATGCAGTGTTCTTGCAGAAAGGCTATGACATGAGCCTGTAATACATTGTGAATACATGCACACATACACATCTCCAAACAATGCACGCATATAGCCTGGTTGCACTTTTTTTTTTACTGTTATTCAGACTTTTTGCCATTTATCAGATTTTTGCTGTTTATCCAAGGTCTCAGATGAACAATACAGTTGATTTTATTATGTTTTCATGACTTTTCTGGTGAAGAACCAGTGAGGACTAGATTAAAATTATCTCATTGGCTACAGTGGCTTAAAACCTGCTTGATTTCTGTCTGCCCATGAACAGTTTCACATGGTCATGAAGACACACTGCCATATGTGTTAGTGAAAGTGAGGCACTGAGATGGCAGGACTCCTGCAGACAGGACTGCAGTAGAATGAAAAACACCTCCTTGGATGCAACAGATCGGCATTGGACAGCCTGCCAACAGGCACTCCAGGGTGTAAGAAACAGATCCATTTTAAAGTATATTAAAATGCTTTTTGAAAGAAATGTATCAAAAGATGTTTAAGGTTGAAATGACAATCGAGTTAAGAGATAGCAGATTCAAGGTGAGTTGCACAACATCATCAACCTTTCCTGTGTATATCCATTATTGCTACACTTTTATCCATCATCCTGTACAAAGGTGGCAGCTGAATTTGAAATAAAGCTCAGCCATCCAGGTTTTGAAACAGAGAACATCCCTTCTCTTCTTTCCAACTCCTATCTCCTCCATTATCCACTCTGTATGTTGAACAAGAATCCTTGAGTAGAGAGCAATGTATGCTTGTTGAATACAATTCTGACATTTCCTCAGCTTCACAATTTGCCTCTTCTGACTGTTAATGTTGCCAGCTTATTTTTTCACTAGACTTGCACCCTGGCTTTTCCACAAAAACTGCTGCAAGTGGAACAACTCCCTTTCCTTCCCTGGGAGGATGGGTGCCAACATGGACTCCTGTTTTTTTAGCTAACAGGGTAACTGATATCATCAGTAGACCTTTGTTGTCTATGAAACCTAAGTACAGGAGTGGAAGCTAACACACATTTCGCAGCTGTGGTTTAAAACTATTTGCTGGAAGGGCCAGGTCTCTGCAGTGGGGGATTCCACGCCTCTGGATGCTGCTTCATATTTCTGGCAGGAGGGAAGGCTTAGTGTTATGAGAGTCAAAATACACAGAAGAGATGGTTTAGGGTAGTTTAGAAACATGCACAATACACAGGGAAAATATAAAGTGAATCTGGTAGCTACAGAGATTTTTTAATGAGTGTAAAAATTCTGACTTACAAAATACACAAAATTTTGTCAGTCATAACAAAGAGCTTTTCTTTATTTCCCAGTTCCCCCAGCAAGCAAATGTCATGTCTGTGTTTAGCATTAGAAAATTTGCTTTTAAAAATAAAAATGGAACTAATTCATTAATGAAAAACAAAGGAATAGAGTATTTTCCCTTTTCACCTTCTTAAAATGATTGAAACACCTTTTGCTGCAATTAGAGAAAATATGTAATTGTCTTTGAGCATATTACTTTACATGGATAATTCTTAAACAGGAAAGAAAAGGCATGTTTAGCATAGTAACTGGTGCACAGTGTATAGCAATGACCATTACTGCTCTCTTTGGCTCTTATATAATGATATCACTGTTACTCCAAGGGCATTAGTACCTGCTTTGTATACCAGTTTCTCTGTTACTAGTTAAACCCTGGAATCAGCTGTTACTTGCTTTCCACTCTTCTCCTCATTGGCTTTCTTAGAGCTTCTAACATATGCATTAAAAAAGCTTGCCAGAGTTTTCTGAGCAAATAAGAGTTTTCCTGCAGCTTTTCAGACAAATGTGTTTGCATAGGAGGGCTAAATGTTCCTGGAAAAAAATGCTTAGAAATTCCAGTGAGCAAGTATAATCCTCATTTTTCAGAAAGTCAGGGGAGTAGAGCTGAACTCTGACCAGCTGCCTGGAAAGACCAACGTGCTATGTGAGATGTGATCCTGGCACAGCTGCTGGCAGATGCTTGGTTCTTCCTCCTGACTTTAACCAAGGCTGGACTCCAGTTGCACAAAGCATCTTCTCCAGCAGCTGCACACACATTCCCAGGGTATGGCTTATCAGAATCCAAGATCCCAAGTAGATGGGAGACAAAAAGCTCAAGGAATTTGTTTCAAAATCTCTTTCATTCTGCTTGTTCAAAGGAGGCTTGGTTTTGATTTTGTCATGCTGGCATATCCCACAATGGTAAAATACATCCTTTAGAGTAGTCTGATTTCATCTCTCTTAGATAGTTGCTGATGCCTGAAAATATGTTACAGTTCTGCAATTAGGTTTTGGTATGCTGGGTTCCAGCAACCAAAAGATGTTTTGTGCCATTGAGCACATTGAAAGTTATTTTCAATAAAGACATTTCTTTTCCTTGTCTTTTGATGGTGTTGAAAGATGTCTTGCAGGACCTGGGTGTTTTTGAAATCTATGTGGGTTTGACTAAGAAGCTGTACAGTTCTCTTTTATTATATCCATTCCCTATAACATGTTTTGTTGCTACCAGCATTTTCAGACCTCTGACAGTAAATCTGGTTCCCCTGTTTCTTGCAGGATTTGTTTATTTTTACACTCCCTGGGTAACAGCTATATTTTTCTGATGTTTGAAATAACGGTGTGCAGAAGGGTACACAAACAAAATGGGACCTTCAGGCCATGCCACAGTGTAACAAATGTCAGAATTTTTCTTGCTGCTTTTTTCTCCTCCCACTCCATTTTTTTTCCCTCTGCACGACCTCTCTCTCTTCTCTATTTACTCTTGAAAAATGTTCGATTTCTGTTTCCTGTGAAGGCAGGAGAATAGTGGGCTGAGGGGAACTGATGAGGAACTGTCCAGCACTCCTCTGTCCCTCCCGTTATCTTTCCAACACAGTTTCTTTTGTTCACACAGACTGAGTAAATGGGGAGTTTCCACCAAATCTCTGGCCCCTGTCTCGTCTTAGATGCTCCCTGCTTTGCAGAGAGCTAGTGGTAGGAAAAGGAAGAGAGCTAATGATTATGGATGATCTGATATCCTTCATGGTGTGTGATGGCCAGCCCAGCTGGTGGGACTTTTATGGTAAAACAGATTTTAGTCTTCTTTCCCATAGCTATATATCAATAACTTCTTTTCCTGGAACAATATTTTCTGCTTTTAGGCATGCTTCCTCTTGTCGAGCTCTAAATTAGATTGCTTTGGGAATCACACATCTGAAAGCCCAAAATCTGCCCTTATATTCATGTAGATGGATGAGAGTAACCAATAATCTCCACTCAAGCTATATTTTACCTCTCACTGAAAACAATGAGGATCTTTAAGTTCTGTAAGAGCTACAGAAATGATGCATCAGGCAAGACTGCACCAGCAAGACAACAAAGCGATTTTCTGATACTCAGAACAAAAAGGAACTCAAGGCAAAAAGATATATGCTTCTGTGTCTTTAAACTCAAAGACACTATTAATGACTTCTCAGAGGGTTCCAACAAAAAGCTGCACTACCAGCTCTCTTTTTCCACCCCTGTTTCCTACAGCTTTCTATACGTTTCTCAATAATGATGAATACTGGACCTCAGGTAGCGGCATCGCACACAACCACAGTTGTAATAGAAGTCAGATACATATAATGTCTGTGTCAGCTTTTTCACTCAGACAGCATTTTTTTCTCTCAGACAAACTATACCTCAAAAATTTCTCAGCATAAAACCTCTCTAATCATTCAGAGTGTATCCATGCATTTTACCAGGCTCCTATACCACCAATCTCACATTGAAGAACATAGCAGCATGCAGATTTTAAAACTAGGCATAATGCAAAATAGTTCATTTATTTTTCACACACTTGGAGTTTCATCAATTCCCATGGAAAGATACAAGCAGTTATTCTTGAAGGAATAACAATCAGAGAAAAATCACAGTTTAAGAGGTTTGTGAGAAGTTGTGTATAGCAGGACATCTCTGTTGCATGAGGATAATTTCTTCATCTGACCTAAAACCTAAGAATCCTATGGCAATTTTCTTCAACAATTTATTTACAACCACCAGGCCATTAGAGTGTCCATGTATTTAGAGTGTCCATGTATTTCACCAACCTCAACTTTCTAATTATCATGGTTAACATTACAAAATAAATGTATTTTGAACAGTCATGTTCAAAACCCCCAGCACAGCCACATATTCTCCACAAACCAGTCACCTATAAAGAATATTAAGTGAGTGTGGCGAATAACAATAAATTGTGCTAAAGAAACAAGCACATTGTGCTAGAGAAACAAATGTAAAAACTACTGGTTTCTTAGATTTGTAAGATTTTCAGACATCCTGTAGTAGAAATACAGAAATAAATGAATCCCTGCTTTTCTCAGACTGAAATGAATACCATGCAGTGGACTGTAACAAGCACCCCACAGCACAACAAATTCCTGGACCCAGTTATGAATGGAAGGACCTTCCTAACAAAGCAGTCATTCCAACTCTGATCCACCCAAAACCTCTTCGTGTGCTAACATTCCGAACTCTTGGACTCGCTAGATGTTCACCAGCAGCCCCCCTTTCATTTTACCTCTTACCAAACTATTTCAAAATGCAAACTACATCCTTCCTTCTCTCTCTCTCTCCTTCCAGACTCATAGCTCTCCCTTTTCCACATCTTTTCTGAATTTGTTTGAGGGAGCAACAAAACTATACCAAATGAAAAGCAATTATTTCTAGACTATACTTCGGCTTGGGCTTCAGTGCTCATCTTGTCTAACAAAAAGACTGTGACAAAATTTTCTGTGCTTTCCAGCTCTTTACAGAGTGGCAGGGTTCTTTATTAGACAAGCTGGCAAGCTTCATTAAACTTTTTATTGCATTTTTGCTGGACATGTCTTAAGACAGCACGTTTACAGTCACACAGATTTTTGTGCTGTAATTCAGTGAGCATTATTTACCATCCAGCTGCATTTAATGGAGTCTCATGGATGTGAGCAAGTCCATAACCTCTTAATTAAAAACAGTGTAGCACAAACAGACCCAAAAGACTGCAATAGTACCTGACAGACAATTAAAACAAAGCTCTAATAGCTTTGTTGCTTGCCTCTAGTGATAAAATAGAACAATCAGAAAGCACAATAAAAATCTATCAGTCTGTGTGGAGAAACATGTTTTGTGTGAGACTGAAAAATGCTGCTCTACTTGTGAGCAGTGTTACAAATATCTTTTTTTCATGTTATGAACCCTTTGGTGGCAGAGCTACTTCAAGTGAACTACATCCTGACAAAAGTTATTCCTTCACCTCCTTCCCTCCTACTACTTGTGTGGGATTGGTTTAAAGATGTGGAAAATCTGTTTAACACACATGCACACGCAAATCTCCATGTTTTTAACCAAAAACTCTCTGTAAGAAATTCCTTTCTGTTAAAGAAAACTGTAACCATAGATGCAATATGGAACAGAGCACTGGTAAGGCACTGGTAAGCACGAAGAGAGTGTTGGAAATGAGGGAGGAAGGAAAGCAGGCAGTGGGCAGAAACATCTTAAGCCATCTTTTGTGCTGAAGGCTGTCGCATGGAGTACTGCTCTTGGTATTTCCAGAATATTTTCCTTTACAAAGTGATCCAAAGTATCTGTTGAAAACACCTGTGGATGCCATGGGACAGAGAAACGACAAGCGTTTCTCACAGCAGCTTGTGAGAATTTTTAGGGAGTTATAAAGACATTATAACTTTTTAAGTATAAACAATCCGCAGGTAGTGTTTTTCTACTCTTCTTTCTCTTCTTCTCAAGGACAGTGTGTGAGGAAGATGTTTTTGTTAGTTAGCCAAATAGAATCTATCATATCACTCTATAAAAACCACACGGTTCTCTTAAATAAAGCCTTCTTTGCTCTTTACTACAATACTGCCTCCCACCTGTTCCTGTGTTATTCTCAGCACAAGAGTGACGAACACATAGAACCTTTGTACCTCTCTAGAAAAAAAAAATTGACTTAAAAAGTGTATGTTCTGCATTCTTTTTTCCTCTTTGTTTCATGATCAAAAGCGTATCACCATTTGAAAAGAAAGTTAAGGATTAGCTGTTCTGACTTTCACTAAAACCAGAAGTGACTAGATGTTATTACAGACCCTCTTTTCATTCCAAGATACGTAGATTTCATTGCTGTAGATAACCATTGTAACTTTTAACTGCACAGTCTTCAAATCTTTTAAATATGAGGCTGTCAGGTCTCATCCTGCAATCAGACCCTGGCTTTGTTCAAGGCAGACTTGAGCCATTGTGATTGCTACCCAGAAGACATACTTAGTTTGCATAGAGTATTATTCTTATAGAATCTGTGTCAGATACCATTTCTGTGTTTCCATCAACTTTGGGGACATTTTGACAAATTATTTAATGTTTCTTAGACTTTACCTCTGGCAGAACTTTAATGTAAAAAAAAGGAGCAATTAAGTCCACTTCATCGTAGCATGTTTTGTCATAGAACTGTTGAGCTTGGGATACATTTCTAATTTCCTGCCTAGGCCGTTCACCTAAATTATGTAAGAGCTGATTTAATTATCCCTAAAAGCTTCCCTCTAAACGAAATTCCATCTTATCCTTATATATCTCTCAGTATAAAGTATGCCTAGAATTTTTTACTGTCCTTAAAATAGCAAAACCATGTTATGGGAATGACTTACACTACAGAGAGGCTTCTCACTCTCTTTTACATCAGGAAGTCAACAAGTACCACAGTCCTGTGAAGTTTTGTACCTGTTACCCATTCCCCCTAAGGGTGCAGAGCAACCTCCACACCAGCTTTCATATTAAGCCTCCTCATTGCTGAAAACTCCTGTGTATGAGCTCACATTTACTAGACATGTTATTGTTTTCTAAAGAATTAAGCTGAATATTATTTTTGCTTCCTGAAGTAAGTTGTTAAGTATTTGTGAAAAATTAAACCCCATACATTTTGGTGCAAAAATTGTTTGTCTCGGAGATGCATTAAACAGAGACATACCACAGCATTATAGAGCTATTTGCCTGTGGAATGCCTCGCAGTCTGTTACAAGACTTAAAATTATACATTTCTCCAGGGAACTTCAAACTAATACAGACATTTTGAACTTCAACAAACTAGACTCTCTGTCCCACAATGCATCTTTATGGTTATTGATGTATGAACCAAAATTCATTTCTGTTTAGATGTAGATGTGGATAGAGATTTATAGATGTGTTCTGCTTTAAGGAGCTTTGTTTTTCTACAGAATCAGCATTTTCCAGATCAAAATATTTATGTGCATACATTTATCAGAGATATTTGTCTTCAGAAAACAGGCCAAACGGAAACTTTTCAAATAGCAGAATTTTGAATTTATGCTGCTTGATACCTGCCTTTCCTTTACACTGTACCTAATGTTTGCTTGTGGGGTCTATTATGTGACAACCATTTCATGAGGCATCCTTAGGGTTAAGTGAAGCTTCTTGTATTTTGTGCAAGATGTTCCTAAAACTAACATACACATATGTTCCCGAGAGGAAGGAAATTATGGATCAAAGCACTCTCTTATCAGCTTTATTATCTTTATTCTGATGTGCCTGCTATATACTCTTTTATTACCTGCTCAGAATTATCTAAAATAAAGGTGAATTTGGATATCATTTACACCTTTTAAGATACGTAATATGTAGAAAATTGCAAAAAGTGCTAAGAATGTTGCACCAAGGTTCTTTGAATAGCAGAGGACAATGCCTCTCTCTTGGCTCCCAGAGAACCTATCTACTTGACATTTTTTTCTAAATATCAGCAAGACCAGAATGGGTGAAATGAGTCACTGAAGTTGTCTTGCTGTTGGCTAGGGAGCAAGGATGGCTAGTTTAAAATAAGAGTAGGGAAAGGAGAGAGAATATCTGTAGTCAGAGGAGAGGGGAGGTTGCTTTTTTCTGTTATTGTCTGTCCATATGAGGTTATGGTCACAAAGCACCAAACAGTTAGTTCACTCTTAACTAGACAAATCAGAACCTGAATGGGTGTTTGTAATGTGACAACTGGTTTATCCAGGAAAAACTAGGAATCATGCTCAACCCCTGAGGGTGGTTTGGAAGAAGATAAGAGTGGGGCCTGTGGCTCAAACTCATGGAGGAGTCCTTCATATAATACCACCTGGTGACAAGTAGAAAATGCAGAATATAGGGCACATGTTTTGCATCTGAGAAGAGTGAAAATGATATCAGCAGAAAACTGATAAGCCTTCAGATCTATGCTGTTAGAGCAAGTGGTAGGAAGAAAAAACATGGTTTGGCAGCCTTGGACAATTCCAGGCTGTGTCTTTCTCCACCCAGGCTCCACATAGCCTACCTCTCTCTTTGCTCTGCTTTTGCAGATTTCTAAAAATGGTTTTAAGTGGAGCTCTCACTGAATTCTTACTGAGAGAATCATTCCAGGACTCTTCAAGGAATTCTGGCAATGCCTCCAAAATTGCTTTCTTTGATAGTTTCTCTTTTAAGCTCCCCATTTTATCCACTTCTTCTACCTTCCCTGCAATTTTCATCTTCTTTTTGGCTTCTTCTTTACCACGTCTATGTCTTGTGTTTTTCACAACTGTGTGGTGAAAAATGAACATTGACCAAAGAACTCTTCTCCTCCCCTGGGGAAATAGAGGAATTGAAGATAAATTGTTCTGCTCAATTTTATTTTGTTTCTGTTTTATTTTTCATTCCCCCAATTATCATTTATTCTTATTCCTTTTCTCCTTCTCTTCTTTAGTTCTACTCACCCTCTTTCTTACTGCCTGTTTTCTGGTTTTGTGACAGATTTCTGACAGAGTAACTTGCTGCAGGTCAGTGAAAATTAGGAGAATTTTTTTTCCTATTATAGCTACAGCTTTGCACAACACAAATTAATGTAGCGTTGCAGTCGTGATGATCTTGACAAGCTTGGAAATGACATTTCAATTCTAAATCACAGCCATTTATAACTTTCATAAAAAAATATTACCTTTGGGGCTCAAATTATTCATGCTGTGTCTCAGTTCAAGACTTGATTGGTTTTAGAAACTTTCATAAACATCAATCCAGCTGTTTATATATTTTTTTTTAAATTACCCATTGAAGAGGAGGGAAAAATTGTTTTCACCATTTAGGGCATTTTTCATATGCTTTTCAGCCCCAGCAATTCAAAACAACTTTGTTTTGAAACTTCATCCTTGAAAATGAATGTACTCCTGAATGATGCACTGCTGTGTTTGAAGAAATTTGGTTTTGAAATTACATACTTATAAACATTAGAACAGTGTGTGCTGAGCATGTACATTATATCCCTTCTTTGATTTAGACCTCTAGCCAACAGTGATTAATGTTCCCAGGCATGAATATTTCTTTATGCGCTCATGAAAAATAGAGATGAATTAGATCTATTGCATCATCTAGTTCATCTTACATCCAAAGGCTTAAGGCCACACTCTCTATTTGTACCAGTGACAGAAACTGAGAGATGCAAAAAAGTCCTTTCTTGAAAGTTTTCTGCAGAGCTTTAGTGGAACAAGGTCAGCAATTATAACTCTGAAGAACATTTCTTTGTTTGTACCTTGGCTTTGCCATCTAAAAATTTTCTAGAATTTCCCAATATGAAATTCAAGAAATGGTAAAATGTGTACTCAACAGGTTGAACTATTGGCCGGTCTAGTCTAAGGCACTCAGTTTCCTTGACTTGTTTTGTAATTTTGAACAGCCTGAAGATCTTGTCAGGAAGTTTCCCTTGTTATGACTTGCATTGTCAAGATCTTCAGGTTATGGCAATAGTCAAGTCATGACCAGGTATGTCCCTCTAAACAGTATTCTTCTCTCTTTATTATTTGTTCTTTATTATGAATACATGTAGCGGATTTGCCAATGACCATTCATTTTTTCAGACAACCTAGTTGTGCCAAGCTTCCTTAATCTTTGTCTGTAAGACAGTTCATGGAGTCATTCAGTGATCCAAAAGATCCTTGGCTCTCATTGCATTCATTACACTCATCTCCAGTTCTCCTACTATCCCAGCATATCTGCTTTCTACTGCACTTTTTTGCACTTCTTCATATTTTCCAGTAAGTTTTTTATTTTAATAGCAGTGCCTGGAATGGAAAGCAGTTCTCAATGGTAAATATTTTGAACTGGGACATTTAAGACTGTCAGCAATGTTTTTAAGGCAGACTAGTAATACACTTATATAACAGAATTTTAAATCTAGATTCGTATCTCTGCTGAAAAAGAGGATATCTGCAATTGTGTTAGCATACCGTAGTTAGCCCATCATTCCCCTGAAGAATTACTGTGACAAGATGACACATTTGAAGGAAAATACCAAAAGACACCAAATACTCCTTCTGCACGCCCTGATACGCTACTTCGGGAAAGCTTATGCAATTTTTGAAAATTGCAAATTTTTTCAAAACAGGTGTTTGTTTTAGAGACCTGCATTTTCTGAGACATTGAGCCGGAGCCTCATTTTCAGAAAGAGCTAAGTACTGCAACTTTGGAAAATGGGCTTTTTTAGTTGTCCCAAATTGGAAGTTGAAAAAGAAGATTCCTAGAACTAATATTTATTTTTGAATACGTGTTGTAAATTGTATTACTGGAACACAGGCAGTAGCATAGTAGAAAGAGAACATTATATTTCTCTTTGTCTGGTAGAGAAATGCCACATTTCTTTAAAAAAACCACATATTTTAATGGAACTAAGATGAAAATTTGGCTGTAATTGGCAGATTTGATAAAGTTATTTTATTCTAACTTATTTATGTAAAACCCCATAAACTGTTCAACATACAATTACTTATGAGACTTCTATGGCAAGAAACCAGTTTTCATATTTCTTCCAAAAATGAACAGGAAATAGAAATTTCCTACTCAACTGAATTTTAAATAATCTCAAAAACAGGACATGCTATTAAAAGTGTAAACTGTCATAATACAGACTTTTTACAATTAGCTGGTTTCTGAAATGTAATTTGACAATGTTCCTTTAAATCCTTTTACATTTTGATCTCTCTTTCTTAGCTAATTAGAATGATTTGCCCTTGTCATTTTATAAAATCTCTTTATATATTTAAAGTGCACTGTCATCTCATGCCATGATCTAATTATAATCATCTTGACTCTGGATAAGTAGATACAACTGTTTAAAACTTGCTAAAACAAACACTTACTTGATGTGTATATCTTCTTAATCTGTGTGTACATAAATAGGAATACACCATTGTATTATAGAGTGAAATTTTATTTAGTGTCGTTTTTTGCAGGACAAAGGAATAAGGCATAGGAATTTTCATGAAGAAATTTCTCATGTTCTTCAAACTATTATATCATGATTTGAAAAACTAGACATAACCCAAATGTTGTTGTTTTGTTTTGTTTTTTTTAATGTGTAAATTTTTTTCATAGCCCTTTTGTTGTAGTATCTTGAAATTGTATCATCTGGGACCTACTGCAATTATATAATTTTCATGCTGACTTTATTGACAAAAAAACATTTTGGAGTAAGAACAATGAAAATTGCTTCACTCTTGGCCAAAGTCAGGGATACTGCATGTAAAATTGGTAGAAAAGTGGGATGAATGTTGTCTGCTTTCACAAATCTCACCAACATATTCTTCCTCAGAAGGAAGATAGTATAGGACACAGTTCAGAAGAAATATTAGCAGCTAATGCTCTAATGTGGTGGTTTGGTAGTCAAGGCACAACAATATAGAAATTCTTCTCTACTGTGCTAGTGTCATGGCAAACTTTTCTGATGGTTGCAGTAAACTTTCAGCAGAATGAAGCATGTGGCACTGTTGCAGAAGCTAGGCTGACCCACAGTAAAGAAGTTTAAATGGAGGATTCTTTTTCTTTCAATTCATATTCATCAGCTTCTCAAAAGACTAAGTCATACATATCCATTCCCAGACATCCTTTCAGGAGAAACAAGACTGAAAATGATTGCATTTGTGTTGCTTGCAAATGACTGCCACTGTGTTCTGCAGTGGTTTTTTCTGGGAGGTTCCTTACTTCACTTTTTTCAGAGCCCAGCTATGTGATGGCAGAGTTACTGACCTTGTGATCAATGTAATAATCCTCAGCTGCCCTACCACAATTATTGCTCTCACATATATTTATATCACAGCTGCTGAAGCTTCAGGATATTGCTGCAGTACCAATAATAAATATTAATATTTCTATAGCAATCAATTGCTCTTAATTACTTTCACTCCAGGAGCCAAGTGAAAGAGGAGCCAAGTTCTGAAGAGAGATCCTTATTCAGTGCCTTATTTCCAAAGGAGAGAAGCAATGCAGAGAGAACTGGAAATCTGCCAGCAAAAGGAGACTGACACCTGAAAGACGAAAAGATAAATATTTAGCCACTGAGATCTGTTAAAGTACAAAACATCATCTATAATTCAGATTCAAAATTACTGTATTTAAATAATATCACAACTGTACTACAAACAGTCCTCCTATGCTGGCAAGTTGCAAGGTAAATGTGAGACATGTACTTCAGTCTTAACTTACTCCCTCTCCCCTGAAAGTGGGGCTGCCACTGGAACACTATTTTGAGCTGTTACTATATTTGTACTTTTTTCATGCTATAGTTAGATCGTTATCACAACTCCAAGGCTGAACAGTAGAAAAACTGGACAAAAATATTACTCCAGAATGATTCATCCAAATTTTGTGCAGAAGGGTTGAGCATTGAGCATCCAGTGAAGAGAGGCAGAGAGAAGTTCCCATGGCCATCCAGCAGAGGCAGTGGGTGCTGTGCTTATGGAGGCTTTGCCAAGGGGAGCTTTGCACCAATCATGCCTACAACTTTCAAATCTACCCAGCTGGTCCATGCCAGCATCACCACCTGGTGCCAGGGAATTGAACACCCCCCTGGGTTTTAAAGATCTTTGTTGCTACAACAGGACTTCGGACTAATTGGCTGAGGGGCAATTTGATTCCTTATGAATAACACAGGGAAAAGCCATGGGAAGAGCTGGAACTCAACTTCTCATGCTCTGGCTTCCTACAAAGACCCAGTGACCTGTCATCTAGCAATTCATCAGGAGTTTAGACAGGGAAAAGTCATCCAGGAGTGCTGTCCTCTGACAGGAGAAAATAGGGAAATTCAAGAGCACAGGAAAGAAGCTCATCTGGAATGAAAAAAGGAAATGAGCCTCTAGAGAGAAGGAAGGTCCAGAGAGGCTTTTAAAAGAGTCTTCATTTCTGTGGAGGACTGCATATTATAATATTTGTTTTTAAATAAAGCAGAGTAAATAATTTTGCAGTATTGACGAATGTCTCTCAACTGTTCTCCATCTTTTGTTGTTCTGATTGTTATGGTTCAGCTATCACAGAGAACTACTTTCCTTTTTTCCTTCTTAGGAATGAAATAACTACTTTTTTGTATAGGTGGTGAGAGGAATAGGGAGAAATTGATTTTAATGCTTCCAAAACAATCTTCACTCTGTCAGTAATTTCCTTGTCCAGCAATGGTCTGCAGTCACAGGAAACATAATTTCCATTGTATCACTGTATTGGCAGTGTAGGATGTTTCACAGAAGAGCATCTTAGCTTCAGGCCCTGTGAGAGGTCTCTAGGCATGTCTTGCGAAGGCATGTACACAGAATAAAAGCTGCTTCCAAAGACTGAGAAGCTGAGAGCCTGGAGATGTTTGTACCTGGAGCTTTGACTATCAGTGGATATAAAGGGCAACTATGGAAAATCTGGTGTTTTGCAGCCAATATTTGGCCACCAGAGAGAAAAAGGCTGACCAAAGGCTACAAAAAGCACTAGGAATATGCTGAAAGTTCTTAGGAAATACAGAAAAAATTCCATTTGTGCTCGGGATATGATGCAGGGTTTATGTGAAAGGAAAGACTGCTTTTATAAGCACTGCAGTGTAGAGAGGTGGGTAAATTCAGATCTGGCGGGAAAGAAAACCGGGTGTGGTATTTATCTGAGATTAACAATCAAAGGTGAAGTATCTCCATAGAGAGAGCTTTTGCTTCTCTATCATGATCTTTCAGAATCTTCCAGTCATTGTGGGTGGTTCAGATGATAGTCCTTGCTCAGTCAGATAAGAAACATCAGTGAGAATATTTGGATGCTGAATCAGGAGTAGGGGAATATGGAGGGCTCTCACAGGAGATTATGAAAAAGGAAAAGAAATGGGTTATTGCCTCTCACCGATCTGTCAAAATAAAGTTTCCAGAAACTAAATCTTCTTTACGGCACTTTGGTAGAGATTGCTGGGCAGCACAACACTGGGGTCCTCACCCTGGGGCCAGGCAGGTGGATGGATGGTTTTGCTATGTTTGCAGAAATCCCCACGTCTTCTTCATTGCTGGCTGGCTGGCACTTTGTCAGCTAAACTCAAAAATTATGTTTGGTTGTCATCAAGTGTTTGGTTGTTAAAAACAAGCTGTCATCTGGGTAGCCTACAAATATAATATGTAATTAAGTGTATCCTGTCCTCTGTTTCCAAAGCAGTGTTACAATAATGTCAAGATATGATAATCTAGAAAAAGGCAGCGGTAAACAGGAGTAGCCAGACATGTAGGATGTTTCTGCATCTCCAACATGTTCATTAATTTCAGGAACTATGGCCTTACATCCCAAACTGCACATTGCAACATCCACCCCAAGAACAGGGGCAGCAGCAGTGCAGCTTAATAAAAAGCAAATGTTGAGGTTTATGTGGGAGCAGGTGGAGAATAGGATGAAAGAGTGCAGGTTTCTCACTTTTCTTTCTGTGGAGTCTGTCTTTCTTACTAACATTGATGGTGTCAGAACTTCATCCCTCCTCCTTGTAACAGCACTGTGAGCGTGGAAGAAGACTCCCTTAGGGAAGCTGGAGGATTGCACCCATTCCTCACAGCACCCTCACAGGTGGTATGTGCTCTGCTCACATGGTGCAACATCCATCTCATGGCAGGGTGCTCTTCTCTTTCCCCAGTCACACAGGCACCATCAGCAGGACCCCTAGCAGAGGCCAAGTAGTGCTGGGCTTCACCTGCCTGTGGATACTCTCCCAAAGTCACTATCCTCCTGGAGCTACTGGCAGACCTAGAAATACAACTTTTGTTCCTGTTTGTGTGCTTGAGTTGCTCATGGGAGAAAAACCACGAAGTCATACAGGACTTCCAAAAAGGAAGATTAGAAAGCACCAGTGAGCCAAGCTCCAGTACCCATTTCATGTGTGATATAATTAAATGGTTATTTACAATGGGGTTTTTTAACCATCATTGTTTTGGACTCTCTCTACCCTATTTATTATATTATTATTTCACTATATACTTTGCTAAACATTGACAGCCATTTACTTTTATTACACTGCCATATCTTTGCCTCTCCTGAGCACTTTAATTGCATTAAGTGCACTGAACATATCTGTTACTGTTGCATAGCAGGGGAGTGATGTCTCTGGATATTTATAAAGTCTCTTTTTATAAATGATTTGGAAGCAGCACATGGCTTTTGAAATTATATTTCAGACTTTCTTTTCAGGACTGCACATCTAATGTGGGTAAATAGTTACTGCATGTAAGAGAAACCAATATGAGAAGGGGAAAGAACCATCTATATTTGACATTTAGTACAGAATTTTGGGTTTTATAAAATGCCTTCCAAGAAACATCTGAAAAAAATTAAGAGATCTTTTCAGCCTATCTTCCTCCCCTGTTTCATCTTCAAATTTTGTTCTATAATGAAAAACTTTTTTTTCCTTTTTTTGCTTGTCTCACTCTCTCCAATTACAAGTTCAGGAGCCAAGAAAAGAAGAGAATTACTCCTGGTCAGCAAGAGGATCTCCTTACACTGATGAGCTAAGGACAGGAACAGTTTAGGTGAAGGGAGTACAAAACCTTTTTCACTGCTATTAACTATATCAGCAAGGAGCTGATACAACGTCTTTTCAGTTGGGTTTCCTTTGCCAGCTCTGCAACCTATTTTGTCTTTTTTTGCAGAGTGATTTAGTTTCCTTCTTAAATGCAAGGAACCACCTAAGTGGTGGTTCAGAACCACCTAAGTATCCTGAGGAGTACATCCAATGGAAAGTCAGTCACACTGACACTCCTGAGTGCCTGTGGTACTTCTGGAAGATTTGACCAGCAGAAGCTAAGAAAACCCATAGGAAATGTCTTGACTTGTGAAATTTTGAATTTTTCCCATATGTCAACAGCTCTTGAACTAGGAACATGCAGTCTGAGAAGTGCCAGGCAGAATGGAATGATCACTTCCCTCTGCCTGCTGATTACCCTTTTTCTAAAACCTCCCAGTGCTTATTTGGCTGCCTTTGCTATGAGGAAACATGTGGAGTCATGTTCAGTTCTCTCAGTCTTTTTATGCAAAGCTGCTTTCCAGCCATTCAGTCTCTGGCCTGCACTGTTGCATGGGGTTATTCCACCCCTCAGGTGGAACTTGGCATTTGCCTCTCTAGAATTTCATGGTCCTGTCAGTCGATTTTTACAGCCTGTCTATGTCCCTCTGAGTAGCCATCACACCCTCTTCCATGAAAACTGCTCCCCCTGGTTTGGTATCATCTGCAGCCTTGCCAGAAGTGAGCTCTCTCTCATCACTCTGGTTGTTAACAATCATTATAAATTATATTGTCCCAGTACTAGTTCCTGTGGGATGCGACTGATAAGATTATCAGCTTGACTTGTAACTGTGGATTGCCACTGTTGGAGCCCCGCAAGTTTTCCACTCTCTCATCAACTCAGTCCATAATTCTCCAGTTTGTTTATGGACAATACATAGCCTATCTGGTCCCCTGTTCCAGTGCTTAACCACTCTCAACAGTGAAGATTGTTTCCCTTATATCCAGTCAGATTTACTTTTTCTGATACTTTTGATCATTGTTTTTTTTGGTTTTTGTTGTGTACCTCAGAGATGGGCTCCATCTTCCCTTCCATGCTTTCAGTTGTAGCAGACAGAAATTAAATCTCTTTCCACCATCCCTTCTCCAGCATGAAGAAACACAGCTACATCCATCTTTCCTCACAGACTGTGTTCTCCAGCCATCTATCCATCTTCATAACACTCTGCCAAACTTGATGTAGTTATCACTCTCCAACAGGGATCCAGAACTGGACAGAATGCTCTCCATGCAGGCTCATGACTGCCAAGTAAAGAGGAATGCTCCCTTAAACCTCCTGGCTATGCCTGAGGTGGTCTCTACCCCCAAAGCAGGAGAGGCAGTGAGAAGGCTCTGCAGGAGATGGGAAATCTGGTATGTCCTGGAATCCCAGTGTCCTCATCCCCTTTCTTGAAAAGCTGGATGATGTGTACCCCAGATTTCATTTGGATGATGTGAGCACTTCTCATTTCTGAAGATGCCAGGACACAGAGATAAGGATGTGTGTATGCCCCCAAACTTGCTCCTGTGTGATGTTAGGAGGCATCTGGTGCTGGATATTCTCAAAAAGTTGCTAGGTCCTGAAGGCTGTTCTGTGGTCTAGAATATTGCTCAGACTGGAAGGTGGGAATGCCTACCCTGTATAAGCAGTACAGGAGGGGTATGGCTGAGGAGACAAGGGGCTCAGAGTCTTGTTTTGACATGCACAGCCCATGCCTATGGGACTTATATGGCAGTTGTAAATTTGATTTGGCTGTGTATGACAAATCTTATCTGTATATTGTGGTCTTGCTTGTGAACAGAACAGCCCCACTGGGGCCCAGATTAGATTTGTATGGGATGCATAGTCAAAACTAGCCATTTTTCCTTTGGGAAAATATGTGTGCTTTGTGCAGACATCTGTGGGAAAGATAAACAAGTAGAATAGCGATCCATTGGGTGCAAAGAGAAGAGCTAATTAATCGTACTGGTTTTCCCTGGATAGAGTTAATTTCCTAGGAGCTTGTGGGGTGCTGTATTCTGGATTTGTGCATTGACAACACCCCAATGCTTTAGCTATTGCTGGACAGTCCTTTAAAGCATCAGGGCTGTTTCTGCTTCTCACACTGGCCTGCCAGGGAGGTGGCTGGGCGTGCACAGGAAGGTGGGAGGAGAAACAGCTGGGACAACTGAACCCAATGGAAAAAATGGAGATTTGTTAACTTACAACACATGGCATTTTGCTCAGCAATAAAAGCTGTGGGGAAAAGCAAGAAGGGTGAATGTTTTCAGTGGCAGCAGGCCCAGAAGTTAGGTTTTGATGATCCTTGTGGGGCCCTTTCAACTCAGGATATTCCATGATTCTATACCTTTTCTTCCCAAGTCACCACTACACATGATGGAGCCCTGCTTTCCTGGGGCGGGCTAATACCTGCCTGCTGAGGGGAAATGATGAACAAATCCTATAGGCAAATGATTTAATGTGCAGCTTTTGCTTTACCTATTAAACTGTCATTATGTCAACCCATGAGTTTTCACACTCTTGTCCTTCTGATTCTCTTCCACATCCCACAGAGAGGAGTGAGAGGGGCTGTGGGGTTTAGTTGCCTACTGGGGTTAAACCACAACATAAATATTTGTGATCAGTTTCATAGACAGCACGTGAAGGACTGGTGCAAGATACCCAGTCTTTTTTCTTGCCTGAATTAAGTGTCTTGGACTTCACTTTTCAGTCTCTGGGAGAATTCTTTCCTTTTAAAAGTACGAAGTGGATAGCTGTTAAAGGAGGGCTGCCACTGAGCTTGCATACTGGTAAAGCAAGGCATGAAAAACAAGAGCTGAGTTCTAGCAATAAACATCAGACGAGGAATGGTGATGTTTTTACAGCAATTTATTGAGTAGTCCCTCCAAGGTGCTGGTTGTGCCTGGTTTATTACTTTTAGATTGGTATTTGTGCATGTTTTTAAAAATAGAATTAAGATGAGGATTCGTCTGCTGTTGGGGGGGGGGGGGGCAGGGTAGGGCAGGTGTTCAGCTTTCTTCCTTTTCTTTTCCATTATGTATTCTATGTGGTCCCACACTGATACCTTAATAAAATATTCTTACCTCTCATATAGAAAATTGATTGTTATTTTAAATTAAGAAATCATCAGCTAGCATTTGACATGCCATTTTCAGCCTCATTACAAATGTGTTCTTGATTAAATTTCAGGTATATTCAATATTCTGTAAATCAGAGAAGAGTGCTTTCTCTTTTCTACTATTCTATAGTAAACATGACGGATATGATGTCAATAGCATGTGCTTAGCATAAAGTACAATAATGGTAATGGGGAGTTGAAAGCCATGTAAACCTGACTCCTCAGAGTGGAACTGAATTCAGCAGCTTCCTCATCTGGAGAGCAGTTAGGAAAGTGTTGTCTGGCCCATCTAGAATATTTCTTCTTATACAGAAATAATTAAAAAAAAAGGTTGGGAGACCCAAGTCTATGGTCTTCTCAGGAGTGGTCTTCAGAGTTGGGAAGACGAAGGAAGATGGAAAACTACTAGAAATCAAAGCTGAGCAGGAACTCAGTGCTGCATGCTGTGTGAAGAAGGTGTCAGTGCAAAGCAGAAATAGATAAAAAAGGTTGTGTGGGGGGGATAGTATGTGTGTCTTAGAGACAAAAGTTGAGACAAAGGGAGTATGTAAGAAGGGGAGAAGTAAGAAGCACTCAGAGTTTTGCACATCAATGAAAGTAAAATTATATCTCTAAAAATTAAGAAGTAAAATCAAAACCTGATGACAGGAAGGATAAAACTCATTAATGGACCTCACAGGACCTGCCTAAATGCCCTGCCAGATATGGCTTAAAAGAAAAATAAAACAAACAACCAAAACAAAAAAACCCCTACAAGAATACATTCTTCTCTTTTGGAAGGTGCTGGGCATCTTTCTTCTCTCCACTAAACTGGGTGTACCTCAGTAGTCTGACCTTCTCACTTAAAATGTCTATGGCTGGTTACTTCCCACAGAACATTTCCATGCTGACATCTCCTCTTTCTCCTTTCTTGATAAACCAAGTTTAAGTTAGACTGGCTGGGGTTTGTCTTAAGGTAGTTGAAAGATGCCCTGCACTTTGGTTGTCACTAGGAAGAAACTCTTTTCTGTGTCTTCTCTCACTCCATTAACTGTCTGATGATGTCTAAAACCAAGGATAAGTACCAGGTAGAAGGTGTACAGGTGACAGTAACTGTCATAGACACCTATTATTCACCTGTATTTTTATCTATTTTATGTCTTACAGAACAACTTGAGGTACCTTGGAAACTGTCTAGTGTTCTCTGTAATAATTCTCCTGGTCTGGTTTGGAGTGACTTCTGAAATATTAATAGTACTACTCAACTGCATTCAGGTGATGCTTCAATGTGTTTACCACCTCCAGGCTACCTTCTTCACCCCTGTTACAGAGCCTAGTACAATTTCTGAGTTGTGAATATTTTAAATAAGGTTGAACCACCCTGGAATTGATGTTAGTTTTGCTGATGCCTGACAAAAAGGAGAGTACAAGCTGAAAAACACAAAATTGATTTCACATTTGTTTGCAGCAGCACAACATAAAATTGCAGTGGATTGGAAACAAAAGGAAGTTCTATGTCTAGAAGAAAGAGGCCGAAAGGATGTTTGGAAGTGATGATAATGGAAAAGTTAACTGATGCCAGAAGTGATTACACAGGAGGCTTCTATGCACTATAGCTCCCTCTCTACAACTATATTCAGCAAAGTTCAGCTATACCCATTGCCTGATGCCCCCAGCTGCCACTGCATTCTTTCACACTTTTGCAAATGCTGGTTAATATAACATTTTCCTCCTGCTCTGCTGCTTAAAAGACACATATCAAAAAGATGGCTTAATTTTCAAAAGGCTCTGATGTGTAATATGGAAATAGTGCCACATAGTAAGCTCACTACTAATAGTACATCCAGTGCATTTTGCTTGAACGTGCTTTAATCTGACAGCTTTTATTCCTGCTCTATGCTAGAGTTACAATTTTCCTTTGATCAAAATAAAAATAATGAGAAATGCAAAGCACAGGCTTGGTAGAAATATTAATTCATATTTATATTGGGACACATAATCCTAAAAAACCTGCTCTTTTCTCTATTAAACCAGAATCTTAAACCATGCTGTAAATAGAGTTAAATTGGTGGGGTTATATTTAATTTTTCTCTCACTCTTCTATCTCTTGCCTGCCTGACTCAGTAGCCTCCTTTAATTTCCCCAGCAAGATAAAACTGAATACCAGAGGTCGGTAAACATCTTAGTTTTCAAATGACAAAAACTGAACTGTGCACATGAAAATCTAATCAACAGAGCTGAGCAGAAATTTTGTGATCCAACGTTTTCTCATAAGAAAATGCAGATTTGAACATCATCTAATGGGACAGAGGAAAAACAGGACAAAAAAGGTATTTTCATAAGGTAAAAAAATTCTACTTGAAAATACTTATGCAGTAACATTCCAGTAGTTCATTTTGAAACAAGTTATAATTTGCTTACTCTTTGGGTTAGAAATTTAAGCTGTGATAATGATAAAATAGCTCTAGAGCGTTTCATTTTTATGTTTTAAACATTGATTATAAGCTTGGTATATTCTTTTACAGTCATAGAATCACAGAATGACTTGTGTTGGAAAGGACCTTAAGGATCATCCAGTTCCAACCCTACTGCCCTGGCAGGGAACCTTCCATTAGACCAGGTTGCTCAAATCCCAGTCCAATCTGGTCTTGAACACTTCCAGAGACAGGGCATCCACAGCCTCTCTGGGCAACCTGTTAAACTGCTTCACTACTCTCACAGGGAATATTTTTTTCCTGAAATCTAATCTAAATTTCTCCTCTTACAGTTCAAAGCCTTTACCTCTTGTCCTGTCTCCTCTCCAGTTCTCCTGCAGGCCTCTTTTAGTTACTGACAGCTGCAATAATGTCTCCCTGCAACCTTCTCGTCTCCAGGCTGAACAGCCCCAACTGTCTCAGTTTGTCTTCACAGGAGAGGAGCTCCAGCCTTCTGATCAACTTAGTGGTCTCCTCTGGACTTGCTCTAACAGGTCCATGTCTTTCCAGTCATGGGAACCCCAGACCTGGATGCAGAACTCCAGGTGGGGTCTCACAAGAGCAAAGCAGAGGCAGAGAATCATCTGATGCTGAATATTTAGAAATATGTAGAAATATTCAGCATCAGAAATGAAACTTTCTGATGCCTGAAATCTGATGGTATGAAGAAAACTTTGACTAAACAAAACTTAAAGCTCTGAATTTGTATTATGTAGCACTTCAAATGATTTTCAGTTTCCTTAATTGTAAGCAAACAAACAAACATCATAAAAATAATGTGAAATATCTTCTGGCATGTCCAGTTTTTTTCTGGGCCAGCATTTTTTATTGGTGAAATTTACCAACAGAGCTTCTTGAAACAACATAAATCATTGGAATTACTGGTGGATTAAGCAGGATTTACTTTTCCTTAATTGCAAAAACACCATGTGATCTCAATGAAAACTTTAATCCTAAGACTTCAAACTTTGATGCTCAAAATGATCTGAACTCTGTAGAATGGGGTTACTTAAAAAAAATTCACTTATACAAGGAAATGATCAGTTTATGGAAATCAGAGAAAATGGCATGCAGCAGAACCTGGCTGACTGCAGTCAGAAATCTGAACCCTTTGAATTTCTGGGCCACTTGAATTTCAGTCTTTTGCTTTCTTGAATCCTTGGTGTCATTTCTGGGGTCCTGTGCAGCCTCTATAACACAGAATATTCGTTGCTGCTAACCTGGGCACTAAGGACATGGCCTGCACAGGACCAGCTGCTGCACAGCTGGCCAGACTCATCCTCCTCCTCCAGACCTTCCTTAACTTAGGGGGAATTTGGGAGCATTAAGGGTGATGGTAAAGAAGAAGACAGGGAGAATGCAATTTTCTATATAAAGCTGCCCTAAGTTAGTATAATTAGATGGAACATAACTAAGCCTGGGGCTGATTTATACTAATGTGATGCTTGTGTGAAAGGTGCCCTGGGTCAGAATGTGCAAAGACAGCAGTAAGCAGATCTCAAAATGTAAACTCCAGTCTGCAGTACTGTAACAGATAAAACATTGCATTAGGCTCCCACATAAAGCCCTCTGGTTTAGACCAGGTTGATTGAATTGAATTGAACTGAGCTAAACTGCATTTTGAAAACAAATCATGATTTCACACACTGTGATTTGACTCTTAAAAGATAAAGAAATTAATCTATCTTTTGAGATTATAATGTGGGCTTTGTGAGCTAATTCTGCACACAGATTACGCGGTACATTTTTACAAACCATTAATGGGAATTCAGAGCCCTCAGAGCTTTCTGTATTGAATCTCCATCTGACATTAGCACAAGATCTGTCCAACTCTCACAGCAGCAAGGCAGGCCTTGGTCTCAAGGAGACCTGGAGGGACAGAATCTGAAAGAATAATATCTTTAACCTTAGGGTACCCGGGATGGATCCAATAGCCCTGGTGATTGTGCTAGCTTCAGACCTTAAATCATCCTTTTCAGTTGATATATAAGGCCAGATTCTCTAGTGTCCTCTGGCTGCTTTGAGCTGTTACTGTAAGGCAACAAGCCATAAGCTGAAGTTGTCTCACTGATTAAACCAAATTTATAGTTGTTTTTCCACTGCAAGAAAGACACATATCTGAACCATGATTTACAAATACTGAGAGAAGAATATCATTATCAACCTTTAATGATGATGGGAACTGTAAGCTCTCATAAACATTTTCCAGAGACGTAGAAATAGAAAGGTTCAGGTCCAATGGTTACCCCTCTGTGGACTGGGGATTTTTTGTACATAAAATATTTGGCAAAGGTATGGTTCTCTGATACTGCATTCTGTTTACAACAACTAAAACCTGCAGATGGTGGGTGGGGGCAAAACATTTATCTTTTCCTTATCTTTCTGGCATATTCTGAGGAAAGCAGCTCTGCATTTTCAGGGCTATCCTACATGTTAAAAAACTTCTAGCCAAGATTCCAAATCAATAACAAGTCTCTAAAATATTTTTCCCAGGCAAGTAAGTGAATCTTCTCTGAAATATCAGTAATATCAGAGATTGTCCATAGGGCCAGGTTATACCTGCCAATTCCCTTTCGCTCTGATACACTATGCACTTATCTTGTCCTTCTGTTTACTTCTCTGTTTGGGAAAAGAGATGTTCCTGGTGTTGCTTTAGAGTCTATTTTAAACTGTGATGAAGTCATAATGTTAGGCTGTAAATCTACTAAGATAACATTACTAAGTGTTTTTTAGCCAAGCACTTCCACCTCACCAGTGACAGACCCACTCTTAGGAACTAGTCGGCTTCTGCCCACTGTGACATACTTTAAATTCTGGGGGAAATCTACAGGATAAGAATACAGTTTAGAGACTGATGCCTTAATTAGCTAACTGAGCCAGACTCTGTTGTGCCTGGCATTTCTTAAGGCTGTCAAAAGGACTGATTACACCCTTCCCCCCTTACCCTAGAACAAGGGTTACACCATGCTCTGTTTCCCAGCCTCGGGGAGCTTTGGTACTCAATTGCAACAGAAATAGAAGTTCAGCAAGTTAAAAGTACCCCAAATGCAACATGTAGTTCTGCCATTATGTGGCTTCAGAGGTGGCAGAAAACAAGGAAAGCTGGTCTCTACTGTGTGGCTCTTCTGTGCATAAGGAATCTCTTGTCAGGGAGGCTCATCAGCCTTTGAGATACTGCAAAGTACAAAGTACTTTCGGATATGTCCTTTTGGTTAGCATTGCTCACTAAAATCCTGAAAACCCTGTTTGTTCTTACATTCCTTGTCCCATTGCATGGCCTTCAGCAAATACTCCATCCCTTTGATTGCAAGACAACAGAAATGGCCAAAAATGGCCAAGAGGAACAATGGAGCCCCCTGCTCCTCTGAGCACAAAAATAAATCAGCGCATCTGGAGACAGCATGCCACAATTAAGTCTTCTGCTTCATTTGTAAGATTTGCCTGTGAGTATTAAGATTCTCTCTCTGGTGTTTGTATAATGGCTCAATTATCTTTTTTATCTGATGCATTTTCAAGAATGGTATTATTGTATTTAAAAAACAGTATTGTAGCTCTTCCTCTCTGAAATAAGACATTAACTTGTGTTACCAATAGGACTTTGTGGGTAGAGGGTGGGGGAATAACATTACAGTTAAATCAAGCATTATAAAATACTCATACTTGCAACTTAGCTCTACATTGACTCATCATGAATGAGCTGGAGGATGTTTTTTACCTGCAAGATTTGCTTCAATCCATGCAGCTGATGAGGCCAGGTCTTGTTATGAACATGGCATGTTCCAGGTATTGCTAGTTTCCCTTTGCAAAGCAGGGCAGGCTGACAATTCCTAATTGTATCTTATTGACAGAAAAGGTTCCCAGGGGATGAGGATCAATTACCAAACCCATGGTAACAAACCCATGGTACCAAATCCATGCTTGTTTTGGAAAAACAAAGAGAGGAGTCATAAATGGCATATAATGGAGAGAGAAAATAGCAAGCTTTCCCGACTGAAAACTTCAATGAATTTTGAATGTTGCAGTGCAAAGGAGAAAGCAGTGCGATATGGTTTATATTTAGAAAGGAGATTTCAATGATGTGTTTAATGCAGCATCCTCTTTTACCACAAAATTATCTGAATTTTCTGTTTCATGTGAAAGTATTTTTGCTTTTGAGTTTCCAGCTTTTTGCATCATTGATACTGCTTCAAAATACTTTTTTTTTTTTCCCAGGAGCTCACAGTTCTCAAAAGACAACAACTCAGGAAGATCAGTGCAGAATGAGAGTTGAAGGACTGTGAGTGCTGCGCAGGAATTAATATTAGTCATGAAAACATATGGATGTGAGGGAGGGTAGACATTATTTAGCCAGTGGCTGGAGAACACAAATGCAAAACAACTGTCCAGCTTGTCAGAATTACCACGCATGAATATCCATGAGTGGATATTTATTATAAAACATTGCTATGTTTAGGGTTGCCAATCCCAGTAGGAAGACTTCAGAACATGTTGTGTTTTGGAACAATGCTGATGGTATTTGCTATTCTGTAGCCCACTGCTCTATCAAGCATAGCTAGAAGACATTTTGAAGGGTCCTGTGGATGTAAGAGATCAAGGTGCAAACTGGTGTGTGGTGCTTTGTAAATTCACAGTTACTCACAATGTACTTTGACTTTCTTAGGAACATGAATGCAGACATCAACCTGTCCACAAGAAAAATTTCAAGTAGTGCTGATGGCAAATATTCTGGATTCTGTGATTCTACCCAAATGGGTCAATTTAGAGCAGAGCTTATTTTTTAAGTGTGAGAAGTGTTCCCCTGGCTCCTTCCTGAGTGAACATTAAAATTTTCCATTTGATAGTGTTTTTTATTTGTCATTTAGTGTCTTATTACAAAAGTGAGGGCTAGAGTTGTTTAATTTTCACTGGTTCTTGGCTTTCTTTAAAGTAAAACCAGTACATCTTGTTTTGCATGAAATTTTGAAGGTTGAGTTATTCAGGTTCAGCTATGGGTATTGTTGTAAAATCAGTTTTTCCTAGGTTTGGTGGCAACAGAGTTCTCTGACTTGGAAAAAGTATTCAATGCACAAGAAACACTCCCAGTGAAGAGTCCAACAGGAACTGCAGGAATAAGAACACACTTTGAGTAATGGCTGCATATGTCCTTGGGGCCACTTCTGTTATTCCAGTACAGCTCTCAACTACAGTGCAAAAAGCTTCAGGATTCAGGCCCCCTTCTGCTTAAGCACTAGTAGATGACCTTGTATAACAAGGTGGGATCCCTGTGTGATATCAGAGTACAAACCTACATTTACCAGTTGGCCTAATTTGAAGAAGTTTTAATGGTGCTGGGTAGAGAGCTAGGATGATCTCAGTACAAGAAGTTTCCCCAGCAGTTCACTGTGTCTGCTGGAAACAGAGGCATGTTGTGGGTTTGCACAGTCTGCGTGCAGCTTGCTCCAGTCATTTTGCAGCAGGAGAAGCCCCTAGTTTGGAAGACAAATACAGAAAGTGAAGGATGAGCAGTGGCACAACATGTCTGGCAAGAGGAACTATTTTATCTTTGCAGGAAGAGCCCAGGGAGAGGTGAAGAGAGCAAGACAAATCTGATGAGCAGAGGAACTGTGAGAGCAGGCAAGGAGAATGAGAGATAGCACACAGACAGTTTGAGAAGGAGACAAGGTGCAGATAAGGACTTGTATCTATCTAATAGATATTCTTCCCTTAATTCTAATGGAAATTCTATCTCCCAGAGCCTGCCAGTGGAAACTTAATCCACCTCTAAGGGATACACAGCACTGCTCAAAGCAGAATTCAGATGATGACAAGGTCATTTTCATCTCATCTGCTCTAACAGCCCAGCACCTTCCTTACCCCCCTCGTTTCCCTGTCCTTGCACAAGCTGAGGAAGTAGAAGCTGAATGACAAGTAACATTTCTAAAACACTCAGCATAATTCAGGGATGGCTCTGCTGCTGCTGAGGAGAGTTTAACTTTGCTTTTCAAAGAGTAGCTACTCTGTTGTTTGTTTGGGGCTCTACAGGTGACCAAGGAGTTGCACTGAACAAATAGTTGCTGGAAATGCAAAGTTTAAAGAGCTGGCACATGAGCTACCTTTTTCTGTCTTCTGAATGAAAAGCTGAGGATATATTACAACCTGGTCTCAATTCAGTGCTAACCCTACTTAAAGGGTGGACCAGATGACCTTCTGAAGAACCTTCAAACTCAATAACACAGTGATCTCCTTAGCTATTTGAGATAGATAAATAGATATATGCACATATGCATGTGGACACATATATATATACCTGAAGTTCTTTGGCTAGAAAAATAGACCACACATATGAAGACCAAGCATGAGAATAAACAGTTTCTCTGTGCCTTAACTTTCTTGCCACAGACCAAATCCTGAGAAACAGTGGTCATATTTCCCAGCATGACTGATCAACTCACAGAATCAGGATGAAATGTCTGTCTTCACTTATTTAATCAGTTTTATAGAATTTAAATATTTCCCAGATTTGTTGCATGTTTGTTTCTTCTTGTCTTCTTTCACAGGGCTACAATCTTTCAAAAAAGTGACCAGGTGCTCAGCTGCGCTGCTGAAACCTCTACATGAAGGAGATACTTGCTTATGGAGAGTGTTTAAACTCCAGCACATGCTCATGAGAAGCAGGTGGATTCACCTCCAGTTGCATCCAAAGTGCAAACACAGTGGCTCATCTTTTCAAGGGACTTGAGGCTGACACTAACTGTTATGACACATAACCCAGGTGTCTACCATAGCCACACGCAAACTTTCCTGGAACTGGTTTACAGTCTGCTCATGCTGGACATGTATTACACTCAAAGTGCAGAGATGGCCTAATGACAAAAGACTGACAAATACTCAAAATGCGTGTGGTCAGAATGAAGCACATTTGGTCAAGCAGTTTGCAATGAACAAGACACGGTGCTGGAGCAGTCCTGCTGCACCTCAGCAGGCGTTTGGACCAACAGACACTGCACTCTCTCCCCCGCTGAAAATCTTTGAACTCCTAATTTGTGTGGTGCATGCCTACAACCATTTAATAGTCACATATGTCCATAGATCTTTAGTGTACAACCTGATTACACAGCTGCTTCCCCTTGCTAATGTCCTCCAGGAGCAAGCTCAGCTTGACAGATGCAGAAATGCCAACCACAGTGATGAAAGAGCACTTGGTCCTGGCAATCTGAGTGTGGGGGAGAAGGAGAGGATATTACACAATTATTTTTAGATTATTAATAAGAAGTCACAGATCTGTAACCATCATGTTAATGGACAGATCCATCTGTCTTGTTAAGGAATCTGCTACTGAAAGAGTTCTTGCTAATAGCTCAGGGAAGTAAGGTGGGAATGCTTTGCAGCTTTCTCAGTAATCCTCTAATACCAACCTCAATGTGGCTGCAAGGAAGCACCACACAGACTACCCCACAGTGTAGTCTGAAGAATTGATGTACCCACTAAAACATTACAGCCCAAGTATTGTGTGACTATGTGTTTGACAAGGACACAGGTGTGCCTACATTATTGAATGGTCTAGTAGAAGATAAATAAGTACTAAGTGTCTGAAAAATCCCTATAAATGTTCAGGCCTGTAGGGGATGATCTTACTTCTCTCTGAGTGCTGTACATGTTAAGACTGGGTTGTTTTTATAGCTCCATTTTATCTAGAGACACCCCACGGATGGCATTTGGGGTTAACGGTAGATTTCATCTAGGCATCCTGAAGATGCCCCATTCCATGTCCCTATGGCAGAATGCCATGGTTGTGTGAAGAGACCAAGGGTGTTCCTGAGGGTAGCTGTGCCTCATCTGCCCTCATTGCTAAACAGCTGGAACTGCAGCTGCCTGGGAAACCTGCAGGTGTCAAGGGAAACACTGAAAACTGTTGAAGCAGGGGCTGAAGGGCTGGTAGAAGTCCTGGCTTACCTCAGTCAAAGCCCTACTGGCTTATTGAAAAGAGCAGAATAGAAATAATAAAGACCTGTCCTTTACATTTTGATAATCACAGAATGCTCCAGCTGGGATTTTGCAGGGACTCTGGATCTCTCTGATAGTCGAGCCTGTGGTGCCTTATAATCTGTGGTATACAGAGCAGAGCTCTCTCTAAAGAAGTATGTGTGAATAGTGTGGCATCAACCTGACCTAGTCACTCAGAGCAGTGATTGCAGTAATTTGCACTTATGACTCTGTGTCAATGTTAAAAGACTAAAATTGAAAGTATCAGCACTTCTATCTTTAGTATTCCCCTCCTCAATGATTATTTTCATGCTCATACTAGCAGTTAGCTTGGAGGTCAGAGAGATCATTTCCATAACTCATTTTTCATACATCTTTTGCCCTGTATCTTAAGGCACTCCAAATCACACATGAAAAAAGTACTGATAGTGGCCATAAACCAGAAATCCCTGCTTTCCTTTTATAGTAACTGTCCCCACAGTCATAATGAAAGATGCAGTTATCACAGTGTCTTCCTTGCTTCCTCCTGTGTTATCCCTCTCTGAGTCCTCCTGTAGGTGAGTGAGCCCTTTAATGTGTCCTTGGGGAATTCACAAGCTCCAAAAGGAACAGACTGGATATGGGCTGTGTTCCCATGGAGGGTGATGCTCACTCCACTGACAAATACAGTTCTGAATGAAGCAACTTGGAGCTGCTCTCACTCACAGCACTTTGCAGACAGCACAGCAGCATGTGGGAGCTGGGTGCTCTGTTCCAGCTCGTCATGACCTCTTTTTTTGAATATTCCTGTGTAGAAAGAAAATTCAGGGACAGCTCCATCTGCATGAGGAGACATCATTCTCTTTTCAAGGTGATTTTGGGTCATACCACTATAGTGGTGAAAAAACCTGGGTGCAGAGCCAGAATTGCCTGTCAGTCTCCTTCAAAAAGCAAGACAGCAGGCTGGTTGTTTCAGCTCTCTGCTTCACTCAGGAAAGCCTCATATTCCTCTGAGAGTGATCAGCTTAGCTAATAAGAACAGAAACACAACTATAATTAGTAGAAATCACTGCTTTGTAAAAGACCCAAAGAGTGAGACATGCCAATAGCTTATAACTTAGAAGACTCATCAACAGTTAAATAACAATGGAGGCATTGAAAAATTAAGTATATTTACAGATGCAAGAGGCAGTGTCAATGCAAATCTGAGCATATTTCAATTTACTCTTACTTCTAGTGGGAGTGTTGGAATGTTTCATGCAAGAGATTTGAATTAAACCAACCCAAAGC
Organism: Euphonia xanthogaster; assembly: GCA_034509185.1. NCBI lineage: Eukaryota > Metazoa > Chordata > Aves > Passeriformes > Fringillidae > Euphonia > Euphonia xanthogaster. The sequence continues at coordinate 50,882,647 of JAYDZK010000056.1, read as the reverse complement.
TTGACCCAATCCCATACCTTTAATTATACTATATAAATATACATGAAAGGTGCACTTAAGATACTATGTTCTGTTGTTATGGCAACTGATATTTTAAAAAGGGATGATGAGAAATAAGCAAAGGAAAGCTATATGGAAACAAATGCATCATGTTGTTATAGCAACCTTTTAATTTCAAAGAGGGTGGGAATTACCTGTGGGGTAAGCATTGCTGGGAACCTGCTTCCAGGTGTGGTTGAGGTGGGCCAGAGAAAATCCTGTTATATTGAAGACAGTATTTTGGTTGAAGTTTAACTCATGGAATTATAGGGTACCTTCTGTATAAGACAATCAGTAACTTGAAGCAGAAACAATGGATTTATCTCAGTCTTGTCAATTTACCGTGTTGCTATTCTGTGAGATTTGTAATATTTCCAAACTGATTTGCTTTCTGGGTCAGTCTTTCAGAAGCATATTAACATGGAGGGTCCACAAGATTTGTCTTAAAATCATGAGATTCCCTGGGAAGAAACATGTAAATATCTATGCCTAAGGCCAGGTTGAATGGAGCTCTGAGCAACGTGGTCTAGTGGAAGGTGTCCCTTCTTCATGGCAGGGACATTGCAACTAGAGCATCTTTAAGGTGCCTTCAACCCAAATTATTCTATAAGTCTATGTTTATATTTATATATATATATATATGACTGTCTTCCTCATTCTTGTTTTAACTACTCCCATATGCCAATCAGTTTCTGTCACCTCTTCCCTCATTATTGTCCTACACTTCTCCGGGTTGTTTCTTCTTACCCTCCATTCTCCCAGGGTCCTACTCAACCTGAGATAGCAAGTAATTTCACACCTGGGAGAGGTGAAGCTAAATTTACAGGAATCTTGAGCTCCAAAGGGCTATTGCATATCTAGTAACAATTCTAGCCTCTTTGCTGATTTCGCTTAGCAAACATGACAAAACAGAATGGGGGAAATGCAGTCCTGAGGAGAGATATTGTGTGAGAATGGAACCAAGGCAGTAATTGCACTTAAATATATAATGAGACTTCAGCCACTGTACATGAGAACACCCTGAAATCACCCCATTAGCTAGAAAGTGATAAAAAAAAGAATCCTTGCAGAGCACTACTCATTCACAAGCCACAGGGCCAGTACTGCAACCAAGAATAACTTCACCATCCTGTAAAGTTGCTGTGAGAGGAAAATTAGGGCCCAGTGCCTTCTCTTGATTCACCCACATCCTAGGCACACATGTGTTGGAAGAAAGGGAAGCATGGGGGCCTCTTGCTTCCCATTGGCTTTGCCCAGCTCACCAGCAGTGCTTGCAGGATGTTTATGACCCAGTCACAGCCAAGCAATACCTTCTTTTATTTTTGCTTTTTGCTGGACAACAGAAGTTTCTGTCTCCTATTGACATGCCACCAAACTGGTTCCTCTTATGTAAATAGGAGCTTGCCTCAAAGCTGCAGCCTGTCTTCTTGCTCTTGGCAATGAGGAGGGATTTTCAACTTTCTGAGGGAGGTCACAGCTGATAAGGATGCATTTCAGACCTGGCCCTTCCAGGTTGGTGGATCACTTGGGAGCAGATGAGGAGCAGGAATATGGCATGCACTGCTTGGGTGTAGCAAGTGCAGCACTTAAACTGCCTTCTTTACAAAAAAACAGAGTTAATTCTAATTCTGGAAGTCAGTAGAGGTACGTGAACTTTTGCAAATCCAACCTACATGCATGAACAAAGCCCTACAACTCAGGGGGACATGGATGACAACTTATCTGCAGAGACGGCCAAAAGGCTGTGTCTATTGCACAGTGTGTGGTGGAGCTGCAGAGCTGGAGAAGGATGCTCTGGGCTCCTGGAGGTTGGGAACTGTGTCAATCACAAAATCACAGAATATGCCAAGTGGAAGGGACCCACAATGATCATCAAGTCCAGCTGCATAGGGCAACCCCAAGAATCACACCAAATGCCTGAGAATATTGTCCAAATGCTTCTTGAACTCTGTCAGGCTTGATGCTGGGACAACTTCCCCGGGGAGCTGTTCCTCTGTGTGAAGAGCATTTTTCTAATTTTGAACACAGAGTGCAACACATGGGCTTAGTAAATCCAAGGAGTGCACCACCAGGAGTTAGCCAACAATATAGGTGGGATTTACTTCAGCAGGGTTTGGCTGTGCAAACATGTAGTGCAAACTATGCTGAAGCTTCTCAAAAGGACTTTCTTCCTGCTTGTCTTAAAACTTGTTTACGGATGCAGCAGATCACCTCTGGAGGTTCTTATCTCACTTCAGTAGTGAGAAAATATAGAGAACTGGGAAAAAACCCTGTTTCTGGGTGTTAGCTGGGCAGGAACTAACACATATATTCTCAATAAGGTATACTTGAGCCGCACTAGAAAGCACTCAGCTTAAGAGAAGGGTTTGCAATGGGAAGATGTGCTCCTTTGGTACCAGCATCATCGCTGGGAACTGCTGGAAGCATATTTTTGCCAGGCTCAGGTACAGCTCAGCTTTGAGGCACCTCTGTCTGTGCTGTGGGTTTCACGGCGTCTCTGAAGCTCCTGAGGGCCTGCACAACTCCTTTTAGAGTGTAAGTGCTGTGCACACCCAGTGCAGGAGCACAGAAAAGATCCTTAGGGCTGTTTGCTAATGCCCAGACTCTGCTCTGGATCTGGACCTCATGAAAGATTAGGAAGAAACCAGTCCAGCCACAGGAAGCATAGCAGAAAGGAAAACCCAAAGTGTCTGAAATTTTTTATTCATTGTGGTCTGCCCGCCTGCCTTGGCTTTTTCTATTAGCACATGCATTTCTGTGGAAAAGTTCATTTCTCATCAAAAGTAGAGGTGGGGGGCAGAGATGTTAGTTCAGTTTTCATTTATTGTTTGTCAATAGTGACAGCCAGCATTTGTTTAAGTGTGGTAGGTGGTCCATTTTTTTTTTTCCAGTTAAAGTCTCAAACAATTATCCTTATTCAACATTTGTTCATTTTCTACCAGAAAATATATGAGTAAAAAAACGATTTTCCAATCAGCACTTTGTCTTGCTCCTGCATTTTGATGTCTGTGATTCATTAACTTTCATACAGGCTTCTCTTTACATTCAAGACAGTAGCGATTTTACATTTTCCCATTTTTCCTGTGTCATCCAACACCTCCTTCTATCGCTCACTTGGGTCATGTTTATACACCTTAAACCCTTCTCCAAATCAGCACAATGCTATCACTTTGTTTATGGAGATACAGAAATATCCATTTCAGTATGTCCATACTTTGTATTGATAGAAATAATCCTACCCCATTTCAGGCTTGTTCCTTCTAGGGACTGTATTGCTGTAGCAATTGCATAAGAAAAAATGACATTCACAACCAAAAATAACTTAATCATTACTGACACTGAATATAGAACTCATCATGAAGTAGGTGGTGAAATGATGATTCTACTTTGCCATTTGGCAATCACCAAAGTCGAAAATGGGCACATAAATGCCCCTTATCACACTGAACCTAGCTCCAAGATTTGGAGAGATTTCACTGCAGAAGAGATGGATCCCTCTTTCCTTTTCCTTCCTCTGCTAAACTTGAGGACATCCTTGACTGGAAATATAATGCTAGCTTCAAGTCTAAATGGCAGGAGCACTGTTTACATTTCTGTTTGTTTACTGAGACCTTGAAATGCCTCTACAGAGCAGTCTGCTCTCAGAGCGACTGAATACATTAAATTCCAACACCTCTTCTCTCTAATCAGAACTGAAAGATTGGCTTCAGAAAACAAATGGGATATTATTTTGTCATAATGGTGTTTCATATTTCTATCACTGTCTGAAAGGAATTGCAACAAAAAAATTAAGGGAAGAGAAAAGAAATGTCCTAAATGTTTAATGATCCTCAGCAAACAATCTGTCCAAAGAAGGAAAGACGTTTTTGCCAGTCTGACAACTGATCTATAATCTTGTTCTACTTGGTTAGTGTTCCCACCCCCTCCCAGCTCTGCCTTGTAGAGCTTCTAGGAAACTTCATGAAAGAATTCTTGTTCTCAGCGCACCCTCTTCCTTCCCCAGATATTTTCAAGGTAGAATTTAGCTGAGCACTTCTTGCACAGACTGCTATTACCTTCCAGGAATAAATTCAGCATTTCCAAAAGAGGTTCAAATTGCAGGCCAAATACATGTTCAGCTGAGTCCAGGACTAGAAGAGGCCTACAAAGGACCTTGGGAAATCCAGTCTGCCTTCCCACTCCTATCTAGACCAGTTTTCAGATTTCAATTTCCTGTTTCCCCTGACATTTTTAATCCACTCCTGATAGGAGCTATTTCTTTAAAGGTCTTCTTTAAAGGATTCTCAATTCTTCTGACCTTTTGCATTGCCCCCTGAAGAAGCCTTAGGGCTATGGGACCCACTGAGAGTTACTGCTCCTGTGAAATATCCATTCCATGCAGTGATGACACCTTTATCAAAAAGACTTCAGGGTGATTGAGTATGCATGAATCAGAACACAACGGAAGAATGTAGTCCTGTGTGTTGTTTTCCTCATGCCAAAGGAAAAACATTAGCTTGAAGAAGGCTGAGTGTAATAAATTTCATTTTCGTTTTGCACTGGTTAGATGGTCCCCCAGACATACCTAAATAGAAGGTGATCTTCTTCATAATTGTGTCTATGTCCTCATCACTGAACTCCTCCTGGCCCTGGAGTAGGGAATTGGCTTTTATTACTGAGTTTGCTGTTTGCCTTTCCCATTCAGCAGAAGGAGAACTACAAGGTTTGTAACGCACATCATATACATTTGCCTTGTTTCAGAGAAGTTCCTGCTAAAAAAAATTGACAGTCTATTTGGTTGAAAGTCATCCTAATAGGATAGTTTTGACCTAAGGTAGTGATAAAAGAAGTACTGACAAGATTTCCTCATGCTAGTTACTAGGATGTGTGGCTAGCCCTGAAAGTCCTGCTGAAAGTGTGTCGTTGTTTAAACCCAGCTTAAAATGAAGGAAAAGAAGCATCACACAGCTGCTTTCTTAATCTCCTGCTCTCCCCTCAACCCACTGGAATGCGGAGGAGAGTCAAAATAAAACTTACAAGTTGAGACAAGAACAATTTAATAGGGAGAACAAAAGCCATAGACACAAGCAAATCAAGGAATTAATTGATTGCTTCCCATGGACAGGTGGGTGCTCATCCACCTTCAGGAGAGCAGGGCCCTATCATGCATAGCAGTCACTTGGGAAGACAAACACCATCACTCTAAATGTCCCCCCCCTTCCTCCTTCTTCCCCCCACTTTATATACTGAGCATGATGTCATTTGGTCTGGAATATCCCTTTGGTCAGTTGTGGTCACCAGTCCTGGCTGTGTCTTCTCCCAGCCTTCCATGCATCCCCACTCTCCCTACCAATATGGCAGTAGGAAAGTAAAAAAGGCCTTGGCTCTGTGTAAGCCCTGTTCAGCAATAGCAAAAACATTTCTGTATCATCAAGCCTGTATTCAGCCCAAATCCAAAACATAGGCCCACACTAGCCACTGTGAAGAAAGTTAACTCTACCCCAGCCAAAACCAGCACAATGGGGATGTGCCAGGCCACAGAGCATGTCAGATTAGGGAGGGAGCGCTGTGACATTCAGACTGGAACAGCAACATCACAGAAGCTTATATAAATGTTCTGGGATTAGGGCAAAGCTTTGCAGAATGCAACAAGAGATTTAATCAAAATTGACATTTTCCAGGATAATTGAATGACAACGGAGGCAATTGCTGCTGCCAGCAGTGGAGTGAAACACAAACCAAATGTGTGTTTGTGGTGGATTTCAACAGCCGAATATTTGAGTTCCTAAGCTTCCTTTCACTGGAAGAATGAAGGGTATGGCAGGAGGACACACCTTCCATATGTACTGTTTCTCATATTCTTTCCTTCCATCTTGGGGCAATACTGGAGAGAGGATTACATGACAGAGAAATCTTTGCTTGGTCTGTTCCAACACAAGAGTTCTTTTAATTACTGGATTCATTGGCTGTCCCATAGAGGATTCATTGCAGTCAGCTTAGAAAATATAATTTAATTGTGATTACAAAAAGGTCTGGACTAAAGCTTCAAGACACCTGAAGGTGTGTAACTGAGTAATACTAACTGAGTGTTACTAACTCAATACTGAGTAATACTACTTTACTTTCTAGTAAAGCTTTTCCTTACTTTTCTCTGGTGTCATTTCAGTGGGCAAAGCTCTGCTGGCAATACTTTTCAACATAGGCTGCAATTGCAAAACAGTCTCCTCCTCCAACACAGAGGTTCTCAGACTGCGTCCCACAGAGCACACGGGACTGGCTGCCAACAGCAGCTGCTTCCTCACATGTTTCTGGCTCCTTCTCTTCACTTCCAACAGTTAGAAATAATTACAAATACATTTAAGTGCTCTTGTGATGTTTCTTTCCCATACAGGCAATTACTATTATTGGCACAGGGATGTACTCTTCAGCGAATTGAAAAGGCAGTAACTACACACTCACAGATTGGAGTTCTGATGGTGCACATAAGCTCTGTGGCAAAAAAAAAAAAAAAGGAAAGTCTCAGTATTAATGTAAAGGATCCGTGCTATAAGAACATCATAATTAGCTGGTAATGCTTAATTTTTTCAGGTCACTGGCTTGTATCAGTGCAAATACCCTTTGGGTTTCTGGATGTCTGACAGACATAATAAGGGCTCTAGGTCCATTAATTCTCATGTTAATAATGTTTTTAATTTGTAGTATTCATTTCATAACTAATATTTGGCTTTCAAAGCTGCAAGTATAATGTCTCGCATTAAGGAAAGCAGTCTGGAGAAAAAAGCCAGTAATTGCATGATTTGTACATCAGCTTCGCTTAAAAAGAGAGCAGAAGAGAGAAATTCTTTTTATTTCTTCCAATGTCACAAACTCAAAGAGGCAAACTGCGTCATCTTTTTCTCACACTTGGCTATTGGGACTGCACACATTTAACTCTTGGCTCTTCACATCCAGGACATGTAATGTACCATTCCCACCAAGGCCTTCTCCTGCCCCACAGACAGCACACCTGGACTTGGATTAACACTGAACTTCATTTGGCACAAATGAAGAACAATCTGAGGAAAAATTTTTCAAAGGCACAAACATTTTCTCAAATCTTCTTGATCTTGAGATTTATTTGCCCTGACTCCAGCTTTCCTTGAAAAATCCCGAGCAACCTTTCTTACAGGCCATGTCGCCTTGCCAGTAGCTCCAATACATCTGTGTGCAGGACAAGAACTACTGTGAAGTGGGACTATTACAGCCACTCTTGTTCCTTTGGCTTTGTCTGTGTTCTCCATGGTAAGGAGGCACAAGAACGCAGGAATGAGGGAGCTGACTCTACAGCACTGAGGACTGGAACCTCAACATTGAATGCTTGGCAGAAAACACAGGGGGTGGTTGGGTAAGCTCAAGGTAAAAGGGCAATGCCTTTAAACATAATTTATTATTTTATTTCTGTCATAAGGAATAGGAACTGTCAACAAATGCTTATGACAATTGATTTCAAGACAGTAAGAGAACAATAATACTTAAAATGTCACTTTTCAGTAGACATGGATTATAGAGTAACTGGATTTCATCACTGATGGAAAAATAGCCATAGGATGATTTATTCTCTGTTACTATTGGTCTTTCTGCTGACCTTTACAAATACAGGTAAAACCTCTTCTTCACTGCAGTCTGTATGACTTTGACTGCTATGCTGAGTAAAGGTAGTCTGTCATCCAAACTCCTCAAGCCCATGCCTCACACCCAAACCCAGTCATGTGGACAGAAAAACACAAGGATATGTTACAGAGTCTCCTCAAAAAATGAAAAGAAAAAAAAAAAAGTGGAAAGGCATTAAGAACTCAGGCCTCTCACACCAGGTCAGCATGGTCTGCAATCAAACCTCCAAGGGTTATCATCAAGATAATCTCCAAGAGTTATTGTCAACTTGTGCAGCTCTCCAGCCTGAGTCTGCTTGAAAAGATCAAAGAACCCTAGACATTGATCATAACACAGGCTTGCCAAAAGACGTGCATTTAGCATGTAGCAGCATCCTTAGCACTGTCCAGATGGCTCTTTGGAGAGCTTTTATTATGCTTTGTTCCACTGCAACAACAGCACTCAATGGTATACTTGTTTTGTTTTGTTATCAGGCTCTGGAGAGCAGGAAGCACATGATTCTGCTGTGTTCCTCATATATACAGTTCAACTACCACCCTGTCACTCTCTTATTCCCAGCACAATGTGCTAAACATGCTATTAACAGATGGCTGTTACTGGAGAAGAGAGAAATAGCTCTGGAGTTCAGCAGCCCTAAGGGGTAGCAAATGGTCCCAGCAGGAAAATGTCAATTGAGCTTTATTTTCCTGGTGTGGCCGGGCTCTTCTCAGCCCGTGAGTGAACTGCAGCCTCAGCAAATGCACCATCTCATCGCAGCAGGGGCCTCCCAGATTTTACTCAAAATGTGGGTTTGCATCATCATGGCTACAAGAAGCAATAACTGGTTATTCTGGCAGTTCTGAACCCACAGGTGTGCAAACAAGCTGGGCAGTGTTTTAATGTGCATTTCCATTACACCTTCTCTACTGGAATTTCTTGGCAAACCTAGGAACAGGCCGCGCCTGTACCTACAGATGGATAGAGCAATAAATCTTTACATTTGCTGTTTTTCAAAGTAGCATTCAAGTCAGCAAAAACTTTGAAATATTCCTATTGCCAGTGCGTAACTCCCTCAGATGCCTGCAATAGCACAGGCAACATTTGCTTGGTTTGTGCACTGGATTGCCTCTGATCCATTCATTGCAGTTTCCTGAGCCTGTTGCCAATTCAGAAACTATTTCTGAAATCAAATTAAGGCAAACACACCCCATCTCTACCCACCACTTCTCTGCCCTATCTTTGCTTGGGCACAGCAGTTCACAATGGAGGAGAACAAACATGATAAACCAAAACAAATTATTTAGGACCATAGTTTGGACTGCCATTTTGGCAACATTAATCTAAGATGCAAATCTCTTTTCCAAATACCTGTTGAAGATAGTTGTGAGAGCAGTTTATGGTGTGCTGCTTTACAACTGATTTGCACATATGTAATTCCTTTATGGGTTTTCCTGACATTTTTTGGTTTTTTTTCACAGCACAATTTTATAAATGGGAAAAATTAGGAGGAACATGAGACATGAGAAACTTCCTAGTAAAAGAGGAGAACCAGTCTGGGAGATGGCACAAGGCAAAAGATGTACATTATTATGTTCTTTTCTTTGTTAAGCTGAGTCAGAGATAACAATATATTCAGAATTAAAAACAATATGCCAGTTTGATAGCAACCAGAAGTATTGCATGCCTATCTGAAAAGTTTACTGTGAATTTTAGGAATATTTCTCACCCTTTTAAACTTGTTTGATTCAGGAACTTCTAAAATCATGTAAGACTTATAAAAAACATGTATTCAAACCATTTTTATGGTGTTTCTCAGTAGCATCCTGTGACTTTTATTTCCAGTGAAAAATATATTGTTACTTAGAATACCTGTTTTGCAAGTGAAAAATAGCTTAACATGACACTTCAAATGCAATATAAGCAATTATATTCTGCCTGAATATTTTTTTCCAAAAGTCTCATTAGATACAACTCTATATCATCAAACTAGCAACACAGAACACACTGCAGCAGTATAAATGGCATGAGCTGTGAAGAGTTTAAGTGGAGAAAGATCCAGAATGGTTAAAGCTAGACAGAATACCTGAAGGGCAACTGTGAAACTAGAATTCCAACACCAAATAAAAATACCAGCTTCCTAAAGAAAAAGAGCAAACTTGAAAAGACCAGTAATGACTGTCATGTCATCTTTGTCACCACTGATGTATTACAGGAACAAAAGGGCAACTTCTACAAATTAAAACTCTTAAAATTATGTGATGTCCACAACATCTGAAATAAGCTTTCGAAACATGGGCCTGAATAAACACAGGATTTATTTATTCTAAACATTCAGCCCTAATATGTTTCAGAAATAGAGTGCAGCAGATTAATTTGCCCAATATATTCAAGCAGACATACTCTCAAGCAACGTAATTGCACAGATACTTGTATTAATAGCTACATCAGCAGATGATTCTGTCCTTTTCCTTCAAAAATCTGTTCCCCTAGACTATTATTCTGATAAAGAATGAAACCGTCTGTGGCCACTAACAACATAATTGATAAAAGCCAAATTAGTTTCCCTCCTGCAAAATGAACCATGGGCAATATCTTCACCTTACAGATACCATTAACAAAAGTTTTAACCTCCCCCACCTTATCCACAAAATGAAGTTATTTTCCCCTTCACAGACTTTCTTAAATAGGCTCCATCTGGTCCATCTTTCTGCTAGAAGGTCAAACTAGTGGGCAGAGCTGGGATGGTGTTCGAATGCAATAGTAGGCAACACATGTAAAATAAAAAATGAAAGGCTAAAAGCTTATTAAAAATTAAGCTCTATATGTAATTTGAAATCAAATCACCTGTGTCTAGCTATGAGCAACTTGTTAGCTAACCTTGAAGAGCTCTTGCCCTAAAACCAAAAGTTCTGCAATTTGTTCTGGAATACAATCACCCATCTGAGTTCGTCATGTCTCCCTGATGAAAACCAGGATAACTCAGTCCTAGTTTTCAGATGGTACCAAGCTTTTGCCTGTGTGGTTTGATGAGGAAAACAACCTGTATATTTTGAAGTCCCCAGTGAAAACACCAGGAAGTTTTGGTCTAGCATTAAACTGCTAGGACACTTGTGTTTTTTAATTGATTCAGCCTCCTGAGATATCGAATACACTGAAGGAAAAATATGTTTGGGCTCTCTTGGCAAGGGCAGCAGCAGATACTTCCTTTGTCTTAAAGCTCTAAAGAAGGACCCTTGCTTGGTGGTGCTACGATGGCTCTGAGCATACCCTAAACAACACTGTACTTTGTTCTTCCAGAATAGCCCAAATTTTTCATCTTCCAGAGCCACATACAAAATCTTATAAAATTGTTCTTTGGGGAATCACTGGTCTGCAGCAAGAAGTGTTATATACGAAGGAGATGTTGTCTCTCCACATCCATGGCAGCATTGTACAGCAAGTCAGAATATCAACACAGCTGAGAAACACACACGATGCCCAGACACTGGAAAAAAATGCAAATCTTTGAGAAATGGTCATTAAACACTGTAAAAGACTATGGGATGCCACAGATCCCCGTGCAGATTCATGACACCAGCAGACCTCTGTGTGCTGTAATATCCAAATGTAAGGTGTACACTTGCCAGACAGACTCAGTGATCATAAACTAAAGGTGGAAAATGAGAGGCATAATGCACAGCTAGAACCCAGAGAAGACAAGATGTATAAATCATGGGGGGAAAAGGGGAAGAGGTGATTTTTTTCCGCCATCAGTACCCAAAATGTGAAAATGCATGAAAATTTTACTTCCTTGGACTAGGAGAGAATAGGAGAAACATTTCTTACCCAGAAGTCACAAACAGTATTTGTTAAACCTTGGGGGGAAAAGAGAGGGAAAAAAGTAAAAAGGGAAGCAACATAAAATTACATCTGAAGGGTCAGAAGGATTATGTCCCAGGAAGGCTGCTGTCTGCCTGTCTTCAAAGAACCGCATACCCTGCACATAACTTTGAACCACATACCTTTGATAATTCCCTCAGGAACCTGTCCTTTTTTAGGCTTTAACAAGGCTGTGTGCACTTGTCAAAGAGTACCATGCCACCACTGTTTCATCTAACAGCAGTCAGAACAGTGGAGTCACAAATTGATCTGATGGAATTTCAGGCTTGTCTGTATTGCTCTTTCACTGTGGCATCTGGCAGTGATTTGCAGTAGTTCACAGAGTAGAAGAAATGCCCCATATTATAAATATATTTTAGTCTGATTTTCAATGTAAATAAGGCAAATGTGATTATTCTGGTAAAAAGAAAAAATAGAGAAAATAAATACTGCAGATTTAAATGGAGATAATAGGAAGTACATTTCTTAAAAATCATTCAAAAAGCAAATTCTGCTGAAGATTAGCTTCCCTGGTTCCCTTTCTCATGCAGGTACACATGTTATTTTGTAGACCTGTGCTTATTCTGCTGGTGACATCTTGATCTTTCTTAGTTGCATGCTGTCTTTTTAGTTAATGCAAAGGATTATGCAGGTGACATCCTGCATGAGTCATGCAAGTAGAGGTTATCTCCAAGTAGTCAACAGATATAGATGTCCTTCAACTCATCCACGAGGGTTGGCAGCAGTTCTTTTCTTGGAGATACTGTTCAGTGTAAACTTTGAGAAGATTTTCATTTGTTCCCCATTCCCCAGCAGCCCTTACAAACAGGGTGAGGTGATTGTAAATCATTTCAGTATCAGCCCTGAGCAAGCTGAATTTCTCAAATTAATTTCTTTGTGGACAGAGGTTTCAGAAATGCCACAATTTCAGTTCCCTCTGTCTGCAGAAAACAGGACAATGAGACAGGATGAAAATGAAGGGGTTGCCTTGCGTGTCCCAGCCTATTGCTGGTGGACCAACAAGCTGACCAGCATTAGGTTGCTGACCAGAGCAAGGCATGTGGTTGCATCAACAGTGAGCTCACCTCCCAGCTCAAATGGCCACTGGGGAGAAGCACAGATTGCTGTTGTTATTATCTGAAGTCACTGCACTACAAGAGCATATGACATTAACACAGCCATTTACAGTCATTTGGCCTTGCCTGCCACCATTTCTGGACTTCACTCCTGAGAATGGCATTCTGACATGAGACAGGAGTCTGAAGGGAAGGGAAACAGCCCTAGACTGGCTGGTAATTAGCTGGTAACTAGCACACTCCCACTGTGGCAAAAGTTATGAGTACAGTGTCTCAAGAACATTATTCCTCAGGACTGTCAGTCCAGGGCTTTTCATCAGAGTTTAAATTCAGCCCATTTTCCTTTTTAAACTATGGTTACGGTCTGAAAAGTGAGTCTGTAAAATGAATTCTTAGTGTTTCCTATTTATTCCCTCTCAGTAACTTCCATATGAAACATGCTTCATTTAAAACTCAAAAATAAGGCTTTTACCTGCCAGCAAATATAAGTTCAAAGCAATTTCTCACAATCAAGTTATGTTCCTTCTGTTTCATACATCATCACTAACAACAATGATTCTGGGGTCAAAAAGGAAGAGGAGGGTGTGTTTTCATGATGGATGTGGCAACATGGAACAGAACTCACTTTTGCCTGACTACAATGCTGACAGTAGCCAGATTTTATTTGTGTCAGTAAAAATAAGGGCTGCCATTAAGTCAGGGAGACCTAGTGCATGAAATGCTGTTTTTATCACCACTTTCCTCAGCATAACCTCACTTTAAACAAAGACACAAAACAAGAATGTCTCCCCAATGCTGCATCTTGTTTAATTCAGGTTGCCAGAGAGCAAGCCAATTTGTCAGAGACTATGCCTGCATTGTCATGCTGCACTGGTGGCTCGTAATTCTGGTGTGGTTTGTTGTGGGGTTCTAATTCTTCGCTCATGGCAACAAATAGACAAAGACATGGTATGTAAGTGTCCTTTTGGCCAGTGCTGACTCATTGGCCACCCATGTAGTTCTGAAGCCTCCACCTGAATTTTGAAGTTCATGATTTGCTATGTTCCATTTTATTCACTGTGCACCAAATGAATTTTGAAATGAGAGGGGTTTCTGTGTGCTAGGTTAAAAAGGGAAAAAAAAGAAAAAAGAAAGAAAATAAATATGAAACATTACTCCCAAAATGTTTTATGGAAGGATTCAGGGACAAAAATCTGGTCAGGAGAAGTCTTTACACATCTGACCTCAGATCCAAAACAGCATCTGCAGAGAAAGAGATGGAACAACTGGTTTGCTATCCATGACTCCTGCTAAGCCCAGGTTGCTTAGACTTAGACTTAAGTTGCAGGTTATACTCAGGACAGGAGCATCCTAAAATTTGCCCCTCTCTTTGCATCTGTTTCACTGCAGGTAACCTTTTCATAACCTTTTAAATCTCTGTGGATTCTTTGGAGTGAGGAACTTGATAAAACATGGGAATTGACCTTTCTTTATTGAGAGATTTCCAACCACCAGGCTCTGGACCATTCTGGATTGACATAGATTGACCGCTTTTGCCATCGATGCCAGGTGCAGCCCAGAGATCTGATCCTCACTGCAGCAGGAGGAAGTAATGGAGGAAGAGCAAGCATGGGTCACGTACACATGGATCTTTGCTCCAGAGAGGCACCCCTTTACTTTTTCTTAGGAATTTTACGAAGTTCCCTAAGTTATGGGATCTGACATTCTGTCATAGATCTGATCCTTCAAATTGTTGCATCCTCTTGTGATTCCCCCACTGATTTCACATTCTGGGCAAGCAAGAAAGGTTGCCCTGTCACTGAATATTTGAACAAGCCCCTTCTTTCCCCTTGCCATGGGAATAATGGCACTGAGCCCATGAGAGAGAATGGTGGAGGAATCACTAGCATTTCTTCCCCCATTTTTTAGGTCCTTAGAGGAGAATCTTACTCCTTCCTCAGGTCTATGGCAGATCAAGCTTACCACTTGTATCCTGTGGATATGAAAGAGTGGGAATTAAACCCGTGCTTCAGAACTCCTCGCTTGGGCAATGCTCATTAAAAGCAGAGTTACCCACAGAGTGAAGGCAAGGCACTCTAACAGTGGGAAAAGCCTGACTAATTTTGATCACAGCATCGACATTCCTGGGTTTTTTAAGTCAGTTTTGTGCTGGGACCCAAGATAAATAAGTCCACATCTAAGGAAAGTTTATGGGTGCACATAGGAGCATGAACATGTGGGCGAGGATTAAAGTGTGAAAGATAAGGAAAAGCCAAAACTGAAGTGTTTTGAATTACCATCCTCTGCTGAAAGAGCTCTCAGCAAATTGCCCTAATAGGTATTGCTAGATTAAATCTCTTGTATCTGCTCCATTGCAGGTAATATTTTGGGGAAAAAAAATAAAAGTGGCCTTTTTTTGATTGTGGTAATTTTTTCATACTATTTTCAATAGCAACTTTCTTAAGACAGGAAAAATCAGCTGTCTGCTTTGGTCAATTTGACCTGCTAGAGACTTTTTGTTGTTTTATTAGAGTACATGCAAAGAGCTCATGGCTTGCCTCTTGCCAGGCCTCAGTGGAAAACACAGTGCAAAAAGTTTTGACATGAGTACAAACAAGTCTGCTTCATCAAAAACATGTAGAGATTTAGTGCTTTGAACTCAAATAAATCAACACATTAAGTATATCTTTTCAAAATTCAAATGTTTTCTTTATGAAATAATACTGAAACTGTAGTTCAAGTACCTGCTGCTGCGTAATTTTCAATTTACACAGTTTCCTATGACATCTCATGATTTCATGCATCATGTTCTCCAACTTCGTAGAAGCTGGTGAGGCCTCATGCCACTTGCATCATCCTAGTGGAAAATGGGAACTGGGTCCATATAAACTCAGCCTAGAGAATGAATATAGAGTGTGAGGTCCTGAACTACTGTACCTCAGCTCACCATGTGGATGTTTTAGAGGTGAAACAATCTCTTTTCTTTTAAAATCTTCAGAATTGCAGCACTTTAACTTCTCCTCCTATTCAGAAGACACAATTTACAAGATGGTACGCTGAATTTCGGAAACCAAGTTTTTCATGGAAAAATTGTCAATACTACCCCTAGATCTCATTCTTCTGAAGTTTTATATTTACTAACACCATAAATGGTCCTAAGAGCCACTGTTGCATCAGAAAAAGCCAGGTAAGAGAGGAGCTGCCAACTAGATACAAGTTCCATAGTGGCCAAACATTTCATTTTCAAGCCATCACTGAACATTATGATTGGACTTGGAAAGATGATTTGGCACAATAAGGGACAGGCTACCATAGCCTGTTCAGCACTGAGAGGTTAAAGAGAAAGCTTTGGCCTCCGCTGCTGTCAGCTTAGTGCTCATAAAATAGCTTGAAAGCACTTTACATCTTTCTTTAAAGCAGCAGGTAAAAAAAACATGAAATGTGGCAGAGACAAGTAATCAGGTTCTCTGAATAACCACTTTCTTCATTCCAAAATCAAAATCTTGTTCCCTTTACTCCTCCAATTCATTCTCTTAGCCTTTGCATCATTTAAGTTCCCCCTCTGACTCCTAGAAACCATCATTGACATGAATGACAATCAGGGGAAGGAAAAGTGATGTAACTTAGCTTTGTCTGCTGGAAGTTGTTGCTGCAGCTTCAGCGGCTTTAAGTTGTCTGTTTCAGTGAGATTGTGATGGAGAAAGGAGTAATTGCAGAACAGCTCAGTCTTTGCCATGGAGACAGTGATGGGGAGACTATATCTGATGAAACTCACTCAAAACCAAGTGATAAAGTTTTTTCCCCTGTAGAAAAGCAATTAATTACAGTGGAAGGTAGAGATAATTTTGTGTTGGACCAATCTGGAACAACATACTGTAATCTGCTCTGTGTCAGCTGAGTTAGAGCTTCTCTCCATCAGAGCATATATTAGAAATCCAGAATATTTTCAATACGAAGTGCTCTCTGGTATATCATTACCAGCGTATCTGGACCTTAGCACTGCATCATTGAGAGCCCAATCACCTGTTATCATGCGCACCCTGTTAAATGACACCCTTCATAGGCCTCTCAAGACACATCTTCTAACATTCATTTTTCCTACCCTCTCTAGTCTGTTTCCACTCTCCTTGCTTCTGATTTCAACATTCTATGCATTACTTTTCTGTTAAGATAGGTTCCAGAAAAAACTAGTTGTTGAATTTGTCTTTATGTTAGATTGTTAGCAATACTTAAACAAAAGATAAACATGTTGGACAGCCTTATTCTAAGGAGCATGATGACCATTTGGCTTGGTCACCTGAGAAAAATATAAAATACAGTGCCTTCTTCACTTGTAGATTTTCACTTTCATGTCATATTTCATGAAGATGGGGCTTTTTAAAACAGGTGCTTAAAAAAGATCAAGTTTTGGCATATTAGGAACTTGAAGAATCACCAGGTAAAAACATGGGAGTTCATCTTGATTCCACAAAACTACTTCATTGTTTTGTTCTTTCCTCTACCATTACAATGTTGGGTTTTTTCTCTTTAATATACTGTGTTTACAAATATTGCTTTTTCCTTATTACTTTCTAATTTTTTTCAACCCATCCCCAATTCAAGATTTGTCGCGAGGACAGGACTTCACTCTCCCTGTTCCTCATTATTTATAAGAGAATTGCAAGTAACAGTTAACACAATGTTTTCTGTCCCCTCTCCAAGTTTATTTCTCTCTCCTGATGGATCTGACCTTCAAGGTTGCGCAAGCTTCTCAGTACTGGTGTGAAATCAAATCTCTCCTTTTTCAGGGTGTCAGTCCTTGGCACTTCTGGATGCAACACCTGTAAAATGACCCCTGATGCTGTGGCACAAATCCTTATGTTGCTCTAATGCATCATTGCATGCCTGAAAGGTTCACACATGGAGCATTCAGGTTGCTCCTTACTTTGTGAGTGACCATTCACAAACATACCGTAAGAGCTGGTGGTGCTGCAACTTCTTACCTCTTGTCATTGTACTACTTAAAGAAGAGGGCTTGCAAACCAGCCCAAAAAACTGCTGTAAGCCATGTCACAGGGTTTCAACTTTAGAACCCACCCTGCTGTTCTGCCACCCCACACAAAATAATGCTGTCGTTGGATGTTCTGAGTTTGACAGAAGATTAGCTTTGCAGGAAAAAGGGCTTTATGCTCTCAACAGTTGTTTCCAATATCAGCAATGAACTCTAATGCTCTGTTTGAGTCTCAGCTTTCTACTGGTATTTCAGAATCATAATTTAACTCACGTGAAAAGGACTAGAGTTGTGGTTTTTTTGGTTTTTTTTTTTTTGTGGTTTTTTTTTTCTTTTGTTCGATTTTTTTTTAAGTTTTCCAAAGTGATTCTTCTATGGTTCTTTTAATAGATATGCTTCTAATGATAGCATCATTTTTTTCTTACTGCAACATAAAGAGGAGGCAATACATTAAAGTGATAAAGCTCACAGTATCACTTGAACTAATGAGTATCTCTCTGGTCAGAAAGAAGCAGAGGGAAAGAGGGGCCAATTTCCCTGAGAGGTCCTTTATTGCAGTTCAGTAACCCAGCTGTCACTCACTGCTTGGAACATGCTAATGCAGAGAGATGAGTCCAGAAGTGGCTGTGGGCAAAAGCGAAATCCAGCCAGAAGGGCTGAGTGAATTCATGCTTTGTGGGATTTTCCAGGCTGAGTCGTCACAACCCAGGGAGGCAGGGTCCCTGCAGAAGGTGCTTTTTAATAAGCAGAAGTGCAGCACTCTTCCCTGACATAGACACATTGCTCTACACCACCTGTATTTTCTTCTAGCCAAGCCCCGAAATTCATTCTGGAGGAATTGCATGAAGGGGACCATGCAGGAAAAGCCACCTGCAGTGTGTACCTACAATACCCTGACAGCAAGGGCATAGAGCCCCCAGGTACTATAACTGACACATGAAGGACAAAAATCTGCACAAAGAAGTGCCAGGAGTTGGACTTCTAAGTCTTTATTAGGCTCCCAGAATAAAAGTCTGCAGTTTTTCAAAAGAGTTCAGCACTAGGGAGATCACATTCAGAGTCTTGCTCTTAAGTGTGGTTACCATTAAGCAGGATATGTAGCTTCCATGCTGGGAAACCCAGATTAGCATAGCCACATGCAAATTTTCACACAGCACAGAAAAGAACCAATTTCAGAGTATAAAGGTAGGTTTTTAATAACTTTTTTTTCATCCTCATATTAAAAATTAAGTTGGCCTCATGAGCAGTATGGCTAACAAAGTTTTCACTGACTTGTATCTCATGACTTGATTTACAGTAATTTTAGAATATGAAACCTCCAGCTGAAGTCTTTGTTGCCCTGGAGGTCATGGATAAGGGTGTGCTTTTTTGCACAGGGCTTACATGGCAGATTTTCTCAAAGGCAACACTGAAAAGATCTTTCTGAGCATGTGTTTTGGTGAAGCTTGAATGACCAAAACATAGCTGAGACCTCTTTCTTAAACTAAGATGTATTTGGAGAAAATGGCCCTGGGTTTTTTTGGTTGGTTTTTTTTTTTTTGTATGAATGGACTGACAGAGTGATCAGAGACATTTCTTTTATTCAACAAAGGAGGCCAAAGATTGATGCAAGTTTTTTGCAACTTAATATTGGATAATAGCAATAGCCGCTGTCAAGTACCAATAATTATAATATATTACTCCATTTAGATTGTCTGTAGAAATGTCTTTCTTAATCAAAAGGACAAATACTCTACTTTTCTCCTCTACTCCAGTCACCAGCCTATATACATTTTCCTAGTGACCATATAATGGAAGTCTCCTTCTGCAACTTGTGCAGTTAAGAGAGATCACAAAGACGGAATTCTTCATCCAGAAACATTAAGTTGCATAAAAAATCAAATGTTCTCTTTTCCCTATGTGTGTTCCAACGGAATCTGGAGTTACAAATACAATTTGTCAGGTTCTGTGACCACACTGACTGCCTGCTCCCAGCACCCTGGAACACTTGCAACTGTCTTTTGCTGCAATGGTCTGACCCATGTTACTGGGACAATTCTTTCGCTGACTGTCCAGCTTGTTTATGCAATTTCTGCTTGGATAATTAAAAACACAGTCCAGAAGTCATGTTAATAGCTTTTCTGAACAGCTACACTTAGAAGTTTCTTCCCCTGTTGACAAATAGCAAACAGGAGTCCAAAGTACTATTAAGCTTCTAGAAACCCACCCTGTAATTCTGAAAAGTCATTTTTCATAACACCCAGTGTGTTCAAAGAACCTTCAATTACAATATATAGTGCAATCAATAATAGCTTATGTCTACTTATACAAATAAAGAATATAAAGTGAAAACCCCCAAAGTGTTCCATGTTTACTAATGGAAGAAAATACAGCTGCCTGCTCAGTTCCATCTTTCCTCACCTCCCTCCCCAGTGGCTGCTTCCACCTTGTCAGAAACTTCAGCTTTCTGCCTCTGGAGCCAGCACTGTCTCTGTGCTGCCCGTTCATACAGGACTTAGAATCACAAGGTATTTATCAGGTCCTCCAGCTGCTGCCACAATATAAGTAATTTTATCAGCCTAATGTTTTATTTATTTGCACTTAACATTACTATTTAAAGGGGAGAGAATGTGGGAATATTAATGGAAATTGGGGGCAGGGAGCTGAAATGAGTTATTAAAAGTTTCACCAATTGAGCTTTTAAGCTTCTACATCTGAAGCTGCTCAGTTTGATGTGAATGCATGCATATCTCTCATGCAAATTGTCCCAGAGGCAGCTATTTTGGGCAGACCATATATTCATTGTGGTGTCACAAAAGGTCGATTAGGTCTGCCGAAATTCCTGCCTGATGCTGATTGACTGTGAGCGACATTTAAGTCTTTCAGATTTCCTTATCTAGCCCATGCTCTGCAGGCTGAACATGGACGCGCACCTTATGCAACCTCACAACAGAGACCCCGAGCTGCAGATTCAGGATCTTTTTAATTATCTGTGTGTAAGGAGGGAACTAAACTGTGATGATTTTCTTTTCATGCTGAGGGGAGTTCTTTTCAGCCTGCTGCAGGAAGTGACACAAAACCCGGTGAGCTGAGTAAGTAGGGCTCTTCTCCCAGAGCTGTGAGAATGGAACAGATTTTCCTCAAATGTTCTCACAAAAATACACCTGTCAGCCAATAATGAAGTGGAAAAGCATCTTCACCTGAAAATGCAGCTTGTTATGGAGAAGGCTAACCAAGAGAACAGAAAGGGGTGAAATTGAAACTCCTTTGAATCCTGAAGTCTATCTGACTTCACATGAACTCTGCAATTTCTACTCAGCACTGCTAGTTACTCTGGTGCTATGTACCTTTACTTTGCTTATCTACTTTGCAAAACTACCAATTTTCCTTTCATCTTGCTTAAAAGAAAAAACTTAATTTTTGGAAAGTTTTGCAAAGAGAAGTGATGGTCTGGTTGAAAACTGCACATTTTAGAAAATGGGTTCTAAAGGAAGTATGAAGTGCTGCAGCCTGAGGCATAGACACAGACGCATATACATATATAAAGAGGTGAAGGGAAAGGAGCACAAGTTTCTTTCTACTCTTCACTTTCCCTGTAGATTTTTCCAGCTTAAACTCTCAGGCTCGACAGGCTTGCTGGGTCTAGCCACAGAACAATTTGGGTTAATATTTGCTTCTGTGCAGATGCTTGAAGATGCAGGAAAAAAAGGCTTCCAGCAATGAACATAGTAAATGTGGATGGAAGGACCTCAAATCCTTTCTGCTGGACTTCCCACACAATTCTTTTGTGTGAAGAATGTGGTCATCTGTGGCTCTGTAATTTCTAATATCTAGAACAATGCATGGAATGATAAGCACCTATTGGTTGTAGTGATTGGCAACTTTTGGCAGGCATTTAAGAGATTTTTAGACAACCCTTAATCCCTCACAGCTGTGACTGAATGCAGACCAAAAGAATTGGCATTCCCTCTGCATCCTTTGGCTTTAAATATAATCACTTGGTGGCAGTGATCTTGTACATTGTCTTTAACAGTGGAAGAAATGAGCTTTAATTTTACAAAGTGATTGCATCTTGGCTTTCAGAGAGGCCTACTGCAAGCCTATTCAACACATGCCCCAGTCCCTGGGCACAGAGCAGCACTATAAGCAGCAGAACCATTCCATGAGCTGCATCTGTAACTATCCCCTTGAATAGCTAAAATGTAGCTGATAGCTTTGGCCTGAAAGCTCAGGAGACAGGGTATTTCTAACTGTGCTCGCTCTCACGGTGCCCAACATTACACGTGTGTGTGAAATCAGGCTCTGATGTGGGACTTGGTAGTGGAGCATGCACTGGAAATGGAAGGAAGAGCATGTTTCACCTGAATCAGTCTGTCATGTGCCCCCAGTACCTTATCCCTACTGTCACTACAGCACCTTCCCTTTTTCTCCTGT
This sequence comes from Euphonia xanthogaster, assembly GCA_034509185.1. Lineage (NCBI taxonomy): Eukaryota > Metazoa > Chordata > Aves > Passeriformes > Fringillidae > Euphonia > Euphonia xanthogaster. The sequence goes on along the minus strand of JAYDZK010000056.1, from coordinate 50,860,684 downwards.
TTGTAAAACTTCCCTGCTTTGGGATTTTGAGTAAGCACACATATATCTGGCTTTCTTAAGTCAGGGGGCATAGAGGGTTACCAGAAGGCCATACAGACACAGGAACCTTTAGTGGTTACAGTAAGAAGACAGTAAATATGATCATTACGCAGTCAGTTCATTTTCATTTATTTGTAACACCTCAGGGCAATAACTGGTTTGATGGGGCTATTTTAAAATCATTACCTTATTATATTCTATATTACATCCTTTCAATTTCTCACTTAAGATTAAACAACCCACTTGAAGGAAAATATCTTTTTATTAAAGTCACGTTTTAAAAAACAGGTACTGAGCTTTTGAGGAATTAAATATTTACATTCATATGGAAGAATTGCCGTAGAAGGAAGTGTCTTTTCTTCCAGGCACTGAAAATACAACTATGATTTAGAGAATATCCTCTCTACTGTAAAAGAAACAAGCTCTTTTTCTCCCACGTGATTTCTTCTCTTCACACACACTGCACACATAGCCAGTGACCAGGAGAGACCACAAACATGACTTGGCCAAGTGAGCTTTTCCCTATTAACTTTAACAATTGAATCTGCAAAACAACAAAGTGCAAACATTTGTTGACTAGTTAAAAGAAACAAGTCAGCAAACAAAACACATTACATTACTTTGCATATTCACCATACCAAAATAGATTGTACAAGGCACAGTTGATGGCAAAACAACTTGGACTGACTGTGCAAGGAGTTGACCCTTGTGGGATTGTGACCTCATCCCCTGCCAGAGAGAGCTGCATCCTCGCAGCACCCCTGGAGCAGCCTGGTACATAGGGGTGCAAAGGTGTGTGGCCTCATGGGGGCTTTTGCATCAGCACTAACAGGTTGTAGAGAGCCCCCAAAGGAAAAGAGAAACTTGCATGTCCTTTGTGTGATGAGGGATCCTACTGGCAGAAGGCAGACTGTCCCTCCTTTACTGCCATACTTTGTGTTCACCACCCTTACCAGAAACTCACTTCATTGCAGGGTTCACAGCCAAGGTTGATGATTTCACAAGAGATCTCGAGCCCTATTTCAAGCCTTTTTTGTTATTTTAAAGAACACCATTTTGTTTCATCTTTCTGCCTTATGGTAGACATTCTTTTGTCCTTTAAAATACTTACGCACAAGCTGTGCAAGGATAACAAATAATAACTACAGTCTCATGGACAGCTGAAGCCATTTATATGGAAAAGAAAAAAACCAACAATCACAAAACAAATGCCAAATCAAATAAAATCACACTGATCTTGGTAGCTCTGGCTAAGAATGGTCTCACTAGTATGGCTGGGCAATGATGATTTCAGAATTCAAGACCAGTAGTAGGGGTAATTGTCTTGTCTGTTGTCACTTGATGGGCTTTCTACTCAGAGCATGCATTGTCCTGAAAAGCTTTTCTTTGCATCTAGCCTATGCTAAGAGATTTGTTGTTTTATACTGATCCACATCACACATTTCAATCCAAAACGTTTCTACCCTCCAGTCTTATGTTTAGAAGCACCACTGAAGTTGATACGACTACTTGGGTGCAGACCTATTCTTTGGTCTTGGCATTTCAGAGGCCCCAGGCAGAGCTGTGCTCTTCTGCGCAAAAATTAGTAGCCAAGAGAGGCAGAGAATTGCAATTCTGATCCTAGGTCTTGCTTGAATGCAGAATAGGGGAAGTAAGTTATAGACAGATCCTTGAAACTATTTTATTGTCACTGGCTTTGCTGGGACTAAAGTGGACACGATACATGGCACAAGAATATTTTAACTGAGGTTGGACAAAATCTCTTCAGATTCTCTCTCACCAATAATTTTTTATTCTTCATAGTTAGTACTAGAAGTGATCTATTCTGAAAGCAAAGTGGGGCTTACCTGTGAAGCAAGGAAATTACTCCATCTGAAACCTCCTTATGCAAACTCAATTGCTTAAGAAGCACTTCAACATTGCAGTGAGGGGGCATAATTCCTGCTGGGTGCTGATCATTTACGGCTTTGAAACTCATTTTGGCATGTTTGCCCTAGGGACCACTCATGCACTTGAATTTAGCAAAGTACCCTTTGCACATACCTGGATTGAGATCAAAATTCTTACCGTAAGTAGAGCGTGAGGTGGTTCATCTTTAAAACTAAATTAAAATGTTGATTTGTGTAACCTTCAGCATGTCCCTCCAGATGAAAATGACTCAGTGTTATCCCAGTAGATAAATCTCCTTGGAAAGTTCATGCATAAACTGTATTTAAGGAAAATAGCTTCTAATTATGCAAAGATATTAACAACCATCCCATCTGATTGTAATGAGGATAATTTGCATTATTCCCAAACAAAAAGCTTCACTAGAAGAGTTACGGCTGTTATGCATTTTGCTACAGTCCAGCTAGTGATCAGAAAACCATTATCTTGCTTTCTTTACAGATGTTCTACTGCTCAAAAAAGTCAGAATGGCTGAAGATGAGCAGTTTTCAATCTGTCACTATGTACCCCATTGCTACATAACCCTCCATCATTCACCACCACAGTTTCCTAATTTATTTTTCCTTTATAAGCTTTCTTTTGCTCTTTGTTTGGTTGTGAAAGAAGTACACCATTGAACTTCAATTACAGGTTTTTCTCAAAGATGTTGTAAAGAACTCTGAATGGACTATAATAAGAGGATTATTTTGCTTGTGTTAGAGGATGGTCAAATCTTGTACCAGTATTATGTGGTGAAGCAGCACAATACTATATCTATTAGAGTAATCAATCCAATCCATTTGAATTATGAAATGCATAGAAGATATAATCTAGGGAGAGTTCACGTATGGAAGTTTGTGTTGAGCAACATGGTTTATGAGCCTATATGGGATGTATGTACACACTGCCTAAAAAATAATCTCTGAGTACCATGAGCTGAAGTTTCAAAGCAGCCTCAGAGAGTCATGAATCTAACTCCCTTATGTCTTTGAAACCCCAGACACAATATTCTAGAAATAGGAAAGGAGCTTGAATAGTAATTACAAGCATATTTTGAAACTGGGAGAGTGAAAAAAACCTGGATTCTGGGTATTGTAAATTGAGGAAGGAGAGAATGATGAACTGTGTCTTCTGGAGCTAAAGGACCAATATACTCCATTGGCCTTGAAAGTTTGTGTGAATTATCTAGCTATCATACAGTGTGCTTGTAGCAGTGTTTTCTTTGCAGAAAGCCCTGACTCCTTTCAGGGTTTTATAGTTTATTTGCTTTATGAAAATTAAAACTGATAAAGGGCAGAGGGAAAGAAATGCAGCTGGTGGGTATGTGGGTTTCTTCCTGTTGTTTTGTATGAACTGAATATTTCTCATTAGGCTGTATCCATATTAGGAGCCATGATGAGGGATAATTAGAGAAATGGTGAATAAAGAAAAGAAGGGACATTCTCTGCTAATGTTAATTGGCATCATTAATGAAAATCAGCACAGAAACAGTGGTTTTCACTACCTGAGAATCTCATCCAGAGTGCTTCAATCTCTTCTAGCAAAGTAACCAAATTAGTGCAAGGTTTGTGTCTGTTATGATCTCATAGCAGTTGGCTGTAAATTGCAACCTTTATTGCAACTATTGATAATTAACTAGAATTAACCAGGAGTGTATCTGTACAGGTATAAAGAGAAATACCTGTACTTGGTTTCATGTTAAGCTATGTATTCCTTTATATCTAGCCATTTAAGTGTCAAGAACTTCAGACCTTATTTTACTGTCTACAATTCTGCATTTTCAGTAGATATATACTATGGCAGTCCTAAACACAGTTATGTGGAACTTCTTTGTACATTGTCAGTAATAATCACATCCAAAAGGTAGTTTCTATGTCTGAGGAAAAATTCCTGGGCTGCACACTAATTGCAGAGCCCACAATACTGAAAACTTGGTCCTTCTATCAACATAATTTCGAAAACACAGAGAGGCTACTTGAGTTTTCATTTATGATAACAAAGAAATGAATACCGGAATAAGCTATTTGGGTTTGTGTATTGTGCTCAGCTGTAATTTCCAGGGGAATATAACTTCTGATTGAAGTGTTGCATATGTTTGGGCAATCGATCCATGGTGAATTCTGCATGGATTCTCTACTGTCCAGTAAAATGTTGACTTCTCTTGCAGTTTTTCTTACACTTATGGCTCTCAAGGTCTCTTCCTCCTAGGCAGCTATTTGCATTCAAAATTAAGAACTTAATTATCCCCTATGTCTCTTTCATTTTTATTAAATTGGACTGAAACCAGGCATCAGGTTCAACAGTCATTGGGGGAAGGGATTCAAAATCACACAGACAATGTGCATTCTGTGTACATTAAAAAAAAAAAAAAAGAAGAATAAAATAAAGAATTTCCCAATTTGGCAGCTGCAAGTACAATCATTCTGTGACCCTTCTGCATTTTTTCCACACATCTTCCCTCCTCATAAATTTGCTGGCACTTTTCCTCTAATTCTTCATTTCACTGTTGAACTCCTTCTCCATGTTCCTACCCCTACTTTGCTCTTGGGAATATCTTTCTTACACCTTCCCTCCCTGAAAGTTTGTATCCCAGCAGAGTTGCTTCTGCTCTGGTGTTACAGTCTAGAAAACAAAGCAACAAGAATTTTGCTTTGAAATGAGAAGCTTGCCTAAACACATCCAACACATTCAGCAGGAACACTTTTTGCTCCCCACCACCTACATACATTTGGTTCTCTTAATTGTTCATCTCTATTCAAGCAACTTCCTCGGCACACACATTTTCATTAAATGTAATGAAAGAAGGACAATTTAGCATCTCACCTGTGACAACTCACTGATTCAGATCATGATGACCTGTGTGAATACTTGGGCTTCAGTCAAGATTTTGATTAGTGAGAAGAAGTAATCTCTGCATAATTAAGATTGTAGCGAGAATTTATTTATTCTGAGCCAGTTTACTTTAGAAGTCCATTAATTAGATAATATATGAAGGCACCTCCAAAGCACTCCCTGGCAGAATTTCTGAGAATTTGCAGTTTGTCTCTCTTCATATTCTGAAAAGTTTGTCACGTGTATAGTCTCCAGAAGGGGGGTAATTTTTTTTTATTTGTGAGTACATTGAAAGAAAAGCAGAGAAAAAGCCTGTGAAATAGAGAGCTTGAAATTTTTGATGTCAATCATATCTGGAACAATATGAAATAATTCTTGCTCTTCTGTCATGCAACAGCTCAAGAATGGTTTGGCCTAGAAACTTCAAATATGATTTATTAAAAAGGTCTTCATCCCTCCCATTCTGCATAAATGAACTTGGAAGCTATCCCCTGGAAACTGGGAAACAGCAGAGCTGCCTGATGGGATCCAAAATAGCTTATTGAGTTTGTCACTAACATTATGGGCTTCTGTGGTCACAAAATATAAGAATAGACAGCAACCGTCTGTATTGCTGTTGGAGAGGGAGCTTGGCTTCCTTACAGCCAGCTGTTCTTTTAGTCACAAGCCAGCACCAAATCTCTATTAGTCCCTTAATACATAGGGACTATTAATAATCACCATGGCACACAAACTACACCGGTGCATAGAGCTTCTGATTCTGTGACTCCTCTGTTAACTTTACCATGCTCTGGGACACACAATCATTTTCCGATTTGTTCTTGTTGGTCTCCCAGTCTCATATCATCGGGGGAGCACTCAAGAGTCATTAAGGAGTGAAGAAAAGGAGTCTTTCATTATGATGCATCTTCTACCATCACCATGTTGACACCATCCAGCTTGAAAAGCTCACTGAACAAAGCAAACAGCATAGCAGTG
>JAYDZK010000056.1:50838273-50854809 GCA_034509185.1 Euphonia xanthogaster | reverse complement strand
GATAATAAGCAATTGTGGATTTAGCAAGAAGGAATACACAAAAAATCCAAGAAGTAGATGTCAGATAATTACAGAGCTTTATGCTGTAGGCTGCATAATATGTAGACTGCATAATATGTGAATTTCATGAGATGTTTATTAGGAACACATTCCTTATAATAGAAAACTTCATTCACTTACTTTTGTGAGCATACATTGAAAATTTCAAGAGCACATGTTACACAAAAATGCTTTTTTAAAAAAACTGTGGTTGAGGGCAGTGTTAACACAAAATTTACTCCCTTACCACTTAAAAAAAAACAGTTGAAGAATGTGGTAACCATAAAGCTAAGTCTCCACAAAAGTAAATAGAAGCTTGTTACGTCTCCCAGCTCGTTTGCATTTCAAATTGTCCTTATATAAATTTAAATATTAATAGATACCTGTGTATGAGATGGATGACTCATCTCAATGGCTGAAACCAAGGGTCAGAAAATGTTTGAGGTTTTTTCAGCAGAAATATTTATTGTATTGTAAGAATACCCACATCTGCTTCTGGTAGTATGCCAGGGGTATGCATGAAATACCTTCAAAGCTAGCTTCTCTTGCATTTTGCTTGAGTAGCCTGATGTGATATTTCATGCTGTAGTTGCTCTCCTTTTGTCATTATCTAATTCACAAAAGAAGATTGCTTCCACACTTCCACAACCACAGACACTAGATTAGAGGTGTGGCTCAAGCAGTGAACTTCCTGCATAGAAGCTGGGTACATCAGGGATCTAAACCAGCTCTCAGATGACTTGGCAAAAATAGTATGTATTGTCTGGTTTTGTGCCAAATACTCTGGTCTTTGACTTTTTTTCCCTCTAAAGACAAACATGGACTTTCCCACCTTTGCACTTCTACAAGAAATTCTTGACTCATCCAGAATATAGACAAGCCTCATGAACTTCAGTTTAATGATGAAGACATGAGAGGCAGAAAGAAGTTTTCCAATGCCTTTCATTTAATGGGAGTTTTGAATAGAATACAAAATATCAGCAACCTTCACAGAATCACAGAATATGCAGAGTAGGAAGGGACCCACAAGGATCATCAAGTCCAACTCCTGGCCCTGGACAGGACCATCCCTCAAGAGTCACACCATGTGCCTGAGAATATTGCCCAAATGCTTTTTGAAGTTTTTCAGGCACAGTGCTGTGACCACTTCCTTGGGGAGCCTGTTCCAGTGCCCAACCACCCCCTGGTGAAAAACCTTTTCCTGATATCCAACCCAAACCTCCCCTGACACAACTTCAGGCCATTCCCTCAGGTTCTGTCACTGGTCACCAGAGAGATGAGATCGGTGCCTGCCCCTCCTCTTTCCCTCATGAGGAAGTTGTAACTGCAGTGATGTCTCCCCTAAGTCTCCCCCAGGCTGAACAGACCAACTGACCTCAGCCAATCCTCATATGGTTTCCCCTCAAGGCCCTTCACCATCTTTGTGGCACTATTTTGGATGCTTTCTGATAGTTTAATATCTTTCTTGTGGCCCCCAAACCTGCCCCCAGCGCTGGAGGTGAGGCTACCCCAGAGCAGAGCAGAGCAGGACAATCCCCTCCCTTGCCCGGCTGGCCATGCTGATGCCCCCCAGGACAGGGCTGGCCCTCCTGGCTGCCAGGGCACTGCTGGCTCATGTTCAACTTGCCATGAACCAGGACCCTCAGGTCCCTTTCCATGACACTGCCCTCCAGCATCATATTTCCCAGTCTGTCTGTACATCCAAGATTGTCCCATCCCAGGTGCAGAATCCAGCACTTTCCATTGTTGAACTTCATGCAGCTGGTGATTCCTCAGCCCTCTGATTTATCAAGGTCTCTCTTCAGGGCCTTCCTGCCTTCAATGGAGGCAATGGCTCCTGCCAGTTCTGTATCATCTGTGAACTTGCTTAGCGTCCCTTCTAGTCCTGCATCCAAGTCATGTATGAAGATGTTGAAGAGCACAGGGCCAAGAATGGAGCCCTGTGAACCCCACTAGTGACAGGTCCCCACTCTGATGTCACCCTATTCACTATAACCATTTTTTCCTGACCTTTACCCCTTACTCAACTTTTAGGTTGAAAATTGCCCTTAAATAATCCAAATTGCAGATATATTTTTCTAGTCTTCAGTGAAAAAGGGAGGTAGTTGTGTTTTTCTGTCCTACTTACTGGTTCCATGAATCTGCTGGTGTGCAGGTATATTTTGAAAGCCTTGAATTACACTCTGATTGTTAAATGAGAAGACAGCCAATACTGAGTATAGTAGCTGTAAGTGCTATTTGGAGTAGTTAATCACTCATTTTGCATTGATGTTATATATTTTTGTCCCACTTAGTGTCAAATGATACAAACCAGCATCCATGATAATGAATTAATGAGAAATAATTCCGTAGTGAATTAGTATAAATTCACTTTACAAGGCAAGTGATTATTTCCGTTACACATTAGGCTTTAAAAAAATGTTGTTAATTCTAGACAAAAATCTCACTATGTATGTTTCAGGAAAAGCTTGAATGTCAGGAGTGTGTTTTCATTTCTGGAGAGTGACATGTCAGATTCTTGTCCCCTTCAGTAACTTGCAATTTTCCTGTAACAGATTTCTTCTGGCTTTGCACTGAAATAGCTGCTTCCTCTAAATCTACCTTCCATTTCTTGAAAACTTGAAACCAATAATTAAATTATTTCTTTCTACTCTGCAGAGATGTCAGAGAGGAGGCTTAACATTAATTTGTTTCTACAAAGTATTGATGGTGAATATTAAATGTAAATACGTATTTGTGCAGCAGCTCTCAATCTGTAGTCTGTGATGTCTGGCCTATTTTTAGGTGTATAAGCACCTCTTACATCCCCTGTACCAGAGACATTAACTATATTTTCTAGGGATCAGAGATCCATAGCCTGAAAACTACAATGTCCAAGGAAACAAATGTGTAGAAGTTACCATCTGTAGGTCTAAGAAGCTTCATATAAACTGCTTGAGGATGCAACCAAAAACCAGGGTGAAATCTCATGCATCCTCCCTTTTTTTCTGCTACCCACTAGTTTGCCTCATTCTCTGCTTTCATTCAAGGAGGCCAATAAAACCAAGCAATTTATCTTCTCTCCTCTATTCCAAGGGACCATGCCCTTATCTTTCCTAATTCCCCTCATAAATGCCATCTTCTGCTACAGGATATATTTGATTAGAGAGCTCAGATTTTCTTCTTTCTCTAGAGTTTGTATTATCCACCTCCAGGCAGAAATACCTCCATCATGTCTGTAAACAGCCAGCATATGATTAAAGCGATCACAACTAATGAACATGAAATAGCAATGCTCATCAGAGCTGGTGAAAAGATAGCTTTTTCATGCTTTTAGTGACCAGTTCAGTCCTTGCCAGTGGCTTTTTTTCATTTTTTTCCTTCTGTTGACTTGAAATTCTAGGACTGACCTTGGATTTTAAGGGGAAGATGACATCAGTACCAAAATTAGCTTTTTGCTTACTTTGTAATTCCCACAGGAAAAAGATATATGAAATATTTCCCACAAAGGGCCTGAACCCAAGTATCTCCTCAGCACCTTGCTGTGCTGGGTAGTCCTGTCCAACTGCCTCTTTTGCTTCCACCTTCCCATGGAGCAGGCAGGCAGGTGCATGCTTCCATTTTCTCTTCATTGAGAGAGGCTTTCAGGCCCCTGGTGTCTTCAGAGGAAGAGTCAGAGACCTTGAAACAGGTTTTCATGAGGACAAAAAGTCACCTAGACACCTGGTTCCCCTTGAGGGCCACATCTGGTCTCTGTAATGAGTTTTTGAATATTTGTATGTGTACCTATGATTTCCAAGACTTTCTGTTTCTTCATGTTTCTCTTCTCAAGGAACTGAGTTGGTTTTGCTGAATCATGAAGACAGATAGTGACATACTACTCTTTCCTAAGATAAACATACATGAGAAAAGACAGAGGGAATAGAAATAGATAAACAAATGCACAAAAATGGTAAGCATAAATATTGCAGATGCAGATAGGGGAAAAATATATGGCAGGCAGATCTCTAGAGAAACAGATGGATAGCCCACAGCAAGAAGCAGTAGTCGTCTATGAAAGATAGGTAAATGTAGTGGTAAATGACTCGTGACTCTTCAAAATTTAATTTGCCATGAAAGCCCATCATCAATGATGCAAAGGCAACACCAAATAGAAAAGTAGGTTTTCTTCTTAACCTGTGGGATGGAAAGTTATCTGATAGGTTACAATGAGAAAACATGAATGCAGATACACAGAGATATCTCAGCACATGACAGTTCTCAAAGTTTATTGTCAAACCAAATTAGCAGAAGTCTGCCATGTATGGGCAGGCAGAACAGCAGGCAAGATGCCAAAATGTCTGCAGTGAATTCATTGCCTTCCATGGCATTCTTACCACCATCTCCTTCCCCTTGACCTCCATTCACTAGTTCATAAGATATTAAGGAGTCAGCAGTCAAAAGCAACTGCTGGGAAAGGTTGAAACCACCTTATTTACTACTCATTGTCCTTCCTACTTAATTTGCTGGTACCTGTCAGTCATGATACGACTGAGAAAAGGGTAAGGGCCTTTTTTTTTCTCTGTAGAACTTAAAGAATACTTTTAAGCACTATTCCCAGACTCTGATAAGCAGACTACAGTTCAAGTTGTAACAAACATGTGGAATCAAGATAAAGTAACCAGAGAAGTCTGACTTTCATATGCTTGTGGAGTGCCTCTGGGGAAGAGCAATGTAAATTGTGCAAGTTACATGTAAGTGCTGGTCTTCAGAGACCTCCTTGCCCTCAGTTTGAAACCTTTGTTCTCTATTCACCTTATAATATATTTGTTTGGGTAGATGGACACCTATAATGTGCAAGTTTCCCACAACATGAGATGTGAACTCTTTTGTGCGCAAGGTAACTGAATCTTCCCCCTTCCTGATTCAGCTACCAGCTCCTCCCTTGTGGTCCTTCTGCCTCATATGTGGCTAGTGTGTCAGAGCATTGCTAGATTGTCCCATTTAAATGTTTTTAAGTTAAATATACATTTACTATGTGCACAGTGCTCAGCCCTTGTTGGTAATATGCAAAAAACCATGAGTTCAAGTCACACTTCCCAATGGGAAATCCCACAGCCCTTCAGACAATATTATCCCTCTCTGTCTTTATTCCACTGCATGCCATCAGGCCAGCTTACAGAGATCCCCCCTCCTCTCACCATTTAGTCTTGCCTGGTGTCCTAAGGGAAGCAAGGAATTAAATGGAATGGATTTTTAAAAGAAAAGCAAGGGAGCCCTCCTGCTGGAGCTGAATAAAGTTGAGACAGCTCTGTCAGCTGCATGTCTTCACTTTGCAGGGAGCTGTCAGTAAGCTCTTTAAAGCTAGGGAACTTACACAGGGAAAACAATTGTGTGTGTCACTTGTAATCTACATGCGCAAATTGCGCCACGTTGAAAGCAAGAAAATTCATTTTTATTTGTATAAATAGATCTAGTAGATTTCATTAAGATTAGGTCAGACTGCGGAGTTATCACATAGGCTTATTTGCACTTTTTGTTAATCTTCATTTGCAAATGCCACAAAACTCTCTTGCTGCTTATTGTGAAAGCCTTCTCTTCTTTTCTTCCTGTCAGAAAGGCTCAGGAGGAGGGAGAGGGGAGGGAGGAAAAGAAAGAAGGGGACTTCAAAGCCAGTAGCTAGAACCAGAAGGAACATGAAAGTGAATTTACTTGAATCAGGAAAGGAGGAAGGGAGAACAAGAAAGAGAAACTCTGGTACTGTCTTAACATCCTGGATGAAGCAGGCCCAAGCAGCACCTCCTGATAATGAAACAGTGGCGCAAGAACAGTGCAGATCAGTGGATCAAAACACGAGGGACATAAAAACTACTGGAAACTGGGAAAGTGGCACTTCCCCTCTGCTTTCCAGTTCATACAGTTCTTACGTCCCTTTGATAGTTATATACAAGTCCCTCCTGGTGGCCCATCAGATGATGTTGTCTGCCTGTTATCTGCAGTTTCCCCTTCTCCCATCCCCTCCAGAAAGAAATGGTGAATACTGAGTTCACTATGTTACTTTGAAATACTTCTGTTGGGCCACTAAATTTTATGCTTTACATAGACTGACATCTATACTGCTGCAATCAGCTAGATCTCAGATTTTAAGAGAAGGTTTTTAACAGATATCACTCTGTAACAGGTACTCATTTGTAGTGCTAACTCCTCAGGTAAATCTGGGGATCCGGGAGGAAAAGAGAGAGAGATGGAAGGCTGTGTGAAAAGGAGGAAGCAACAGAATGGGAATTCCAACAAAGTGTGAGGGGTATTGAGGGAGGAGTACAAGTAGGGCCATGGGGAAGCTGTGAGTGATGCTGGAGAGGTCAGTACATGTGTATGCATAGCAAGTGCCCTCACACCAGGGCTGAAACAACCCTTGCCCAGACAAACTTACCTATATTTTTTTTGTTATGTTTTGTTCTAGACTCTGCTTCCTGCCATGATGTATCAGAATCCTGTAAGAATCACAAACAGAGAAATCCTCTCTCCCCCTCTTTTTTTTTTTTTTTTTTTTTTTTTAATAAACCTTTCCTTTCACATAGATACTCCTTCATATCTTCATTCAAATGCTGACCGCTTTTCAAACTGTTTCCCAGCAGGACCTGGTAACTAGGTCAGTTTTTTAGCATCTAATTATTTTACCAAATACTGAACAAATACCTGAGGGTATTCAAAGTACAAGAGGGGTGTGGATTTGCATAGTTAGCATTCAGGTTCCCCCAAGCCCCATTCTAGAATACTGGCCCTCAATTGCTCTTCAGTGACAAAACCCATTAATGCATGGAGGAAAAATAAAATTGCTTTCCAAAGATCCCAAGGGTAGAGACTGTGGGAAGCATGTGCAACATTTTTTCAAAGAATGTATTCACAGCAATTTTTTTTTTCCTTTTACGAGCAACATGCTACAAGAAAATGTAAGTAACAATACAAAATTAAATTTGGTGAATGTGCTGAGGGGTAATCCTTAGAGAAACCTTATCTATCTTGAGTATTCAAACACATCAAATTGCTGGGCATGATGGCAATTACTGCACTGCACATATTCAATTTGCTCTTGTATATACAATATTATCTTCCGTAAGGAACGGCATACTGCAGAACATATTTCAGTAAACACTATTCTGAGTAAACAGAAATGGCTTGAGTGTGCACTTCTCTGCATAATAATACACCAATGAAATATTGCTCTGACAGAGCTGCTAAGTGTCAGGGAGATCACATCCAATGAGAACTTCTTCAGAGTTAGGAGGTTCTTCTTCAGAGGCTGGGAGAGACAGTCTCTACTATTTCTGGTGTTTCCTACCCTGGGATGAGAATGAAGGTGTTTCTTTTGTTCAGGCAAATTAAAGAAAAAAATGAAGGCAGTCCCATTATTCTTGTAGAGACTATGCTACAAGTGCAGAGACAGGCCATTCCACCCATACATACCCATGCTGTGGCATGTATACATATTCAATTGTGTGTATATATATATGCACATATATATAGGACTAAAATCTTGTGTCCCCTTATGTTTCAGATTAATGTCCCAGCATGCTGAAGGTTGTGTAAGCCTTCCCTTTTTATTTGACTTATTACAGGAGCACACTTTTAGCTATCAGCCAAATACACCCAGCAGGCTGGATATGATCTGCTATATTAGCATTGGAGAAGCTGCAGTGGAGAACCAGCATTCAGGCCTGGAGCAGAACAGGCATATTTTGTATAAATTCTTGTCAGAACATGCTGATTCATCAAAATGAAGCTTTTTGCAGAAAAAGGCTAGGTCCTCCGGCATTTTCCTTTGGCATAACTTGTCGGCTTCTTTTCAGTTAAAATGTTTTATTTAAGAGGTCAAGATGGCCTTTCTGGTTTAGAGCAGAAAGTAAATTATAGTTTAAAAATGGGGAAAATTACACATCTATTTAAGTATTTTTCTAAAGTTCAGGAGAGATCCATTCACTCATCCAACTAAACACGTGGAAAACTCAAATATCAGCATCTGTCTCACATGAGGTGGGATTCTTTGTAACCACTATTACCAGTTTTCATTATGTTATTAAAATTCTTTTCTTACTCAACTTAACCTGTCTCTTTAGTCATAGTACTCTTCTGCCTGTGTTTTACCAAGACACCTTCCTCTCAGCAGAAGTTCTGCACTGTATACAGTGACATTTCCAGCACTAATTCAAGAGCATAAGCATTATCAGCATCATGCCCCCTTTTAAATAGTGCTCAAGTATTGAGGAAAGAAAACACCCACAGAATGTGCACAGACATCTTTGGTTGCATGTCTTTTTCTTTTTGCTTTCTCCCCTCCTGCACCTCATGGATGTTATGTTGAAAGTTTTTTATAGAAAATTCTCTACCAATACAAATGAATTAAACTTCATTGTAATCAAGACATCTGCAGTTCTTTATATCAGAAAAGAATTTGCTCTGGTTTACAATTTTTTGTTTTTGTTCCTCTTCCTACTGCTGCTATCCAGGCTTCCCAGAGTGAAACCACTCCCCCTGCTCTTTTTGATGCTGCTTCACTGTGGAGGCCAGAAAGCCAATGATCTAGTCATGGAAGAGCCACCAGTTTTAATTTTTAATTGTAGTGCAGGGAACTGAGAACACCTGCAAAGTCAGGGGGTGCAATGTGTGAGAGGCTCAATTCCAGCTAAGGTGGACTGGGGAGGTATAATATGACATTGTCTCCTGCGTACAGGAGGGTAGCCTTCATTTGAAGAGACAATTACTTCTTGACACACTCTAACTTAATCACTTATGATTATCTGACTCTACCCTTGAGCAATAAGGATAAAAGGCTCTTTTAAAATTGACTTAAATTCCACATAAAAAGGCTGCACCAGTTCAGTTAAATTAATTTAAAACCTGATTATTTAAATCAGCACCATTTCGGTGTGCAGACAAGATCTAAGTGTTATGCTTTGTGGATGTAGTGAGTCCTACTGAAGGTACTGAAATGGCCAATCTTCCTCACAATCACCATCCCCTGGGACTGAGAAAGGAGTTATAAAAGATTGAAATTTGGCGTTCTTGGACACTTTCCTATTCAAGATATTCCAAAGAGCTTTTCAGAAATAAGCTGGATGCTGGTGCTGCAGAGGGCATAGACAAACACAGAGCCTGTTAATTCAACATCAGTGGCTCCAAAAGAGCTATGAAGGTTAAAGTCACTATTACTAAAACAGAGACTGTTGGCAATCTGCCTTAGAACTCTCTTCTCTAGGACACCCCTGTGGATGGCCTTCATCCTGATGAGCCTGAATTGCCATCTGACACCAGATGCTATTGCAATATTCATGTCACTCTTCAGGAAGCAGTGCAGCAAGCTTACACGCATGGAATGGGTCCTGGGACATTAGGGGAGGGTGCTGTGAAGGTGGCCAAGAATACAGCACTCCTGGGGAGAAGCACACAGGGAGATAGAAGCCAAGAGACCAACTAACATTGCTAGGGGGAGGTGAATATATTATGTTTTTTACCAAACAAAAGCCTCAGTGAAGGAATTTCAGACCTTTTTTCTTGGGCTGCCTTAGTGCCTGGCAGCAAGACAGAGATTGAAGGTTGTTGCTGGGTATAAACAGTCAGAACCAGCCTGCAGTTGTCACAGACAAACACAAACACCATTGCATCACCTGGAGGCATCCCAATTAAATGGAATTGTCATCTTCAGCAAGCCAGAGTTAGCACTATTAAATGTCATTAGGCTCCAAGAGATGTCCTGAAAAAACAAATTTCCTGTTAAGTCCAAGTGGCATGTACTTTAATAAACTCTGTAACCACACTATTGCACTTTTCCTAGTTTTATTGTTTCCTTGACTCTAACTTTCTGGTTGTCATAGCATTCAGTCCATGGTCAAACCCTTAAGTGCAAAAGCTCTGCATATACAAGTCCTTTTATTTTTGCAATGTCATTTTCAGATTTTATTAAGGAAAGAGAGCTTGTTTCAAAAATCAGGTCCTTGATAATGTAGGAAAAACAGTAAATGCAAAGCTAAAGCTAACACAGGAACCAACCGTAATATTCCGGAGGCTGCAAGGTATTGAAGGGATGAGTGCAGATTGTGTACAATCAATCACAGAAATATGAGATACTTTTAAGTTTCCTTTCAGAGATCCTGCTTTTTCTCTCACAACAAGACTGGGATGAGCTCAGCCTGAGTTTTCTCTGTATAGATGTTCATGGATGCCCCAGTGTGACTTCTCTGCTCTGCTGATCCTTTCCTTTCCTTTTCTCTACATCTGGTTGCAGATTACTGAATGAGAGACTTGAAAACTTCTGTCATTCAACCACTGAAACTGTGTGGATTTTAAGTATTTGAGTTGATGGCTTGAAAACATTACAGATAAATGTCTTGGTTTGAAGGACAGGTGTCTGCCAAGGAAGGCAGGAGCCTCTGAATTATTATAACTTTGAAATTAAGGGGCTTTCAGGTGCAGATATGGGAAAAGGAATAGCAGTTCTTTACTGGTGTGTATGTGTATAGCAAGGCAAACACACAGAACCACAGGCCCGGCCGCAGGCGTCTCTGGGCCGCGGGCGCTTTCCCTTTTCTGCAGTTCTGGTCACGGTTGCCAGGGGCGCTGCTGGCTCGCAGCCCGGCAGGGCAGGCGCGCTGATTCTCTGCAGCAGCAGGGGGCGCAGTGGCGCGAGCGCGGCCGTGTGTCCCTCACACAGCGATGGCTGAGGGGGGAGGGGAGCAGAGCCCTGCCCCTCACTTCCTGGAGCCTTGCCCATCACTGCCTGGAGCCCCGCCCCTTGCCCCTCACTGCCTGGAACCCGGCCCCTCACACCTGGAGCCCCGCCCCTCACCACCTGGCCAAAATCTTGCCCTTCCCAAGAGAAAAACCCCCAGGTGGTTCCACAGCCAGCTCCACCCTTCCCCCACCTTGGCCATTTCTTTTGTCTCTATTAAGTACAGGTTGTTATCACTTAGCAACAGATGGGACAAAATTCCATGAGAGAAAAAAAGCTAAAGGAAAAATCCAAACACCACCCCCTTCGCCCCCCCATCCTCCCCCCCATTCCCGCAACAAATATAAAAAATCAGGTCTTTCTAAAAAAGATGCAAAAGATGCTCCTGTCAAGAAACTGGAGAACAAAAGCTTTTCTCTAGCAGTACAAGAGGACACAGTTAAGGAATAAGACTCAGGGCAAGACGAGAACTTCGTGGGAAGAAGCCAGATTGAGAGAGGACTTGTTCCAGGCCAAGGTAACTCATCATAATCTTGTCTCTCACTCTTTTTGTACGAGATACACTAGTAGCCGCAGAGCAGCTCACTGATGAATCCATTAATCTAGTTCTGGTGCCTGATCAGCTCCAGCTCATGGTATCACTCCTCTGCCCTGTACACATGTAAAATCCCAGTGAAAGGACACAGCCTGGAAGTACACAAACCTCTGGGAAGGAAGAAAACATTACTTAAGTCCTGAGTTTGAAGATAACTGGCAGTCCTGCCACCCTGAATAAGTTACCTGAAACGAAGAAAGTGTGCAAGCAGAGATAAGGAAAAAGAGTTAATAATTAGGGGGAGTTAAGCACCAGAATGGATCTTCCAGAGAGACTGTGCAATCTCCATCCTGGCAAATTTGCAGGCTCTGCCCTGCAGTCCCAGTCAATATGCTGCTCTGAGCAGTTATACAAAGGCACTGCTCTCCCGGATCACCTGTGGAACCTGTTTTTACTGCATGAGGCCCAGCCCAGCTCCTCCAAGGAATGGAAGGTGAGTACAGAAAACACCTATGTCTCTTCTCTAAGCAGTCCTGAGAAAGTCCTATGGATGTGCCAGACAAAGGCTGAATAAGTCAGCTGCCTTTCATCCATGCAGCTAAATAGAGACACTGAACAGCTCTGTTGCTGGTCATTGTTGCTGTCTGAGTGACATTTGAAGAAAGAAAGAAAATGAGACTGTCATTATGCATTGCAAAACTGAATCATTAAAATTGCCTCCATCATACCTCTCTTTTATCATAGGTTTTATTCAAATAACATTCCCTCTTTCACATACTGAGAAGGTAGGGCATAAAACAACTTAGCAGTTGGGCACAGCATTACCTAGAGCAAGGAACTGAGTTTCAACTGCCTAATCTCTAACCATGAAACTGGTGAAACTCAAAAAAATTTAAAGCTGATCTAAGGAATGATCTTATTTTCGTGACTCCGAATGCCATAGCAGTTGCTTAGGCTGGCTTAAAGAAAAAGTACATGCATTGCCTTTGTCATGGAGGCTGAAAATATGTTCTGTGTCACACCTATGCATAGAGGACTCTTGCCTGGACTGTGCATCTGACTTTCACCAGAGCTGTCAGTCACAAACACATTGGAAATTACAGCTCATTCTTTGGACTCAATGCCCACCTAATGTGTTCAAAATAAGCTTCTTGTTTACTTTAGACTGTGCCCAAACCCACAGCTGAATGCTTCTCTGAATGCCCTTGTTGAACATAAAAGCCTTTCTTGTCCTTGTGATATTCCACGGCTGCCTCAGGTGTCTGTACTGCTGCAAACAGCAATTAAAGGACAAGATACCTGTCTGTCAAGCACAGATACAAAAGACACTGCGATTATCCCTCTCTTTATTTGCTTTCTAGCTGGCAGAAAACACTCCATGTTCAAGGTATGCACTTTACCTCAGGACTCCTTTCTCTTCTATGAACGTAAATATTGTTCATACAGAAAATAATTGAGTCCGCCAGCCACTGATTTGTGTGTACAAATAGAGATTAAAGGCCCGATTCCTATGTCCCAACATATTCACTCAGGTCCTTCCACTAGTGCTTTGTTTGAGTGCCTGTAGGCTGCTCTCAGGATGTTCTTTAGATCCTCCAGATCACTTCTCAGAGGCAATAAATTTTTCTCCACTGAGTGGGTTTAGGCATTTACCTCAAAGATAGCCTTCATTCGGGAGCAATGAAAAAGCTGCGAGAGAAATTCCCTTGTCTAGGAAGACTCAGACCCATTTTGGTCTTGAAGTAGTACTAAACTGCAGTATGTGTTGAGCTAGATTACAATTCTCTGTCCAGAGCATCTTACACAAAATATCGTATGTCATGACACAAATAATGGGACATCCACCTCTGCTTTCGATTAGATTAACTCTGAACAAATTATGTTTGGCAGGACAGCTTTCAAAGGAAGGAAAAAGTGTGAGATACCCACATAATCTTTAAAAAAGAGTAAAGCATGCAGTGATTTTTTTTCTTAGTTGGTATTACTGCAGAAATGTAGAAGCATTTTCTTTATATATAGTGTATATCATTGCCTTTATGCCCTGAAATGCATAACTGTATCATCTCTGCTCCATTGTACAAAGCTCCTGGCATGTTTTTGATGGGAAGTATTAGCACATGTAGTTTTCCTAAGAAACAACAGCTGAAAGCCTTCTTTTACTCACAGCTTCTAATATAATCTGCAATTGATACAAAAAGCTTTTTGTTTTTTCCATAGCTCACCTTTACTCTCTGCTTATTTATGTCCACCATGAAAATAAAATGTAGCCAAGTCTTCTTCACCAGTATTCCTACATATCAAGAAGACTGAACCAGCTTCTTCACAGTTGTGTATGGAAAGAAGAGACATGGTGAGCATAAACTGAAGCTAGAGAGATTCATATCAGATATGAGGAAAAACTTCTCATATTGAAGACAGACTATCCAGAGGGACTGTGCCTCCAATTTCCCATCCTTGGAGGTTCTGAAGTCCTGAATGGGTACAGATGTGTGAAATCTGTTTAGAAGAAGAAAGAACCTTGTCTTTCTTGTAGTAAATTAAATATTATTAAGCAAAAGAACATCCAGCTGAGCTATAACATTCTTTGACATGGTAACATTCTGCCATAAAAGAAATGGCAAAAGGCACCTAGTGAAGGTGCCGAAGAGGAGTGCAATCCCAACTGCTTTCCCATGACTGTGTAGGGTTTAACAGCTTTGGATAATAATCAAGCTGAACCTTTCCACATTCTATTAAACTTCAAGATTATTGCTATATTCAGATTGTTTGGCATCTAAGTTCATCCCTTGCTATCAGAAGAAGAAATGCTGCTGGGTTTTGGTTTGTTTGTTTCCCCCACAACAATCTCTGTCCCCAGACTGTGTTCTGGAACTGCTTTTCTCCTCAAAAGCTTACTGCCTGAGCATTGGAGCAGGCTGTGGTAAATGCTTAACTGCCCAAGCTAGCCTCCTTTCAGCTGTCATCACTCAAGTACCAACAGTGGAAAATGAAAATAGTTATCCTATTCTGGGCAAAGTTGCTTCAAAAATAAGCCAGAGGAGCAGGGATATTCAATATAGCTGGTTGATAGGAACCATCTCTTAGTTGTCATCAAATCCCTTATGTACCTAGCCCATAAAGGTAACATTAAACTTGAAAGTATTTTCAGCATAGAATACTAAATGGAAGATCTGGTATATGATTCTTGGAAAGGGTATCAGGATATCTGGGCATCATCACTATGATGTAATGAAAATTATGTTTCAGAGATGGAATATGAACTACATGGCTGTTCCAAGGATGAGAAGTATATAGTGTTTATATGAAAACAACAAGTTGTCTACTTCCATCCAAAACAGGAGTGGAATACAATTCCTCCAGGGTACTTTTCACACACTCAGTGAACATTGACTTGACAGCAGATAATAAAAAGTTTGCCTGAACTATCTCTGACCACCGGACTGCCATGGCTTGGTTGAATCACTCCTGGCTCTAGGAATATTATTTGGATTAAACTACTTTAGGTATTAACTTGTGATTTTAGTTCCCATTTCCTCAATGCCAAGATTTAGCCTATGTGTCTTGAACATAAAAGTGTGCTATGCATTACAGCACTGAATTAAGTTCTGTGGGAAAATGTGTGTGTATGCAAAGCATGCTTCTTCAAGAGCAAGGTAGTGAATAACATTTGATAATACCTTAAATATGATAATATTTGATAAAGATATCCACGTGTGATTTCCTGTGGATGCATGAGGAAGTTGTATATGTCCATTTAACTCCAATAGTCTTTTTGCCCTCCTTCAATAGCATTTTTGTCACTTTAATGAATTAATGTAGCAGCTAGCATTGTTGGGAGGATGTTTTTAAATGCTGCACGTCTACTTCAATCTCATATCCTGTGTTTATCTTGTCGTCTGTGCTGTGGTCATAATCCATGGTTAAACAGCTCTTTGCTCCTGGGGGACCAGAGTCTGTCAGTGTTTATCCACCACTCCTTTCAGCAATTTCTCTTTCCTTCCAAACCATGGGTATTTTGTGGCCTTATGAAGGACATGAAAATATTGTGTGTGCCATGACTGAACTGGGACACCTGAACAAACCCTTCGCCTCCTCTGGCCTCCTCATGTGTCCTTGCTGGCAAATGCAAAAAGATGCTGTGTTAATACGATAGCACCAAAGGAGACATGAATCAAGACTATCAGTACGAAACAGGAGAAGTGAACACGTATAAGTGAACACTCAATTTTTGTGTAGAGCCATTGGTGCACTTTTCTCTTGTGTGGATTGCAAAGCAATGCAAGAGAAGTGTTCAGAAAATAGAAATAATTATTCAAATCTCTCTCTCTTGCAAAAAAAAAAAAAAAGTCCCAGTTTTATTTCATTTCCAGAAAGACTCTGGTCAGATGCAGGTTTTGTCATGCAGTGGTATGCCTGCTTTCCTCAGTTTGCTGACAGGGATCTCTAGGAAGCTGAGGACACAGCTGACTTGGCAATGGGCATTTATGAAACAGTTTCAAATAGAAGGGTCTGTATACTCTAAAGGCTAGGGGCACAGCCTCTGCCTGGCCTGACTGGATTGTAGGATCTGAGACACATAGATGGATTTAGCACAGCTGTCTTGCACCCAGACTTAGTACCATGCACTTCTTTGATGTGGAGAAAACTTGTACGACTTGAGCCACATGAATACACCTCTGCTTTAGCAATAATGAAACGAGATGACGGTAATGAGACTGTGCTTGATATGGCAAAGAAGCTCCGAGCATATGCAGATGCTGTGCATAGCCCAACACATGCCAGAATCACAGCAGTGGAAACACGTCTGCAGAAATTAGAAGATAAGATAGAGGAGAATCACAAGAAGCTCAGAGAAGAAATTAAAGAAAGCCTTCTTCAAATCTCAGCAATACAGATCAGAAGTTCTGGCGCCCAACGTGGGGCTCGACAAGCCCCAGCTAGAGTTTCTGCCTCTACTGGCACTGAACACAAAGCCCTACTTCTCATCCTCTTCCACCTTCTCCTACTCCTCCTGCCCTTACCTGGGAGGCTGTGGCCTCTCTTCCTACAGGGAACAATTCAGCATCCTGTGTCAGACACGGGGCTAGCTAAAGCCCCGTGACGGATGGAGGCTTAGAGATAAGAAAATGCTGAGTCATAGAAACTAAGTCAGAAGTCTTCACTCAGGTCCTCCAGGCCCGCTTATCTTTCTGTGACCCCATAGGCTACTTTCCCTAACCCTTACCATTGGTCAGTTCCCAAGCCCCCCTAGCCCTATATAAGGGGCTACCTTAGCTCA
>JAYDZK010000056.1:50823043-50838173 GCA_034509185.1 Euphonia xanthogaster | reverse complement strand
CACTAAGAGCTGAGAATCACTGAGCTTGCTAAGGTAGCCGCGGCTGCAGCACCTTGGGTTTCGGACACCCAGCCCCCAAAAGGCTGGAGTATCTGGCCCAAGCCTGCCTGCTCCCTGGGACACCCTGACCCTGGAAGTACCCAGCTATCTGGCTAGAAGCAGGCCCTGTGGCTTGATATTTAACAGCATCCCATTGTCATGACTCAATCCTCTGAACCCAAGCAGCATGGGGGCAGCATGGCCACAGCAGTAAGAGCCATCTTGATAAATGTTTAACATTACAGAGGTTTTTTGTCCATGAAAATAAACCAAAGCTTAAATGTTCAATTCCTTTCTGCTCTGTGCACATTTATGTTTTCTCTAAATGAGGCCACATACCCTAACTCTGTTCCCCATCCTCCCCTGGAAGATCCTACTGTCTCATTATTTTAAGGCATCAAACCTGACTCAGTAAAACTCTTATTTCAGAGCTATCATGTTTTAGCCTCAGAACACAAACACAGTATTTGTTCCTAGAGTGCTTCCTTTTTAATGCTTTAAAAGCTGTTACAAATGTCTTGTTTCCTCCCAGCCACAGCTGTATTAGATTATCTGTTCTGGTTTTGGTTGTTTTTTTTCTCACAGAAAAAAGTGGAACTCCTGATGCAAACTCAGCCGTTTAGAACAGCAACTGATTTATAACTTTTACTCCCCAGACCAAAGGTTAACCCCTCTTGTCAGTTACTAAAGGTTGTATTGGAAGCCAGGAAGGAGCAGCATTTTTCACGTCAAGATTTCTAGGAGCAAAATTGAGTCACACCATTTTCAGAGTGTACCTGAAATAGGCAGCCTGCGGGGAGCAAGCAGATTTGTTAAAATTGCAGAAGGATGAAGAAGGAAGACAAGGGAAAGCTTGCTGCAAAGGACAAAATGTTTCTTTTCCAACCATTGCCTAGGGATGGGGTGGGAAAAGAGAGCTGCTCTGTGGTGCATCTTTTTAGGTGGTAAAAGCAAAGCACCAGCAGAAAAGTTACCAGGGAGAGCAATGCAAAAACAAAGCAAAATATTCTTACCAGTTAACCCATGGTTTTAAATTGTAATGAATTAACTTTGTGTATTTTCAAATTCAAATACTGCTGAAGGAACATAAAATTATGTTGTGTGCTGATGAAGAGTACTGTTTTTTAAAAAACAATTACCTTTCTGAATTCTAGGATAATCAAAAGACAGACAGTCTTCAATTTATGTTTTCTCTTAAAAAACAACTCAATGGGATCCAAGGAATCTTGGATATGCTTTAGTACAGTAGATAACAGCTTAATTATTGAGGCTGAAAATATAAATATGCCTAGATGAGGACAGCAGGAACAAAGCAATGTGTCTATGTCACTGTAGACACATCCTATATAACTTACTGTAATACTGTATAAGAATAAACAATATATTGGGTAGTGGTAGGTTGATAAACAGATATAAACCATCCGTCTGTAAAGGATAAGAGTACTCATAGAAGGGTTATTCAAGAAGTTAGATAACCACACTGTGAAGAGAAAACCCCTGTTATAGATATAAAGGCTAATGATGAGGATATAAAGTTGGAACAAGTGAGCAGTATATTGTGTTATGGATGAGACTTCTGTAGTGCCACTCCCTGACAAGGTATTTTCCAGACCCAAGGCTGGAAAGCTTCTATCTCCAAGAGGTGGGAACTAAGGAAGTCACACTTTTAGAGCAAGGAGGAGTGCAGCATTATGAGTACAAACCCAAACTGAATCTTCTGCATCAGGAAAGAAATGTGCTCTGCTGATGTCAAGGAGTGTTCCTCACAAAGAGAAGTTTTTTCAGAAAAACATGGTCAGCAACACCTGCACTCTCAAGATGGAGGTCGAACACCAGCCTGTTCATTACACTCATTCTTGACTGACAAGATGTGCCACCCTACCTGAGCTGGCTTCTCCCTTCCTTGTGCAGACTTGCTCAGGAAGATGGAGAAGCAGAGCCCAATTTGTCTCAGGACAAGCACTGACCATGGGAAGGTTGAGCCCTACCAGCAGGATGAATGGGAGCCTATTTCCTGAGTCTTGCATTAACTTGCCACCAATGAATGTTTGTGTGTGAGGCAATGTGGATTGTTTTTCCTTTTTTTTTCAGCTATATAACCTGCTCAATACAGCTCATAGCATTGTAAGCAGGCATGGGGAAAATCAGGATGTCCTGAGACAAACAGAACCCCAACATTAACCCTGAGCGCAAGCCGATCAACTAGCATCACAGTCTAGTGTTTCTCACTGCTGGACTGCTCTGGAGGTTGCTACTGCTGCACTCAGGGGACACCAGAGCAAATTACAACTTGATAAAAAATGGAGAAGCCTTATTGTGCTCTAAGGAGGCACAGAAAAAAAAGGAGGTGGTCACTATAGATGGATAAACAAAACTGCAGAGTGAAAATCTGCATCTGTTGGTGGCCATAACACTGCAAAGCTATTTCTTAACTGATTGTCATGGCCTGCTGGCTTTTGTTTTGGTTCCTGGCTTAGACAAAGAGCTGGCATGCCCTCTGCCTCCTGCAAGTGCAGTTTAAAATAAGTACTGTGGGCTTGATGCTAGCCCTAATGTGCATGCTGGGGTCTCTCTTTTCTCAGTTTGCAGTTTGCACTTGTATTTAGGTCCTCTGCTTGTTTATGATTTATGAAGCTTTCACTCTGTCTATTGTGTTTAACAAGCAGTGTGAAGAAAAGAGAAAGCTTTTAGCTCCAAGGCAAAAAGAGAAAAGCAATGGTTTCTCCTATTCCTTTAATGCAATTTAAAGGGGATTGGAAGTTAAAGAAGCCAGAAAATGAAAGATGGAATGGCAGAGAGAGAGCAAAGAAAACCCTAGACACCTTTAATTTTCCCTAGAGGAGAATGTTAGGAAAGACAAAGATGCTTTTTCCCCTCCAGCCTCCAAATAGAAGTATTTTTCAGACACACAGATTGGATTTTCAGCTTTCCCAAATCATCTTGGCAAGGTAAAGATACCTTGTACTATCCTCATCATCTTTTATTATCTCTACTAAACCAAGTCAAGTGTTATTTAATTAAAAGGGACACGTAAGGCTAGGTCAGGCATCTCAAGTATAAAGGCAGATACCCAAGACAGCTCCTCAATTTGGTTGAGATGCTACAAAGTTTGGGGACTGGGAAAGAGGCACTGCAGTGAGTCACCTCTGGTTAAAAAAGGCACTCTTCTGAGGGAGTGAAGAAAATAGATGGGACACCTGGGATAACCTGGTCTGAGGCTGCAGCTCTGGAGCTGAGCAGAGACGTTGAAAAGGCTTGAATATAGACTGCA
The DNA here is from genome assembly GCA_034509185.1 of Euphonia xanthogaster. Lineage (NCBI taxonomy): Eukaryota > Metazoa > Chordata > Aves > Passeriformes > Fringillidae > Euphonia > Euphonia xanthogaster. The sequence continues at coordinate 50,834,863 of JAYDZK010000056.1, read as the reverse complement.
GTTTTCATTGACCAATATTTTCTGAACCTTCTGGGAACTTAAAACATGTGCACCCTCATTAGTTCACTGGCAGGTCTCATCATCCAGATGTATTAAGCCACTTTCTAGATACAGTGAAATGAAGTTAGAGAGCCAGGTCCTTGTGCTGGACAACATCAGATCCCAATGAAAAGATGGCATGCCAGCCAATCCTTGCTCCTTGTTTTTGTTGGAGGTCTCTCTAAAAATCAAGAATACAAGTATGGCTTTGAACTTTTATTGTGACCTGTAAAGTCAGATGATTTAACCTCTTTCTAATGACACAGAAGTCAGGTTAAGCAGTTTATTCATTACCTAGGATGCGAGGTTTGTTAAAGTTAACAACAACAAAAAAGTGCACAGGATTAACAGTCTTTGGTTCAAGACCAGAACAGTCAAACTTTTGTGGTTATGAAGAAGGGAACCCTTCCAGTCATCCTGCATAAAAGTCCCTTTTCGTTCTGTTATAGGTTTGTTATTCTTTAAATGCCTCAAACTCTAAGAAAAAAAAATACTTGTATTAAAAAGAAAGCACAGCACATTTATTACTGAAGACATTGGTTCCTCCTTACCTCGTCTATGTTCTGTCTTCCCTAAATACCAGGAGAAATAATGTGATATAGTTGCAGTAATTGTGAAGGTAATAAAGAAAGGAGCAGGAGAAAAGTTACCATTTCATATTTTTTTGAAAATAGGCAGAAAGGCCTCATACAGACTTGTTTTCCATACTCACTTCTAGGTCAGATTTGATCTCTGCAAACATAAGGTTTAAGCCAAAAGGATATTATTTTCTAAAAGTTTTAAGCATCTGCAAGTAAAGGCTTAAGGTAAAAGTACCTTCTCGATTGTAAGTCACTATAACTAGTTCATGAAAGTGACCAAAATATTTAAATGAGTTTTAATTATAAAGATTGAAGAGATGATTTCAGGAAAGTGAATTGCAACTTTCCAAATTAAGACAGAATTAAAAATCATGGCAGAATTTAAAAAAAAAATAAGTGCTTTAATTATACTTCATCTTTTTCCTCAAACTGATTGCAAAGATATATGGATAGCAGTAATCACACACATGCTGAATTTGGGATGTGATACAGCAGGACTTTAGTACCAGCAACCTGTATTATTCAGTCTGGGGACATCAGTGCGCCAGCAAAGTCAAGAGCACAGCTCCCCTTTATTTCCATGGGCTTTTGGGGTATGGAAGAGGCAGTGATTAATGGAAGCTTCTTCATTTTATTCACAATTCTTTCACCCGGCCACTTCCCAATTGTACAGTTTTGATAGTAGGTAGGCTCTTGCTGCTGTATACACTCCGGATTGATGTGTTTCTTCATCTTGGGCTTCCCACTCACTCCAAACCTCTGGTTCTTCTAGTGCATTAAAGGTCAGATTTCAAGCAATTTTCTTGCCTGGGTACTTGTTATTCCATCTCAGTTTTGTAATTAGATCATACAACACTGTGATGTATGTGAAAGGTGCTTTATAAATCAGTATGTAATAACAACATAACAATACTGCATCCATTTGTTAAAGAAGAGGGAGGGTATTCTTACTATCCAGAATATAATTTCCTCAAGGTGAACCTGAGGCAGGACACCAGGCCTAAAGAGCACTATTGGTCTGCAGAATTGCCATCTGAGGAGAGAGTGCTGCAGAGGCTGAAGCACAGAGCCAGGCATTCCCTCACCCGGTTTTGTGCCTGGAGTAGCCACTTATGTGTGAACAATAAAGTCACCTGGAAGTCAAGAGCCAGACTTTCAAGGGTGTGGAGACATCTAAGGGTAGTCAATAGTCACTGGGATTTTCACACCTATCTCCAGCTGCAGTGAATGAGAGATGGTACTTAAGTGCACTTTAGACAACATAACGCCTCTGAAGACCTGACTTTTCATTTCCCTTTGCTCTTGCTTCTCTGTGCAGCAGAGGTAATGCTGCCTGCCTGGCAAAGGGCTGACAGTTTTCACCCTGTCATGACCACATTTAATCTGTGTCAGAAAAGTGGTGTTTAAAAAGCAGAAGGTGTTACTGTATTTTTGGAAAGTGCTAATGACCACCGCATGCCAACCTTTGACATACAAGCAACTACAAACACAGCTACAGCCAAATGAGGCATTAAGCTATCCTTCCTGAGGTAACCTTGTCATGATGCACAGGAAGCAGAGATACCCAGGCATGTCCTGATGCAAGTAATCCTGCCTCCAGGAGCAGCCCAGTGCCACCAGACTCAGATGTAAAGACTCACTTGGTCCTATGTCTCACATGGATATGGCCCCAACAGACTCTGATCAGGGCAGAGAGAAGCCTCCCAGGCCCCTTCAGGCAATAAAGGGGTGGGAGGTTTTAGCCACAACCCTGAGTATTCCTCAGCCATGGCAGCAGAGTGTTTATGTGATCAATTCAATGGGCAGCAGAACAAGACAATGAGTTTAAAAGGGCTACATCAGTTCTTGGAAGCCTTGGGAATGGAAGAAAGATGGCCACCATTTCCAGTGCCTATATATACATATTTACTCTCAGGAGCATCAGGTATCTATCAAGAGATCTTCTGAGTTCCTGGGTAAGTTCAAAATTTCAGACACAGCTTCCATTGCACTAATGCATCACATGTGACACCTCCTGTCTAATGTAAGCTTTTGAGATGGATCACCTGAATTATCTTCTGTATCCCACTGCATCCACCCAGATTTAGCAGATTCTGAGAGCTACCAGGCTGACCAGGAATGGTGGTAAAGACTCTGCAGCTAGCTAGCTCATGCTTGAGACACATAGTCCATCTATGGAAACACCACAGATTAAATAAAATAACGGCATTGATTTTTGTTTTCTATTTACTGCTATTGACATTGCTTCCCTCTGTATTTCATGTTTCTTTTTCCTATTTATCTAATAAGGTTTCTGAGATCTTCCTAAAGTGCCAGCAAATAACAGTTGTATAAGCACATCTTGTTGGTGCAAAATCTTTGCTAGTGCTTAGACAAAAATTCTGGCCTTTCAAGCAGAAATATATGCCCCTTCAACTTTTGTCACTTTTAAGCCCTACCCTATCTCCAAAACTTTGATTTATTAATTCACTAAGCCGCAAAGAGTTTTGATTGCTGCTGAACTCTGCAAGATGACTGAAGGCCCCATGTAAAAGCCAGGAGTTCTGCCTTGTGCCTGACAGGCAGTGTTCAATCATTAAATCAGAGATGGTGTGGAGGCTGGACAGTGTCAGCTACATCTTCTACATGGGCAGCTGCACACCAGCAACTGATTAGGTGTTTTGACAGAGATGTGTCACTGAGGAAGTCATAAGGGGGAGGCAAGCTTCATAAGTGGAGCTTTAGAGCCCCTTCTCATCATATTTTCAGCATATTAAGGTGCTTTATTGCTCTGTGAGAACATAAGAAAACTTCTAGGAAGAAAAGAGTACATAGCTCCCATGGCAGGAACCCAGCAACCAAGCATGTGTGCAAGTATAAAGGAAAAATAATTTTCACCCTTCACTCTGATAATTCTCTCAGCTGTCCTTCTCTTGTGTCACCTTTTTAACAGCTTTCTTCATGCTGGAAGATTTATGTATCTCCTCATCTGTGACTACATCAGCTCTACTGTGGAAAGATGGCTGGGGGTAAAATTAGAAGAAACTGAGAGGTTATGTTCCCATGCTAACAGAACTTAGTACAGAAATTATAGGATAAAACACAGCTGCTGCTCCCTGGATGGGACACAGTTGGCATGCTCCACAATGGTTCCTCATACAGCAGTAAGCATCTGCTAAGGGAGATGGAATGGACCAAATATTCATTTGCTGTCCTACTCAGTTGCTCCTCATTTTGCTTTGACATCCCTTAGCATACCTTTGCTGTGCCTTTATGATTTGCACTTGCTGATTTCATACCACTTCTTAAGCTTTTCGGTACCCTTAGCATAGCATCCCTGTTTTTCAGGATACTTCCAGTATCAGTTTGGTGCTAGCCCCAAGACCATTAGTTGTGTCCCTTATTGTTGCATTCGAGTGCATCCCAGATGATACCGGAAATTATGAGTAGAGCCTGATCATCCACTGAATAGACAACAGTCCTTATAATAATTATATAACTTATAAAATAACATTTTATAACACGTCCAGAGACAGTAAGCTTAGGAGTGGCCTCTAAAAGTCATCTTGCTCTTAGGATTGAAGCTGTTTCTGATGGATAATACTTATTTGCTTTCAAAATGCCCAGTGCTGATCACCACCTAACCTCAAAAGGCAGTGTCTTCCCACCACTGATTAGCACATCCCTTCCTAGTTTTATTGTGAGAAAATGCTTCCTAATATATAGCATATGTCACATTTACTTAACTTGTTGTATTCTGTTTTGAACAATATTTCTAGGTAAAAGAAGCCCAGAAATGTTAATGTTCATTTTTACCTGTAAAAATGTGTGTAACCACATGTGTGGTCCCTTTAGTTTGGCTGGAAACAAAGCAGACCTGATTGGAGGGTCATAGAGGCATATTAATGAGGTGCTGAACCCAAGGTTTGAGGATTTCCTAAGAGAAAATTGTGTAGCCAGGCCAGAAATTATTTTTATTCTATTTTCTGTAGTAAACATGCAGCAAGAGTATGCATGGACTAATTGCTGGATGTATCTACATCTAAACATGGCTGTACCTGTTGGGACAAGTTGGTTTAGTGTGTGTGCTGCTGGTGAAAGTGCCTAGAAGTGGTTACCAGAGAGACTCTCAGAGCCAGGCAGCTGTATTTGTACTTTGCCTGCTATTCTTCTAGCTACTAACTCTGCCAAACTCAGGGACTACCCACAGAAATGCCTGCTACAGAGTGACTCTTGGCTGAGGTCTTGTCTGTTCTTTCAGCTGGAATAGAGTTAATTTTCTTCTTAGTTGCTAGTACAGGTCTACACTTTGACTTTTGAACAGAAAGAACAAAAGAACAACCAACGTCTTTTGCTAATCTCGAAGTGAGAAGGATCAATAAACTGTGAATTTGCAGGGAACTGTTACTCATTGAAGTCATGTCACCTTTCGTTTCCTGCCTGCAAAATCCCTGAGGCATGCAGAGCTACAAAGTCACACTCAGGCACACTCCAGCAAATGTTGGGGCAGGTTCTCTAAGTATTTGAAAAGGGAATAATCCCTTTCTGTGATTTTGAGATTTATCACTTTGGAACTTTTTTCAGAGGCAGCGGTCTCATTGAAAATGAAGTATCTGCTATAGCTTTTATAATTTTAGCTAATATGTTCCCTAACATTCTGATTTCTGTGACATCAACATATTTATGAAGACCAAAAGTAGAGCCAGACTTCACTGTGGATTTCTACAGTAATTTTTCTGGCACCCTTATGGCTGCAGCATCTTCATATGTATTTTGACCATAAACAGAATTCAGATCTATTTCTCCATGGTCCCTCCATCTACTTGTATTTTTATTTCATGAAGTTACCCAGTTCCCTCTTATGGTATGTTACAGTGCTTCGGTTTTCTGAAGACAGCTCATCCCTGGCTACAACAGCTGTGGAGAGCACAGGGAAGGATATGGCAAGTGGTGGGAGGTGATGGACACTCTGCTGACTGTAGAATGATTGAGACCTGTATTAGATGCCTTTTCAGATGGCTAAAAGTGAGATTAATCTCTAGGCATCCCAAATTGTCCCTTTGTCTCTTCTTTTTCTCAGGACTGCCAAAACACATTCCATGGAGCTGGAAATTCACAGCACAAACCTCCAAGGGTGGGCAGTCTGTGCCATGAAGGCTCAGATTCCCCCACCAGATAGATACTGTTGGTTGTGATTTCTCTTGAGCTGGGGAGGGAGGTTTGTATTTGCTGTGATTCAAGCCAGCAGAAGAGTCCAGCTATGCTGCAGCAGTGTGTGAGAGACAATCTGACCCCTTGATATACTGGGACTTCATGGTTCCCACTGGCTTTGTTCCATCACACTGCTGATGTGGGATGGCACTGTAGTAGTTCTGGTCTGAGAACACGCTTAAGTAAGCAGTGCACCTTTTGCTCTTAATCCTGTGTTGCCTTGGATTCTTCTTCCTGATTTGTTTCATTTTATTACCCACAAAAAAGAAAATAAATGACCCAGAAGGCATTGTGACCAAATTTCTGAAGTTCAGTGAAAGTTTTCTATTTCCTTTCACAGAATGCTTTTCTGTACTTTGTCATACTTACCTGAAAGCTTCTCATGTGGATAGGAATGGAGTTCATAACACTAATTAAACTCTCAGGACATGAACAGAAGCTGAAGATGGGCTGTCAGAGACATCAAACTGGTGTCCATAATCCCAGGCAAATGCATAATTTGTCTCATTAGATTTTATATTATTTTTTAAATGAATCTACTTCTTCTAAGTTTACCTGGGAATTCAGTTTTTTAGGGTACCTAGGGTATCTCTTCATACCCGAGGAGGCTAGAATCATCCATCTTTTAGCCTCACATCGTACAAATCACTTAAGGCTCATGGAAATTATAGACTCCAAGATGCAGCTGCAGAGCATGTCTCAAAGAGAAGTATGTGTTGTCACCATTGGTATGTTCTCCCAAGCCAGACTGATTTCTTAGAGGAAAATTCACATCTTCCTATGGCTAAAGGGAAAATGGTGTGGTGGATTTTAAGTCTGAAGTGGGAAGTATGAGTGGAAGAGCAGACAATAAGAGGAAGAAATAATCATGGATGTCTCAAAATTGTATGTGGCTGAGACATATATGTCACTTGTATTGCTAAAACACTGATCTTATAAAAACAAAAATCCAAACAGATGTATTGCTAGAAATGAAAAGTCTCTTAGTGATTGCAAAATTCACTTCAGTCTGCTAATTTGTAAACTAATGAACTCTTTTCAACCATAAAAGCTACATTAGGCATCTATTAAAGTATTAAGTAAGGAAGGTAACCAAGTCAGAGATTATATTATTTCCTGTATACCGGATAATATATGCACCTGAGAATGTGGCAAAAGAAACCACAATATTGCCCTATTACAGTTTATAGTGGAGAGGAAATTAGATTCAAAGACATTGCTTGACTTCACAGACAGAGTAACAGCACCACTGGCTACTAGAAACAATTCATCTGAGTCTCTTCTGGTCTCCTGAGAAGCTTGAAACAAAGGTGTGAACTAGGAAGGCAGAGGGCCAGCTCCGCACACTTTCTCCCCAATTTCTATCACTTACTTGCTGGAGTTTAAAATTTAATTTATGGATCCATATTAGAAAAAACTAACAAATATACAGAACTTTAATTTCAGAGTGTGATTTCAATCTCAGTAACTCATCTTGGCCTCAAAGACAAAAGGTATGATTCTCTGTAAAACCAATCACATCCAAGTCTCCCATAGCTATGATTGCCCAAAATGAATGAATGCTGTTGTTCTCCTAAACTCTTTAGGGCTTCCAATATACACATAATATTCTGGTACCCCATTTGAGTGCTGCATTGATTTTGGACCTGAAGCAAAGTCAGGTGGAAAAGGGTCCCTTGGACAAGGCTGATTAAAATGTCCAGGGAAAGGACCCCCTGTATCTTCCTCACTAGGAAAGGGAGGCTGCTCATGGTCACATGCCTCTAAATTGTTGTCTGATGCCTGGAGCACAGAGAGACCTCAGGCTTGCCCCAAATCAAGCAAGGTTGAAGGGAGCCTTAAATCCAAGGGAATATTCGCTCAGTTTGAAAAACTTAGAGGGCATTTCTCTTTGGACTTCAGAGGTGTCCTTTTGACTCCTTGAGGCTGCTTCTCTGCAGCAGTGGAAAGGCCCTTCAGGGTCTTCTGGGAGCTTTTGTTCTTTTTGAATAAGTCTTGCCCCTTCATTTGTTTGTCATTCAGACAGCAACCTTCAGGGAAATGCCACAGACAGCAACAGAGGATCTGTAGAGAGCAGCAAGATAAGAGCTCTCACAGAAAAATGCACCTTCATTCTGCTCTCTGATTTTCCACAGCATCTTGGTGGAAAAATGTTTGTCTGAAGCAATGTGGGGAAATGTGCCTTTTGAAAATGTCATTCTTGCACAAATCTTTTGGAAGAAAATGTCCAGGGAAGAACAGAATAGTCATCTGAGAGAGCTTCAGTGAAATGCTGCCTGGGCAGGACAGTGGTGAAGAGAAGGGGATATTCCTTTCAATTAAAGTGGGAACAAGCTGTGGAACAAAAAGACAAGCGCAGTTGTGCCACAGGAATTATCAGATGTTATGTGAGCATCGTGTGAAGAAGGACAGAGCAATCCTTTGGGTTAAAGCCCCATGACTACTGTGGGAAAGGACTCACAAAATTTTACCATATTATGATTTTTCTTGGTAAAATCCATAGTACTTCCCAAGTCACTTGAACATTAGAGTTTTGAGGTGTGAGCTCTGGAGAGCTCTGCCTGGTCAGAGCACTTTCCCTTTGAAATACCCAGGGATAGCAGATGCTTGAATCTGCAATGTTTCGTGGGTGGGTGGCCAGAAAAAAAGGAAGTTGACAGGAAACCTGTTTTTCCTCAGATTGTTAGAAAATCAATACAATCTCCTGGCATACTCTTTGTTCATTAACTGGCAAAAGGAAAATATAACCAATCTTCTGTTGAAAAACTTCTGGCCAGATTTTGTTGAAGGACATGAGGATGAAGTGGTAGGAAAGGTCTGTGAAAGTCATGGGACATGGCTGGGCATGGGACTTGGCTGTTACTCAGCATGTGATAAGAAATCACCAGAGAGGAGCTTCTACTGTAAGGAATTAGATCTGGTACTCAGTATATTGTCTCCTGCCTGCATACAACTGCCCATGAAAGATTACTTCACTGGAACTAGCCAAAATATTTCTTTTCTCTCGGGGTCTCCCTTTCCAGAAAGGTTGTTCTAAGGTCAGGTTTTCTGCATCCTTGGGGAAGCTGGCACTTTGGAACAGTCGTGGGAGTATTTAGGACATCAGTTTGCAGCCTGCAGGCTCCCCTGGGGCTCACTGCTGTTTTTAAGGGACTGGTGAAAGCTGGCTCAGAATAGAAAGGTCAGTACACTTGAAGCAATTTTTAGTTCTGCTAGCAAACTGCAGGGAGCCAAAAGTTATCACTCTAGAAATAGTCATGGAATTAAAGCATGGGCTTGGTTCAAACACTGGTGCTTGTGCATGTGCCTGTGGCCCCAGCAAGTCCCATGTCTGAAGCAGAGCTAGTCACTCCTCTCCACCACACACTGGTGCCCAATGCCTTGGAAAGAAGACCTCCACATTTCTCTGTGCCTCTGGCCACTTGACAGAGGCTGAGCCTTTCAACATTCATTATTTGTCTCCTGACAGTTCTCTGCCAGGGCTCAGCAGTCAAAGAGTCTGCAGTTTTCAATATTATTTTGCACACATCACCCTGACCAGATGCTCAAAGAGCTCATGTCTGTCTCCTTGGCCAAGTTTTCACCAAGTTTTTTTGAGACTGCTGCTCACTGGCATGTTGCACACCAAAGACCTCACTGTTATGTCTGTGCCTTGAGCATGAACCAAGAATTGCTATAACTCAAGGTACAATATCCAGAAAATCGTCTTTGGACCTTTAAAACTATAAGCGTCTCACACTAGAGATGCCTGAATCATCAGGTGTCCCTAACTTGATGAGGTCTTTCTTAGAGCTTCAGCAAAACCAATTAAGTTTTACCACTGGTATCAGTAAAAGCAAAATTCTTAAGGTTCATAGAATCATAGAACAGGTTGGATTGGAAGGGACATTAAAGATCATCTAGTTCTAACCCTCCTTCCAAGGGACACCTTAATTTCACCAGGTTGCTCAGAGCCTCATCCAACCTGACCTTGAACACTTCCAGGGATGGAGTACCCACAACTTCTCTTGGCAACCTGATCCAGTGCCTCACCATCCTCACAGTAAAGAATTTCTTCCTAATATCTAATCAAAACCTAACGTCTCTGTTTGGAAACCATGTCCCCCCGCACCCTTTTCACCCCATGCTTTTGTAAATAGTCTCTCTCCATCTTTCTTGTAGGTTTTCTTCAGGCACTGGAAGGCAGCAATCAGGTCACCCCAAGGCCTTCTCTCCTCCAGGCTGAATAAACCAAATTGTCTCAGCCTTTCCTTGTAGGAGAGGTGCTCTATCCTTCTAAACATCTTTTTGACCCTCCTCTGGACTTGCTCCAACAGATTGATGTCCTTCCTGTGCTGGGACCCCAGAGCTGGATGCAGCACTGCAGGTGGTGTCACACCAGAGCAGAGGAGAAAGGAGCAGAATCCTCTCCCTTGCCCTGCTGTCCACACTGCTTTTGAGGCAGCCCAGGATTCAATTGGCTTTCTGGGCTGTGAGTTCACATTGCCAGCCAATGCTCAGCCTCTCACCTACCAGCACCCCCAAGTCATTCTGGGCAGGGCTGCCCTGAGCCTGTTCATCCCCCAGCCTGTGTTGACACCTGGGGTTGCTCTTACCCAGGTGCAGCCCCTTGCACTTGGTCTTATTAAACCCCATGAGATTTCCATGGACCCACTTCTCAAGCTTGTCCAGGTCCCTCTGGATGGCATCCCATCTTTCAGGATCTGCTCTTGAGGAGCATAACATGTGATTTCTCAGTCTGCATAACACTTAGATCAGTATTATTGAACCTCTGATCAGCACTGTTATATAAGTATTAAATAATAGCACTAAGAAGAAGGGAAAGAATTATTCAAATTGGACAGTAACAATAAAACAAGGACTAATACATTAAATCTTAAAACATAAAATTTACATTATTTAATTCTGTAACTGTGTGATTTAACTCAGCAAATTGCTTAAGGGTCCATTTTGCATGAAAAGTGCTGCAAAAGCTGAACTTTATTGTCTCACATTTATCTTGAGAGTTAAGAAAAGTTTTCAGAGACAGTAAATACAATGAAAGAGAGACTTCACCTAGTGGAAGAAGTGGAATTTGGACAATGGTAAATCCATGCATCCTTTATTTAGTGCAGGTGAACTAATGGCTGTTTAAGACAATGAACTGTGTGACTTCTGCCTTAAGTCTCAACACATTCACAGATGTATGTGGGCATCAGTGTGCTGGCTGTTTGTTTCATTCTGTGCCTCTCCTCTTGGGCACATCAGGAAAAGGAGGCTCAGTCAGGTTCAGCACTACTCAGAGCCTGCCCAGCTCTTCTTTCATTTGTCTGAGATGAATTTCCACAAAGACTGTGTTGGGTCTCTGAAAAGTTGCTTTCTTACAGTTTCTACAGTTACCTTGAAGAACAAAATTTGTGTTCTTTAGTGTGGGGAGTGATTCAGAACATTGTTGGAAATCAAAAGCATCAGCACTGGTAAAACTGGAAGCTGTAGCTCCAACTGTGGTGCTCATCCCTTCCAGCTAGAAATCACTGGCACAGGTAGATACATAGATACACATTCCTTCATAAAACTTACACCAGTTTGCTCATGCTGTGAGTCATATATGCACAGACTCTTTTATCTCACTTCATTTGGCAAAATCCAGAGCTTTGGGTTTCCAAGCACTAGTGGCTTATTGTAAGATTAAAAAATCCTGACTTCAGAGAGGTCAAAGACAGGGCTTTTGATTATTACCCTGCATATTTCCCAGAAGGGCCACTGAGGGGGAAGGAAAAAAAGAGGGATGGGGAACAAATACTGCCTTGTTGCCTGTGTTTGTCCAGTGCCTAACTAGGTGGAATCCCAATCTCTCAGGTTACTGCAGTGTGTCAGACACGGGGCTAGCTAAAGCCCCATGGCGGATGGAGGCTTAGAGACAAGGAAATGCTGAGTCATAGAAACTGTCAGACGTCTTCACTCAGGTCCTCCAGGCCCGCTTATCTTTCTGTGACCCCATAGGCTACTTTCCCTAACCCTTACCATTGGT
>JAYDZK010000056.1:50802894-50814771 GCA_034509185.1 Euphonia xanthogaster | reverse complement strand
CAAATTTCCTTTATGTCTCATCCTTGCATATTTTCCCTTTTCAAACTTGGACTGTCTGCTTTTTATGAAGGCTGATTTCTCTGCAGATCAAAACCCTGAGCAGGTCCTGTGGAGACCATTAGGCTCACTTTTAACCACTTTAGGCATCTGAGCAGTAAAGTGTGTTCAGCGACCAGACATTACTCTGGGCTCAGGGAATTCCTGGGTCACCTGTGTTAATGCAGCTGGTTTGTTAACTGAGCCTAGTGGGGTGGGTTGTTCAGTGCTTCTGGTTGTTCAGTGCTTCTTTAAAACATGAATTGTCCATTCATGTTTTAAATGTTTTTTGCATACCATGAATCTTACAGAAAATACATTTTTAATCCAAACTAGTAAATTGTACCATGTTAAATATTTTTGAATTATAGAATGGGTTGATTTGGAAGGGCCTTAAAGATAATCTCATTCCAACCTTCCAGGTGGAAGAAGGGACACCTTTCACTAGAGCATGTTGCTCAGAGCCCCATTCAACCTGACCTTGAGGATTTCCAGGGATGGGAATTTTTACCTGTATTTTTTAATGGAAAAAAAAATCTGGATTAATTGCATTAATAATTCTTACTTCTTAAATATTTGAGAGGAATTAGTCTCTCTACAGCAAAATCACCAGCTGACTTGACATCTAGTATTATTCCTTGTAGCTATGCAGCAGTTCATTTTTATCCCTTCAGGTTTTCCACAAAGGCAAGTCCCCTTGAAAATTCATGTCCCTACTTGTTTTGAAGAAAATGGGCTGTAATTAAGTGAAGTTGCATTACTTATGAAGTTGTCATTTGCAACACCAAATACATAAAAGCAAGGGAAATGTGTCATTAAGGACATAAATCTTCTCTTCTACCCACTTAATAAATAAACAAACATATTATTCTTATCAGGTACAAAGTACAGCACACTTCATCAAACTCCAGAAATGTAAACCCCCACCTGTTCTTTCAACAGCAGCATTACAATGAAGTGCAGAGCTTTCCTTTAAAAAAAAGGTCCTAAAACTCTGGACTCAGATTCTTACAATGGCATAAATCAGCATAGTTCTTCTAGCTTCAGAGATTGAGTTGTTTAACATTTGTTGAAAATGTGACACATTATATGTGCAGTTCTTTGTTCTGCTCCATAATTCTCTTTCTCGTTTGGAGCTAATATTCTCCTTTGACTCCTATGTGTTGTGGGCTGGCAGGATCCTATTTCTAAATCAAAACTGGTGTCTTCCTAAAGATGTATTCTATATCAAACCTGCATTAATTCAGGGCAATTTAGATGGCTGATCTGACTCCAACATCTTACTTGTTCCTTTCCACCTTGCGGTGAGTGAAGGTTTATGATCAGAGGGACTGTGGTTAGAAGGCTGCAGGTTGAATCACACTGTCACAGGGTGTAAAGGAGCAGAGAGTTTTGTGGGGTATTTTGCAAGCATGCCTTCTTTCCTACCTGTAGTCCTAGGTTCTAGTGACATTCATCTACCACTTTTTGATTCCCCTCTCTTTGCACAAAGGGCCACGTCTCCGCTAGTAATCCATGGCTCATCTACTTTCTGGCCCTGGTGCCAGTAATAACCTGGCTGAAGTTTGACCTCAGAGTCACACTGTGCCTTAGAAACACAAACAACAGGTTTCAGAAACTTACCGTAAAATGATTTAGAGCAGATTTTTCTCCTGTGATCCCAAATTGCTCAGAGACCATAGTTTTGAGGCAACATTCCTGAATTTGCCCCCAGCCCAATCTCTGCAGCTTGACCAGAGGACTGGGCAAGCTGGTAAACAGACGTTGTGGGTGGTGGGTGACCCTGGGAAGAGCTTTGGGCTGCTGCTGGACTCACAGTGACGGCATGTCAAGAGGCACAAGAGGCAAGGCTACTGCAAACACCTGGTCACTGTGGAGCCTAGTGTGATGGATACTTAGGGAAGCAGAAAATACCTCATTCTGTGCTTCCACAGCTACTGTCAGGCAGACTGATGCAACAATTTGCTCTCATCACTTCTGCTTGCATTCTTTGTGTCCTTCCTCTCTTTTGGCTCTGTGAAATCACTTCCCATGGTGCATTGTCGGTGCTGGACCCAGATGGATACATCTGCAAATTCAGGGATTTCTGCTTTAGGGGATGGACAGGTATTGTTGGTACTGGGACAATACTGGACCCAGGCCTCTCTGGCTAGCTGACTGTCTTCAGAGACTTTTCCTGGTTGAGGACATGATCCTGGCCAGCTGAGTGAGAGATTATATAACCACAAAAGAAGCAACATTTCCAAAATGAAGTTGATATTCTTGCTAAGTTCCTCATAAATTTCATGGATATATACCCCACCTTTCCTATGATGTATACAAATTGCTTGGTGGAAAAACATTTGGACATAAATAGCAAAATATATTCTCAGTCCAAGCAGCTCACAGGTAAAGAATTCATATAACAAGTTAGAGCAAGTGAAAGAGCATGAAGGCATAGTTTTAAAAACCCCACTGACTATGATTTTTAATCTCAGTAACCGATAATTACTATATTTCTTAAATTCACCATCATAAAGTTTAGTTACTGGTAAGTCTCAGCTAAAACTCATAATTAAGACAGAACTTTAAAATTTAACAGTTAATCATAGAATATTAGAGGAAAGATACTGAGAGGAATAGTCCAAGATGTAAATGTCCTTACTTCTTCCATGCCAGGATGTGGGTTTGTGAACTGGTCAAAGTCCAGTTGGAAAGATTTTGGGGAGACACGGGGCTGCACAAGACTCTAAATAGAACTCCTTATAGATTCAGAGATTATTTGAGAGACTAAGATTCAGCTAATGATTAACTTCTCCTGAAGAATGTGCTACAGGGCTTTGATTGGGATACTCCCAGCAAAATCTCACCACTACAGCAAATAAATCAAAAGTGTAAGCTATGCTCTGCACTTGTACATGCTGGCCATGTTTCAGCTGGTGGTCTCTAATCAAATCTGCATGCAGGCTGGAAATGGACCTAGCCCTTCACTTTTCTATTCCTCTTTGTTTTTCCTGCCTCCTGAAAGCTGTTTGCACACTTTACAAACCAGGCTGACAGTGCTATTTTTAAAACCGCGTCATTTTGAGTTTCAGGTTTCAAGTGAATCAAAAAGCGCAGAAAGGTGCAAAAAGCAGGTGCACTTGTGCTTAAAAAGATTGTGACGATTCCCAGGGATTTAATTTGTGGACATTCAGAGAGGCCCGGATGCTCGTCATAATGGTGTCTTTTTAACTTTTATACTCATAAAAGTAAATGAAAACAAAACAATAGGACAACTGTGTTTGCTGAATGTTGTGGATTTTAAGGAGATTTTAAGCAAACAAACTCCACTCCAAAACAGGTGTTAAAGAACAATAACTGCAAAATCCTATGAAAGAAAGTAAACAATCAGTGTGACTTCAGGTTTCATTTACACATGGGAAAGGCAGACTTGAGGAGTGTCATTTAATTGGAATTTTGGACATTAACAGCATTATTAGAGGAGACCCATGCAGGGCTGAGCTGATTAATGGAGTTGACTAGCCCATTAAGAGATGAAAGTTGCCTGACAATTCTGCCCATTAATTAACAAGGTGCCACATTTGTTCCCACTGAGCTCTGCTCCATTGAACTCACGAAAGCTTGCAGCTCCTTCTGCAAGTGTTTTCAGACTTTCTTCTAGGAAGTTTTCCTTCTTCCTAAGAGCATCCATGTCAAGTCATATCAAGAGCTATATTGCTAATGAAAAGGCACCAGCAGCAGGACTCAAGGGAATATTGTAACAACCACTTAAGCACATATTCTCAGTGTGTTCCCAGTTCACGGAATCTCATTGCTTTCTCAGCCTGTGCAAACTTTGAGCATCCATTATTAATTCCCACAAAAAATCCCACTGCTTACTCATCCTTTCTTTAAAGAACCAGCTCATGCACCCATGTCACTTGCAATTTTAATTTTTTTTACCTTACAGAAACAGAGGGTGGAAGGTTGCTGCTATTAGGTTGGTCATTTGGAGTTTTAGCTTTCTAAGAAGAATATTCCTCTCAACAGAATGTCCCAAGAATCAGGAAGCTGCTAAATTTCTGTAAAACTCCCTTTGATCCAGTAGCTACATCAAAGCCATAAACCCTTATTTATGAAAGTTGCTTGTCATCCAACAGACTAAATCTATCACAGAAAAGCAACTGTGCCTTAGCATCTTTTACAGAGTGATCCCAAGACATACAGGAAAATTATGATTTCCTCTTAGATTGCATAGGAAAGTTCTATAATGATGTATAAATTAAAATTGAAATTGCCAGGTGTATTTTCAATGTCTCAACAGAGAAAACTGTCAAAAATAAACAAACAACACAAAGAGACTAGAAGAGAAATTAGATTTTCTGGAAGAGGTTTGGAAACTGCTTACTTTATTTTCAAAACCAGCAGAACACAAAGACTAGAAAATAATACAGAAAGAATGAAAATTAATTGGGCCTGTATACCTTTTTTGTATATGCACAGGATGACGTTGTCTTGAAATCATGCTCTACACATACAGAACAATAAGCAATCTTTTCAATTTTGCAAGGCTGATGCATGCTTACACAAGCTGCAAATCAAACCAAAGTTCTTCGTAAACATACTCTGAATGGACATTGATTTCAGCTGCATAAAGCGCTGGGATTTACAAAACGCAGCTTTTCCTTTCTAGAAAGCTCTTAAATTCCACAAAGCAATCAGCAGAACTGGTAAAGGGAAATGAAAACCAGTGGGAGGGTTGTGGAGAAGTGTAAGGGACAAGTCTGTATGTGAAAAGGCAGCTGAAGAAAAGCCACCCAGTCCAAAGGGCATCCTGTATATGATGCCTTCAGAAGTGCCTAAGTGACAACAGAGATCCAGTGAACCTCCACTGGAACATGTCCATGCAGAACTGAAGCAGGATAATTTCTCACAGAATGGGTTTTTCCTATTTGTCTGGCTCTTCTATCCTAAGAGTGGGTACAGGTGTACAAAGCCCGTGCTCCATGTTCAGAGGTGTTCAGACCCATGATTGCACTGTCAGGCATAGCTGCTTTGTCAGCTGCAAACCCAGCCTATTGCAAACCAAGTTTGCTGCTCCAAAGAGTGGCACTGATTGCACTGATAAGTGGGACAGTCCCAAACCATCCAGAGCTGTGAGACCCCTGGATGTGCTACAGGGAAAGCTCCAGCTGTAATGTCAGGGCCTTGCCATAAGAAGTCTGGGTGTAGCCCCTACCCTACTCCTGTGCTAAGCAAAGACTCAGAGCATCCATCTCAAACCATCTTGAACCATTACTTTCGCCACTCTGCATAAGGCTCCTACCCTCCAGAAAATTTGATGGCATTTAGACTCCTGACTTACTTAATGCTTCATTTCCTAAGGTGTTTTAGGTGCTCACAGGTGAAGGTAGGCACTTACTTAAAGTTTTGTAAAGCACCTAAAGAGACTAAGGGTGATGGCAGTGGGGTGTAAGCACTTCATTTGCACTTTTGAGAGCACCATTAGGCAGCAGTGTGTATTTTTAGGTACATAAATACTGTGGGAATTTGGGTTTGGAGTGAAGTGGAGCACATGGTTGATGGGAGATCATGTCATCTGTAAGAAATTCACTGCATTTTCCTTTGTTCATAATCCTCATGCAATTGGAAAAGAAATGCAGGTACCTGGCCCCTACCACTTTCACAGACCAATTTACTGTATATGCCTGATTACTCCTTTGTTTCTTTCATCATCTAGCAAATGAAATCCACAAAAATGGAAGGAAATTCAGCAACTTTTAATTTTTCACAAGCCTTTAAACCCAGGCCTCTCAATTTTAAAAGCTTCTTTTCCTTCAATAATACCAAGCTTTTTTGTAGTAAGTTTCTTCGCTAGTGTTTTCAAAGCTCTTTGTTAGTTTAATAGCTCATTGCTATTTTACATATGGGGAAACTGAGGCATAGAGTTGATAGGAATGTGTACATTCGTTCATCAGACCAAAACTGAGAAAGATGTTCAGGATTTCCAGTCCAGTGTCCTGGGCTAAATTTTACTTAACCTTAATTCATCACATAGCCTGACAGATGTAGTATATGACAAAAATAAACAGTTTTTTAAAGATTTTTTTTTTTAGAATTTGTTGCTCAGGTTTCTATCTCAATAAGAGACACTTGTGAGCATACTAAAGACAAAGCCACAGTTTAAAAAAAATGCTAATCACAGTGAAGAAAGACAACTTTAAGAGAAAGGAAAGACCAGCAGCAGCTTCAACATATACAGACTGAAGTCCCTGATGAGCTCTCATGCATCTACTGGTGTCTTCATTCCAAGCCAAGTGGAATTTGAAAGCCAAAGAAATACCAAGACCCACTATGAAAGCAGCTCATAGCTCCTAAGGATATTTTATGGGTAGACAGGTTATGTACTGCATAAGGGATTGTAGGCAGTGGATAGCAGAAAGGAAGATATCAGAGAATTTCTTGTTTGTTTCTTTGTTTATGGCTGGGTGTTTTTAAGTTAAGACAACTTTTGGAAGTTAACTGATAACTGAAAAGCAGACTGTTGTCTGCTTCAGTTTCAGGAAGCCATAAGGATAAATTTTCTTTATGGCAATGATAATTCTCTGGTAGAGCAGGGAAAACCCTTTTAGATTTTAATTGAAAGTGAATTCTAGAATATATCTCATGTCGTAGCTTCTCTAACCCTTCAAAGAGACAATATGAACTTCAAGCTGATGATCCCTTCCTCCTATGTGAACAGAGAAATTAATGAGAAAACAAATGTGATTTCCATCATTTTTAGTGCACTACAATGTAATGATTTATAGAGAAATGAAAGATGAGATGTCTATAGTCTAGATAACTAGAATCCTGAAATAGCTGAGATGAGATCAAGTGCAGCAATTTTCCACTGATAAGCTAGAGATGCAAACAAAGGTCTTGGGTTTGGGTCTCTTTGTGGGCTTCAGCTCCTGAGTTCTATCCAGCCAGTGGACAACCTAAAACTGAATAAGGTATTGTGAATATGTATATCATACTCAGTGTAGATTGATTTGTGGTGTCATAAACGAGGGAACAAGCAACAACATGGAAGGTAGCAACTAAAGCCATATGGTTCTTCTATTCTTTGGGTTGTTTTTAGTCCTAGTTTGCTCTTGGGATAAGACTGAAGGCTCATATTAGGATATGCCTTCAGGTGTGTCCCTACACAATAATTCTGCATACATGTTTCCAGCTCTGACCAGCTTTGGTAAGCCTAGAGGTAATAAAGAACTAGTCCCATACCTGCTTTTGAAAGTACACTTGATTGCAGTAGACCTGGAACCTCTTTTCTGCAGGAGGACTTGGAGTTCAGCCATAACCTGGCTTCAGAAGTGCTGTAGGACAGATCTAAATGTCCCAAGAGCAAAACTTCAATTGCAGCTCATGATTTTGTCACTATAAGTTATAAAAACAAAGGTAAAAAATAGGTGTTGATAAATTCTGTCCTTTCAGAATGACAGCTTTTCCCTTATCGTTGCTAAAGATACGGTTTTGCCAAATAGGGTCCTGTCCAAAGAGGCCTCTTGTACTTTCCTGCATCTCTAATAAAGGCAGAGCTTGTCTGTCCTTCTGAGACCTCCACTAGAATTCTCCAAAACCCACCAGAGCAAAAACCCCTCCTTATCAAAGTGAGAAGAAAACAACATGATAGCAAAACAAATTGCTGATCCTAACTCCTCAGAATATATGGAAGGCTACTCCTTATTCCTAGCCCCTGTCCCTTTCTTATAATGCTTGTGATCACTGATTTATTGACAGCTTTTTTTTTTACATGGATCACAATAGATGCTACAATGAAACTGTCTGGGCTTGTTTAGGGATCTGGATATCATTGCTAAAGGATCTGGATCTTATTGCTAAAGGGTCAGGAACTGGTAATAGTATCTTTAGAACGCACTTGGTCACCAAGCATTGTGCTTATTTGGATGATATCAGCTAAATTGTTCTTGTGGCTATTTCCAAGAGTGACTGATTCTGAAAGCCAGCTGAAAGGCTTTATTCAATGTGGCATTTTTTGTTTTTGAAAAACTCATTTTTCACTATTCTGTATGAGACTACACTTTCCAATCCAGTGCTTCAATGTTTTGGGCAGCTCAGGGGCCCTCTCTCCACTGAACTGATGCCATCAAGGCAGATGGAGGAAGCACTCTGTGGCAGGTTTCCTTCCCTTAAAACTCTTCATGACCTTCTCCATGGAATACTGAGCGATGAAAATACTTGTCTTCTCACTCCCTGCTACCATAACTGTTCTTTTAAGGGGTGTTCATGAACTTTTCCTCTCCCTTCCTCTCCTGAGTCACTTTGGGCCTGCAGTTCAATCTTCTATGGAGAAACATTGAATATTAAATATATATATGCAAGGTATGTTTTCTGCACAGGCAAAGTGTCTGCAACCTTGGCTCAGGAATATATTACTTGATTGAATACCTTCACCAACGGCAGTGGTGAAAACTGTGAGAGAGCAGCTTTGGTGGGTGGCTGGCAAACAGCCAGGTTCACCCCACTGCTAGACTGTTAAATCTCTTCTGAAAGGGAGGAGAAAGCTGAGCTGTTTATTCACAGGTGAGGTGAAAAGCCTTGGATTGAATGACCTCCTTTGTGGGAAAAGCCCACAGAAAAAAAAAAACAACTGTAAGAAATCCTCCAGGAAATTCCTAACCACATAATTAATTTGAACCTGGCGCTTAGGATGTGTTCAGCATTTTCCCAGCTTTCCATTGTGTCAGTGGGGATTTGCCTTCCCCAGAACAGGCAGCACATTAGGGACAGGATAGTTGAACCTGCATGGGTGCCTATCTTCTCAAAAAGCCTTGTAGATTTTAATTTGAGACAACATAACTCTTTCAATTTCTGCACGAGGGAAAAAATACCTCATGTGCACCTTGTCTTCCAAGATGACCATTCTCTTTCTCCTTTTTGATTGTACTGTCACAAGGGACATAATATATTCTCACTTCATCACATTCTCTGCAACTAATACTGAAACTCGGGGATGGATTATTGTCTACCTCATGTTGATCCTGCCTACTCTTGAGACACTAATCCTATGGATGAGCATCTCAGTTATCTTTTCTTTAATCAAATACTGCTACTTTTAGCATGGACACCTTGTAACGAAGGTAATGATAGCAGCATTTTAATATTTTTTGAAACAGCACTGGTGAAGGCTTAGAGATTTAAGCTTTACTGCTGATAAAGAATCAAGTGCAATTGTGATAAGGAAGACACAAGGCAAAAAATTCAGGGAAGGGTTTATGACTGATTGTAGGAAAAAACAATACAGGTGGAAGAATCCTTAGGGGGTGTGGGGTTGAGTGGTTACTTTTCTGGAGGGGATATTGCTATTTAGACCCTGTAAAATTTGTACTCTCTTTTAAGTATAGAACAATGTAATGGGTTGTGGGCAAGAATAGAAAGAGGAAAAGCAGATGGTTGTTGGAAAGACAGTCTGGGAAAAGAGGGGGAAATTAAAAGAGAAAAGCGATAATAAAAGTAATAAAGGGACAGTACATTTTCCCTAAAATGCATGAAAGCATACTTTATGCCTTTGTGCCTATTCAAGGGCCTGTGTTTGGAGCAAAAAAGTGCTTGTACGTTTTCTGACACATCTGGAATGCCTTCAGTTATCTGGGCCAGTAGGCAAAATAGATAGTATAAGGTTTATTTAAATTAAAGAAATATGAAGTTTGATGAATTAAATATGAATATAAATAATACACATTGTGCAGTAGCCCTTGAATTTGCTTTGATATGAAATGCAATTTATTTTGCATCCATTTATTTTTTCCCATTAGAGCTGCAGGTTTTTATTCTTCATAACACAGAACCCATTGCAGGAATCATCGGGAGATAGACACGAGGCTTTTAAGTGAGAAGAATATTAGGAAACTGTAATCCTGCTATCTCAATCTATGACTGATTGCTACTAATACCTTATTTCTACTTAAATTTTTCAGCAATCGAATAGACTGAAAGATAGCCATATCAGTGTCACCGTCAAGCTAAATGTTAAGAGGCAACTGATGTTTCTGGACTATGACATTTGTATCAAAGTCAGCACTTCAGGATGACTGCTGATGGAAGAGGTGACACTGCATTTAGCAATGCATGTCTTTCTCCTCATGTAGTCATCAGGTTGCTTTAGTTTTAGTAGTGTCTGTTATTGGTCTCGGAGCTCTGCTCTGCAAGGTGGACTGATTGCAAGGCAAGGGCAAAGAATTATAGCTGTCAGCTGTCAGACGAAGATTTTGGTATTTTTTTTTTTACTTCAATATTCCTTTGACCTCAGACACAGGTCAAAGCTCTCCATTATTTTTTACAGTTCAGAATGTGTCAGTAAAAGAAAAGAAACCCACAGGCTGCAGGTTTTCTTCAAGTAAATCAAAAGCACTAGTAATTGCCTTTCATATTTTATTTCAGAAAAATAGTATATTCATGACTCAGTATGGTGCTGTAGACAAATTAATATTAAGGGAAACATAGAGGAAGCTACAAGAACACTGAGAGAAGAAAGCATCTGGGAAGAGCTTTTTCTTTCTCTAATGAAGAGAAAAAGATGGTAGTGCCTTTAGATGAGGTTCCTAAACAGATGTGTGCAGAGCTGTGCGCAAACTACTTCAAAGCAGGACACAGATGTTGTCTGAATAATTTTCCCAACACTTTTCAATATACGTGCATGGCAAGTGCAGAGTTGCTGTAGTTATCGCTGCCAGTGGTGATGCCAGGAATATTCAGTCTGGAAATTTCTGACTCCAAACTGAGACTGATATCCAGGAATGAGGGGAATACTACTACTCTTTAAGGTAACATTGTGCCTTTTACCTTTTGGTATATCTTATATTCATACAAGGCAATTGACTAAATACTGACCAAGCCAGAAGCCTTGGAGGGATTGAGCTGTATCTCAACTCTTAACATGAAGGCTTATCAGAGCAAATAATTCTACTCAAGTTTGGATTAAATTTCTCTGCATCAGCATTTCAACTATGTATTTTTACAGACATGAACCATCTAGATGAAAGTCATTTATTCTGTATAGTGTGTCTTCCAAAAGAAGAGACTTGAAGCTTTTATAATTAATTAAGTTTCCCAGTTGCTCCAAGGGATATATTGTGTGGAGTCAGGATGCATGTGTATGTAGTGATTACAAAGATGCTTTGAGCAGGAAAAGCTGCACAGATCCACAACTAGATGCAAATATCAATTATGCTTTTTGCCTGCCCTCCCCCAGCATTTCTCTATACACTTCGAACTCATAACTTCAATATTTGCTATTCATATCTGCAAAAAAAGACATCTAAAAAAAATCCTTACCTCAGCAAAAACTCAAAGAGTACACTAAGTCCATGAAAAAAAAAGCAGTCTTGGGTATGGAGAAGTCAAGTACAGTATGCCATTTTCTTCATATGCAAAAAAAGTCTTTGTTCCACATTGTGTATCTTTGTTCATAGCCATTTTAATTGTCCTCCAGTCACACTGGCTTCTCATTAAAGAGGTCCTCCTCCCTCAATCATTCAGTCTTTTGAGCACTCAGCATAGGTACTGTGTTACCTGAGCCCCTGATTCTCTTTGCACTTAATCCCTCTAATGAAGTGCTGAGTGAATCTCTTGTCCCAAGTAACAAGTGAAAGGAAAAAAAGGAGATAGCCTCAAGTTGCACCAGAAGAGGTTTAGAATGGATATTAGGATAAATTTCTTCAACAAAATGATTCTGTGGCATTCACATTCTCTGAACAGAGAGTCATAATTTTCTCTTATAGGATTTTTCCTGGAGAAGCACAGAGAAGAAGAGAAAACAATTCTTATCTCTACTTGCTGCTCCTGTTGTTTTTGCACATGTGGAATGTGTTAGGAAGA
>JAYDZK010000056.1:50788350-50802794 GCA_034509185.1 Euphonia xanthogaster | reverse complement strand
GAAGAGAAAACAATTCTTATCTCTACTTGCTGCTCCTGTTGTTTTTGCACATGTGGAATGTGTTAGGAAGATTGTTTACCTGAAGTGATTTGTCAATTGGATTCTACTGAGGATTGTTTTGATTCCTTGGACAGTTGGGTCAAAGCTGTGTCCTGGCTGTCTGGAGAGAGTCACAGGTTTTTCTTTAGTCATAGGTTTTTCTTTAGTATGTATCTTTTGTATAGTATAGTATAGTATAGTATAGTATAGTATAGTATAGTATAGTATAGTATAGTATAGTATAGTATCTCTTTAATATAGTATAGTATCTCTTTAATATGATATCGTTTTAATAAGCAATTGTTCAGCCTTCTGAATCATGGAGTCAGATGCCAATCATTCCCTGCATCGGGGTCAGCCCTGAATACTTTGTCAAGTGTTGGAACAGTTTGTCCAGGGAAGTGGTCAAGTCACCATCAATGGAGGTATTTAGAAGGCATGAAGATGTGGTGCTTAGTGACGTGGTTTAGTGATGGGTTTAATAGAGCTGGGATAACAGTTTGACTTAAAGATCTTAAAGGTCCTTTCCAGCCTAAATGATTCTACGATTCTACCTAGAAACTTGTGCATCTGCATCGTTGCTTCTGGATGACCAAACTCTTGTCTTTAATCTACATCATCTGAACTACAGCAGACAGATTATTCATACATCCTACAGTAAATTGTTCCATTGATCACAATGATCTGAAGTTATTCCTGATTTCCAATGTATATTTTTCTAGTTTTAGTCAGTATCATGGTTTTGATGTCTAGAGAAGCTACCTGGAACAGAGGCTAGACAGTGTTAAAGGAATAAAGAGGGTATTTATTAAAACACCTTCAAAGGATACACCTTGGGCAGTACAAGCGCCCAGGCATGGCTCTACCCAAGATGGACTTAAGACAGATGGAAGATGGATGACTGGTCACAAGTTTTACACTTTTATAAGTTTTGGTCTATTTACATATTGGGGTTAGTTGTCCAATTACAGCTTCAGGTTATAAAGTCCCATTTTCCCAGATTGCTTCCTTCAATTCGCTGTTGTTTACACTTTTTGGGCTCGAAGCTGCAATTGGTGTCCTTGGTTCTCAGGCTGGAAAAGGATTGTTTTTTCTAACTAAATTGTGAAACTCTTTATAGGAAGTTCAGAGTTACACTAAGGCAGTACAGAATCTGAAAAACATGAAAGCTAAAACTTAAGGCATCAGTTTAAGCCCAGCCAGCAACCAAACCCCAAGCAGCTGCTCTCACACTCACCCCAGTGGAATGGTGGAGAGAATCAAAGGGAGAAAACTCATGGGTTCAGATAAAGACTATTTAATAGGTAAAGCAAAAGCTGCACATGCAAGCAAAGCAAAGCAAAGCAAGGAATCCATTCACCACTTCCCATGGGCAGGCAGGTGTTCAGCCACTCCCAGGAAAGCAGGGCTCCAGAACACATAATGGTGACTTAGGAAGACAAACACAAAAATCACTCCAAATGTCCGCTTCTTCTTTCTTCTTCCCTCAGCTCTACATGCTGACCATGATGCCACATGGTATGGAATATCCCTTTGGTCGGTTTGGGTTAGGTGTTCCAGATGTGTTCCAGTTGTGTTGCAGTTCTTGTGTACCCCCAGCCTCCTCACTGGTGGGGTGAAGCAGAAAAGTCCTTGAGTCTGGTAAGCACTGCTCAGCAGTAACTAAAACACCCCTGAATCATCATCACCATTTTCAGCACAAATCCAAAACACAGCACCATTAACAGCTACTGTGAAGAAAATTATTTCTAAACCAGCACAGACAGGTATTTGGATATATGGCTTTACTTCTTAGTGTCAGAACACTTCCCCATTCTCCCAATAGGTAGTTTTAGGTCATGATATAGCAACTCTTCTGATTGTGCAGGTACAATGAACATATTTAAGTCTTTTGCTAGAAGGCAACATATACTCTCATTGAAAGAGACTTGCATTTTTTCTTTGAATCTCTTTCAATTTGTCAACAGATAGTCACAGAGTGTTCTTGAATAGTGGAAGTGACAGGCTGTGATTGCTAACTCTTGGGTTGTGTTGCATGTGCCTGAAGCCTCAGTATGTCTGTTTTGGCAGACAAATAGTTTCATCCTTCCTTTTGTCATGCTGATGACTGATAAGAAATAATGCATTTGGTTTAGTGGCAGCTGTTTGCTCTTTTGATGAGCAAGGCTACTAAATTTAGCACCTTTTGGCACAGTTTGAATTTGTTCTCATCCAGTCTAAAGTAAATGAAATAGAACTGGTAATTTCAATCTTGTATTTCTTTGACCTGCAACCTCCCATTATTGCAGTCATATCTCAAAATAAGTTAATATCTTTTTGGTAAAATGGTAGTCTGACCACTTTAAGACAAGTGTCAAGGCTTAATTTTACCATTTCTTTATTGCATTCCACTTAGAAAATTATAAATGTGAAGAGCAAAAATGAAATTGAGTAAGAACATATGCCTTATTTGTTAGTGGAAAAAATAAGTGATTTAAACTCTCAACCTTTTTCACCTTTGAAACAGCAATCAACTACTTCTTTCCACACCCAAGGTTCATGAACACACCCATACACACATACACACACCCACATGGATTGTGTTGCCCAATTTGAAGGATCTCTACCACTTCAGCCAAGAGATAAGATACTCAACCTTCCCAGGGGACTGCTCCCAGCATCCACAACCCTTGCAAAGGATCTGGGTCTAGTCAGACCAACCATGCCTGGAAAATAACAGCACAGGCCAAGGCTTGCCAGGGAATATCCTGCTTGACCACTTATTGTCATAGCCATGCTCTACATCTTGAGTATTTCTGGGCATATTTAGAACACTAGATGTAGCCCTAATACAACAGCAAGTAGAGTTTCTTGAACACAGTCAAGATTCAAGCAGAAAAAAATTAAGAGGGAATGCTGACACTTCTTGCATTCTGAAGCATGTAATTTCTCCTTTGGGAAGTAGGGCATAAAAGCATTGAGTACCTTCATTCCACCTATGGAAAATTAAGGTATTAGGTGACTAAAGGCCATGCTGGGGCAAGATCCATGTGGCCCATGAAAGGCTTCAAGGTTCTTAGGGCATTTTCTTTACCCTTTCTTACTCCTTCCATGCAAATGAAATTAATTTATTTGTTGAATGAAGAAACACAACTAATCACAGCTATTAAAAATGGATTAACATAGGCATGCTCTCTTTACAGTGTTAAAAATGGATGGGACTCTGAAGTCCTCCAGAGCATGAAAATAAAATGTCAAGACTTGAAATTTTACCTCAGATCCAGTTACAGAAAGGAAGCACCAATATTTCAAGGTGCTTTGCAGAACTTCTGGGTAACAGGCAAACACCTGTCACTTAAATTTTGATGCTTTAATATTATGCTCTTGAAAGAATCAACTCTACTCACAAATCTTCAGGAGACTCCCTTTATCCTTCTGAGATCTTTGATCAGTCATGAAATACTGAAGAGCAGCACCATCAGAATAATTCTTGTGGGATGTCTAATTCCAGGCTCCATTGAAATTAATATAAATTCATGTCTCCCCTCTAAAGTGGCTGTCAAGTTCATTGGCAAAGACAGATGAAACTTGCATTGCTTATGTTTATATGGCATTGTATAGGATAAAGTTTCACACATCCGAACATGAGATCTTCATTTGGGAAAGAAAGGAATGTGTTCCCTGCCAAATGATTCCTCTTCAGTGCAAGTCTCGACTTTTATAGGAGAAGACCACTTTGATTTGCTGAGTATGTAAATCACTGTAAGTTATTCTGTCAGTTGTTTTGACTATCTCATTCCATTTCCATTTAGTGCAAGATCAAGATAACAACCTTTTTATTTTGTGAAGGCCACTGAGCAATTTTTAAAGGGAAATGGTCTTCTGTTTGCTGTCAGACTGACCAAGAAGACAATCAAAGCTTACAGTGTGAAAGCAAAAGACTTCATGGACACATTTCTATTCAGTCCTCTTTTAATAGCACCAGGAAGCCTTTTAGCTGGATTTCAGAGTGACCAACTGAGTTGATTTTTCAAAATTGTTTTTCCTTTCCCTATGGGTAAGGAAAGACAATCGTGTTCAGTAACCTGATAGTCACATCGGAGTCCTGGGTTCAGATTCAAGTTGTATTTTAAATTTGTTACAACTTGAGTCAGTAGATCTCTTCTCATTTGTGCTGCTGTTCCTTCTTCTGTAAGTCAGGCAGGTAAGGAGTGCTTATCAAACTAAACAGTATGAGGGAGAATTAAAGCTAGCTAGTTAGTGCACACTGTTTTGGTATTTCACTTTTTTGAGGCTACTGTTATTTATTTTACATATCCACACATATTGGGTGTCCAATGTGCCTCATAAAACTGTCACATTTCTGGCCAACAAAACTTGCAGAGAAAAATGAGAAGTGATGACTTTGTTTTCACTTGGTACAAAGAAGGAAAACACTGTAAGACTTGTTGAACAAAAGACAATATGGGAGCTGTCTTCATGAATACTGAGAACTTTGAAAGTGCTTTTTTTTACCCTTTCCCTCTTGCCTCAGTAAAGAAATTTAGGAAAAAGTGGAACATATTTTGAACCTGTTACAGTAGTTGTTTTCAGGGTTACACCTTTAATGGGGCTATTAGAAAGCATGTGGCTAAACAGATTTATCTAGCTTGTTCTGGGGTTTACATCCCCTACTTTAGTGGGTCATGTGTGCTGTCAATAACCTCAGTTGGGAAAATGGGCATTTGTCTGGAAAGTGAAATAATTTCTTTGACCTGATACAGTTATTTTATGCTTGACCATCACTCAGTCAATTCTACCAGCATGGAGTTATTGTGATTATGCTTGTCATTGAAGGTGAGTAAGTGGAGTAGGGTTTACCATGCCAGAGGGAAAGTGGGGCTCTAAGAGGAGAGGGTACAGCCAGAAGATGACACCTTTCCAATATTTAAAAATATCCCAGATTATCTGAAAGTTAAAACTAATTTCTCTGCTCTACATATTTGAACACCAAAACTTGGAAGAGATTTTTATCTCTAGAGTGCATTTTGGAGTTACTGGATCATCATGGTTAGCTGACAAGGGGTGAAGAAGTGGGGGAGTTGATTAGTGAGGTCACCCAGGGAGAAGGAAGGAAAGCCAGAAAGAAGCTGGCTGTTTGGTGAGATGGAGGAGTGTGTTTTATAAAGCCAATTTGCAACAATGGATGCCTGTGAGAGATGCAGTAAATGTGCTGTTGTTTTTCTACACATATGAGGCTTATCTCCCTCCTGCTGTCTTTGGAAACAGTTTTGTAGGCAGGAATAAGGTAAAAACACTCTGTATCTTACTTCAGCACAGGAAGCTGATTTTCTCCTTGATGGCATTGAAAGTTCATTATGCATTCAGCTTTATACTCTCAGAGCATGCATAAGTGAAATGACAAATTCACCACAACCACTGGGTATGAATAAGGTCTGGATAATGGTGTACAATCCCTCTAGTTCTGCAGCTGGCATAAGAAAAGAGGGACTTCACTGCATGCTACCATTAGAGAAAATTTAACTTCCAAACCCAAGGTGGGCCAGCTTAGATTTTTACCATTTTATCAGCCTTCTTCTTGTTTCTTCTTTCTAGCCCTCACATGTTGGAAGGTGTACAAGTAACTACTGGTAGAAGTATGGACCAGAAAACAGATTACTTAGGGTGGAAATTAAAATGGAGAAGGCAGTTTTTGATACTTCCTAACTACTTTGGACATTTTTTTTTTTTTTTGGGACAAAACCATGAAAACAGAATGTAGCTGTAGATTTGAATTTTGAAACTAATGTTTAGAACTTGTACCTCCTGGGGTTTTTGTCTATTTTTGCCAAGGATCGCTTCTGTGATGTGTGGGCTATATTTTTAGTTTTAAACTCCCAAGTGATTAATTGAATGGTCACAGTCCTTGCCTCTGCCCTCAGTTCTCCAGGTGTCTGCTCCTTGAATGCTAGAAGACTTCTTGTTAGCAGGCAGAGACAAATGCCCGACAAGGACCACAGCAAATGAGCACTGTAGCATACATGGATCATCTGTGTAGTTAACACTTGCTAGAGGAATAGACTAGAGATGAATGACTTAGCAAGAGGTTGGAAAACCTACTGCTGAGTATAAACTATAGTCCTTTCAACTTCTTCTACAACTTTTAAGGAAAAAAGGCCAATGTTTTAAAGTTATTCTTTCAATTTGTGATCAGTTACAGAAGAAGCTGGGAGAGGCCAGCATACTGTGAGAAAAATTGTGGTGAAGATCTAAGCCTAGTCCTGTATTGAAAGCTGATGTTACAGATAAACAGTTACAGCTGATGTTCTAACTGATAGTGAGTGAGAGCACTTATAAAGCAAAGCCCCCTTTCTGTATTACAACCTCCTCTGAATTTAACTCTCTTTTGAATGCTCTTTGTTCTGTAGCTATAGTTGCCATGCTGAACTCTACAGTCTAACTCTGAAAATTTTGGGAGGCTTCTTGCATCCCCTGCTAAACTATAAATGAACTAAAATGTCGGTCAGTCTAATTTGAAATTATGCCTGTATAAAAAGTTGTTGCCTGCTGGATGAAACAACCTAAATGACTGCTTTGGTACACTCCTGGATAGACTCTGAACTGTGCCTCTAATACCACATGTTGTTTGAGATTTTATGCTAATCTTCACATATTTAGCATGATAGCTAATGCTTTCTCCAAGGGTCAGCACTAAAGAACTTTAATGTTTCCAAGTCCAAACTTATAGAAGAGCATTGCTATCTTGAAAGAAAACATTGTAGGACCATAATGAAATAACTTGTGGTGTAACATTCTTCTCTATTTAAGTTTAGATTTTTGTGGGAGAAGATATTTGAAAACACTACCTTCCACCAACCTCCCATAGCCCCAACAGAATAAATCATTCAAACATGCAGCAAATAGGAAGAACTAAAAAGCTATTATTTTATCAAAGTATCTTTTTTCCCATTTCTCTCAGACAATGGTGTTAGAAAGAGATGGCAGAAAGGGAAGGCTGTATCCTAACCTGAGGCTTTATTTATGCTTATTGATGTGCTATTTGCCACATAAATTGTGCCCCTAATTTCTAAAAGATACATCCCCACTGAGAAAAGCAGAATTCACTCCATCATTTGCTTCTATGAACAATTTATATTAGCCAAAGCAAGTCCTTTTTTTTCTCTTCTTCATACCCTCTATTATTTCCTGGCTCTCCCAAACACAGCTTCTGAAATGCTAACTCATATTCCCCAGCATGAGTCTATCTTTCCTTTTTTGCCTGGAAGTACTTTGAACTAGTGTGGGCAGGACCTTGAGCAACCTGATCAAAGATGGTCCTGCTTTAAGTACAGACTGGAACCAGATGACCTCTGGAAGTCTCTTCAAATGTAAGTTATTCTGTGATTCTAGTAACATTATTAATTAGACTGTGGTTTGGCATTTAGAGTAACTTAACTATGGTCAGCTATGATCAGTGCAGGAAAACTCTGACCCCAGGTGTGCATGACACAGTCCAGCTTCCACCTTTCAGACCTGGACCTCACATGTAAATCTTTTACCTTTTGAAAAATCAGCTCTTGAACTGTCTCAGTGAATTCACAAATAAAACCTAGCTCTCAAAAACCAGCCCTTGCTGCAACTGGTACCAACTCAGAAAGAGTATCTCCACACTGATTTTCTTCATGTTCTCTTCTTCATTGGGGATTGTCAGAAAGAAGACAGAAAACTTGTGAAAAATGTCTACACTTTTTGAACCTGCTTGTAAAAACGCCCACACCAGAAAGGTGCTGCTTTATAATGTGTCGTGTTTGTTCTAGCTCCTAACAGCTTTGGAAATAGGCAATCCATTGTATAGATTTCAAGTCTGCATTAGAAATCAGAGTGGGATGTTGGCAATGGGTTCCAGACCTGCTTACACTGTTAAGCCACTGGCTGCTCATAAGAAGATGAAAGATAAGTCTGATATGGAAGCATTGGCATTGACTTCCATTCCAGGGAGAGAAATCATGTCTGGGCCTCCTGCATCTTTCCCATGCCATGAAAAGGAGCAGCATGCTGGCAAACCACTGTGTTTCTCATACTTTGGAAGAAGAACACACTTCTAAGTCTGTGCTCTACTTCACACCTTATTTTCTCTTCTCCTAACTTAGTCACATTCTGTTTTTCTTCCTGCTGTCACCTAAAGGCCTTCCAACTGTGGCTGGGACTCAGGTAGCTGCTATATGCATAGCAAGATATACAAGAAGAGGTGAAGCATGCAAGAAGCTTTCAGAGATGGTGTAATCATGTAGGTCTGCCTGAAAGAAAAGCAATGCTGTTCATTAACTGATCCACAAATCAGGTCTGAGGAGTTTCCTCCAGTAATTGATACTCTTCAGACCAGACAAAGGGAACACAGAACACTCTGGATAAAAGTGAGAAAGCTTCTTCTCTAACGCTATGCAGACTGTGGCATATGATGCACAGTGCCTTACAGGAAGAGAGGTGGTCACTGAATTGGTCCATTGCAGAGGGAACAAGCTGAAGTAGTATTGCTCTGAACACCCTACCTGGAAAAGCCTGCAGCTGGAGTCATCCCCTGAAATGTGACCTGGTTTTATGTTACAGTGCTGGCTGGCACAGGCCAAAATCATGTCAACATGTATTCTGCATTAAAGGACTAGTAATAATGTGCAAGAACTTACATTTGTGCCCTAACACAATCAAATAATAGAGCACAACTTGCAATAAATCGAAATAAACATTCTACCAGGCCCTCTTGCCATATCCAAACAAAGAAACAAATCTGCTGTGGTTAAACTATAATGCTGTTTCTAAAGATTTCTTTTGGCTAAGGTTTTTACTCTCAGAGGTCTAAAGAAGAAAGTTACTCCAGCCAGCTGTAATCTCTCCTGTTGCAGGCAGCTCAACCCTGCCTCATTTTTTTTTCCTGAATTACTAATCCTGACAAGATAGCTTTCCTAGGCCTGTTGTCTCCAGCATTTTCTGCATGAATGGCTCATTTTTGCTTGCTGATAAATTTGTTCTATGTTGCAAGGGGGGGCATTGTGAGAAAAGAGAATATCCATAGACAAAGACATGAACTATAGTGTTTTCTTGGCTTTAATCCAAATGGATGAGGCTATTGGAAACCCTTCTCTGAATAATCAGTTACCAGATGACTATCAGTGCCTGCAGCTAGGTCACTGCTGGAAAAAATCACAGAGACATCTCCAGCTTGCTGTGTAAAAGGTATTGAAGACAGTTCAGGCTGAAATCTTCTATTCTCAATGTCTCTAAATACCAGGCACAGGAACTCCACTCTTGCAGTTAAGAAGTGACCCATCTTAGGGGAAAGACAGGACTTCAAGTACTTATTTGCAGCTCCAACTTTGATTCTACTGTTTGGATAGTAGGGAGTTAAATGACATTTGCTCAGATGCGTGAAGGGCAGCTTATCTTGACAGGATATGTCTGTGATATCTAGGAAATGCAGTGTTGATCTGATTTTGCTTTTTAACAGGATGGAGAAAAAGATAGACAATGGATCATAAATATATCCTTTGTTTTATTTTGTTTCCTTTCAAGAGAAACTCTTTGATCATAAAGTGGTGATTCCTGCAAGGCAGAAGCAGAAAAAAAGTTGGGTTTTTTTGCCTTTCGATAGGCTGTATTGAACTGGAAAAGTTGACAAGTTTTGGGATTTGGTCTGTTTGTTGGGTTTCTTTTCTTTTTGTTGAGAAATGTGTTCTGTCACCATTGTGGGAACTGAGCTGCTGAAAAGCAAGTATTAGAAATCAGGGTAATGGGGCATAACCATTTTTGCTGTGCTGGTTGAAGCTCTGAAGAAAGGCTAGAAATGAACACCAATTTATGGAGGAATTTCACTTGACCTCTTTGCTTGAGTACTTTGTGACTTGAGCTCGATTTCCTTCAGCCTTAAATATGTTTTATGACATGGATATTTTTCCTTTTTCCATGGCACAAAATAGCTCTTTCTTACAAGAAGTTAGTTGCCTAGGATGAAGTCAGTTGAAAAAAAAATCATCCTGAGAACAGGTTGCATTTTCTGTCTTCTTTCCATGTAAGTTCAGTGAATTATTTGTGGCAAGTTGTTGCTGTTGCACAGCAACACTTTCACACACAAAACAGCAACAAATTCTACATAAATATAATGCTAATAAACAAGGAGTAAAGAAAACTAATAGGTGACCAAGTTTACTTTGTAGAAGAAGTTGCCTTTCTGGTTGTATTTTGTTGCTGTCTAATTCTTTATCATGCCATGTCAACCACATTTTAAAATCCTTTTAATTTAAGTATGGAATGTAACTGTAGACATAACTTTGTTATTCCCTCCCTAAAGGTGCACAGCAGCACCATCCTGGTACTCCAGCTACCATCTCAGAATGTGTTTGAATCTTGATTAACATCAGATAGCTGGAAATACCAAGAGCAGCTTGTCTGTGACAGGGATGGGTGAGTGTCTTGTACAGACATCGGGCCATGATGTCGGTCCACACATGCCTCCAGTTACGGTCCTGATCACTGCAGAGTACTTGCACACTTGATAAAATTATAAGCAATGTCAGAAACCATCAGGCGATACTTAAATCCTTTGTCTCCTTCTAGAGAACTTGTGCATTTGGCTGTCTGACAATGACCTCAAGTCAGAACTGTCGCAGTCCATCTGTAGTGCACCCATGGCGGTCAAATAATTTCCTAGCCACTGATCCTTCACCAGCGACCTTGTATGGCTTCTACTTAGTAGCAGGAGAGCAGCAGTCCCACCCTCTTCCAAAACATGCACTTCTCAGTTTCCTCCTGAGCCTAAGTGTGAGATTAGATTGTATGCCTGGCATTTCCTATGCTTCTCTTGTTGGCATGGACCAATGACTAGAACCTTTATTTATCCTTCTCTTTTTTTCTTTTGTGACTTGTTTTCCTCTGATGCTATATTTACATCTTCCTCAGAGCAATTATGGTCACTACAAAAGCAGTATCTGTCCCTGTAATAGGACAACCCTGTAAAAAATCTGAGTCATGTGTTCCTGGCCTGTGCTGTTCCATGGGACTGTCATGTTCCATATGCAGAATGAAGCATTTTCCTTTACTAAACTTCAGGAAACTTCTGTCTGACCATTCCTCCAGTTTATCAAGAATGACAACTCTGCAGTCTAGTGTTTCAAGTGCTGTACACAATTCACCATCATCTGCAAACTCAGCAAAAATTTATTCTGACCCATTACTGGGGTGATTAATGAAAATACTACAAAGTATCTGCCCTGCTATTGACCCTCACAGCTGGTAACTGACAGTCAACTGCTCAAAACTGTTCAGTTTTGAACAGCTGACACCTAAAGTGAACTCAGCAGTCTGGGTAGTTTCTCCCACATTAAGTCATGCATTAAAACCATATTTCTCTATAAAGATGGTATTTCAAACTGTCAAATGTCTCACTAAAGTCAAGGTGAGCAACCAGTAGTTCTCTCCCCTCATCCATAATCAAAGAAAGCAACCAGTTTTGTTTGGACAGCTTGTCCTTGGTAAATCTGTGCTGGCTGTTCCCAGGGACCTTGTCCCTATTTCTGAGCATACCTTCCAGAATGGTCTTCTCCATAATTTTTTCAGAGACTGAGGACAGACCTGCAGTTCCAGGTATCCAAAAAAAAAATCTTCTTTCCTTTCTGTAATCTTAAGGAACTTCTTAGATCACTGTGACCTCTCAAAGAGATAGAGAGTAGCCTGCTCAGCAGCCTTGGAAGTACCCCATCAGGATCCACAGACTGGGTATGTTTACTTTGCTTAAGGGGTCCTTATCTCAGTCTTCCTCTGCTATGATTAATGTTATTTCCCCACCTTCCTTCCCAGTCTCTGCCCTTGGCACAATTGTCTGGGAAGTCTCAGGGAAAAAATCTGAGAGTAAAATGGGGCTCTCCAGATACAATGACCATTTCAATTTCAATTTTAGGCACAATTTCCATCACCTTCCCCATCCTCCATACATGCTGCTCTTCTGTATTCTTCCTGTATTGTTTGACCCTATTTTCACCTTCTGAATGCTTCCTTTTCTGGTTTGGGCTCAGTCAGAAATTCCCACTGCAGCCAGGCCACCCTCCTGACACACTTGTTCATTTCCTGTGAATTGGAATGAACCAGTCTTGGGCTTCAAGAAGCTGTCTTGGAAGACCAGCCAACTGTGCCAGGGCCCTTTGCCTTGGAATGCTGCCTCCCAGGGAATCCTTGTGTCAGTTCTCTGAACAAGCTGAACTTTGCTTTCATGTAGAGCAGGTTGGTGATGTTGCTGCTGGCTCTCATTTATTAGGACCTTGGATTCTACCATACTATAATCACTGCAGCTTTCATCATACAACTGCTTTTTTTTTCCTGATCATTTTTGCTCTACCCATCTTTTCTGTTGGCTTGTCCAACATATCCATGAATAAATTATCCTTACCAGTTCTGGAAATTTCTGGATTGTTTGTGTCCAGCCATGTTCCTCTCCAAGCATGCGCTGCATTGCTACCCAGATAGTGAGCCCCTGCCTGCATTGTTCCAAGAGGCTTTTTGCTTGCTGGATGCAGCGCTTTGCAATGGTCCCCACTGGCTTATTCCTCCACCCTACATTATCACTTCTGAAAAGCAAATGCTTTTGCTTCAGAGGTACATGGAATGCTCTATTAGCCATGGCTACTGCCTTCCTTCACATGCACACATACCCTGCTGTCAGTCTCCCTCCAAAAAAGTTGAAATGGAGATAATAGTAAAGCAATTCCCTATTTTCTGATTACATATGACCTCATTAGCACATTTCTTCTTGCAAAAGAAAATTCTCTTCAGACAAAGAAATCTTGTTCTGGAACAATTAAGTCATTATTTTATTTTAAAAAGCAGTGTAGGGAAGGGGATTTAATTTTAGGAATTTTTTACTATTCAGTTTTTTCTGAGTGAAAAAGAAAAGAAAAACGGCAAAATTACCAAAAAAATAGAACAAGAAGAAAAATTGCTGTATTTCAAAGCCAGCAAAAATTAGACTAAGCCAAATGGAAATCATAATTCTTCTATTTCCCTGGTTGCTCAGACATGGGCAATAGGCTTGGCAAAGCATCAAGAAGAACAGGGGCCAAGCTGTGGTGTGTTTAGAAGAATCTAAAGGCTGTTCAGAAGATTTCAGCACACCTCAGAGGAGAAAAGTCAGAAGTTTATCTGCAGCTTATTCCTTACAAGGAGGATAAAGGTGAGCAAAACTCATACAATACAGACCCTTTTTCAGCTTTGGAAGGGAAGCTAAGGCAATAGGGAAGTCTGGCTAGGTACTTTGCTTCTTTTGAGATCGCATAGTGTGCTTTAAGCCAGAAGTACATGGCAAAATTCAAAGCATGAGCAGGACAACGAGCTTTAAAAGCTGTAAAATGTGGGGTCAGGCAGGTGACAGTGAAACACAGAGCATGTAATAGCACGCAAAACAAAAGTCAGAAAACACACTGTGAATACAATTCTCTTCCAGAAGGTGCCTGCCAGAAATTATATTGGCAAAAATTGCCAGGTCTTTCATAGTTCTTGCATGCTTCCAGCAGAGGAGCTGACAGGCCCAGAAAGTTAACGTATTTCACATTCTTTTTAGAGAAACCCCAGGCTGAGAACTTTGCTATCAAGAGGATCTGAATCCCAGGGCTGCATTACTGATGTAGCTTTAGCTGCCGGAGTTGAGGGCCAGTATTTTAGTGTCATATACCATCCTTCCACTATTTCCAAGGTTATTTCACAATGGAATCGCATTGTATTTGTTCACACTTCTCATGAAAGTGTGCTGCAAATATCAAAGGGCACAGAAATTATCCAGTGTCAGGAAAAAACAAACTTACACAGTGGGAATCTTAAGGAGGTAAGCAACTGTTCCCCAGAGAAAGCAAAGGTCTAGAAGCAGCTTTTGACTTGGGAAATCCCTGCAAACCTTGTTGCACAAAACGGAAGCTATATACTGAGGGAAGGAAAATGGTTTACCCAGTTTCTCTGTTCTTTCCTTCACATGCCACAGGATGACAGTGAGTCCCTGTGGGTTAGTCAATGACATATGCCTAGGATCATTGCATAAGGGCATTCATGCATGTAAAGTTCTCATGACGGAGCTAAGTAGAAAGCATCCTATGAAACAGATTCACTTTGGAGGTTGAAAATAACCTTGGCATTTTCTAGCAATGAGGTCACCTAAACATTAAAGTAGCTTACTGAGCAAAGAAGTTGGATTGCCTTTGCTTGGGCTCTTTCAAGTCAGATTTGATACATTTCAGAAAGATGTTCTATTTGTTTGGGTTTTTTTTCCTAACTGACTTTGAGGTGAGAAAATTAATTTCTCAATATTTCAGAGGTCAGAATAATTGGTCAAGGGAGTAGCACTTCAGTGCTTAAAGGATGGGAACTTAAGGTCCATGACAGCTCATTTAGATTTTTTTTTTTAAAGATCGGAAGAG
>JAYDZK010000056.1:50763277-50773621 GCA_034509185.1 Euphonia xanthogaster | reverse complement strand
CGGAAGGAAGGAAGTGGCGGAAGGAAGGAAGTGGCGGAAGGAAGGAAGGGCGGAAGGAAGTGCGGAAGGAAGTGCGGAAGGAAGGAAGTGCGGAAGGAAGGAAGGAAGTGCGGAAGGAAGTGCGGAAGGAAGGAAGGAAGTGCGGAAGGAAGTGCGGAAGGAAGTGCGGAAGGAAGTGCGGAAGTGCGGAAGTGCGGAAGTGCGGAAGTGCGGAAGTGCGGAAGGAAGGAAGGAAGGAAGGAAGGAAGGAAGGAAGGAAGTGCGGAAGGAAGGAAGGAAGGAAGGAAGGAAGGAAGGAAGGAAGGAAGGAAGGAAGGAAGGGGACAGGGAGAGAGTGACAGGGCTTATGTAGAAACATATCACCCTTCTTTGGGTCCCAACAACATCTCATTGCTCTTCTCCATCTGGTCTACTGCATGGTGAGGGTCCTCATTACTTTGGCCATGCCAACTTGCATAGAACGTGGTGCATAATACTCATTTTAGACAGGTAAGCGCACCAGATACCTCCCTTGTGGGGGGCCAGTTTGACCCTGTCCCTTGCAACACTGTGGGTCTGTTGCCTTGTGCTGCTGTGCTCTGCCACAGGGTCTGAGGGCCCCTTTTGGGGAGGCCTTTGATGGGCCATGACACCCCCCTGTCCTACATGTGAATGCAGGTTCTCCTGGAGTGAAGGTGCCCCACAGCTGAGCTGGACTGCACAGCAGACGATGGACTGCCTCTCACTAGAGGCTTTTTCAACACACACCCGAAGCCTCTCTCCCCTCCACCCTTTGGTGGAGGAGTGCTGCAATGGCCTTGTCATGCCTTTTGCAGCTGCAGTGTCCCTGGAGCTCTGGGCTTTCTGGTCTTCTCAGTCCTAACCCTAAGCATAACCCTAATCCTAAGCAGAGCAGTAAAATCAGCTTTTTGCTTAGATGGCCAGTACATGGATTGTGCCACGAAGAAAGGTGGGGAGGGAGCAATAACTGGGTAGTGGGATGTTCTTTTTTTCTAAATGAAATGGACTGAAACCTGCCAAAATGATACACACTGGAATCTCAAAATCAGGGAGCAAAGTGAAATGAAGAGACAGGCAAAGAAAATTATTACCTGTAATTGAAAAAAATATATATATATATAAAATTCTGAATCAAAGTGAAAATAATAAAATGGCATGGCATGACATGAAGTGCAGGGAAATGGACCAAAGCTTGCCAAATTGGT
Source organism: Euphonia xanthogaster (assembly GCA_034509185.1). Classification (NCBI taxonomy): domain Eukaryota; kingdom Metazoa; phylum Chordata; class Aves; order Passeriformes; family Fringillidae; genus Euphonia; species Euphonia xanthogaster. Next base: position 50,772,416 of record JAYDZK010000056.1, on the reverse strand, counting down.
ACTCATTGAAATCACAAGTTTTCATTTCCGTTCATGAAATGAAGAATTTGCTTTCATGAAAGGAAGTGAAATCTTGAAGTCAGAGAACAGTATCAGTTTGGCGAGGTTTGGTCTATTTCCCTGCTGCACTTCACACCATCCCATGCCATTTTATTGTTTGCACTTGATTTCAGAATTGTAGTTTTTTAATGACATTTTATTTCATCAATTTCTTCTCCTGTCTCTTTGTTTTACTTCATTCCCTGATTTCAAGATTTCAGTGAGTATAATTTTGGTCCTTTTCACTTCACCTCATTTCATCCCAATCCATGTCATTGCATTCTCTTCATTTCCAAAGTTTTTATTTTTTTCCCACTCCATTTGATTTCATCATGTCTCCTTTCCAGAGTGTTTGTTAGACTTTTTTCTCCAATTTCACTATTTAATTTCTTTTCCTATGAGGAACCTATTTACAAGCATCAGCCATTCAAAGTACTGCAATTTACATAGAGGTAATACAGTTACTTTTCACTGTATCAAAAACTCTGTTCATTCTGGTCAGGCATGTTGCCCACTGCCTGCCTTCAATTCACCATGCCAGATACACAGAATCAACTCCCTCATCCATTTAATCAGCAATGAATCTCCTCCATATTACAGAGGAGCCAACACATCACCCCAGGTTCCACCTTCAGTCTTAGATGACAGAAGATGGTATGACCGAAAAGGGCCATGAGATAGATAAAATGTAGACCTTCTAGGCTGAGACATTGATGTACTTTTATTGAACTCTTACAGTGGCATTGACTTGTTTCAAAGTAAATTCCCTTCAGCTAGCTTTAAAGCTTGTTTAAAAGAGTCTCTCTTTGGGCAGTCAGTGGCCATCAGTCCCATCACCTTCTTGACCCTGAGCATGGGAGATGAGCAGTTGGATGACCTGAGGGTTGCCCTCCTTTAGTCCAGTTCTACCAGATGAAAAACATTCTTGCTCAGAGGGAAAGCCAAAGCAGTTCCTAAATAAAACTAACTCAACCATCTTTTTTTTGTGTGTGCCGGAATCTGAAGATGGTGTGAAAGTGAGCAGAGCTGTTCTGGAGCAGCCAGGTTAGCAGATCTTTGTACTCAAACTGTGTTGTTCCCCACTTAGCTTGGTTTCACTGTATCCAGAACTAACAAATGCCAATCCTGAAGAAATTTATTCCCTATAAAAATTTCAGCCTTCAGCTTCCAAGTTTATTTAGCTCAAGATGTGGTAATTGCCAGCTCATAAACAGGAAGTATACCCTCCAGTACCAATCTACTTAATCGAAGTTTATTGGATAACATTGACCATAATGATAACTAAAACAGATATACAGCCCCATTAATGAGGTTTAGTCTTCAAGAGCCACGACTCTGTCTAGCAGCTTTAGTCTAATTTTTATCCCCCCTATTCAGTACTTTACAGTTATTTGTTCTTTTCTGCCTCTTCTCCAGATTCTGGTGCTTTCTGTGTTGATATTACAACAGCACTTAAGCTATCTGAAAATACAGCACTAATGAAATGAATAAAGGGAACATAAGGTCTCACATCATCATTCTGGTTTCTTGCCTTGATCTCTCTGAGCACTTCACATTCCCCTTGCTGGGTATGCTTTTGCTTAGCAATCATCATTCTCTTCAGAAATAAAAAAAAACTTTTCTTGTTGATAGACACAAAAAGTTATAGCTATAAAAGTCAGGTTGGACAACCTACTCTTAAAGAGAGCATCAAAGCAGTGACAAGGGAAATAGAGCTTAGTAACAAAGATCAGTTCATTGTTAGTGCAGCTTTGTGTGAAACGAGAGTAACTAGGTGCTTAAATACTTTAAAACACAAATTATTTCCCCACTTCCATAACAGGATTGTGAGGATAAATACATTGAGATCATGAGATATTCAGATACCAGAGTTAAGAGGGTCAAGTGATTGCTATGTCTGTTTTCTTTGTTTTCATATATTGGGTTTTTTTTTTTCCAGTGGTTAATATATCTTCAACCAAGCTATGTTAGAGGAAAATATATTTCTATTTCTATGAAAGCTTCATCCTCATTTTTTCATTGCTGTTTCACAACTTAAAATATATTTTTGAATCCAATATCTATTGTACCTAGATATTTTCCTAAGTCATATGGGTAACCACTTCTGTCTTTAATTTCGTCAGTTCTCATTAACATCTTGTGACAATAAGATCTGTCAATCACTTTGGTTTTTTGTAGGAAAAAGGTTTGGGATTTAGCAGTTTTACATATTTTACCTTCCATATTTGCAAACTATCCTTTTATCTTTGTACACAGACCTATCTTCATATCTTCTTTAATTGGCATCTTGGTATTTTCTTTACTGTAGTCCAATCTACTTTGTGAAGACAACCTTTCCTTTGTTTAACTTACATTTGCTTGTCTAATTTTATTTACAAATATGATGTTACCGTGACTTTCGAGCAAAGCTCTATTTTTATTCTGTATAGTCTGAGGAACTCTAGTCTTCCACTTGCTCATAAACACCATTAGTTTCTGAGACAAGAAATTCTTCAGGTCTCAATACATTGTTTTAGACAGAGCTACTAGAACTAAACCACCTCCAGCCAGGATACACTGTTCGTGCAAAGAGCACTGTAATAGTTCCAGTAATACTTCATAGCCCATGCTTCACACCCCCTCATGTCCAGCTCAGCTTTTATAAATCACTGCTCTGTGAGGAACAGAATTATTCACTGGGTCATCCACAGCGACACTGAAACAGTCTCAGTTTGGTAGGTCTACTTTATGTATCCAGCAACCTCTTCTGACCGTCTGTGTGTTATCTGGCTCTAATGCTGAGTGAACATGTCCCCTCCTCTGCAATTTCCATCTGCGTCAGGAAAGAGTGAGCAGGAGATCCTTGCTCAGAATGCACATGTGCTCTTTTCTCCTTCTGCAGAATCTTGGCAAGAGGCAGTCACTACTGGAGATTGTCAGCTGTATATTTTGGAGCCAGAAATTCAACTAGTTCCATTGTTTGCACTAAGACGACCAAAGGAAAAAAAAAACAAACCAAAACCACCCAACAACATAAACCTGAACTTCTGCTCAAGAGGAGCATTAACAGTCAAAAATTAGAGTTCATTAAATTGAAGTAATATCCTAAATAAAGCTAATGTACTCTCCTGTTCCAATGGGCTTCATGAATAACGGATAAACAAAGCTTCATCTGCTTTAATTAATCTGGTTTCAACATTAATTTGACCCAACACAAAATTAGCAGTCAATTTAGAGCTTTGGTTAGTGAACAGGTTTGGGTTATATAAGGAGAGTGTGTTAGCAGAAAGTGTGTGAACAGCAAAGGGCAGTATTTTATTCCCTGAAGTAAAAGGCCTGGTTAATTAATACACAGCTAAGGTAGGGAATGCATTTCCCTTGCCAAAAGCTAACTTTAAGGTTTTATTTGCAAATTTAGACTGGCGCAGATCTTCTTGCCTATTCCAGAAAATTCCTGAATTTCCTTTAATGGGTATCTATCCTCTTTTTGGATAGTCTTGCGCTGATGCAGAACTGATGCTGCTGCCTTTTTAACACAGTCCCTTCCTCTGTCATCAGAGAATGTGGCTTGGATCAGCCTTGGAGCTCTGCTCAGTCTCCACCACTCAGCAAAATTCCTATGGCTGTCCTCCCCAGAAGCTGGGGGATCCTCTGGTAGAAAGATTGCTCAGCTTTTTCCCCAGCAGTGTCTGTGGGATGGAAGACTCTAAATCCCCTAGTTTTTTTCATGTGTTTAAAGGATTCCTCAACCAAAGAAGACTCACAATTCACATTTAGATTAGCTTTGCCCCACAACACATGAATAGAACTGTTTCTGTGGAATAAGATTCCGTAGAATTTGGAGTTAGAAAAATTAATTTCTACCTGCTTGTGTCATGTTCCAACTGCCAGGTGTGAAGTTCTGTTTTGCTTTATGTTTTTATGCAGAGTAACAGTTACTATTTGAGCTGTTGCTGTATGGTGTCCTTGAGGTAAAGGGACTGATTGCATCCTTTACCTGCCTTCTTCAAGCAGTCAATCTCAATCTTTGGTGATAAAGTCTGGATAAAATCTGAAATTCACAGGAATTATTTGCTTTAGATTATTGGTGTCATAAGTAATCACATATAAATTATTTGCTATTGCAGATCTAAAATAAGTACTTGAAAGTGATGAGCCCTTGTTTACACTTATGCTTTGGGGAAAGAATTTAAATGAGTGAAATAGTATTACACTGGGGCCAGAGGACTGCAGTAATAAGTTCATGCTTCTTTAAAATTATTTTTCTGTAATAGAATATGATTCTCTTACAAGGAAATAAAAGTGAAAATTTTCAATTTTTGAGAATAATTGTCACACAGTGTCATGTTTTGCACATCACCCTTCTTGGTTCATGTGCAGCAGGGGATGACAGTGCAGAACAGAGCAACAGGATTGCAATCTGAAGAGGTGTCTAGCTCCAGTGCTCCTCAAAAGCCCGTCTATAATGGGCAATTCCATAAGCCTTAGTGTCAACCCAGCTATGCAGCCTTGAACCACTGTCTCATAGATGGGGAGTCTGCACGTATAATTAGATTTTGCTGAAAACAGATCATGAAGAAAAATAAATCACCTGGAAGAGACCTTGTGCTTGGTGGAAACATCCTGAATGCATTTGAAGCAGCATCTGAGCCTCGGTTGGGCTTTCTGGACGAAGAAAAAAGCAATAGGACTGGAGGAAAGCTATTAAACTGTGCAAAGTGATAGTGTTTAAGGGATTCATTTCCCTGTTGATTCATTGCTGCCACCAAAATGATGAGATTGAAAGGGAAAGAAAAACTGATGATTTCTCCTTCAAAGATTTATGGAGCAGAAGATGTGCAATTCTGATGTGCTGCTCTACACACACACGCACTCACACACATACACACACACACAGACACACACACACATTTGCTTCTGGTAGAAATGATACTCTACACTACATAATGCTTGCTTGCTGATTTGTGTGTTTACAGCTGGTCTCTGCAGATCTTCCACCAGAAGAGCAGGTCCACCATGTGCATGAGTATGGCTGAGGGGCACAGGGTATATTGGGAAGGAAAGAGAAGTTAGGATTCTTTTCTGAACATCAAGTTGTATATGGGGAGAGCCAGCTCCCAGTAAGTGTAAATCAAATGGGCTGCTCTGTCATACCACAGCAATCAGAAGGCCACTGCAATAGCCAATGATCAGCAAGGCACAGAGGAACCCTATTCCCATATCTAATGGAAAGCAGCATCATGCCTCTTATTCCAGATCTGTCCCACAAAAATATCCCCCTTCCCTGGAGAAGAACCAGCATAGCAAATGAAACAATGTGAGTAAGTGCTTGGAGGGGCTATTCTGCAATGATGGCCTTATGCAAAATATCCTTCAGCCTTGCTTAGAAAATGTCCAAGATTCACAGGACACCAGTCAGACAGGATTTGACCCTATTGACAGAAATCATCTATGTCTTCTTCTAAGAAGGAGAAGGTAATGGTACATCTAAGGATTCAGCTGATGTCTGCTGATAGTCTCACCAGGCCTGGTTTAAAGAGATCTTCAGTGCCTGTTCAGTCTACTACTGTTTAATAATGTAGGTTCTTTAGCCTTTTGTTAGAAAGCTGTGGAGCCAATGACCAATCCTGGACTTCCTTGGAGCTGACAGAGTTCAGTAAACGATCACCTAGGAAACACTTTCAAAACTTATACTTTTCCTTGGAGTGAGTGTCAAGGGTAAAGGAGGAGATTGTGTTGATCTATTATTTGAGAGTTTTGGAGCTACCTGGAAAAATCAACAATCTTTTTCAAAGACCAAAGTACTTTCAAATCTGCATACTTATGATGAGTTTGCTGTAAACACCTCACTTTCAAACAGGTAGTTTTGATCCATTTTTAATGATTTATTCAAACCTGTGGCTCACTTGAGACTTTACTACTGTGACATTCGACTTCTTCACCTCATCATTACCCCTGAAAATTAATCATTAATGATTATTGACACTAGTCAGATTGCCTTTCTTTTTAAGAGCCTCATTGGAAGCTTTCAGTCTCCTGAACAAGGTAATAACATGAGATGATCCCTTGCCACGATCTGTGTGCAGGGTTAGCCTGCAGCTAATAAAAGATAAACTGAGCTTTGCCTCAGTATGTAAAGGCTGAGAGATCACACATTAATTCACACTTGCCACAGGGCAGGACTATGCATGAACAATTGCTTTGACTCAACTAGTGAACCCCACAGCCACATTTAAAAATTTAGAAAAGGACCACAGCACATCCAGAAAAGGCACTTGCTGTAAACCTCCCCAGATGGATCCTTTTATCTTGTGTTTCAGACCTCGATCATGTTTAATTGTCCTAAATCTTTGTTGTTCACTTACCTGTGCCTAATTTGTATCTCTGGGTGTTTATGCCTTTTGCCAGTCTGTTAAGGGCACTCCCTCTAAACATATCTGAATGAATTGGAAGCAGTCTTTGGAGGGTTTTTCTCAGAATAATCCTTCTCCTAATGGCAAGTGTGATTTCTTCTAGTCTTATCGAAGCTTTCTTTGCAAATGTTAAATAGCACTGATATGAACTCTATACATTAGTAAACCTCACAAGGAAGGGAACAGTCTTAGGGTTTGAGGTTATATGGTTTTTTGGGGGGACATTTTGGGTAGATAAGGAGAAAGGACTGGGGTAAAGGGCTAGGTTTAAAGAATTAGGCCAAGGCTTTTTGGTGCCAAGGCGGACATTCCACTTCATGTTCCACAGACAGGGAAGAGTCTGTTGAGGGAGTCATTCAAACTGTTCAGAAACTCCACAATGGACTGTAGAAAAAAATTCCCAACCTTCTATCAACCAAAACTGATAACTTTTATTACACTTTTTATTAGCCTATTTAAGCAGAAGAATCCCATGAAAGTAAGGTGGCAAAGCAATAAAGATGCAGAAGAGCTAGGTAAATAGGAAACAGAAAACTAAAATGCATAAAAGGTTAGTGCATTAGATGAGGTATTATGCATCATTTTTCCTTTTACCACACTTAAGGACATGTCAAATGTTTGTGCATTTCTTCAGACACCTCCAGCTGAACAGTCTGGCAACTTCTCCTTGTCTCGGACAAAGTTTCAAAAGTAGTACGTTCTTGGACCTATGACACCTTACTCTGATTCCTCCTGGGAGAACAAAGTAGGTGACTGACAAGGATGATAAGACCTTGATATTAAATTCTTGCAATTTCCAGACTTTTCCTAATACAGCACTGGGTTTGCTCTCCTGTTGAGCTTCTGTGTCAGTCTCTGGGTCTTAACACTGTTACCAATAATTTGCCAGGCTTTTTGGATTTTTTGATGCTATCACTAAGATGAAAGTCACAGAATATCATCTAGTCCTAACTGGTGAAGATGGGGGAAGAGCTGTACATGCTAATACATCAGCACATCCAGTGCATAGTATCTCTGGGCAAGAACCTCCAGCAAACGAACAGCTCTTATGCTCTGCTGAATTACATCAGCAATGCTTTTTTGTTCATGACCTGAAAATTTCTCCCAGCATAGATGGGACAAAATTAGAATGCCACATGCAGTTGTTGCTTAGGCATTCACCTATTGTAGTTAACGCAGTTGTTATTAATGGACATTTCCCAGGATGTCCTAACATACATTTCCCATTCTGTAGCTTGTTACACTGGTTGGATGTGGTGTTATTTCAGATCCAAGGCCTGAAGTCCATATCCTGCAATAAAGTATCACCCACTGTATTCCTCAGGGCCTAGCACTGTAATGTTTTGTTTAGGACTGAAGATGGGAAGACTTTGCTCCTCACTAGCTCCTGTTGACTGCAATTTCTGTGGTTCTTTCATTATTTCTCCTGCCTGATATTGTCTTATGAATCCATGTGTACTGAGTCTGGCAGGGATGGGGTAAAATTTCTTCATAGCAGGCTGTACAGTGCTGGGGTTTGGATTTGTGATTAAAAACTTGCTGATAACACACCAGCCTGCAGCTATTTTTGCAGTGCTTGCACAATAGACAAGAATGCATCTTTTCCCCACTCTGCCTCCTTTGGAGAGTAGTCTGGGTAGTTAATAAATTGTGAGGGGACACAGGCAGGACATCTGACCAAGACTGACTAAGGAGATACTCCATGCAACATCATGCCATGCTCAGCAATCAAAACTCAAGGAGAGGAAGAAGAAAAGGAAAATACTTTTATGGCACTTGTCCTCCAAATGGACCACTGTCCTCCAAATAACCACTGGCATTCAAAGTCCTTGCTTTTCAGGAGGCAGCTAAACATTTGGCTGTTGCTGAGAAAAAAGTAGTGGACAAATTCCTCCTTTGCTTTGCTAGCGCATGCAACTTTTCTTCACCTACAAAACTATTTTTATCTTGATCCACAAGTCTCCTCAGCTCCTCTCTATCTTCTCTCCATACCACAGAAGACAGGAGGAAAGGAGTGGCTGCTGGCCAGAGTCCACCGAGACGCCATGCAGATAGCAGATTCCCACAGGGAACAGCAAAGTAGTTGCTCAAAGGCCATGCCCACGGCTGTTGATTGCAGTGAGCTGTCATAAGTGCAAGCTGATATAGCCATCCCTTGACCTCCCTTTGTATTTTACACCTAGGATGATTTTTATTTCATATTTCTGTGTCCTGTCAGGTACATGAGTCCATGACTAATGAACACAGGGGGAAGTTCAATAATTATTTAAAAGAAGAGTTTTACTTCTGTTAAACCAAGTATCTATTAATGGGTACAAGCTGATTTTGGTAGTCCAAACCATGTACTCCTAAATATTTCTCATATTTAACTAAAACTGACCATGTCAATTGCTTTTAGTCGCTGCTGACACCAGGTTTTACTGATAGTTGTTGTGAAACGGTTAATGTAGAACATGTGACAATTCTTCTTGTGGGTTTGGAGAGAGAAATGTTTGAAAAGTGATTCTACTATGCTGATGTTTTCGATGCATTGTCCCAAGTGCTTAGCATGGTCAAATAATCAGCAAAATTCAAATGCAATGATTTTCCTTTCTCTGAACTGACAGTACCCACCCACAAATTCAAGTGAGGGAATGAATGAATGAATGAATGAATGAATGAATGAATGAATGAATGAATGAATGAATGAATGAATGAATGAATGAACG
>JAYDZK010000056.1:50732497-50747497 GCA_034509185.1 Euphonia xanthogaster | reverse complement strand
TATAAGTTTTAATTAAAAATGAATGCTTGGTGTGCTGTCCTGGATGCTTGCTTACAATCCTAGAGATTTGAAATGTGAAATATATAAGTTCGAATTTCTTAAATTTCCAAAGATGCAGACTGGATACTGGGCATGCTGACTTTGACTTAGGGAACATGGATCAGTCCAGTCTGATCTCCCTTTAACAGAAGAATGAAAAGACTTTAAATGGATTTAGACACAATCTCAAAATTTTTAGGACTTTTGAGGAATAGTAAATTGACTGAAAGTGTCATGGGAAGGCTGGGAATCTCGGTGTCAATGACTGAATGCAGCACAGAGGTAGGTACAACTGATGTGTAATGAATATTTCCACCAGAAAAAAAAAAAACAAACAAACAAACAAACAAAAAAAAACAGAAAGGAGAGAGAAATGAGAGTTTTCATAAGAATGACAGACTTCAGTCATCCTTTGGGGAGCAAAAGCTGGGATTGGGAATTGACAGTGCAAAATTTGTCTGCTCTGTTGGAAGCTCTTAGGGAGGGACAGAACTGTTTACAATGTTAAATTAAAATTAAATTAAATCCAAAACCTTGCTCTTCTTCTCCTACAAGACACAGAATGTTTTTTGCTCATCTGAGGGTTTTCTGAAACAGATGGTAAGTCCCAATGTGCCATGTAAAATTAGAGAGGAAAACTGTCACTAGAAGAGAATATGCAGAGAAGGGAGAAAGGTCTTTATTAGTGATCTTGTCCTTCTCCTTTTAAACCTGTGTAGGCTTCTGGGGAGGACAAGGAGTCACACAGCTCTGCATTTCTGATGAGATGGAGGGTGAGGGAGCAGTTTGACTCTGGGATCCAGGAATGTTAAGTTGTACCCAAACCACTGGTACTGATTTGGTGAACCAGAGCAGCTCTACCCACAGGAAAAGCATGGGGTTTGCTGGAGACTGCTACTAGGGTTGAGTATTTTTGCGGTTCTGCTGGCATACAGAGTTGTGTGCATGTGACTGTGCACAGGTTGGGAATATCACCTGGAGAGGACAGCCAGAGCTCCAGGACAGGCCAGTATAGGCACAGTGTACATGATGTATCTTCATGCAAGGACTAAAGCTTCAATATTCTACTTCCCTTTAAAACTCTGCATGTAACTAGGCTTTACTCCTTCAAAACCAACAAAGCATTATTGGCTGTGCCACACAGTCATTGCTGTCCTCCATAGCCTGCCAATGATGCTTTGACTGGCTAAAGTAAACTTTGCTGGCCAAATGGCTGTTTTGCACCTTGGCTTGGTCAGTGCTTGTCCTTAGGCCTTTTGACATGTTCTGGCCAGGATGAAATGATTCTCTGCAGAGATATTGATTTTTTTTCTGCTGTATGGGCTATCCTTTCAGAGCAGATGGGAAAGGCATATATAGCATTATATCTGCAGTGTTTTAAAGAAGCTGCAAGAGAGGGAAATCAGCATCAAGCCTGATTATAAACAACATCTGCAGAATAAATCTCCTTTGAACAAGGTTGAGGAGGAGGGGCAGCTAAGTCAAATAGCAGAAAAGACCTCACTTTAAATGTTCTCCTGGACAAGCTCATATAGACTAATTAGCTACCTCATGAGCTGGCTAAAATGCAAGATCTGGCACTTTTCTGTTAAGCATAATCATAGAAATGTATTTTCCTCACCCTATTTTCATTATATCATGACTTAATACTGCAAGTCTGGTTTTACCTCAGGCTATATTCTCCTGCTCTCAGCCTTAAACCTAGTTGGGGGATAAGGGTGCCTAAATAATCTCTGTCTACCAGGCATAATCCTCCACTGGAAATGAAATGTTAAACTCAGAAATCAGCCAGGGGCATGGAAACACCAGGATATTGCTGGGAGAGGCAGTAAAAGCACCAAATCATACCAGATATATCTGGTAGCTTTCTATCATCATGAGGCTTGTAAAGTGGCAAGCTGTTGCAGGAAGGAATTCAGGTAGCCACCATGAACTCCCTACAGAGGATAAACCAGACCTGCTAGCACGGAGAAATGCCTTCACTCCTGCACACCCTTGCTGCATAGAGAAAAGCAGTTAGCACAGGGAATTTGTCTTAATGCAGTTTTATACTTTAGTGTCCAATTTTGCTCAGGGAGGAGGTGCCTGGGGATTTCCAATACATCAGTTCTAAGAGGGAGGGCAGAGGGAAATCACTTTAATTAAAGTAACAGGACTACATTTTGAACCTTTACAATCTGACCAAACTGGAACAGAAGGAGGAAAGTGGGGGGAGACGCAACGGAAAGGATTTATAAAATATAAATCATAAAGTAGAGAGGAGAGAACATGACAAATGGCAGGCCACGTGCATCTTTCCTGAGTGGTGCTGAATTTAGCCCAAATCCCTCATGCTTTTTTTCCCTTTGGCTATCTGAACAGATGTCTGTAGCCTTCAGATAAATTTTAAAATATGGAGGGAGGAATTTTGCTTGGTGCTATTGCCTTGCAAAAAAGTCCCAGCTGCTGGTTTTTACTGTGTTTACCTCCACTGCTCAGGAACTAGAGGGAAAGAATACAGTGAGCAGCTGGGATTTGTAGGGGACAATGGGCTGTTCCATCAACACATTCACTCATCTTTTGCCTTCCTGTTGACCTCCCAGTGAGCTATCAGCTTTATTTCCCTTCATGTTGTTTTAAATATAGGCAGCAGGGAAATATAATGCTCTTTTTCTTATGAGTGTTCATTTTCCTACTCCCTGTGTTTACCTTCCTAGGAGGAACGTTAGATTGCAACTCACTAAAAGAATTGCAGACAGTGAATTTCATGCCACATCTTTGGCTGATGCCTTCTCTAGGCTGCCCCTAGATGAATTCCATTTTAGCTCATCACTTCCATTTTAGCCTCTTAAACTTCTTTTCAGGATGGCCTGCCTTTTCTGAAGACCAGGCATGGAGATTTATGTGGAAACTGGGATTACCAAGGCCATAACCACATAACCTACCTGTTATGCCATTAAGGATCTAAATCCCTTTGTAAAGCTGAACTTCATTGAGTCTCTTTGTTTCCTTGCTGTCCCAACTTCCTCATGCCATTGCCAACTTCACAGTTTATGGCTGAAGGGACAAAGCCTTCCGGTCCAAAGGGGCAGGATGCTACAGTGTCAGCAAGAAGGGACCACAGGGTTCACAGTTGCAGGATGACTGAGGGATGAACTGTGGCTTTGCAGAACACTTGGGCACATTTTGCTGACTGGGGGAAGAAAGACCATCATATTCTGAAAGTGCAATTTAGTTCAGACATAAACCAAAGATGTTAACTCAAAATCTACAGCTTCAGCCATCTACACGCATTCCTAACCCAATTAAGAGCTCTGCCTAAAAGCAAAATTCTCATGCACTTCATCCCTGTTCAACAGCACAGGGTAACCACTGCAACCACCATGCAAGCTGTTGGTGCCATGTTGGTGTCTTGCAGCCTTAGAACAGGAAAGACAATATCTGCACCTTTCACTTGCTACAGACTTAGTAGGAGTTTACAGATTTTGAGAGCAACATATCATGGCAACACATGTGGGAGCCCTTCCTGCTTATATTTCTGGAAGTCCTTATTTCAGTCCCTGGTCATCATAATGTTATACCTAGCACACACACACACACTCACTCAACAGAGTCCATATTTTTGAGTTCTGATTTACAAGAAGATATAACAATTCTCTCAGCCTGGTATCTGTGTCTGGCAGGCCATCTGGTGAGAAGGTTGCAAGAAGAATCTTTCCCATATAACTACTTCCTAATTCTTCAAATTAGATTTTTTTTCCCTACTTCACCTTGATGAAAAAATAATCTTGAGCTCCTCATGATGTTGATCTCAAATGAGCTCTAGTCTATTCATTTCTGCTGTAAAGGATTTATTAAACAGAATGTAAAGGGGAGAACACAATAATGAAGCTTTAATTGTCAAACTCTTTACCTTGTTGTCCTCCTGCACCTCAATGAAAACCAAGAAGCAGCTGGTATTAGAAATACTAATTATTTCATAGATAATTAGCTGCAGCTAGTCATAAACGCACCTGATCTCACTTAATAATGGCAAAAGGGGGCAGTGAGAGGTGTGGGGAGAAGAAAGAACCCTTTTTAAAATGTTGAGATATGCAAAAGTAACAGGAATAAAAAAATACTCCTACAAATTAGAAGATTTGCCAGTGTCAGTCATAGAAAGTAATAAGGCTGCAGAAGAGGCAGAATTCTAGAAAAGTGATGAAATAGATGAAACCAGCTTTATGTAGTGAACTAAAAGAGGCTGCATTTTGGTCTAGTTTCCTATCAGAAGTTTACATCCTTGTGCTTTGTGAGTATAATCTCTTCCTCCACTCTCCAGCAAACACAGTGCTGAATTTTAACCCACTCATTCTGACAGAGGTGACATCAAGTTTCACTGAAGTAGTTTGTTCATATACAAGTGCATCTCCCTTGAAGTCGGAGGCAGAGACCCATCTGTGAATGAAAACCCAGGCAATCCACATGGAGATGAGTCTTCGTTGGACACCTGGCAAAAAGTTTCAGGCAGACTTTGTACCTCCTTAAACTCCAAAGTCAGTGACCAAGAAAGATATCCTTACAGGCATGATGATCAACTTGCACCAGAGCTCCCAGAATGCATTCTCTTTTCTCACTGTAGTTATCAGTGAGGAAAGAAGCACCAACCCTCCTCCCTTTGCTCTGTGACATGCAGTGTGACCAGGAGGTTTTGGTGGGTCATCAAAGGCCACGTTCACCCCTATGGGTGCTGTAGTGCTGCTGCCAGGGCAGGGGGCATGGCAGAAGGCTCATGGGGAGCAGACAGGAGGCACATACTCTGTGTGGCTCTTCAGACATGGCCCAGCTCTGTGACTCTACTGTTACTGCAGCAACTCCCCTCCCACATCTTCTCTCTTCCACACTTGGATGTATTTTTATAAGGACATCTCTGCAGCTTTTCTTTTGAGCTTCCCACTCTTTAAGGAAGACAAAAGAAACTAGAAATTTTTATGGTATCTGGTAACAGGCCATCACCCAGGGGGGATTGAATTGCCAGTGCTATTTCTTACAGTGAGATCAACAAGCTACTGTGTATATACTTTAGACAATACTTTATGGCCTTTTAAACCAATGTACTCACAGATCTCTCTCAGCATCACCTATGGCACTAATTCTTTTTCTTCAATTTTCTGTAAGCTGCCATAATTAGACGGATTAGGGGAGTAAACAGTCCATCATTGACCTTCTTGAATGTAGTAGATGAAACTCTGCTATACAGCACCACATCCCATTAAAAGCCTGCCTCACTGAACACAAGCTATTTCACAGTGACGGAGGTCTTAATAACCATGCCTAAAGGGAAGTTATTATTGGAAAGAAATATCAGGCATATAAGCCATGGCAAATGCATGGATGAGGTTAGGGCTCATCATCACATCATCAGGTTGTGATCCAGGCCAGCAGGCAGCAGAGCAAATATGCTGCTGGACTGCTGTGCATAATCTCAGAGTTCAGCATGTGTACCCCATGTACACCCCTGACTTATGTCCTGCACACATGCAGAAAAGAACGGAATTTCATTTCTGCCTGTAGTGCCTTTTGCCCTATACCCTTTCTTATTTATGAGTTTTAACCCACAGCATGCCACACTACCAAAGTCTCTGTACAGTACAGATGACTGCTCTACATTCCTTTTTATGCAGATGTTTTTGACAAGCCTACATCCTGGTTTCTTTTCTTTGTACTCTTTTTTTTTTTTTTTTTTTTTGCTTTCTAACATCAATGCGAGGCCTAGTTCAATAGCACAGCCTTGAAAAATTATCTAATTGCTTCTCTGATGCAGTTGACAAAGCATTCTTTAGAAAGATGATATGGGCAGATTGAGTTACACCAGAAGAGGTTGCAAAGATAACCCCCCCAAAAAATGCAAATTCTCTCTGCTATTTTTCATAGGACCCTCCTGTTCAAGTGCTTATTATTTTACTACTTTATTCTCAAAAATACCAAATGTTTTCTGACTGTTAGCATGGATGATTACCATTTGACTCCCACAGTCAGACAGCAAATATTTTGTTGCTTCTTTCTTGCAAGTACTGACTTGTGGGACTTTTGAGGAAATGTATTGCTTTTGACAAAACTCCTTTTTTGAAAGATTTACAAGCAGGATTAATGCTATATTCATAGGTGGGTGAGACTATACAAATTCAGATCAGCTCAATAACCCCATTAGTTCATCATTCATTTAGGATGTAATGCAGCTACAAAATTCTGGTGAACCAAGATGGACAGGGACCTGAAATCCTCTACAAGAAAATGAGGCTTTAGATAATCCAGGATGTAAATTCCTCTTTCTTCACTTACCCTCTTGTTCCTAACTCACATTAAAAAAAAAAAAAAGTATAAACAGAGGGTAAAAATTCTTTATTACTCCCTAAAGATTGCTTACCTTAAAATCCAAAGGATGAAATTATTTCTCTTCTCTTTCAGGTAATTTAAAAACCTGTTTCCCACTCGCTGAGCAGGTGCAGGGGGAGTCAGAAGACGACTCAGTTTTATACAGCATTTTCCTCTACTGCAAACAGTAGGTATAGAACCTTGAATTCCCTATCTTTTTTCTAAGTTCTTAGAAAAACAACAAGAGATTCTATTCCAAAGAATTAGGTATATTTGGTGAATACCCTGAATCAGCTGTCATGGCCACAAATCTGCAAATACTACAAAATTCAAGTCCCAGCCTTAGACATGTAAAATGGAGCAGGGTGTTGCTCCAAATGGTTTAACGTGGAGACTGAAACATCATGCTGCCCTCAGGGAGTTACTTGCTCAGTACAGCTGACCATGGTCAGCCAACATTCCACACAGAGAATCACAGAATGGTTTGGGTTGGAAGGAACATTAAAGATCACCTTGTTCCAACTCCTGCTGCCAAGAGCAGGGACACCTTCCACTAGGCCAGATTGTTCAGACCCCCATCCAACCAGGCCTTGAACACTTCCAGGGATGGGAAATCTACAACTTCTCTGGGAAACTTCTTTCGGTGCCTCACCACCTTCTGAGTAAATTTGATGTACAATTTAGACCCAAATATGTTGGTGTTGTTTATCTACTGTTAATGAATAACAAGCACAGCTCTAGAATAAGAACTAATTTTCACAAAAAACTGAAATTCATCAGTTCATTTTTCAGCTGAACCATTTATCCACCTGTGATAAGCTTTAAATAAAAGTATCTGTACAGTAGAACTGGACATCCTAGAAATGCAATAAGACCTTCAGATGTCTTAGTGTAAGCACAAAATAATAGAGTGTTTGAAATATATATTGTCTCCTAATAGTTACAAAAAATGCTGAAAGTTGTAATGAAGTATTTCTGGAAAAATAAGACTTTTAAGAAAGCACCCAAAATTCTGGGCAGCATGAGGTTATGGTCTTCCTAGTAATAGCATCTCTGCCAGTCAGTGTGGACTCTGGATCTACCTTTCTTCTGATTCAAGAGTATGCCTTGAGTTAGCTAAGTCTGGTCCAACAAATAAGCCAAACCACAGCAAAATTCACAAATGCTGTGGCCCAAGATGATGTAGAGAAATGTAACATTTAGACATGATGTGCACAAACATGTATGTTTGGGAAATGGAGTGGGGCATGGAATGTGGCCGATTCTTTGGATCCTGCACAGCATCTGAGTATGCTTGTCTTCAGGTGGGTGGGAAAGAGTCAAGTGAAAGGTGGAGATGAGAGGCAAAGTTAGGAGCACTTTTCTCCATGCTATTTTCAGCACTGCTGCAGCTAATTTGTGTTTAGATATGAGCAGCTGTCATCCCCGTGCCTTTTACATCTCCATAGAAGTCAATCATGAGCTGGCACAACCCTCTGCTCTCCCCAGGTCTGGCTGCTGCTGGAAAACATTGTTTCAGCCTAAGCATTGCAGTTCTTAGCATGCATGATTTTAATGTGAACACTCAGCAGTAATCTTATATCCTTTCTGTTGGACAGTTTTGCTTTGGCTCATCTAGTTTTGAATGTTGCTGAGTTTTATAGGGATGTTCTCAGTCAGTCTTTAAAATTAATAAAATGAGTCCTTTAAAACCCAAGAGTATTTGAGGTCCATCGTGCCAAAATAAACATACAATGACTTGTGAATTGCTGACATGATGTGCAAAGAAGAAATTAGCCGTGCAAATCCCATACCAGAGTGAGCCTTATCCTAGATGAGGCATAGATAACACCAGTAGAAGGAAAGAGAAGTGACTGGGCAGCATATCAGATATGATGAAATATCCGTGGGAGGAGAGCTTTCAGAACCTCCATGATAATTAATTTTAAGATGGAGAAATGAGGGTCACAGACTCTTTCCAAGCTTGATTTTACAAAGAGCAACTAGCAGCAGGAAGGAATGCTGTGAGTGGTGCTCAGCCCACCAAAGCTGCAACTAGGTGCCAGGGTGTGTGAAATGCTGCAGCAGAAGGATCTCATACAAGTTGGAGCACTGGCCCTGTGAATCAAACAGAGCCTGTCATGCTCAGGAAGGTGAAAAAGGGAAGCTAGAGAACTCATCAAACATCAAGCTTCTCCTCACTCCATCTCTTCCTCTAGATCATCCTTTATTTTTAATTGCCATAACTTTTCTGTCATTACTTAACTGCCATTTCTCATCCCGAAGGACCAGGCATTCACACTGACTCCAGAGAGCCCTTTTTCACAAAACATAATGGCAATGCTTTCAATTCACAAAACAGTTCCTTACACTCTTCAGTATGGAGCCTGCCAGGAGGGAAGCAGGGTCTGTGAGCTCAGCGTTCACAGTTCTCTAGACAGTTCAGGAAAATCTCTGATGTTTGCCCTGCTTCTCCTCATAGAGAGAAAAGTTTCCTCTTGGAAACCAAAGATGATTGGAAGTGCTCCTCTAAAGTAAGGGACAGGAATACAATGAAGGGGAAAGGGAAACACTGTCAATCCCTTGGGTTGTGCGTGCACAGGTATGGTGAGGGTGTGTGTGGGTGTGTGTATCTTCCCTCCCTGACCTTCCCCTTCCATCTCATTTCTTACAAAACGGGCAAGAACTGGAGACAGATAAAAGTATGTGGCTTGTCTTTCTACCCCTCCCCTTTCTGTACTATAAATTCTTAAGCAGGCCCAAAAGAGAGAGTAAATTGCTTTTTCAAGTTTTATCAACAAGAGAGCAGCCCAGAAGAGTTACAGTTCAGTGCCCAAAGATTGCATTCATATTTAGTGTGAAGCTTCTAGACTGGAAAATAATTAAATAATTTTTCTAAAAAAATTTTAAATATATATATATATATATCAGGAGGGGTGACTCCCCGCTCCTGGTGGTATAGAATTTGCATTTTGTGGATGTAACTCATATGCCTAATGCATTTCTAAGTTTCCAGTCTAATCTGAAGTAAATTGCCTTCTGTAAGACCTACCCCAACAGGGACACAGGAGGGATGTGCTGGACCGTGGAGACAGTCTCCACTTAGAGCAAACTATTTCACAAGGCATTTTCCAAAAATGACAATTTTGGATTTTCAGATATGCAACATGCCACTGAAAAGTATTTTTTAAGCCTGCTCTGTGCCACAATTCCTTACTTTAGAAATATCAGATGCTATTTCAAGAGTTCTAATTTTCAATTAGTAGCAAAATTGAAAGATGGGGAATACTGAGAAGAGGACATATTTCCACATACATGTACATGTGCTAGTCTGTGACAGAAAATTAGAGAAAAGGAATGCTGATAGATGATATCAGAAAACAAGATGAAAGAGAACCTAATTTCAAGGAATGGGATGAAAGCTACCACACATGAAGTAGTACAGGACGACAGAAGTGAAATTATGCCCAAGTTCCTGTTTCCTCATCTCCAGTGTCAAACTAGAGAGAAACTCCAGAGAGAGAGCACTGAGCTCTGTAGAAGTGATCCTGAAAGAGGGTGTTTTACCTCAGGCTAGAGGGCTTGCAGTGTGTAATTGCAGACTTAGCATCTACTCAAATCAATATAGCTTTCTTAAGTTGGGATATGAAGAAGGAGAACTCCAGAACAGAAGCGTCAAATAAGTAACCCTTTCACCCAAGGGTACTTCCACAGTGAGAGTCAATGAACCCACATTAAGGCCAAGAAAGCAGTGACTGTTCCTGCTGCCTGATAATCACCAAAGGTCATGAGTTAGAGATTTTCTTGTCTATTGATCTAGTGTACTTTCCCCAACCCTGGATGCTTTTGTTCAGCTCTGATAGATTCTCAGACCCAGGACTGAGCTTCCCCAAGGAGCCACACAGTATACTTGGTAGCATTCCAGCTTTTGATATTGAAGATAATATTTATTGCTCAGGGAGAAAGAGCTCATATTTTTTTCAACTCCTACCTGGACTGACTTAGTTGGGTTTAGCCTTGAAGAATAAAAATATAGCAAAGTGCCCTTAAAGATTAAAATTGATTTTACTTTTTACAGCTTTGCTGTAAAGCCCTGGGCTGAAGTACAACTTGCAGTTATAATTATAGTATTTTAAACACACAGTTCTAACTTGTAACCTTTGTGGTTCTGGCACAGATACCTCTGGACATGTGACCTTAAGGGTTTTATTCAAGTTTTCTCTCCACAATCATCTCATTAAAAATTTTATCATGTAAAGATGAAGCTCACAATCCTACTTTTCTCAGTTACCTGTAAAGCCTTTTATAGATATAAACCCAAGGGGCCAAGTACACAGCCTCTCCTAGGACTACTGGGCATTGCCACCTGAAATGAAATTCACAGGTTGTTCTTGTTCTGAGATGGTTCTTCAGGATCCTCCATGACAGGTCTATTGGTTTTGGTTGCCCACTTGTGACCACTAGTCTAAGTTTTTGACCTTTGAGCATCTATCTGAGGGAAAGTACAGGGTGTCTTTTATAAGGTTTGAGAGCTGTGTGAAACTGCATGTCTGAAGGCACCCAGGTCAGTACTGTGTGTGAAGATACAAGGCTGGAGTGATGGAACACTCTTGAGTTAATTGTCTTACCTATGGAGCAAGTTACCACATTCCAGCCTATAAGAAAACAGTGTTAACTGAGGAGTTGGGGTTCCACTGTGCACCCATGTCTTGAGTTAGATGGAACC
Source organism: Euphonia xanthogaster (assembly GCA_034509185.1). NCBI lineage: Eukaryota > Metazoa > Chordata > Aves > Passeriformes > Fringillidae > Euphonia > Euphonia xanthogaster. The sequence continues at coordinate 50,736,420 of JAYDZK010000056.1, read as the reverse complement.
TTAACAGTTAGTTGCCTGAACTGAAGATTTTATTTAACATGCTCCATGTAAAGACTGGAAGTCTCTTTATGTATCCCCATATATACAAGGATTGTCTCTGCAGCATTTGGGGTTGAAGAAACATTCAGTCTAGCTGGTCCTGATTAATTGAGAAGGACTTGGAGAAAGAGAAATTTCTGTATCAGGCTCAGCTGGATATTTCATAGAGAAAAACAAAGAACATGGATGGAAGAGGTATAAGATGTGTTAATAGCAATGCCTATGCTGGATTTATATATATTTCCAGAGGGCTGAACAAGCAATTACAGATGGGAGAATGTGGAACAGGCATGACTCATGTTTTAGGGAAGGTTGACAGGCTTATAGGCAAGTCCTTCCAGCACTGGCAGAATGTCCATGCGCTACCTGGAGTCCTTGTCTCCCACTGCAGGATACCAAGGGAATCTCACTGGCTTCAGTTGCTGCAGTTGTAACCAGTGGCAGGAGAATGGCTTTCCCTCACATGCATTTTTCTGTCTGTGAAACAGTTGGTTTAAAACAAGGACTCCACTATGAGTTCCCTTGTGAGAGTCACTGCTTTAGGACATGCCGACTGTCAGACTGTGACCTCCTCATCTCTTGTTCTTATAAGCTCAACATTCCATCTCCCTTGCCTTAAGCCATTGCAAATGTTCTTGAAGATATCACTCATGTTTTGAAGTACTTTAAAAGGTTTAGTTCAGCTGGAGCTATGTTTCTCATTTGTGTGTATATCCTGTACAATTTATCTGTTATTTGAGCACAAGAGGCATAGAATAAATTCATTGCAGGGATCAGAAAAACTCCCAGACTCCCTCTGTGTGTTTGTGTGTCTGTGTGTTACGCACTTTTGTGTGTGTGCGTACACGTAGGGGCACATTTCTCTGTGGAAACTTTAATTGGACTCTCAGTCCCCTAAAAACAAGTACAGCCAATGGATTTGTTTAGAAAATTCAGCCACTGAATATTTAGTTTTAGAAGAGTCAATTTCAAGCTGTGCACTTGCAAAATCAGGAAATGAACTGTACAGACACCTGCTATCTTGCCTCGATTTATACTGTAATGGAAAGCTCTGTAATGCAAAGTGATATTAAACTAACTGGTGTAAAGTGGGCCTCAGCCTTTAACTGGCAACCTGGAATGCTCACAGCTCAGCTTGGCTAGACTTCCAGGAATGCAGCCTATGAACTAAAGCATTGCAAACTCTCAGCTCCTTCTACAATGTTGCTTCAATGTTATTTCACCTCACAAGGCAAAATAGGAAAGCAGTCCAACTTGCTGCATATATAGACATGTTTGGGAACTTATTAAATCATTTAAGTTGTCTGCTTTTATGATATATAATCGTGGCAGCTAGGCATATACAATGTTCTCATCTCAAGCACCTCCGCAATAGTATATGTTAAATCTTTTGTTACAGTTGTATTACTGGCCTTTCTCATAATTTCAGAGAACACCTGATATGCACCAAGGTTGGAAAGATTGCTTCATAAGGCATGGTGCTTGATTGCTGTTTACAGTACATAGTCACATTGTCAATAAATGACCAGAACTGCTCCATACTTCCTGTGTTTAACAAATCTGCATTTTGTTTTTTTCACCCATGTCTCTTTCTCTAGGTTGCAGAGTCCAAGTATATACTCCCCCAAGCATTTCATTTTTAGTGCAGTCAGAAAATTTGAGTTTTCTGGTATAATTTTGTTGTCTTTGAAGCTTCATGCTCCTTGATCTTTCCTTGGACTTACATAATAGCTAGCATCTCCGCATTTTTGCAGTTCATTTTTTGATCCCTCTTACTGAACATTCTCAGACAATTGTTCTTTTAGGGTTTGTTTTGGTTTGGTTGGGCTTTTTTCTTTGGTTGTTTTTTGGTTTTAGTAGGACACAGCTTTGTGTTTGTTTAATAATTCCTTCTTATTCCTTATAAAGCTTCCTTATCCTTCTGCTAAGCTTGGCCTATTATCGTTTCATCTTTCTCAAATATTTATGGAAAGGTAGTGTTTGCTGTAACCATGCACCATGGCATCTTTGAAAGATTTCAGTGCTGTCCAAAAAAAAATATTTTTATATTGTAGCCAGTTATTTTAGCTTCTTTATAACAAGGCTTCTTATTTTTTGTGTAGTTAGGAATTTTTAAAATTTATCAGTACAATAGCAGACCTCTAGGCTCTTGCAGGAGGAATGAGGATGTTGGACATACAGTATTGCCACCATTCCCAGCAGCTCTGTGACAGTAACCAAGTCCTGTACATTGGTGATGACTTCTCATTCCTTTTCCTTGTATTGTATTTCCATAGAAAAAGAAATTGCCATTGTCTGAACATTCAGCCCATACTTCATTCCCCACAGTGAAGTTTACTCAGTAAATGAGGGCAATTGTAATCTGCTTTTATTGTTCTTTCCTGCTTTCCTGCATCCCCTTCAGTGTGCCAATCTCTATCACCATCTTCATCAGGCAGTCTGTACTACAGCCTTAGTGCTGTATTTTGCCTACATGGGACTGGATTTTGATTCATAGGGTTTCTGTTAGATGCTGACAAGATTCTCTTGATTGTTAATTTGGTTTGACTCAAAGTTTCTTTAAGGCTATGATCCATTCATCTATAGAGATCATTTTGTCTTTTCAGTATCATTTTTCAAATTAGTATTACATTGTCCATCTGTTTCTCCTTCCACAAAATCTCCAATATATCTTTTATGTATTTATATTCATTTAAATCTAAATATTCCTATCTCCCTTAACTGCTACTATTAAGGTAGATGTATGTATAAAATTACTTTTTGCTTTCTCCTCTCTGTGCCATTGTGCATTTGTTTGTAACTTGGCAATTTCTAGGTTTTGTACTTTGTCTCACCTGAGGATGAAGAGTTATTCTAATGTCAGTATGTTCTCCAAATCCTGTGGTCCTCAGCACCCTCCTGTGCACCATCAGCAGCTGGAACTGCCCTTGATACACCTTCTCCCATCCAGACATCTCTCTAGTCTCAATGGGTTTTTTTGGTATCACTTATGTATATCATTTTCCCAACAGCATTACCTGTTCAAATCTGCCTGGCCCAGAGTTGATTACAAGAATGGGCTGGGGAAAGCTGCCAAGGAGTTATTTTATCTCCCTATATATCACTGGGGATGGTGGCCACCAGCTCCTTCCCAATATTTCCCAGAACGCTAGCACAAAGCATTGTGAGATCTGATGCTTCTCAACTTACAGGCAAACCAGGAAACAACTTTTGCTGGAACCACAAGCCCAAACAGGGATATGTTTAATAAGCAGTATCCACAACACAGGTGCCCACTCCAGTCTCTCACATGCAACAGTTTCTTGTAATGTCACCCTCCTCACAAAACTCAAAACCAAACCTACTACCCCTTCAGGAAGAAGGTTTTCAGACCCACAAGCACACAGACCATAGTAGCAATCACAGACAAATAACAATTAGAGAAGGAAAATGGCAAAGCAACAGTGACAATAATTGTGGTCTCATAGCTGTCCACAAGTCTGCAAGACGGCAGGATCCCTCATGGACTGAGGAAATTGTTCTTCCACCATATGAACACAAAATCAATGCACTATGTTTAAAGAAATGGAAAGGCAGAAGCATATCCTGTCTTGCATGAAGACTTTTCTCAGTTGCTTTTCGAGAAGCAAGTTCTTTTTCCAAAACAGAGAGGCAGAGATTTTAAACTGGCACTATTCTGTCTCTCCTCACGCCCTTTGAGGAAGGTTTGTGGTGGGGCTGCAAAGATATCCTAGGCCCTCACACTACAGCTAGCTTCATGTACTGGGCTGCTCAAACTGAAACAACTCCAAGACTTTGTAAATCAGGGTAGAGACCAATTTCCCTTCCCTTCCCTTCCCTTCCCTTCCCTTCCCTTCCCTTCCCTTCCCTTCCCTTCCCTTCCC
>JAYDZK010000056.1:50689427-50732373 GCA_034509185.1 Euphonia xanthogaster | reverse complement strand
CCCTTCCCTTCCCTTCCCTTCCCTTCCCTTCCCTTCCCTTCCCTTCCCTTCCCTTCCCTTCCCTTCCCTTCCCTTCGCTTCCCTTCCCTTCCCTTCCCTTCCCTTCCCTTCCCTTCCCTTCCCTTCCCTTCCCTTCCCTTCCCTTCTTTGCCTCCTCTCCTGAGGCATTGAGTATAAGAGCATTCCCTTTTCAGTTATTTTCTCTGAACTGAGGGGTGGGGGAAATGTCACATTTGGGAATATAAAATCTGGCAAGAAGTAGAAGAAAAGAGACAGGAAGCAGAGAATTATTCTGGTTTGTCCAAAAAGTTGCCTTAGGGGGTAAAATGGTTGTATTGAAAAGGGTTCTGAACTGCTCTGAATTGGGAAATTTTTCATTGGTTTTACAGTTAGGCCCTTGTTGGCAGAAAGACCTCAACTGTGGGAGTAAAACTCCCATATTTTTGAGGTTTCAGAAACTAGCAGGATCCTCTCTTTCATCTCAAAAGGAGTGTCTCTTTTTGGTTTTACTGTCTGCATTACTGTGTAGTTTCTCCCTTCTTTATCATCTGCTGCTCTCTGTAACAGGGAGATTCAGCACATCATTAAGAACGAGTAAACACCATTAAAAAAGTTCCACCTCACTGTCACTGCATTATTTTGAATTGGATTATTGACTCTTGAATAATTCCAGGGTGAGAGAGAAGCAGGCAGAAAACTAGTTTTGAGCCCCTCTGGGTAAACAGCCTGCTTACAGCATCCAAAGAAATGGGTTTACTTTAACTGCATGCTCTAGGTGGGAGAACTCAAGAGATTTTCTCAACTGTAGCTCACACTCAGATGGCCCTATTTTGGGCAAGTTTCTGCTGACTAGCCAATTTTCCTCAAGCACCATAAGGAACAGGACATCACAGCACTAGAAATTTAAGGAAGGGGCTCCACAGCATATGTAAGAACATGGTGGGAAATGAAACACTAGTCCTTTTTCTGCAACAGATAAAGGATCTCACAAAAATTCAGAGTGCAGTTGATTTGTGACTTTGAGACCATAAAATGGCTTCCTTACAAAGGAACTGAGAGAAGGGACACTCTCAGCAATGCTGGGAAGATGCTGTTGTGTGAGTAGGAGGGAAAAATCACTTTAGTCAGGTAGAACCTGTGGTTCCAAAAGGTAGGGGGAAGTACTTCCTCCAAGGTCTGATCTAAGGAGAAGATTCTATAGTGTTTCCTTGAAATATTTTCCAACTCAGGGTGCACTCTCTTGGGTGAGACGGAAGATGAGGTCTCTGTCAGAGACTGCTACCAGGTTGTCCCAGGAGAGGTGACATGAGGAAGAGTGTGAAGAAACTAATCACCTTTATTTAAAAGGACAGAAAATAAAAACTAAGTAAATGTAAATTTGGGGGTAAAGTGGCACCCTGTGAGTCTTTCACAGAACAAAGTTGGCTTATGAGGTCTTTTCTCACAGTTCATCTGTCCTTGAACTCAGGATATGATGGCACTTGTTCAAATAGCCATTCTCCTGCTCCTTTTGAATCAGTCTGCTTTCAGTTTTGGGTATAGAAACTTTCTCTTCTTTTTGTATCAAGAAGCACCATGACATCTTTTCAAAATCTGTCTTTGGCTTTTTCTAGCACAGACAAGATGGGGTCTCAGTTTCTTGAGAGATGATGTGCTCCTGCTGTTTATTCCCTACTTAATCCTCCAAGTGTGACATCAGTCATCTCCATGCAACTCACTGAGACTTTCCAGGCACAGGATTATCAATGATACGGACTCCAGTGGGGAATACACACCAGGAGCAGATGCACGGTAGAGGCAGAGAAAGAGAAACCTGTTTTCATCCAAACAAGAATTCATAATGACGTGGTCTTTTGGAAGAAAAAAAGTGGAGGCAGCAAATATGCAAAATAGAGAAAATATACCTGATACCCTGAAAAAAAGAATTGTCAGGGATCCTGGCAATTACAGTTCCATTAATTTAAATTCTATCCTTGGGGTGAAAATGAAGCAAATATGAGAGAAGGGAGGAGGAAAGAGAATCACTAAACAGCTGGAGATAAAATTTTAGTAATGTAATTTCAGTAACATGACAATGAGTCCTCAGCCCAGCTGGATCCTCTAGGCGCCAGTAAAGTACAAATAATAAAAGAATAAATCTTCAGAAATATAAGAGATCTTCACAGATAAAAAAGGGCTTAAAATAATTAAAGTAGTTGTGCCTACTGGAAATTCAGTTGTTACACCACATTTTGGTTTTCCATAAAGTATTTGATATTGCATCTCCCATGAATGTACTTGAATAATTAATTGAGATTGGCTTCAGTAGGAGTACTGCCATGGGGTCTTTCCATGGGCGGAAAGAACATTAGCAAATTGTAATGATAAATGGCAGTGTTTGGATTTGGGGGAGGCAGCTACTGGGGTGCCACAGGGATTGGTGTTATGTCCTACCTCATTTATCACCCTCATTAATTGGTCTGGAAGAAAAAAAACAGCACATTAATGAAATTCACTTTCAATGCTGAACTGAGGGGGAATTTTAAATCCTTGTAGGGATTAATAAAAAGCAAAATCAAAAACATTCAGGAAAAAAGATAGGTGCGAGGATAGAGAAATTTATTTTTTCTCCCTGAAGGAAGTAATGCAAGTGCTAGGTCTTACTTGGAATATTTAGGGAAAAAACATTGACAAAAAACTGGTTCTTTTTAGAAGCCAAGCATTCTAAAAAGCATGTCCCCTGGAAATGCATCCAGTCTTAATTACAGATCTCAGGTGATGAGTTCTAATTGTATGTTAAAGATTGGGGGGAAAAAAAAAAAAACAACCTAATAAAAACCCAAATTGACCCAGAAGAATCGGTTTATTGACTAACTACAGTACTGACTGATCACTCATTAGTCAACACATCTTATTACCAACATTGTGGCAACTGTCTTGTTCTGGTGTTTTTTCTTCTCTCTCCTCTTTGGGTGTGTTCAAACCTTAGCAATCCTGAAGGCTCTTACTATAGTTTTCTTTTCTTTTTTTCTCTTTTTTTGTCTGTCTTTTGCCTATTTTTGATTTTCTTTTCCTGATATGATCTGCAATTACCCACCAAGAATTAGCTTCTTGGACAGGCCAATTACTTGATAGATTGCAATGTTTCCAGAAGCCAAATACACCTGTCGCTCAAGAGCCGTAAAAGAAAACTTCTTGTAAAATAGTGGTAGAAGCATAACAAGGCATTTTTGCATTTTCCTTTTGATTGTTCTTAGTATAATATCAAACAGATTTTTGATGCTAAACTTAGCACATGCTTGGGCTTTACAGGACTTTGCCTTGGTAATTGAATACTTTCACTTAAGTATGGCTCTCAGATTTATTTCTTACTAGTTTAAGTCATAAATGTAAATCAGAAAATATTTCTCAATGTGGTGCACAGCTTTTAAAAAGTCAAAATAGTTTTTGTTTCCTGCACAGAGACTCTGCATCATTGGCTGTTCAGGATTCCAATGGTGCTGCCACCAAAAGTTGACCAAAGCAGAAAAGAAACTAATCCATATTCAGCATTATGTCATCAGTACCTTCCCAGAAATAGGCAGCATGTCCTCCTTGAGGGGTATAGTACTGGCTTTTAGGGGTAATCACAGTATAACACATCCAGAGGAATTTTCCATCAGTTTAAAATCTCTTCAGCACTAAAACCTCCTCTTCCTTGGCTCTTGGAAGTTTTGTATTGAAAAGTGGTAGAATCACAGAATCATCAAGATGGGAAGAGACCTTCAAGATCATCTAGTTCAACCACAAACCCAGCACAATGATAATCACCTGTAAACCAAACCCTCAAGTGCCACATCCAAGTACTCCAGATCCTTCTGCAGCTTCATTGCCCTTCTCTGGACACTCCTCAGCACCTCCTTGCTGTGAGAGGCCCAAAACCAATTCAAGGTGCAGCCTCACCAGTGCTGAGTATAGGGAATAATCACTGCCCTGCTCCTGCCAGCCACACTGTGGCTGATCCAGACCAGGATGCCATTAGCCTTCTTGGCCACCTGGGCACACCAGGCTCATTCAGCCACTGCTGACCGGCACACTCTTTCTGCTGAGCAGCTCTCTAGCCATGGGGGCACGGTGGGCAATCTTGTTGAAGACACTCTGCAGCAGAGCAGATGAACAAAGATTCTTCTCTACATGGCTGCAAATGCAGCTGGCATCTCCTGTACTGTTCTGAGCACCACATCACTGGAAAGATACGGAAAAGCTGGAGGGCCTTCAGAGAAGAGGCACAATTATTATTAGGTAGTGGAAAAGCTTGATTGATATGGAAAGATTAAAAGAGCAAACAATGTACATCTTGGCAAAGCAACAACTAAGAGGAAATATGTTAATCATTTCCAAATAAATTCAAGGAAAATCCCAAGAGGAAGAGACTTTGTGCAGGCTAAGTACAATGGGGCATTGCATAATGGGATGAACTTCAGAGAAGAAAAAACTGTGAAGTTTGAATGTTAAGAAAAACTTCCTTTCTAGTAAGATATGGAAGATCTCTGGAGAAACATTTCTCTAGAAGTGCATAGACTATACTGGTCCCAGTAGAAGAGTTCAGCAGCCATTCCACATGGATCAAAAGAGGGAACACTCTCCTGAAGTCAGATGGCCTCTTCCTAAGGCCAGAGACCCTAAATGGCTAGCTGATAGTTTTTGTTAGAGAGGCATCCTCTTGTCTTTGAGGCTGCCATGGCATGTGTTGTTCAGTGAGAATATCATCGGGGTTGCATGCACTGCCAGCCTGCTCACTGCTTCAGCAGGGTGCTGTATTCTAAGAGAAAGGCCATCTGTGAGATGTATTCAGTAGATTCCTTTATTAAGAGTTGACATAAATTAACATGTAATAAAGAACAAAGGAAGTGAAGGTGGCATTGCCTAGTACATTACAGTAAAACTATTGAATTGCTTGTGAAAGAGAGACCTTGATTGAAATATTGCAGCAAGGATGTTTGAAAAGTATCTGCTGGCTCACAGCCATTAGTCAGTGCTGGATTGGTAGTTATGTACAGTAAACTGCTGCACCAAAGATCTTGATTTGCCTGCAAGGGCCAAGAGGGAGGGGCTTTTTTTCATTTATACAGAACAGATATACAGGATTGCAAGGTTTCACCCATTGTGTCAGATGCTGATCTCTGCAGGAGAAGAACTTGAAGAGCAGAGAATAGCTTTTCAATAAAAGAATCTAGGATACATTAAGACGTTACTCGTTGAGTCATATGTCCATTTCTTTAGATGCAATAGCAGTAACAGCAAACTCTCTAAGCTTCTCTGCAGTAACTCTCCTGGTTATACTTTTATCCCATGACAGATGTGAGGTAATTTACTTAGGGATGGCCTTACAGGGGAATGGAGGCACTGTAGCCAACTCTGGTAGGTCCCAGAACAGCTGAACTCTGCAGCATGAGGATCCCAGTTTCCCTCTGTGCCTGAGCTCTCCCAGATTACCTCGCATTTATTCAGGCATGAATGCAAAGGTTACTGGTTACCTCTCTGTCACTTAGTCAAGTGTCCATAACCCAGCTAAACACCATATTTTCCCAGAGGAGCTAGATATTTCCATTGTCTTTTTGTTCCTTTATTTACCTGAATACTGACTCCCTTCCTGAATATTTACCTGAATATTTCTTCACCTTCCCTAGGCCTGTAGAATAACTGTAGTGTTAGCAATTATTTATGGGAGAGCTGCTGATGCATGTGACAAGAAATAGTGTTAATGGTGATGTCTGTTAGCCTGTAAAACAACTCCCCGAGTAAACTGGTGGAAGTCACATCACTTGGATGTTTTAAAACCACCCTGGACAAAGCAGTGTAAAATATACTACAGGGAGCAATCTTGGACTGGCAGCAAGATTAATAATAGATTACCCTCTCATTCAGCCTAGAAAAAAGCCATGTGAGAGTATTCAGAATACTCCAGAGATGGGCCAGTTTGGCTTGTCCCTTCAGGGGTCTATATGGGCAGTGCTCCTCTGCAAACACCAGGTTAGATTTGTCTTTGGGGAGGCAGAGAGGTAGAGGAAAAGGAGAAAGAGCAAATATGAGAGCATGGTGTGTTGCACATACTGCCCCGACCACCTTTTTGAGAGCATGGTGTGTTGCATATACTGCCCCGACCACCTTTTTTTAGGACATTCCCCTTCACTGCCCCTGTGCTAGTCATCACTCTCACACTGCAAACCTTTCCCGTAACTGAAACATTTCTTTACTCTGATCAGCTTCAAATCCACCTGCAAGAGTCCTGAAAATCCTGTTCTTTTCATCTTTTAGCTCCACATCCCTGTATGTCATTGCTGGAGTCACTAGTGAACCAATGGCTGGCTACTGAGTAAAGGCTAATGTGCTCAACCCCCAGAGCACCACCCTGATGGTTTTGTACAGATTTGGCTAAAAATACACACCATGAAGAGGTTAACAGTTCATACAGTTACACCACAGTGCAAAGAGCACACTTTAAACTAAGGAGCAGCGAACATAAAAGTCATAGTGATTAGTCTCTGCTAACCTGACAGGGAATGATAGATTTGATAAGTGATGCGACTTTTCCACTCCCTGGTATATAACACACATTTAAATCAGGTTAAGGTTCACCAGACAGGAGCAGTCATTGTAAAACATGTTTGGCTAGGCAGTGTCCTGCACAAAAACATCTTTCTGAGCCAAAAGTGGGGGTTCATGAAATTTCTACAAGAAGAGCCTGAAGGAGCTGGACTTTTCAGCCAGAAGAGGCAAGGCTGAGAGGATCCAACTCACTACTACTCCACTACTACTCCAACTCTCCTCTACAACTACAGCTGCAGGGATACTGTCCACTGGCTACCAAACTAGCTGGTTAGCCAAGCCCAAAGAATGGAGGTGATGGGATTTGAATCCAGTTGACAGCCAATCACTAGTGTTATTCTCCAGGGCTCAGTATTTGGGTCAGTCTGGTTTAATACCTTTATCAGTAATTTAGATTGAATAGTAGGAAAAATTTCTTCAGCAAAAAGATTGTTAAGGCTTCGCAGGGAAGTAGTGGAGTCACCATCCCTGGAGGTATTTAAAAGAAATGTAGATTTGGCACTTAAGAAGATGTTTATAGTGGTGGACTTGGCAGTGCTGGGTTAACAGTTTGATTTGCTGATCTTGCAGGATTTTTCCAATCTAAATGATTTATGGTTGTATGATACTAAAGAATGTGCATGATAAAAGGACAAGAGGCAAGGTCCTCATTTGCAACAATGAAAATTTCAATTTAATATAAGGAAAGATTTTTACCATAGGTGTGGTGAAAACAACACAGGAGTGGCCCAAAGGATTTGTGCAATCTGAGAGATATTCAGTGCTCAGGTAGGTAAGATCCTGAGCAACCTCATCCAATTTGGTAGTTGGCATTCCAGAAGGAAACCTTCTGACATAAACAGTTCTATTATTTTCTGATTTTGCTTTTTAAAATGTGGCTGGCTATTTTGGTGTTCAGATAAAAGCTCCAAAACCCTTCTGAAAGTGTGGGTCAGGGACAGGAAACAGTGTCACTTGGGAAATTATGGCTTTCCATCTCTTCTGTGCCTCAGTTCTTCAGTTGTTGCACCATTCACAAAGCTCAGTGCTGTTGTGCTCCCCAAGTACTTGGGAGGAAGGAATTAAATACAAATGCTTTCCATAGAAGTGAAAATCTAGGTAGGAATCACAAACACATATACTCTTTAGACAATTTAAAGCAGAATTTATTATTCTATTACTTGGCTTGCAGACTTTTTGCCTGTCAAAATGGCTCTCGTTGATTCCACCGCATCCCTGACGACAGAAAACTAAGTTGACAAATGACTGCCAGGCAGGCAGCACTAGCACTGTTATTTGCATTTTTTTCAGTGGAAAACTGGAATTTGTTGTCAAACCTGAAATTTGTCATGACAAAATTTTAGTTATGCAAAAAGTGGTTTTAGGCAGGACAGTCTTTAGATAGCTCCTAATAAGAATCTATCCTCTTCCTTTTCTCTTTCTCATCCACTTAGCCTTTAAATGATTACAGCTCTTGTTATAAATTTACCAGACAATGTAACAGAACATATATCTCCTGTCAAGGCCAGGGCATCTAGGTTTTTCCTTTAATGGCATTATTTAAAAATAATGGCTCAAGTGTTCAGTTAAAGCCATGTGGAAGCTACTGCTTATTCCAGCTTCAGAGTTTGCTCTGTGACTTAAGGAAAACTACTTAAAAATGTCATTTGTAAAATGAGAATACTCTTTTATATCCATAAGGAGAAGCAACTTCTTAGCCTGGAAGGTCCAAGTTTGGTGCAGTTTGCAGCCCTGGCTGCTTCTGCCCTTTTTCTTCTCCTGCCCTCACTTAATGGGAAGTCATCATTCAGCTAGGAAAGATAACGCAGACAGGAAGGTAAGGTCAGATTACAAGTATTTATTTTGCTCATATTGCTGCTGCAAACAAATAGCTTGTTGCTTGAGGGTCTTACCCTTTGCTCTGTGGGGTCATTTAAATCTTGCTGAAAAAAATCCTCCTCCCTCTTAGCCCCCAAAAAACCCAGCTGCTCTTTTCCTACATCTTGGTCTCTGCTGCTTCATTTGTGTTGTTGGTATAGCTGACAGTTACTTTCTTGCCTGTTGGAAAAGGACTAAGACAATAGCCTCCCTCCTGCCACCATGCTCAGGAGTAGTGGTATGAATGAAAATTTTCCCTCTACTATAACTCAGGCTGGCCAAATCTGACTTAGTCTCCAAGAATCCATCTCAGCAATGATCTCCTGTAGACCCCAAGAAAGCTGGTGATGCTCAGTGGTGATGCTCAGCTGGTGATGCTCAGTCTTTCTTCTCATCTTGCTAGGGTAAAGCTTAGAAATGCTCCCTAGAAGGAGGTGGTTAGGGAGGTCAGTGTAGGTGTGCTCCCCTTCCAAAGCCATTCTGCAAAGACCTTGTGGTGTTTGTATTTCCCACCTAAATCTGCTTTCTATGGGAGCACTGAATTAGCCATGGGAAGGGAATGGGTCCTGGCACAGCCCTCTTTGACTCACAGACTAAAAGATGGGCATAGCTGGCTGAATGATAGAGTTGTCTGATAGTTCAGAGACAAACCTGAGACTCCAACTGAAATGCATTTGATGGCTGGAGTTCAGCCTCTATTAGGCAAGAATCCACATTGTAAAATGAATCAGCTTTGCACCTGTTTTGTCCCTAGCATCTCTTGGCTAAGAAAGGCCCAACATTCTGGTAAAAGGCATTAGACAAATATATAAATATATAATATTTTATAAATATTTTATAATAGTAATAGATCCTATTAAAATACTTTGATCAAAGATCTTTCTCATTTTCTTTCTTTGTTTTATTTATTTCTCTTTCTTTTCCTGTCCCCTCTATTGTCTGATTACTCTAGACAACTGTGTCTGATGACCTGGGGGAATTGATTGTGGTTGTAAAATGTCCATGAGGCTGGAGGGTAGAAGCATATATAAGTACCAGATAGATAGTGCGTGACATATATACATGTAAGACTCACATGCCCTGGTGCTGGCTCACAGTAAAGACAGCATCTAAAATGATTAAGTACAGAATAGCTTTGGTCTGTGTTTCCCTTTCCAATTGCTGACTTTGCTGTGTCTCCTGGAGTCACTTGAAGATATTCACCTTCTGACAGTCCTCTCTTCTGACTGTCATCTCCCTGCTCCCACCCCTCCAGCAGCCCCTATGTGGCACTTGGATTATCTGTGCTCAACGCCCTGCTTGACCATAATCTTTTTGTATACCATTGTTTGGAGGTTTCGTGCCACTGCCACCAGTGTGTCAGCTTGCCATCTGCACAGAGAAGGAGTAACTCTGCTTGCTCTGTGTGTGTGACTCCTAGGATGAGGCCCTACCTCCAGCTTTGAGCTGGGCTCACCTAGCTAAGCTCAGAAATAGATCACCCCCGACACCTTGCAGCAGGCTCCCATCCCATTGTGCCCCCTCTGTGGGGATGTGCCCTGAGTGACTGGTCATCACACTGACACAAACAACCCCAGCCCCTGAGGGGCTTTATGGCACATATCACATTGGTGATGTACAGCATAGCTTTTCTATTTCCGTAAAGTGGAGGTATCTCGCCTGCCCCTGTATCCAAACTGTTCATCTTGCCCTCCTTCAGAAGCCTGCTCTGTGATCAAGGGAGCTTTGTGTCAAGTTTCACAGATGCCCAGTTGAGGCGCCCAGGCTGGGATCACTGAAGAGAAAAACCTCCATTTGTTCTAAAGGCATCCCTCCAAATCTTGTCACAAGCAATCAGACAAGCTTGGCAGAATGAGTCCTTAGTTTTGTGTTATAAACAGAAAAAAATAGTATATGATCTAAGCTCCTAACTATGCTTATATCTGTTTATTCTGATATTTCCCTCAGCACATATCATCAAAAAATATGTTAGCCAGAATATTTTTCTCTCTGCCTTCCTGTCTGCCTATCTTTAATTATATCAGAATTAGGTGATTGCTGCTGTGGATTATGTTTACCTGAAGAATTTGCACACTGATGACAGTATTTTCATACCTTAGCATAAGCCTTTTGGCTCAGTAAAACATTAGAGTTCTGAAATGCAATGTCCCAAAGGCAAAATACCCTGAGAAATAATGATAGGCCTGCAACAGCAACTTATCTGCACCTAGACACCCTCTATATTTGAAGATAATGAATTAACAAAAGCCTGAAGATGACATCTTATGTGTAACAAATGAATCTGAAATAGAAAACAGTTAATGTGTTCTAACTACTGTGGTTAAAATTTTCAACTTATTTTCTGTCTGATGCTTGAGAGATTCCATATCACAGCCTGAAGATTTGATTATCCACACAAACAGAAAGAACTAGCCCTGGCTGTCAGTGAAGCTGTGGCCACTTGACCCTGGCTGGACATGAGGTGGCCACCAAGGCTATTCTATCGTTCACCTCCTCTGCTGGGCAGATGAAAGAAAATAGAGCAGAAGGCTCGTGGTTTGAGATAAAGACAGGGAGAGATCACTCACCAGTAACCATCACAGGTGAAGAAGACTAACTTGGGAAAATTGATTTATTACTAGTCAAAATCAGACTAGGGTAATGAGAAAGAAAACCAACTCTTAAAACACCTTCCCCTCATCCCAACTTCTTCCTGGTCTCAACGTCGCTCCCCATTTTCTCCACCCCCTCCTCAGCCGCACAGGGAGTTAGGGCATGGCATCTGTTGTCAGTTCACCACACACAGTCCCTGTCATTCCTTCCTCCTCAGGGGGAAGACTCCTCACGCTCTTCCCCTGCTCCAGCATGCAGTCACTCCCACTGGAGACAGCCCTCCACAAACTCCTCCAACATGGGTCATTCCCATGGACTACAGTTCTTAAACTCCAGTGCAGGTCCCTTCCATGGGGTCAGTCCTTCAGGAACAGACTGCATGTGCAGCAAGCCAGGAGGCTTGAAGCAGACCTACAGTTGAATGTGGAAGCCCCTGCCTCTCCCTGGGAAGGAACACAGAGCTCAAACCCACTCCAGGTAAGGCAGGCAGCCCCACACTCCTTGCTGAGTCTTCAAAGCACCGAGGAGAATGATGCCCTGTGCTGCACCAATTCCTTAACTGATGGCAGGGCAGTAACTTCTGAGTCAGTTCTGCCCCAAATCAACAACAGCTCAGAAGACACCAGAGCTCAGCCTGCAGCAGCTAACAGGTGATATCTGAGTATCTGCAAGAGTTCAGAGTCCAGAGGATTGCTTGGTCTGTTGGCTTTTGTTTGTTTGTTTGTTTTAAACAAAACAAACCATGATAACATACTGTTTACTATAAAAATACTAAAATTAAAAGTTCTGGCACAGTTGGTAACCCACTACGAACACTGCTGAACAGTGACTCTTGTTCTACCACCTGTTTGTTAGAAAGGTACCACAAAACTGGACAGGGGAGTCACAAGATGCAATTCAACGACTGGGAGTGGAGAAAGAACAAAAGAACCCGCTGCTTTTCAGGGAAAGACTTAAGGAGCTCAATCTATTTCAGTTAATCAAACATAAGATTGAGAAGTGGTGTGGCTACAGGGTATAATTACCCACATGGGGAGAAAATACTGGCTACAAAAGGGATCTTTAATTTAGCAGAGAGACACATAAAAAGAACTAATTACCAGAAGGCGAAGCCCAGCAAATCTAACATAGTAATGGGCACAACTTTTTAGGAGCACAGATGATTAATCACTGGAACAAAATACCCAGGGAAACAGTGGGTTCTCCATCTCAGTGGTGAGGTTGAATGCTGCCTTGTAAGACTTGCTTTCAGCATGAGATGCCAGACTACCTAAGGACACTGATAGTGGAAACCTGTGGCCCGTTTTGCACCAGACCAACAATTCTTTCGCCTCACATCCACTTTACTTCAGGATCTCTTCTGCACAAAGGCCTTTAATTCCACACCAATAATGGTACTTTCTCACCTTAACTTTGCCATTTTTTCTGATGTTTCTTCCATGGCCAGTTCTGGGAATAATTCTTGGATACTCAGCCTTTTATTGCTCCTGACTGTCATGCTCTCCTCGGCCTGGATATCTGCCCTATTTTCCCCACACCATACTGTGACATCTCTCCACTTTTCTCCTCAGAGCCTGCTCTGTTACTTTGCATGCATCCCAAAAAAAAGCTGTGTTACCAAACAGCTGAACCAACCAGGGCAAGGAGCCCCAGGACAAAATCTGTCACTCTCTGCTCTCACTTGCCACCTCAGAACTTCCTGCCCACAGTGACATATACACTTTGAGGGACACACAGATTCAGAAAGGATTTCCCAGGCAGAGTTCTCCCTGTGCTACCACACAGCAGCCTCTGGCCTTTGGAAAGTGTCTGCTCTGCCTCCCCCTTCCTACTCCAGCAGATGGACCCAAGGCACGGGAGTCAGGGCTCGCCACCAACACACCCCTACTGCTTTCCTGCAATATATTCCCTGCCACAGCTGGAGTGTTTGTAACCTGGCAATTCCCTGCCACTCTGCAGACAGAAGGTTTCACAGACTTGATGTAGTTTTTTGATGAATTGGCCCACCTG
Source organism: Euphonia xanthogaster (assembly GCA_034509185.1). NCBI lineage: Eukaryota > Metazoa > Chordata > Aves > Passeriformes > Fringillidae > Euphonia > Euphonia xanthogaster. Next base: position 50,719,347 of record JAYDZK010000056.1, on the reverse strand, counting down.
CTGGCATTTCTAGGCCAAACAGGCTTTTGAGGGAGTCTCTATTGGTGAAGCTCATTTGCCAAGAGTGGTGCAAAGTCCACCAGAATCCTCATTAAACTACTCTTTTTTTTTTCTTCATCTTGCAAGGCAACTTTATCTCTTCCTTCCAGGAGTGGACATGGAAAATGCAATCTTTGGGTTTATCAGCATTGGGATGGATTATTAGAAGAAACCAAAACTGGGCCTCAGTTTAAGGCTGCCACTCAATTTTGAATTAAAAAAAAAAAAAAAAAAGCTGACTTCTGTTTGGCTGAAGCCTCAGAAGGCACACAGAGCTTCTTTCCTAGTCTCTTCTCTAGCTCTTCAATAGCATCTGGCTTCAATTCCAAGTCCCATTTCTCAAAGAAGCTGAAAGATTGAATCCATTCTCCAAGAAGGACCAAATTTCAATCCGTGTCCTTGGTGGACAGCTCCTCTGAGCCAATGCCTCTGAGAATGAACAACAAAAGAGCTCTGATGGAAGGGAAGTAAATCTGTGTAGAAATTGTTTAATTGGAGATCAAGAACACTCCCAAGCCTGGAGGTCTCTAAGGGGTGTCACTCAGCTTTCCTTGGAGGCAACTTTATTGACACCATTGACACTAACAATAGAAAAACCTTTGTTCTCCACTTATGCCCTTATTCCCTCCTAAGACGACAGCCTTTCATGAAGAGTGCTGGCCCCAAAAGGGAAACTGCAGGAGAATGCCTGAACCCTGTAGGGGAATTAATGAATTTTCTTCACATGAAAATTGCTTGGAGGCTGCAGTAACAGATGCAATACAAAACTCTACATATAAGCAGGAGAACTTGACCCAGAGTTTCTAGCTCAGCTGTCAAAGTAATAAACCTAATTTCTTGCACTTGGAAATGAGTGCTGAATAAGGGAATTGCAGAGATGAGGACTGCAGCTAGTAGAAGATAAAGTCTAACCCACCCAACTTCAACTTAATTCTAACCTCAAATGCTGTTCCAGAGCTCACTCCACAAGCACTGTCACTAGACCTGCATCATTACCATTGCCCCAGGAAGATGTTGCAAATGAAGAGTTTGGGTGGAAGCCCAGGATTCTTCTGTGGCTTTCCTATCATCAAGATTCCTAAACTTAAATTATTTTTTTCCCTCTAGAGTTGGAAGGGCTAGGGGAAGTCATGAAAGAGCAATAATTCAGTACATTAAATATACATTCATGTGTATATATATTTATAAATAGAGAGAGAGAAAAAGAGAGTTAAGAAACTGCAAATCCATGAGCCAATCACCACTGGCTTTCTCCCCCCCCTTCCATCTTTTTCATTTATAGTGCAAAATAGACCTTAAGCTCCAATTCCAAAGTAATCATTGCAGTAATTCCCTCTAGAAGAGAATCACTATTTACTGCTTGCATTTTCACCTCAAATAGAAAATATCAAACTGTAAACGTAGAAGAACTGCGGTTAAAAAAATATATCCCCATTTTTCTCAGAATGGCATACCTGGAATATATATTGTCATGTAAAAATTGAATTGTGTATTTTCCACTGAGTTTTCAGTAGCAACAAAGTCCAGAATTTCTGGAGCCTTTGTCAGTGATACTTATATCTCCACAGTTACATGGCATGGAGTAAGGCCACAATCCAAACATTTTGTCACACAATGACTGCATGTTGATGCACAGCAAGGGGAGGCTGTAGTGATGAAAAACAGAGATACCCAAAAAGAACCATCTTTGTAACAGGTGTAACATCACTGGTGATATCAGCAGCCAAATATTGGTGATAACCTACTGGAATTTACCAGAAATCAAGCATCAGAAGATATAAAATTACATTAGGATCATGCTTGCAGATGCATTCAGGATAACACAGGGATGTGTATGCCATGCTAACAACACTAATCAATTAACAAAACTTCCAGGCCAAACTAGAACAGAAAAAAGAGACGCTAATCCAGTTTCTAAAGTGCAGCAGTGCACAAAGCGTAGGCTCACTCCATATGTTCTCTCCCTCCTTGCAGAGTAAACCTCAGTGTTGCTTTTGCATGCTTAATGACAGTTTTCTACAACTCGATGAGCCTAGGAAATATTGGAGGAGCTATGAGTGATTAAATTCAACTGGAGCAAGGCCAGCTCATCTCTCCATTCTTCAAAGCTGGTGGAAATTTTGCACCAGTTAAGAGAGGTGAGGGTAGTAAGTTCTCTGGCATAAAGAAAGCAGCCGACCTGCTTAAAGTTTGCCCCAGAGAGGCTGTCCTGCATGCCTCAGCCCCTGCCAGTCTACCCAGCCTCACCCTCATTTTTCTACAATGAGATTGAATGTTTTGTACGGTAAATAAATAACCTCACGCTATGAATCATGAGGCTATTATTCCTTCCAGGCTTTCTATTCTAATCCAGAGCAGAAACTTTCTAATGATGCCATCAGCTGCAAGAAAGAAAGCTTGAGTTATCATAGCCTCTGTATGTGTGCAGTACACAATTGCTTGTTTGTTCAGATAAGGTGTTGTTAACAGTGAGCCCTCTGACTGCCTGTAATAAGGCAAAATTAGTTTGATACCATCTGGCTCCACTGCCAGATGAGAGCCAATGGCCTGTAATGCACCCACTCTTTTCCTTCCACTTATGCCCCGTGAGATTGATCACAAATGGCCCTTTGCAAATCATGAAAAATGAGCCTTATTTGTGCCCAGCACAGTCCTATCATGCATTTACTCCATCTCCACAGACCCTCCCACCCCTTTCCCTCCCTCCCTCCCTTCCTAGAAGATGCTATGTGGGTCAGGAATGTGACAGCTCACACATGGCTCTCCATTCCCAGCTCTGCCATATGGCTCTACAGGCCAGAACCCAGAGATATCATAGCAGCTGCAGCACAGAACTTTTGGGCTCGTATACTCAGACTGGCATCCAAAATCTGTGCTAAGGGCCCACAAACACTATGGTGCATGGAAAGAGGGGGCTGGTGTGTCAGAGCAGCCTGAATATGACACTGAGCAATTTAGTGAGCACGTGCATGTGCCAGCTTTAGCACTTGGTGTGTCCGTCTTTCGGGGGAGTAAGACAGCTCTCCCCGTCATTAAAGGAAGATGTTCCCATTCCTACTTTCCAAGGATGGAGAGTAGAAGTTTTGTCCCTATCCAGCGATGGGTTTGGGGCAAATCTCTTCCTAGTGGGAAACTAAGTTTGCTTCTTTGCCTAGTAAAGACAGACTCCTATATCTTTTCAAACATTTGAGTTGTGTAACAACCTGCCCATCTTTTAGGCTTTCCCAACCCTTAACCAATTGTCAGACAGTAAGGAAATACTTTTGCTCTGTTGATCTCTACTCCATTGACTGGAGCATTTGCCTCAGCAGGCAGAATGTCTGGGTTTGGCATTTTACCCTAAACAGCTGTTGAAATGTAAGGTGACAACTTCCCAAGGCTGGGAAGTTTGTTCACATGAATATGATTTGAAATCTTTCAAACTGGAGCTCGCTTGCAATGCATTGAGGAGATACCCAGAGGGCAAAGGGCTGGCTCTGATCCCTCCAGGCAAGTCCATCATTACAGGAAGTGTCACAGAAGAGCAGAGAACAGAGCATGCATGGAAATCCCAAGTGAGTGGCAATGCTCTGATAGAACATCCCATACATGCTTCCAGAGCTCTTACAAAATCCTTGTTTACTACCTACCTTTCAACATCTGTTGCTAACATATTGTCTCCTGTCTTCACAACCTTTGGCAGATGCCTGCAAGAGTAGCTCAGAGACTGGAAAGCAATGCCCAGTAGAAAGAGTGTCCCCAACATTTTCCTTCAGTGGGCAACTTCCTTATCACCTTTAATCCCTGTGAGATTGGACCCCTTTTTGTTTGCCAAGGGCTGTCAGTTTCAGTGTAGGAATTGCAAATGTTCATCTCTTGATCAATTGCCAAATACTTCTTCAGGAACAAGGAGAGGGATGGCTGCTTATTGATGCCAGCCTGCATACTGAACTAGAGATTTCCAGCTCCCACAATTTAGATTGCACCCTGTTTAGAGTGCAGCAAAGAGAGGCCATAAATTACAGTAAGCTGTGAAGTCCAATCACAGAAGAAAGCTCAGAATAAAATTCAGGAGTATTTTTCTTCCCTGTCCTGTGTATGCTTCCTATAGATCAGTATAGCAGTAGGAGGGAAATGTGTACACCCTGACAAGAGTCCTTCATTTGCTAGGAGTCTGGGTCCTTCCAACATGTTTCAAGTTGTTGAAGCATTTGAAATGTAGCCAGCTCATTAGGCATTGAGATTAGTTACAAGGTATCTCAGTAATAAAAAGTAGAGGCATGTAAACCTCTTTTATAAAAATCTGCTCCCCACACAGGCTGTACACATTGTGGTCATTCCACTGGAACCATTCAAGGAATGCAAAGTTAACCATTTCTGTAGGTCTTTCCAAAGTTGGGGTTGTAAGGCAAAATTAGGAGGGAAAAAAAAGCCTTTACAGTGCATGGTTGGTATAGGGTTTTTAAACCTTTAAATCACAGCTAAAGAAAAATCAATTTTCTTCAAAATAAGGCTGGGCACTGTGCAAAAGTGCAGCTATTTACGCGGCAAATCACAGTTTTCAACTTTCAGCCATTTTGCTCATGAGTGTTTGAGAAGGGTCATAAGATACAATGGGAGAAATGCATTCTGCTCTTCATTCTCACTTAAAAATAGTCTGAATACTTTATATGTAAACTTTTCAAAACTATCCACCATGCATGGCACATTTTAGTCTAGAAGGCAAATACTTCACAAGCTACAGCTACTGAAAAATACACTTTTTAATAAAGAACAGTTTACCCCCTTTTAAATATAGAAATAGTTGTCTCTTACTTTAATAGCTGATGTCTTTCTAAACATAGAAATAACACATCATTTTTCATCTAGTACCTTGAATCTAGGCTTTTAAGACATCTAGGATGAAAAAAAATGGCCAAAAAAGGTGAAAAATATGAAGGAAATTGGAAAAAAAATCAGGTTGTTTTTTTTTTCTATTCACTTTCGAAGCACAAGAAGCACAAAAGTACTAGTGTTTGCTGGTGTTGCAATAAGGCGTTGACTTACCTGGTTTTACAGTGAGATCATTCTGCTCTAATCTTGTAAGGATTTTTATGTGATCATTGTAAATGATTTTTCTCATGGCTTTTCCTACACTAAACAAGAAACCCACAAAGCATTTGGTAGGAATTATTTTTTTATTTTTAATGGAAGATACAGTATGATTCCTTGTGGCAGCAGGTCTGCTCCATGGGAAGGGCTGGTCCTTGAAACACAGGACAGGCACTTTCCAAAATAGCACATAAACTCTGGCTTCTGCCAAGACCAAAGCACCTATGGAAAAACAACAGAAATGCCAACAAGCTTAACAGACCTTTCTGATAACCAGTCAGCACACAGTACCAGAGCATTCAATACTAAATCTGCTCCCAAGAAACCCAGCTTGCCATTTGGTTCCTATGTCAGGAGAGAAATGCTGCCTTCTTTCTTGAGATATGTAACTCCACCTGAACTGCCAAATATTTTCTCTTTTGCTTTTTGATTCCCTGACCTTTGCAATAAATGTGTTCTTTAATATCAAAAACTATGCAATTCTTGGCCATTTGCACAGCACATGCACTGTTTCATACAGATATGTGTGAAATGCAGAAGCTGACACAGTTGAGATGCAGTTCTGCCTAGTCCACTGTCCTACCTCTGACAGCTGAGGATGCACAGTTACAGCCAAAGAGAGAGTCCCAGCTCCACCCTCACCTCAGAACCATTGCACCTTTCTTCCAATGCTACTCCAAAGCTTCTGCGGCCACTGGGGGGTCCCGGGCCTTGCCTGTACAAGTACTGCACGCCTCGATTTTGTGAAAACCCTGGTTTCCCAGAACCACCACTAGGTGACAGAATGGCACGGAAAACGCCTTTTGAGAGCAGAAGTTCACAACCAAGTGAAAAGATGTCACACTGTACCACCTCAGTCAGACACTGTGGCAGCAGCAGCAGCAGCACTACTACAGCTGCCAGTAGCAGTTTCTTCCTTCCTGCTTCTCTTTGTACTGCTCTGGAGTTGCTAAGTTGATACTAACTGTGCCTCTGTTGGCACTTGGGCATATGATTGCTTCAGGATGTGGTAGACTTTGCAAGGATGCAAAGATACAATCAAGTCAGATCTCACCCCAGGGCAAAGAAGCAGGCAATCAATTCAGGCAAATATTATCAAGTTATTTTAATACATTTGTTGTTCTTACTCTTTGGGGTAATAATGAGTAATGGCTTCGGGGACAATTGCACAAAAGGTGCCTCAATTAGGACAAAATAAAATTTTAAAGGTGCACACAGAAAAAGGATAAGGAGGAATAGAAATTATACAGTAAAATTTATGATTTATGAAGAATTCTTCATTTTACTGCAAATCATAATGGACTCCTGCTGCTTATAATCTTATTGTAATCAAAGAGTTATATTCATTTCTTGCATAGTTACCTGCACATAACTCTGATTGAAACTAGTAAGCATTTTGTGCTTGCTGTTAGGAGCAGAGGTGCCACACAATTAAATAATTTACTACAGCTGAATTAGAAACAGTGAAGATGGCCTAGAATGTTATAAATGTAGATAACGTTGCTCAAGGATGTATAGCATTGTCCCTTTGTCCTTTTGCTGGGGTTAAGACAGAAATGGTCACAGGCATTGGAGGCAATGGAAGGACAGGTTTCTTGAATACAGCAGTTACACGGCAGCTCAGGAAGCAAGGATAATGCAGAAATCAGGGGAAAAAAATGTTCCAAAGCTGAATTCTTCTGAATTTTTGTGTCATTTTGAGTTTAGACTGATTTTGAAGAAAAGAAATGGCAGCAAAACTATCCTTGCCCCTACTTCACCTAAGAGATTGGTATCATTTGTCTTCTCAAGTGAGAAACAACATTTAATGAAGGAGCCGGTACCAGTAATTAAAGCATCTACATCTTCAATGCTTACACAGCGCACAGAAGCTCATGAATGTTGCCATGTGGAAATAAGGACAGATATACAAATCGCTATTTAACTAACAAAATAAGTAGCACTTGTTCTCAGATGTGCCAGACCCCCCAAGGCTCCAGTCTAATTTCTCTTAGAGGCTGTGGACAAACCTCCTCCTTCAGATCCAGCTGTGCTGCTGGGTGTTACCACTGCAGCTGCTAATCTGTGGTGTTCTCCATCCTATTCCAACCCCTTCCCTCCTCTAGTGTTAAGCACCCTTTTGAACCAGCCCACACAGCAGTTTGTGTCAGCATTCCATAGTTTGTGCCAAGCCAATTAATTCAGCTCGGTTTAAGTGGTTTAAATAGGAGGTGGCAGTAGTGATTGTAGCCCTGAAGCACAAACTTTGGGCAGCAAGACAAGGATAAATCATCATGCAGCAGCCACCTGGAAGTTGATGAAGAGAACAAAGAAGCTCAGGCGCAGAACAGAGGTCAAGTAGCAGTTCAGATCTCATAAGCCATTTTCTCATGATGAGAAAGAAAAAAGTCCCATGGAATTATCTGCACTGGGTCACTCCCATAGGCTGGACATACTGGACCAACAGGTCTTGTGCCATCCTGTATATCTGATTTTCCAGCTTCTCCCCTGTTCTGGGATGTCTCATCTGCAATTAATGGAAGGACACTGTTCAAGTATGGATGCCATCTATCCACAGTACTTGGGTTGTATTCTTTGTCCCTCTGCCTGTACATGCTGAAGTACCAGTGACTTCAAAATCTTTGGGGTTTGGTATTTTTTAGGGATTCAGACAAATATTTCTTGTCAAGTATCTTTGTTTAGCATAATCAGTCCAGAAAAACATGAATTTTCTGCCTCCAAGATATGCCCTTAGCAGCTGTGATGTAAACAAAGAGTGTCTAGCTCCTGATACCTGATGTGTTCCCATCCAGGAACCCCAGTCCAAAATGTGACAGCAATACCTGGATGAAACACTTAAAAGGCTTGGCTGGTCCCAAAAGCAGCATTTGCACCTACAACATCTTTTGGTCAGTGCCTCTAAAGAGCAAATCTTGCAGCCTTTCTCATGTAGGAAGTGGTTTAGCATGACTTTATCATCTCTCCCCTCTGCCCAACTCCAGCTGTTTGAAGATGCTGTCATGCAGTGTTTGCCAAATAATATGAATGTCTCAAAAGGGTGGCAAGACAAAAAAGTAGCACCCATGCAAGAGACAGCCCAGTCTCCATACCCCTGCCTTTGGGAAGCTGTGTCCACTGATGTATGAGACATCCCAGCAACTTTCTCATCAAGTGATTCTCAACTGCAGAGAAGTTGGGGATCCCCATCCAAATCAGCTGACCCAGCTGGAGAGGAAGTGCAATCAGTAAGAAACCAAATCAGGAAAGTATTACCTAAAGTCACCTTGCTCTCAGTGAGGACAGGTCATAATCCTCCCTGAGTCCTTCTGGGAACATGAGAACTTAAATAATGAATCTCAAAGTCTCCTTTGTCAGGCTCAGTAATGACACCTCTAGCTCTCCTCAACTCATCCTCTGCAGCTGACTGATTCCCAAAGAATAGCAGTGAACTTTCAGATTCTCCTCCAGTACACAGAGGGCCAGGGGGCATCCACCAAGGAACTGTTCTTATATTTTCAGTTGCCTCCTCTCCTGCCCCAGTCAATTATGCAGATATAATAGAGGCAGCTAGAAAGTGACAGTGTTCCATCCCAGAGCTTGCTCCATTCATAGATGTGAGTGAAATCTGGGCTTCTTTCAGTTTTAGCATCCTCTAGATTAAATTAAAGGGGAGCTATTTGTGTTAACATATCTCATAACCTGAGGAAGGATTTAGAACAACTCAGACAAGTTCAGAGAGTGATTCTCTGAACTGATTCTGCAGTTATGCCTCATAACCCTGAGGAAGACCAGTGCAAAGGCTCATAATAACAAGCAGCTCTTTTATGTATAGAAATGCTGATTCTAATTCCCCTACCTTTACAATGGTATGGAACATTAAAGTGAAAGCAACATTTAAAGTGAAAGCATCATTTTTCCTTGCTGTTACAATAGGGACAGACACAGGCAGAAGGGCTGATGGGGCTATAGGTCTGATTATAACATATACTGGCTGCCATGTAGTCTCTTAACCACAGGTTTGGGAGTGGCTGCTCCTTTTTCCCCACTTTCTTAGACAGTGGTCACGTTCCACTCAACTCTACGCTACTAAAATTTGTTTAAAGACCTTTCTGAAAATGAGAACAAAGGGCTGCAAATTTCAGACAAAACATTCCTGCTCTTAATAGCTTGAATGTCCAAAAAGAAATCCATGGTAACTTCATCAACATTGTCTGAATCTTTTCACAGACTGAATGCTTTTCAATAAATAATATTTTAAACATCTTTCTTAATGAAGAAGAGAAGATCAGCACCATGTGCCCATTCTGTTGCTTAGGCACCTAAAGTTGGCACTGGCTTCACATTAGGGTTGTTCACTTCGTGACTGCAGGATGCTGAGGCCCCAATCCAAGAATGTAACAAAGTACTTGGGCCTAAACATAAGCCTGAAGGTAATTTTTCAGACTGTCTTGTGTTCATTGGCATAATCCTGCTCCAAACACCTTGCAGAAACAGGATGTGGAAAACAGAAGGGAAGGGATACGGTTGTTATTTGCAAACAGCTTTGACAAAAAATTCCAAGTATGGAACAGCTAACACTACACAGTACCTGAAGTGGTGGTCTCCTAAGCAAATCCACGGGATGTGAATCATTTACATCAGTCTCCTTAACTTCCTGGGCAAAGCCATTGTACTGAACTGCACTTCATTGGACTGCTGTAACTGGCACCTCTGAGCACAATAAGCCCATTCAAGCAGGGATCCTGTTACTTATTCTGCTCTTCTTCCTGTGACAATCAGTTCAAAATTACACCATTAAAATAATCCCTGCATCCACTGAGAGGAGGGAAATGGGAACTACAGACAGATGTGGAGCACAGAAATTTTCTAAGCCCAAGTTCACCCTCGGCCAGAGTCTGGCTCACTGTTCTGGTGCCCATGCAGCAGCCCCAGGCACAATGACATGTATGGGCAGAGAGGGGATTCATCTCCCTCCAGTTTCTCAGGATCAATGGCCAGCAGAATCTGATTTGCCCTGTCTGCAAGTCTTCTGGTGTGAGGAAATAAGAAACTTTGGCCGAAAGGAATGGGTCCTGGCCACAGAAACCACAGACTGCAAGGTTTCCATACTGAGAAAATTCTGTGATAATTGTCAGGATCTTGTGGTTCTGCAGAGCCACAAGTAAAGCTTACTTTACCCAGTAAAGTAGGCATGTGCCTGCGTACCAAAAGGAGGATGTGAGGGTTTGGGTGCAGTAAGCTAGGCACTCCTCAATTTGTGGGGACAGTCTTAAAGAAGAAATTGTTGTATTTTATTTCAAGTTAATTGTGTGCATACTTCTCATCAGTATCCCATCATCAGTCTAGACTATTGGAAATGGTTTTGGGTTTTTTTTTCCTTCAGCTGCATTCCTATTCTTTGCAGAGGCAAAATCACTCATGAATCTTAAACAGCTTTTGTGCAGAATCAGCTTAGGTAATGAAAAAACAGAGAAGATTGCCATAATCTCTTGAATCTAAGGAGTAATATAGAGAACTGATTCTATCAGGATGAGAAAGAAAGGAAGACATGAGAAAGGTGGCCAGGTGCATTATGAATTTTTTGCAATATATTTCTTTAAAATATATGGGGGAGGGAGAGGTGACAGTATTTTAACAATGCCATTATTTTACATCATCCTTCTCCTTATTAGTTATGGACAGGCTGATACGGAGATTTAGCACAGGAAAGAATTTTAAGAATCCATATATTCTTGGCTATGGCTCATGCCCTCAGACTGTGCCAGAACACCAACTGAATGTTAAATATCTAGCCTAGGTATGCATTTTTAATGCAGACTTCACCATTACATTGAAATAACACTAAGCACTAATGGCAAGTCTTTTTCTTTTTTAGCACAAATAGAAGGCAGTATCCCGAAACTGTACTGAAACAGTAGATGTAGTCAGAACCAACATACACTGCAAAAACCTATGGTTTCTTCCCAGAGACAATGTGTCATTCACAATGTCAATGGCATGAAATTAGATGTGACCACACTCATGAATAAGGTTTGCTGGACTGGAAGCTTTTCATTTAGAAGATTTAGGCACATCTGCAATTTATTCTAGTGCTGCCCATCTGTATGCCTCAGCTATGCCACTTGAGGTGTGTTTGTCACTGAAGGCAAAATGAGTCATGGCTCTTCTGCCAGTGCTCCACAGACTTGCTTTAGATGTAGAGGTGGAAGTCACATCAGCCTGTCAGCCCTCCCACACCAATCTGGTGGCCTGGCACCTCACCAGTGAGGCTTTTTTGGATCCAGGCTTTGTTCTAGGGTCTCTGCACAGCAGTGCCCTGGAGTGCTTTCAGTCACTAACGAGGTCAGAGATCTCTGACCAAGCACTGCTTTGAGTAAATGTCCCTTTAGAAACTATGAGGATTGTTAAATGAAAATAACCAGAGGAGACATCTCCTCTTTCTTTCCACGTCTTCTCTCATTCAGTTAAGCACTGATGGCTTCAAGGCAGGGATTCTTCCAGTGTTTGTGTAAATAGGGCACCTTCAGTTTCAGTGGCAGCTGCTAAGCACCAGTGCAATACACAATAATTAATATGCATTAATTTTATATACCAAAGAAATCAGCTGACCAGCAAGTCCTATGTACCCACTTCTGAAAAGGTGATTAGATCTTTATTATTCGCTTTGCTCTTAAATACATAACTGTATATACCTATTTCTTCTCTATGGAAAAATTGAAAAAAAAAAAGTGGACCATTTTAAAAATAAGGTATATAAGGCCTGAGATCTGGAAAGAATGAGAGGGATGTTCCTAAGCCATGAAATTTTCTGTATTTTGAAATGGTGCCTTCAATTTTAAAAATTATTTATGGAACAAACATACTAGGTTTTCATTACTGCACAAGTCTTTGATTCATTATACTTTTCCATTGAAAACAGAAAAAAAAAAAATCTCAGTGTAAGGGGAAGAACTGGAGATGAGCTGCTACATAAGCAAGTTAAAAAAAAAAAAAAAAAGGAAAGACAATCTATATCCCTGTAAAAGGTTCCACCACACCCAGTCTTCTTCTTCTTCTGCCTTCCTAAAATATAAAGCTTAAAGGATTCTTTCATTGGTATTGCCTTTTGTAATATTCTGCTTTGAGTTTGGCTGGTACTAATTTAAAACATGCTTACTCTAGTAGTCAAGACCAATTCTGAGAAGTGATGCTACCTCACTGGCACAAGGTCTTTCTCCAGTAGACAGGGATGAAACCGCGCAGGAGGAAGCAGTTAGAGCTCTGCAGCAGCTCACCCATGGCCCTGAAGTAGGATCCCTATTAAATAATCAGGCACCAAACAGAAATATTTCTGTTTATAATACAAACAACGTTTCTGGGTTTTGCTTACTCATTCTGTCACAGAGACACCTGAAAAGGATGGGTGGTATGTTATGTACCAAAACCAAACAGTATCACATTTTCCCCAGAGAACTTAAGTTCTCATCTCATGTCTTTATCCCAAGGAGTCCAAACACCATCTTAATTTCCTATTTCAGATGCTAAAGAGCAAGTAAGGTGCTTCTGATGCCTTAGTTGTTTTTCTCTGGAACATGCTACGTATTTTGTCATTGTTTCCTCTGTCAAAACTCATACCATGGACACACTGTGATAGGAAGTACCTCAGTTGCCTAAAGAACCAGCACCTAGTTCTCACCATCGGCTCAAGTTAGTTGAAATGAATCCCACTCACTGCTACTTTCTGGGCAGCTCAAAGATACCTGTTATAAGCTGGTCATGCTGTGCCAGCAGTCCTGCTTCAATCAATGCAACACCTCACACAGTGAGACATGACCCAGACACAGGCATAACTGATTTTCCTGTTCTCGAAATCAATGAATTCTGCCATTGATTGTCCTTAGAAATATTTTGGTCCTTTCTCTTCAGGATAATGATATAAGTATGGCCTTGGTGGTTAAAAGTAAAGGTCTATGCAGCCCAACAGATTAAAAAAAAAAAAAAAAAAAAAAAAAAGAGCAGAAGTAAGGCTGGCGATAGAGTGATTATCCCCATTCCTTTCCAGCAGCTAGAAAGCATGTTTTTACCTGAGCTTGTAGGTCTGTCTACATCACTCAATGCAAACTTCTTTTACCTAATGCCAACACATTTATTTAGTTGTTGTTTTAATTTCATTTCATTTGAGCTTTCACAATTTCCTGTGGCAATGAGTTCCATAGTGTCATGTCTTGAAAACATATGGTGCTTCTTGTAAACTGTCTAAGAAATTGTTCCCTCCGCCCTGGCATTTAAGATGTGAGCACTGCATTGGTTTGCATGGTAAAAAAAAAGTATGTTTTTATCATGTTAGCTATTTATTTCCTAATAATTTCTAATACCCCATTTGTCTTATTGACCACTGCTAGCTTTGAGGTGATTGTTTCTGAAGAATTATGTGTAATGATTACCAAATCTGTTTTCTGAGTGGCAATAGCTCATTTAGAGTCCACCACTGTGAATGTATAGTTAAGGTTGTTCTCCTCCACGTGCATTACTTTGCATTTATTGATACGGAATTTAATCTGCCATTTTATTACCCAATCACTCAGTTTCTTGAGCTCCTTTTTTCAGCCTTCACAAACAGTTTTATCTTTGACTGTGGTAAATAATGGGATGTCAGCAGCTGGATACAACAATTGATATTCACCTCTTTTCAAGGAGACTATTTAGAGGCATGCTGTGCCTGTGGGACCACACCAACAATCTTCCTCTTCTGTGAAGAACATCTACAAACTGAGTCTCCAAAACACCCAATATCTCAGGAGTACCTAGGCCATGTGACTTTTCCCTGCTCCTTTGTAAAGCCTCATGCCCACCCATAACTTTTTTCTATAGTAAAACTCCCTTTGACAAAGCCAGGCCTCCTGGTCCCAGCCCATCGCAGGGAGGTGACGCTCATAGTTACAGTTTTCTTCCCACTGTGTCTCAGCAGAAAAGCTCGTCCTGCCCTCCCACGGGCACCGTCCTCGGCACCCGCCGCCCTCCCAGAGCTCCTGGGAGGCGCAGCCCGTGCGGCTCAGCCCCTCGGGGAGCCTCTGGGCCGGCCGTGCCCAGGGCTCCATGACGGCAACCAGCCTGTTGCGTTGCACTAAATAGCTATTTAGTTGGAAAATATGTTACTGGGTCACATATTCCTTTCACATGGTTCCTTCCTCACATGACCCCCTGGTTTCTGATGGTCTGTCCCGTGCGTGGTCCCTCCTCTCACCCCTCTCCAAGGTTACCCCATTGGCTGTGGTCCTCCTTCCCCACCCCCCTCACCTGGGGTAGAAAACCCCGCTGCAGGTGGGGGACATCCTCTTTTGCTACCTGGGTGGTCGCTGCCCCCAGAAGTGTCCTGTCTCAAGCTAATAAAAGGGATACTCGTTCCCACGTGGCAAAAGAGCGCTTCTCGTCTTTTACCTCGTCCATGCGAGTCCGTTTGGCATTGAGCCAAGAGCAAGCCGGGTTGGACCAACATAAGGCTCAGTACCAACGGATTACAGCAGTGCAGGAGCTTGCACTAGCTTCAGTGGCCAGCATGCAGGGATGCCATTCTCTCTGCTCAGCCCTGAGTACCCCCACAGCTTGTGCAGAGGCTGGCCAGAGCTCACTGCCTGTGGATGGAAGTGGTTGGATCTTGGTCCAGTGTGCTCTCACTGCACCCTGGCAGCCTGCTACAGCTGCAGACAGGTATTGATTGGGGTGCCCAAAGGCTTTGCCTTTCCTCAAGGGGTTTTGGTTGAAAAGTCTGTGATGTTTTTGTCCAGTCATGATGGGTTTTCCTGGTACATCCAACCTCTTCCACTGCCATCTTGCATAGTTACATTCATTGGTTTGAGCATGACCTTGGGTGCATTTCAGATTTCTTTTCTGTAGCTGTGCTTTTCCCTTCCATTGGTAGTTAACACAACCCTTTACCCTCTGCCATGAGCTCTGCCTTCTGCAGTCTGGCCCTTGCATAATCAAGGGAGACAGCCTTCCTGTTGTTACTGTTGAAGCTGCAATAAATAGCATATCCATTTCTCCATTTATCTGCTTTTTGAAATCCAGCCCGTAATGCCAGCAATAATTACTCTGTTTCTATATTTAGAGATCATCAGCACCTCATGAATATCAAATTGTACTGTTATTATCTCTGTACAATATGGGCCAGTCTCCTATCAGTGTAAACATTTATAACAGTGATTATCAGTAGGACTGCTAGAGATCCCAAAATAGACAAGGCTGAACAGGAGTCTGCCATTATTTGTTTACTGGGGGTGGCAGGAAGAGAGGCAGAAGAGCCAGCTGAGGGTCTGACAGCACAGACCCCCTCTAGCACCACTGTGGGAAGGCTGGTACGTGGGGAATTGCACCTGGTGGGACCATTAGGAGCAAGTGTGGAGAGTCTGCTAGCCCAAGCACCATCTTAAATCTTAGAATTAGGTTGCCATCTGCACAAACATCCTGTCCCACAGGAAAATTCCTCAGAACACTTCCTTAGGGTATATTTTTAGTATCTTCATTTGTCCAAGAAGGTGTTTTTTAGAGCTGTAGTCTGACTGGATTGGTAAATCATAGAAACAATTTCCAAATTACAGATTCAACTAATTTTGCTGTCACTATTTCACCAAGGGGAAACGGTTGGTGTCTCATCTTCTGTGGCACTGAACGGCTGCATCTGAAGTTTCTGGCCTCCCCAGGCAGTGCTTGCTGTTGGCTTGAAATAAAACTGTGCTCTGAGCTCAGGCAAATGGCAGGATGCACAGACAGGAGGGTGGTGAGAGGCTGCTGGTGAATGTTAAGGGCATGGGTGAATGCCAATGGGTTTTTGCACTTGCTAACTTGTTTGGCTTTTTGTTTTGATGGATGTGCCACATTGCATTGAGAGGGGCTGATCTAAACCTCTGTCAAACAGCTGAAGCTCAGTGGATCTGGCTGCCTCCTAAGAGACCTTTCCCCTGCTCTCCAGGAGGCTTCCAAGGAACAGTCACTCACCATCTTCTTTCAGAGCTGTCAAGATGCTTCAGCAGCTGATCTCTTGGCATGGTTTTCCAGCCCTTGCATGCTCTGCAGTGGCCCTGGCCATGTGTACAGTTTTCCATGCAGATCCATATCCCCCCACCTCAAAGGCTGTATTACCATCAATGACTGCAGTGCTTAATGGAATTGCCTTTTCCTTTCCCTCGCTTTTTCCAAGAGTTATTGTTCCCGAGTGTTTACTTTGCAGCTCTATGGGCCACCTGGGCATGGCTAGGCAGAGCCACCTCTTGGCAGGACAGTAAGGGAAGCTCCTGAAAGCTAGCCCAAAACTTGCCACTGCACAAACATTTGGCCACTATCAATGGCATGTTCCCAGCCTGCAGCCTGAGAGGGCAGGGTCACAGCTCAGTACCCAGCTCTTCCCACCCATAAATGGTACATCTGTGCTTCGTAGCACATGTTTTGTATTTAAAGTGGGGGTACTAAAGTGCAGGTGAGAGGAAATTACTGGCATTTGGAAGGAGTTGGGCAGGAAAGTGACTGTGTGACTCAAGTTGGGGCAGGTGTGCTCCTTGTAGATGTGGCTGGTGGCACTGAGGGACACCAGGAAAGTGGTAAAACCCTTTGAACACAGTGGATGCTGTGCAACTGCAGGTCCTGCTATCCCATACTATTTTGCCCCATGACATCAGTATATCCACACCTAAGCACATCCCTTTGATTCTAGCTGAAAACATTTTAGTGACACTAAAACCAAGCCCTAGAATCATATTTTCTATTCTGAATAGAAAAAGTTAGTAAATAAAGCTGGCTTCTTATCAATTCCTCATCCCTGAAAGTGCTGTAATACACCACTCGACAGTTTCTGTCCTAGCTAATTTCTAGAATCAGCTCTCTTTTCAGAGAAACCGCTGCCAGAAGAGGACATGACTAAGCAAGAGAGGAAACTCAACCGTAGCAAAATGTGAGTGAAACAGAAAATAATCACTGAGTAAACTAGTACTTGTCGGTTCAGCAGGGGAAACAAATCTAGATCATTCTCTGCAGCTTTGGAGAGACCTCACTGTCTCTTGTACAGCTGGCTTGGAGAGGCAAACAGAATACAAAACAGGAGTTAAGGGCTCCAGGGCTGTGCACGGCACCTCGCACTTTCATCTCTTGCACAAGGGGACGTGTCCTTCCGACAAGAGAGCCCTTGTACACGTTTGTGCTGTGAGAATGCTGTCTATGTTTGGTTTGGAAAAGCTATGCTTACTTAACAAAACCTGAATTTATCCCTGTAATCCTTCCCTGCATCTCCATGGCCAGATTGGAGCAGCCTGTGGAAAAAATTCCTGTCTATTTTCAGAAATAGATAAAAGCATTCAGATTACAGAGTGCAAATCTCATCTCAAAACGGCTGGAAAAATCCATTCAGCGCCACTGTCACTGACCCTTGCGACATCTCCAAGTAATGAATTTCAGTTGCCTGTGCCTCTCCCCCATGCTGCCTCCTTCTCCTCCTGCTGCCACTGCCAGAACTGCCCGTGCTCCCAGCATCTGCAAAATGTCAGCCTTGAGTCCCACTGTTTATCCCATGGGGAATAGGGAGGGAAGCATTATATAAAAGAGCCGAGTGTGGAAATTATTACTGATGCCACTGCTTGAAACCACTAGTGGGATCTTTTCAGTCCAGTGCTCATGCTCACAAATTTTGGCAGAGCACTTGTGTGCCAAGGAAGAACTGCTCTTTACCACAAAGGTAAAAGTGCCTGGAATCTGCCTCATTGCCCACGCTTGTCCCAGGGCTCTGCTCTCTGCTGTGCCTGGAGCTAGGTACAGTGGCATCCCCTCCACTGCCAGGAGATCCCAGAGCAAATGAGCCTTTAGCACCACTTATTAGTTCATGAGACGGAAGATTCCGTGGAGGAGATTACTGCTCATTTAGAGGGATTGTGCGACTTAGGCAGTCCCTGAGGTTTGATGAATTCCTGCTCATGGTGGATTAGATGCCCTGTTAGCAAGCAAAATATTAAAGACAACAGCAGCGAGCTTACATCTCGCTCATATTTTGCTTATGGATTACAGTCTTCATAATTAATACCAAGGAAGAAGGCACCCAGATGGACTGTGGCTTTTGAAAGATTAACCTTGATGGAATTGCTTTTTTTTAATTTAAAACTTTATTAGTCTTTCTGTGATGTTTAGAGCAGACCTGGGATGCTGATAGCTTTGTGTCTGACTCATCAAGTGTCTAATAGGAATCCTGTGGTCATCCCTTGGGATTCACACAGCTGACAATCGCCATGCTTGTGTTCCCTCTGACAAAATCAGGCTGAATCCTGTGAGGTTCTGAACAAACCATTTTCAGAGCTGAGGATGCTTCAGATGTCTCTCCTTCTGTTTCAGGATGGTGAGCAGGACATGAAAATCTAAAAGAGATGTGTGTGGTGAAAAAGAGATGATGGAGAGATCACAGCTCTGGTTGGCAGCTCTGATGATGAGTATGTGGTTTGGAGTGATAACGTGGGTGTTGCTCCTAGCACTGCTAACCTTCCAGGACCTGGGGGAATCAGCTCACTTCACCAGGAAACTTATAAATATATCCACTTTGCAATAGTGATGAGAGGCTTAGTTGTTACCTATCTAGTGTGGACAGAGAGAAGCACAGAACTGAGTGAAATGTGTAAAGAAAGGACAAAGTATTTAAATGACTTTCAAACACTTTGAGATCTTGGATTACAAGGCAGCAGCTACGATATAAGCACAAATTCTATATTTAATGCATGTGCATGTTCAGAGCTGGATTTATCTTGTGCAGGCACATGAATGTGTATTTGCATGCACATCCTTTGAAGCCCAAACATGGCTCAGCTGAACATGCAAGTGAAGAAAACTGGGCAGCGTGTGTGTATCTATAGATACATGCATTGCACTGGGAGTACATATGCCAAAACACACTGGAAAGCACAGCACACCTATTACAGTCTGCCTGAAAGTCTAATGCTAAGATCAGAATTTGTTTTATCCCACACTCTTATTTTTTAAAGCCTAGAGAAATACGCACACTAGCCAAAACAATCTGATGCCTGAGCTCACTTTGGTATTTTCCACAATTTTCAACCAGCTGTCAGGTGAAATTTTCATCAATTGTAAATGGCTGTTGAAATTTTTAGAAATGCTCTAAATGCACTATTTTAAAGAAATGCTAAATGGTTCTTCTTTTAAGATATTATGAACATTTTTTATAATTTCTAACAAAGCCAATAGTCTTTGAAAATCATATATCTGAAACAATGGGTGTAACTTCATTATTTCAGATAATGGTGCAAAACAAGGATACCACAGGAAAGGTCATTATTGCCTATAAAGGTTAATGAATTTAATAGCTCTTAAAGTAGTCATGAAGGGATACATATTGATTCAAGGTTACTGGATCTATATATAGGGAGTACATAAACCTGAACTATATTGATATGTATATAAAAATGAAGGTGTTCAGTAGAATGTAGAGCCAAATTTCAGCTTATAAAAAATTTGTTTTAATTATCTTCAGAAGATCTGGAAGTGTTTCTGTTGTGATCATGAGCCTGAGAACTATAACAATGCCTTCTCCAAGTGAAAATCTAACCTGTTAAGAGAAAATAAATGTGGAAATCCAGTAAAAGATTCAACTCTGACCCATTTGGAAGACAAAATAAGCCTGTGATATCCTGTTCCTTCACCAGGGAGTCGTACTTATCATTGAATTGTTACAGCTAGACAGAACACAGGTATTTATATATTCTGTATGATCCAAGTGCTTAAAATTGCTTTCAACTGTTGACTTCACTGGAGATGAATGAAAGACATTAATAGGACCGCTGCGATCCAGCCTCTTCCAGCACTGTGTAATGGCCCCAGGAATATCTCTTGTGTACATCATTCCCATCCGTTCCAGGAGTTCCCATGGCATTGTGTAAGCCCCAGCAGAGAGGTCACCACAGCTCCCACTGCCAAGCTCCCCCACCAGCTGCTGCCAGCTGATGGCTGCTCTGCAGGAAAACAGCTCTACAACACAGGCAGCTCGTGGGGCCACTTGGATGGGTGCCTTCTGGAACAAAAAGAGGAGGGGAGGGAATGGAAAAAAGAAGACAGAAAAGAAGAGAACTAAAATGAAACACATGCATATGGGTGGGAAAATGAGTTCTGTTCCTTGCTGAAGCTGCCCAGGCAGATTCTCTTACCTGTGTCCATGTCACACAATGTGTTTGGCCTGCCAAGACAACATGTTATCCAAACACCAAATAATGCTCCTCACTGCTCCATTAGGACACTGACCAGTCAACGTGGCTTCCCCTGGGCACCATCCCTGTTTGATGGAGGCAGAGATGAGCAAATCTTCTTGGATAAATGCCCATGGACAATTCATGTTGCCCCTTTGCTTCTGCTTGGACTGTCTCTATCTTTTCCATGTAAGTCTCCTCCTTTACTCCTGACTCCTGCTCTTTCTTGCTCTGCATTCAAAGCTGTGTATTTTTGCAATGAAGGATTTCGTGAAAGGAGAAAACACCTTCCTTTTCTTCCAGGAAAGGTAGGTTTAAAGGGTCTCAGAAGGATTAGTTTAGGTCTTCTGATTATATTTCTAGGTTTAGAATGGATGTAATGTATAAATTAATCAGACAAAAGGTTGAAATACGCAAAACCTGGAAAACGTCCAAATCCCCCCCACACAGGACTTTCCACATACACCTTCCCAATAATTTCTAACTCCACAGCTCCAGCTCTGAGAGTAATGCTTAGCTTTGAACTTAGCTTGAGCTAAACATGGTGAAGAATCCATCCTAGACCTCACTGAATTGGTAGCCAGCCCATGGGTATTTCAGTAAACTCCAAATAGACTCAGTAAAACAAAGTGGAAGGGAAGAGTAATAGACTCTGTAATTAGAAAGCTGTCAGTCTCCTAACATAGACTAAACATGTTAAATCCTCCAGGACTTTCAGACTGAAGATCAGCATTTAGAGCTTCAACCTCACATCATTCATTAGCAGTTGTAAATGATGGCACCCACGTGGAAATCCCTCTCGTGGTAAATACTGCTCTGGGCACAACATAGTTAGCATGAAGCAGCAGCTTCCAAACAGTCTGAAATTATAAGTTCTGGGCAAAGCAGGTTACAGCAACCCAATAGGCAGGAGAGGTGAGGTTCCCACCTCCAAACTGGCATGATGCAAGCTCCCAATAAAGCACAACTGAGAAGATAAAACAGTTCTGGAGACCACAGTGATTCCTTTCCAGCCGTGTGAGGCCCAGAAGCCTTAAGGACCCTTGTGCTTAGGACACGCTGAAATGAAAACCTGACTTTTATGATAGTGCCTTGGAGGAAGCAGCATCACAGCTGCATGGGAAAGTGGTCTGTCCTTTGTACACCTGGATTGCTTTCATGACATGCCAAAAAAAGGGCTGGAATAGTGTTTCTTCCTCCACCTCTGCCTGTAGGCTCCACAAGGAGGTAGAAGTGTGGGTACACTGCACTCCATCACCAGTTTGTTGACAACTGGAGGACATGAGTTGATGGCACTCTGCTGCCTGAGCTCCTGCCTTGCTACTCTGTGCCACTCTGTGGCCCGATTCACCCTGAGCTGTATCAGTGTGTGTTCTCACCAGGGCCTTGGGTGGTTGTGCAGGCAGCTGACAGATCTTCTGTCCATAGCACCAGCAGCTGGGGTCCTTCTTTGCTCCTTGGGTAGGCCTGCTCCCTGCTCCTGACCCTGGCTGAGGTGCTGGGGCCATGGAGCTCTCTTTGGGGCACCTTTTCACTAGACAGGGGGAAGGGAGGTGGACCTCTGCCAAGAGATTTGAAAAAGTGGGTTCTTTTGCTCATTATCTGGATATATATTGCCATTGCTGGCTTTGCCTGGCTTTATGACTCTGCTCCCTCTTGCCTAATAAAGATCTGGGAATGCAAGTGAGTGGTGGAAATCCATCTCTTTAAGAGCTCCTGGGGAGGGTATGTTTAGTTTTCTCAGGTTTCTAAGTGGAGATTGGAATTTAGTCCTTTATCAAGAGGGGCCATGGGTATATTAAATCCAAACATTTTTCTCTGCTGTTAACCACCTGGCAGAAAGGTTACACTAATTACATCAGATGTATTTTCTCAAATTTTCCTGCTTCTATTATAAGCGTGAGGCTTATGACAGGGGAACCAGTCTGAGCACTGGAAATGCAACCTGTCTTATTCCCAACTCAGTCCCCAGATTAACCTGGAGACAGTGACCCTCATGGGAGGTAAGGTATGGGGACAGAAACAGGCAGGTCATGGGAGAAGAGCATGGCAGAAATTATCCAATTCTGTCACCACAGAGTGCCAGGTCCATACTCATGGGCAGGGAGTGGACAGGCACTGTGCCAGTAGAAAGTGCACAAGACTGTGGTGCTTGGAACTTGGAGCAATGAAAGCAATTTCTGTGCTGTGCAAATGGCTCTTTACCTTTCTCCTAATAACCAGCAGACATTTTTTGGGGTTGCCATTGTGAGAGTGGTGGGAATGGCGATGCAGATGTTGGCTTGGTCTAGAGAGGGAGCAATAGAAAGGAACAAGAGGTGGGAGAGAGGCCATGTTTCTGACACTAAAGATGAGCCTTCATACTCCCCAACAAATCTGTGCCCCTCTGGCAAATGCCACAGCATGGAGCCATCATCTCAAGCCCTGCAGTACCACTCACATAAACTGGAGTGTCTGGCCTTTTATCACATCTCCCTGGGTAGTATTTTTGCTAAGGGTGTCTCAAAACTTGGATACATGGGTGGAAACTTAAGGTTCTAGGATTTTCCTGGAAAGCAACAGTGTTAATTTTTATCTCCATCCAAAACCAAATTGCTCAGAAGTGACAGTGGTGAAAACAGTATTCAGTAGAAAAACACTGTCCTTCTCAAAAGAGAGCATAAAGGAAAAAAAAGAAAGTCACAGTTAAAAAAGTAGAGGAGTTAAATATGATTTGACTGTGTTCTTTTAAGTGAGACTCAGGCATTAAAGTGCACTGGGGGCTGAACTGCTTACATTTAGTGACAGATATTCTGACATGCTCCTGCCAGACGCTTCTGTAGATTGGAAATGAGCAACAGGGAAGAAATTTGGTAGGTTTTATTTCAAGATGCAACAAGATGTACTTCCTGGCCACATGTAAAATGAATTTACAACGGAAACATGCCAGAAATGCCTGAGGGTAACACTAGCCATAGCAGAATGCTGAGTCTTTCTTTTTTTCCCTTTTCCTCCAGCATTGAATAATGGTCCTGAATGTCATTTTTTTTAAAACAACCCCAGCATGGGTGACTGGTGAGTGAGATCAAGGTTCCATGTTTCATAGGGCACATCAGGAAAAAGTTATTGTGCAATCTGATCTCAACTGCACATATGTTCTCTGTCACACACACTGAGATAACTCTCGAGGTTATTTATTGCAGCAGGCCCCTAAAGCGATGACATTGTGAAATTAATATTATTACTATGAATAATTGCGTAATTTTCTCTGACTCTAGTTATTCTTGTTTTCTGCTAATACATGCATGTCAATGCTGTTTATTGCTGGAGTGACTGGAAACATTTCACATGGTTTGCAGAGAACAGTTTTAACATTTTCCAAGCAAAGGGGAAAAATGCTCTTTGACTCTTTTTGGCCAGGTTTGCAAAATATTTAAGCACAGGACTAGCAGGTCTCTGTCAAGGTCGCTGTAACCTTAAAAACACTCCCCCTGGTTCATTAGGTTTTCGATTACACTGAAGTGAGTGGAGCTGCCTCTTAATTCAAAAAAGAGAAAAGAGGGACAGCCAATTTCGTAATGCAGGTACAACAGTAAATTACCCTGCACCGATCCCTGTGTGCCTCAGAGGGCTGATGGCAGCGCCGAGCTCTGGGTGATGAAGAGCCAGGGCCCTGCAGCCAGAGGGGCAGATTCAGGTGCTGGTTACAGCACTGCAAATCTCCCTTTCAAGCACAAGCAGTGCTTTATGCTTCGCACAGGGAACAGGAGAAAATACTACTGGGCAGTAAATTGAGAGACCTGGAAGATTTTTATGTCTTAGTTAGGGCTCTTTGCGTTAGTGTCATCTCTTCCACACCGATGCACATATGCTTTCCTAACCACAATGCTATCCAAAGCCTCCATCTTGGTTAACATTTCATCATTCACACTCCGGGAATTATCATTTCCTCTAGACATGCTGACAAAGCTCATTGTTTATTGCTCACAGCATGTCAGAACTGCTGGTTTTGCTTTGGACTGCAAGATGTTTGGAAAGCCACATGCTTTTTCTGAAGCCGGCTCAGTCCCCTCTGTGCCAGCTTCAGCTGCTGCGTTCACTTTCGCCCAGAATGTCGGATCCTGTCCAGATGAGCCAGAGCAGAGAGAGCGTCAGCTTCAGGCTGACCAAACAGCACTGGATTTCAAGCAACCATGGCCAAAGTCTTCCTGGCAGCCTCAGGTACAGACTTTCCAGCAGAGAGGGCTGGCACTTTGCTACCTTGCTCCCCTCCAGACCCGCAGATAAACCTGCTGCATGAGTGAGCCAGTGAGTGAGACCGGGAAATGTGCCTGTTGTGCCATTTCCCAACCCAGGGGAGATTACAGCTCTTCCTGGCAGCAGAACTGCCCATGGAGAGACTATAGCAGGGAAGGAGGCCATGCACCACCCCTTCTGGAAAAGTAAACGATCTTCAGCCATGGTTCTGTGCTCCAGATCTCTCCAGCCAGAAATGGGGGTAACACCTGTCTGCCCACTGACCTGTTACAACACTGCAGTCATGAGCAGTTGCTAAATGGTGCAGAAATGCAGATCATTATTTATTAGTTACTGCATTTCATATGACAGGACACATATTTTTCCCTAAGTCCTGAAAGCTGAACGAACACAGAAAGCACAGGACTGTTCCTACAGATCTGTACAGCATTACCTCTGGCTGCACGGCTGAGCCCTCCTCTCAGTCCAGGAGGGGTGAGAGCTGAGTATTTTGGTGAAAGCTTAATTTCTGTCTTGCAGAAAAGTCCTGAGCCACATAATCTGACCTCCCCAGCTAAAATCTCTCCTGGAAGATCTGTCTTGCCCACAGCAGTACCACAGGCAGGAGAGGGGACACACAGCACAGGAGCTGCATGTCCTAGGAGAAAGAGTGCATCTCCACCCATGAGTAGAGGCAGAGCAGCAGGAATGGACTGAGAGCTGTAAGACCAGCAAAGCAGCAGTCAGGGGATGTCCTCAGCACACAGCAATTAATAGCCACGGATGAGCAGGGTGACCTCCACACTCCTTACTGCATGGAACAGACATGCTTAAAGGCACAGAACACATTCTCTGCAGGAGGGAGGTCCCTCTGCATCCAGTGATTGCTCCCGAGGTTGTTACTCCCCCTACAGTAACCCCAAAGGGACTAGTCCAGCCCAGGGAAGTAGTAAGGAGGGCTGGAGAGTCTGTTGTCAGTGGGAAATCAGTAAGTGGTTTGAGTAAGTTTTTGGGAAATCAGGCAACTCCTAAGGGTCACTGGCACTGATGACAAGAGAAGCTTTACCACAAAGAGCCCAGGCAGATCTGTGTTCCTGGGAGCACTGCCCTTCCTCACCCTTCACCTGCACCTCACTCTGTCTCACTCTGCTGCTTTGGCCTGACAAGCCCTGTAGCTGTGACCTGTCTCTTGGAGCCTGTTATTCCACATCTTATTTGCATCGTGCAGGATCTGTCCAGGTGGTTAAACAAAAGACATCTTTTCATTATTGTTGTTGTTTTTACTGTGCCATTGCTATGTCCTTTATAAAAGCTTTGCTTTTCCTGTGAGGAATAATCTCTGGAAACTTGGATAGAATCCTTTGGCTCACACTAGAAAAGATAATAAAATCCTGGGAACCCAAAATGTTTCTCTGTTTTTTTCACCAAACATCTTTTTCCAGCTTGAAAAAATGCATTTCTTGTTTCTGATTTGTTTCCTCATTTAGGGAAAATTTCTTCCTAACCTGCCAGTTTTCCTCCTGTCCAGCACACCTGGAAGACTATGCCCAAGTGCTCAGAGGGCACCAGAGACCTTTCTCTTGCTTCCCACCACAACTCTGACTCTCCCTACAGTTACAAGGAAGCCACTAATTTCCTCATTGCTCTGGTTTCTCCATCTGCCACCTTGTGATATAATATTTACTTATCTTTTCAAAGCATTTTAAATCTCTGTAGGAATGCATTATAAAAGTGCATTAGTGTTATTACTTTACTCCGTTGTGTAACTTGGAGAAATGGCTTACGTAAGGCGGGCTCCTCTATCCCCTCTCTGACCCCCATCCATTGTCCTGCTGCTCTTGCTGCCTCCTCCCATGACAGCAATAATTAAGCTCTGGTTTCCCAGTACCCTCCTTGGTTCCTACCCAGAGTCTGGGGAGTTGGCATCCAGTTGTCTCTACACTAGTCCAGAGCTTGGCAGCTTTGGATTCAAAGGTTCTGCTGCTTCTCTCTCCACACCTCTGTTGCCTGCATTAGGGTCACATTCATTACATTCATTCTGGAGCTCAGAGGCTCCAGAATTAGTTGTATGAACTCAGAGCACCCTTTTCTGGCATCTAGAAGTACCCTATCAACAATCTTTGACACTTCCTTATAACTGTGACATGAGTTTTATTGGGAGGGCATTTGTAACCTCTTAGCCCCATACTCTCTCACGTTCAGCCTTCACAAAGACAGCAGGACCAGAGGAGCAGTCCAGCAATAACCTAAAGCAGAATGTATTCAGATGGTGTGGTGAGAGGAATGGAGTTCTTAATGAGAATGACATAGCTGACTCCTGATGTGCTACTGTGACCCGCTATTTTTTCCACAGCATTTTTCCTTTTAGTAGGTAAGTGAAATTTTTTTGTTCCTTGTATTTTCTGTCATGCCAAAACACCTATTTGCAGTGAGATCAAAGGTTGTCAAAAAAGCAGGTACTTGAATTAACAACACTGTGTAGAAGAGCTTTCACTAAAGGGGCAGATGACAGGAATACGAAGGGTGCAAACTAGTCAGACTCCTCCATGCTCTTCTTCCTCTTTCTCTTCCTCCTTTCCTGAAGGATATTGGTCCGCATCCTGACCATTTTATGTGAAACAGCTGCCAGGTTTCATGCCAGAGGTGACTGCATTTCAGAGACAAGCAAATGTGCTGCTGTACTACTGCCAGATACTGACCTCATGTGCATTAGCCTTGTCTTTTCAAAGTGCTCCACTGGACTTTGGTGGTGCAGTTCCAGCCTGACCCCAGCATAAAAGAGATCTGAGCCCATTCCACTAATTTTTGGCATTCAAAAACATAAAGTGTGTGTCCTATAAAAATGTGTTCATCCACTCTGCTACCCTGCTAATGCCCATCTCACACATGCTGTCTCTCTCTCATAGTCAATTATTTGGACAAGAACTGGTGACTAATAGAAGCAATTTGTAGGAAACACGCTGTTCCCAAGTGACCAGCAGCAAATTGCTAATGACTGACATTAGAATGACCATTCTCCAAAGAGGAATAGTTGAAAGCTCACTGTGCACAGCACTGATCACATTTAGCAACAAAACAACCCCTCCTGATTCTGGCATCTGCCATTTATGCTGGCTACTGCTTGTTTCCTTTCCCTGGTACGTCCATAAGGCAAATTAAGCAACCCCATACTATTTGTTGACATAAACATGAAATGTAATGAAAGGTACACCTCACTAATGTGACCTTATAAACTTGATGGACAAAACATTAAAAATACAAATGCACTATAGGGAGAAACCCTGCATTTTTTAGGAGATGGATCATAGGGCTTAATAGATCATTTCCATCTCTAAAATTTCTGAGTTGTGATGAATGGAATTTCTTAGTATTCGAGGCAAGAGAGGGGCATGTTTAAACAGACTGGAAAGGGCTGCAGTGTAAAATCTTTGCACTATAAAAAAGGCAGCCTTGGTTTTTATTGTCCCTGTGGGGAGTCTCCTGTGAACCAAACAGCAACTAAATCAAATAAACATTTCTGAATCAACTCCATCTTCTCTTCAGCTTTGGAGAGTTTAAAAACCCCTGTAATTTATTGAATCGCCTTTTATGGTTGTACATACAGATGTCTTTTGAATTTGATAGTAAAAACATTTAAACTCATAATGTTTCCCAAATCAGCTAAATCCATTATATCACCTGTGCCAGTTACTATATTTGTAGGGCAGTAAACAGTGGCCTTTATTGTTTGCTGTTCATGGAGCTGTGCATAAGAACGAGCTTAGTCTGTCTCCAGAGATATACACCTACCTTGCAGGCACCAGAAATATTATACCAGCTTAAATCAGTGCAAGCTTTCCATGCTGTCACTGCCTCCCCTGTTTTGATTTGGTGACGGTAATCTCTATTCACTGCTGTGCTGATACCCTTCGAGTCAAGGCCCCTTCTCTACTTCTGCTGTTTCTGGAAGAAAAATTAACAAGTGCAGCTTAGGCATGTTATGAACAGTTAGCAAATTTCCTCACCAAGGAGGGTATGTGGGCTCAGATATCTGATTTTCTTTGCAAGCAGATGGAGAGGTGAAAATCCTTATGCAGGCTTGTCATATCCTTATCTCAAACCCTCCAGAAAAGTAGGCGAATGGAGGTGAGATGCTGAATTATCCAGACATCAAGTAACTTAGCTCTTCTCACAGGCAGTGGAATTTGCTTAGAAAGCCCAGGAGAGAAGAAAAACCCAGGTGGATGTGGAGCATGGCAGTTTCAGAAAATGAGCTACACGAGGGTTGTTGGGGGAGAGCATGGGCATGAGGGCAGAGCCATCCCAAGATGCCCTTGGAGTAAAGCCAGTATGGGCCCTGAGGGTCACATCTGCACTGCTCTCTGGGGCACAGGGCTTTGGGGAATGCATCTCATGACCTCCCACCTCGGGCATTTAATGGGCCCTTCTCATCTTTCACTTTCTCTCATGCAATCCTTTCCTATTCCTTTTCTTACATTCCTTCCATTTATAATTTAATACCATCTCTGGGGCTAATTTTGCAACTGTTTACGTGGTATAGGACCATTAAGAAAGCAATTAACACATTCTGATGAGATTTAGGAAGTGGAGATAGCCATGTAAATAGCAGATCCATAAGTAGCTTGTGAGTCTTAGTTTGAAAACCATTTGATGCACGCACAGCCCAGGCCATTTTTCATCAAGAGCTCCTAGAAAGTCTCTTTATTCAAGTGACTGAGGCTTTTCCAAGGAACAGGAGAACATGAGTTATCTTTCTGCTGTTCTTTGGCAGTTATAGAGAGGCGTGACTGGCTCTCTAATGATATTTTCCATACTGTTTATCTTTTCTTCCCTTTGAGTGCCACATGGTCTATCATTCCCTCAGCTCAGATATAGGCCCCAAGGGGACTTAGTCCGCAAATAAAACACGGAGCTAAGCAATAGTGATTAAAACCCCACATGTTTTAGGCATACTGCTCTTGTTAGTAACACTGCTTTCAAATGATTTCCCTCCTCTCTGTGTCCCCTCTTGGAGACTTGTTATGAGCTCCATGATGCCACTTGTCATCCAGCTGAGCTACCACAAGATGAATGGAGGGGTCCCGCTACAAATCATACAGCCAAAAAATGTTTTGTAAAGCTAACCCCAGCTATAATAATAAAGAAAATTCCTTTCTCTTGTGTTCCTATGAAGACCTTAAATTCTTCATGCCATATGTTTCCAGGTCCTGCCAGTGGACAGATAGTAGCTTGTATAATTTTCTGTTTTCCCTTTCTGTTTTTCAGGTGCTAATACAACTTGAAGGACTCAATCATTTTCAATTTCACCCCCTTGCCAAAGGATTTTAATTGTTGCGGGTTGGGGGGGGGGGGGGGGGGGGGGGGGGGGGGGGGGGGGGGGGGGGGGGGGGGGGGGGGGGGGGGGGGGGGGGGGG
>JAYDZK010000056.1:50633718-50686112 GCA_034509185.1 Euphonia xanthogaster | reverse complement strand
CAAAGAGAAGAATTCTCTACAATAGATGGTTAACGACTGATACTTAACAGGCAATTACAACATTCAACTAACAAATAACCTTCCTTGGCCAGCAATCTGTTCCCAACTTAACTTGTAACTCTGCAACCCTTTTTCTAAAAAAAATGGGCAGCTTTTTTGTTCATAACACCTTGCATTACCAAGAGAAAAAAGTCCTTGCCTATGTATGACTGTTTATGTGTGTGTAATTATTTTACTGCTGTGTAGCATTAAGGTGATGCCAGCTGAATATTTAGTGATTTAGCTTGTTACGCCTGAGGTGGATTTTTATTGAAATGTGATATTTCTATTATGAGCTATAAGCCTCAAGTCCAAAATGTGCATCTTCAGAACTCTTCTCAGAATATTCTCAGGAAATTAATTTCAGATGTATTTGGTAGTTGTAACACTTCTGTAATAATGATAAAACACGGACATGCTGCAAGCTTGATCCAACCAGCATTTCAATCAAAGGAACTTTTTATTTTACGTTTATGGCAGTCAAGGTGGGTCCATAACTTTTTAAGAATATTTAAGTGAAATTGGAGGTCTTCATGTATAACCAGAAGGACGCCTGAATGCAGCATTCAAATTACTTGGCACTACACTTTGGTTTATGTAGCACAATTTCTAAGTAACTATTGCCAGAACATGAAATGGGATCTACAGATACTTCTCATGTCACTATTGTTAGTCAAGCAACATTACATGTGTTGTTAACTGAGCACTGAACTAAATGTGACAGATTTGGAGATGTAAAAATAATGTGACTTTATTTTCCATTTTCTTCATCGTTCATCAAAGAAGCAACAGAAGCTTATTCTTTAAAACAGAAAGTGATAGGCAATAACAAGCTGATTCTTAACCACATTTCGCTCCTACCACTAGTGTACTATCCTGTAAAAAAATTTAGAGAGTATTTACCAAAAAAACCCCTACCAAAGCTGGCAGTGACTGCCTTGTGTCTCCAGTACAGGGATGGCAATTATTATGTAGTCTGCAGGGAAGATCCAGTGGATAGAGCACAAGGCTGTACCTGCCTTTGCAGATCCAAATGAATAAATCTACATGATGCGCAAGACAGATTAATGCATAGGAGTGTGCCTGGAGCTCCAGCTCTGCTTTGATGTCAACAACATTTGTGTTTTCCTTATTAAGAAATGCTTTTAGCCCTCCTGGCCATAAAAGAAAGCTGGAAATGACAACCTGTGTGTTATGGATAGAGCAACATCTGCTTGAATCTGTTGTCAATGTCCAGCAGAGAGAAGGGCTGTACCTAAAGCTAAAAGGAAATCACAGGGACTTTTTTTTCCCCCCTAAATAAATAAAGAAGACAGAGAAGATTTTTCATTTTTAAAAATTCCATTTTCATGGATTCCATAACAAGAGCACTGATAATCCGAAAATGTCTTCATTTTTTTAAAGCTTACTCCCATAATAAGAAAATTAAATGGAATATTTCAGACAATTGGTTTTATTTTTGGCAACCTAAACTGCAAATAAGCTTCAGTGTTCAGCCAGAAAGCAAATTAACTGTCCTGTTACATTACCACTATTGTAGGCAGGGGTGGGGGGAGAAAGACAGACGCTGCACAAGCTGCCCCAAACAACCCTCACCAATCTGTGACCCGATTTCTCTTTGGCTGTGCAGGGGCTCCTCAGCGCCTCGTTCTGGCCATGCAGAGCTCAGTTCCCCTGTGCTATATTGATGTGTGGTGGGGGTAAATTTTCACTTTCTCCTCAGAATAGGCTGTGGAAATACTTACTGGATCATAAAATAACACTACTCTCGTAGTCCTTTTCAGTGTCTCACCAGTGACTGAGAACTCATCACCAAAGGAGGCTGAATGAGTCAGGAAAAAACCACAGGGAAGGGTGATCTATCAAGCAGCTCTTGTCTTTTGCTTTCTGGGCTGAGAAAATGCCCTTTCATCCCCTCAGAAGTTGTGTGAACTAGACAATCCTCACCTACTTCCTCCTCTTCCTCCCCTTTCTCCATTTGTGGCAGTGCCATAGTGTGTGTCACAGCCGCGGTGGTTTTAGCACCTATTGGGACTTGCTGAGAACACAGACAATGGACCAAAATGAGCACAGGGAAGGGGGCTGGGGGCCACAACTGAGGAAGAAAGAATTCGTGCAAATGAACCACTTTTCAGGTAATTCATCAGTCCTGCCTGTGAGACAGAAAATCCCACCTTCTGCAGAGACTCTGGCCATTTATAAAAGCTTTTAGTATGTCCTAATGCATCTGCCCCTTAATGTACTAGCAGAAGCAATCTCAAGTCTGGCATTGCCTTAGCTTTCCAGTACTTGACTCTGCAGCCTCAGCTAATAATATTCTTTAGGCAGACTTTCTGGTATGTGATGTTATGGATAAAAAGCAGACAGTTCACTTGAAATGAGGCTGGGTTGGCAACAAAGCTACAGAAATTTTGTTTTCCTATAACAAACTGCAAAAAAAGAAAAAGAAAAAAGTCCAACTATATATAGTCCAAACAATTTTCATAGCCTGTGCCAATGGCACATCAGAAAATACAGAAATATGTTTGAAATGTCTGTGGTTATAAAAACATGAGATGGCTTCTTGCAGGAAATTTATTTGAAGTGCATGAAAGTGGCTGTGTTAGACGTCACCCAAAGGAACTAAACTAGGGCTTTTCTGCCTCAAAGGCATAGACAGCTTTAGCAACTGGATCTAAATTTTGGCTGAAGTGTGGGCAGTTCGTGGGTGAGACCACAGAAGGATCTGCAGTTAGCTGCAGGTCAGAAGTGCCCACTTCTCTGAAGTTTGAGTTCTGATGCCACTACATAAGTGGAAATAACATGATTCAAAGAGCAACTTCAGAAGAAAAGCCATGCAAACCATGCATTTGCCCTGTAATTGGATGGTTTACTTTGGTATGCAACTCAATTTCCCAGCAGACCCCCATGGGCTCATCCAAACCCTAACAGTGACTTACTGCTCTCCTCCAAAGATCCTTGAGTCACAAGAGCCTCCTTCTACCCCAGCTTCTGCCACTTCAGCATTTGGCCTTTCTCTGGAAGGATGCAGCAAGGAAACTCTTAATGGGTCCCTGTGGGGCATCACAGGAAGTCCAGGAGTGAGGAAGAACATCAGGCACATAATTCATGACTAGGGCAAAAGGGGGCAAACAACAACAGCAGCAACAAAAACAAAAAAGCTCTTCCCTCCAGAGTAGAGTAATAGGAGTTCCCACAGGAGCCCATTAAACAAAACAAAATGCTGAGAGCCTAGAAATATTGTGCACTTCATCCTTTTCTCAGGATCCCCATGGATAGGACAGGGAAAGTTGCAATGCTGTCTAAGTGGAGGGAAGGAACCTGGGAGGTGTGTGGGCTCTGCCAGGCAAGAGGGACTTGTACCTCCTTGGCAAGTGGAAGAATGTCTCCTTTGTGTGCCTGCAGGTGATATTTTTCCTTCTCTAGTCTATACATAGATATCTTGTGCTCTCCCAAGATTTTGCACCTCATTGGTGCAAAAGATTTTGGCCTCAGTGGACTGTTTGCTTGTTCTGACATTTTGTCATCTGGCCAGCCTAACAGCACTGTCCCTGGCAGAGGTTGAAATTTTGATGTTTTGTCTAAATATGGAAGTGACATTTTCCTCAGGTTTTGTAATTAGAACTAATGAATTGCTACAGTGCAATCTGTTTTACTTTCTCTTCATGGAGTTTGACCTGAATTTTAGCACTGACAAAGATGATGTGTTGACAGGATAGGCTGCAAGGGTAATACCTCCAGTCTGCTCTGCAGATGTGTCTTGCTCCTGCCCAGAATCTTCTCCTGCTATTAAGACTTTATTATCTATTGCTCTCACTCCTCTGTTAGCAAAGACATAATTCTCCTCTTGGGACTACATTTTTTATGGCTCTGAGGACATATCTTCATGCCCTCCTGGCATTCCTATTCAGGACCTGTAGAGAAATTAACACAAGACATTCCAGCTCATCCTGCAATAATACTTAAGGTCTTGTCAGACAAGAGGATTCAGGACCAGTTCACTCCCTTCACTTTGTGGGAAAAGTATGGTTTGGGGTATTTGACAGAAAAAAATCACAAAGTATTTTAATCTTCCCCTCTCTAAACTTCTTTAAAAATGCATGTATGGGTGGTGCAAAGACTGATGTTTAAAGAAGACAGGAAAACTCTCAACTCCTCTTATGCTTTCTAGAATAAGTCACCTGAAAAACAGGTTTTAGCAACCAGCCTTTAACTGATTTTAATGTACTGGCTTTCCTTATAGATATCGGATGCTCTCTAAAGTTTCCTGAAGAGGGGAAGTGGAGAAGAAGGTGCTGATCTCTTCACCCTGGTATCCAGTGCTAGGCTGTGTAGGAATAATTCAAGCTGCAGAAACCCTTTTATGCATAAAATCAAGGTTGCTCTTGGCTTATAAATCACAGGCTTTACTGTATGATATAACTGCAGGAGAATCCTTGCATGAAAATCAGATGGGTAAGACGACCACTTCTCATTCTGTGACATCTTTTCATCATGGAAATGTCTCAACTTGAAGTAGAAGATGAGGATGTAAGACAATTTTCACTTCCCCACCTGGGCTGTCACAGCCCTGGTGTGCTTATCCCACAGGACCTGCTGCCCTCTCCTGCTTGGCTTTGAGAGGCAGAAATAGTTCAAGCAGTGATCCCCTAATGCTGGCTCTGTCATCCTGAACATTGAATTAATTAGTGGTAACTAAAGCACTGTTTTACAACACTGTTTGCAAAGCCCATCATGTGAAAGGTGGTTAAAATCCATGTAGGGTGTCAGAGCCAGTTGGGAATGACATGGTAATGCTTTTTCCTTGTGGAAATCACAGCAAATTTAAAGAAAGGTAAGGTTGGCAAATCCATACACACTGAAATCTGTGACCATCCCAGACAGATAAAAGCCCTCTTACACATGTAGTATAGAATTTCTTTATTCCCACATAAATTATCTATGCAGTAACTGTTTCCCAGGACACCTCGCAGAGTGGACTGCTGAATTTGAGAAAAAATATCTACAAAAAAAGTGGTCTTAACAACATAATATTATAGTTAACTATGCATCCTGTTAATCAGGACAGACAGCACCCTTAAGAAAAACATACATATTACAACTTTCCCTAAATGTTTTTTTGCATCTATGAGACCAGGAAACTGGATCAGCCGCAAAAATGTGCATTTGCTCTGCACACACAGAGCTCTGCACTACTGGGCTGGGGTTGTTTGGATTCACTGTTCATTACAATAAAATAAATTTTAAAAATTTTTCATGTTCTTTAAACATGCTGTTCTCATAGTCTTTAAAAGGTCATTTTGCCATGTTCAAGATTACTGCTTTATTTAAAAATGAATTGATTACAGTGGAAAAGTAATTGAAAGTTCAACAGCAAGACAAAACATTTAATAATGATCAAAATGAAATGTTTTTATTGAGCTGAGACTAATAGACTGAAGAAAAAAAAAAAAAAAACAAAACCAAAAACACTTACCCAAAACAAAAATTACGTTCTTTTTTGAGTCTATCAGAGTTTGACTTTTTGTTCTGGTTTGGTGTGGGAGCTTACAATCTCAAAATCTTCCCAGTGTGGGAAGGCTGCTTCCCATGAAACTGTACCCAGGCTGTGAATTACTTCTAGACCAGGCTTCTCAGGAATGAGACAACAGATGCCAGCTCTACCCCATTATTGTAACATGAACATTTCCCTTACAGCCAACACACTTATGGTCAGCTAAACCTCGCTGACTTCTGCCTAAGACTCACTTGGTCTGTCTGTGCTTTTTTTTTTCATACAAACACACTGAAAAAAGCACATGTGGTTAAGAACACAGAACAAAAAATAACTTAGTCTCACATTCCCAATCTGTGCATTGAATGGTCGGTTTGGGAATGGAAATTGTATGTACTGTACTCCAGGCATGTAACTTTTAGATAATTAATCTACACTACTTCTTGAAGCTTTTTCTCTTGAAAATATAGGAAGAGAAGTACATCCTAAGGGGTGTTAGGTACATTTCCCTCAGACATTTGCCTAAGGATACCTTTAATTGCCCATTGGCAGAGCCAGCCACCTCCTCGCTGGCAAATAAGAGAGTTTGTCATGCCACCATTTCAAAGAGTATCTTCTGCTGGCATCTCCTTAATGGATTATGCAGTGAAAGCCTAATCCTTTAACTGCAGGTACCCTGCAGGACAACAGCAGCTCAGCATAGCACCAGTGATTCCTAGTAGTATTCAGTGCCTCCTCCTTCATCGCCTGGATGATGAAGAACCATTCCAAGTCACCGGAAGTTCATTTCCATGCATCACCACAGACATATATTCACTACCAAGCTACAACCAATTTGAAATAATGAGCTGCGGGTCATGGACTTTATGTTTTACTCTGTTATTGATTCCTCGGGCTTTTCCTTCCCCTTTTTGTCCCTGGAGAATTGGTTTCATTTCTGTACCTATGGATGCTGTAGCCTTCTTCAGTAGGTGGGGAGAGCATTGTTCTCCCCCATGTTTGCAAGGATGGACCTCATTAAGCATACTCCTTCTTCAATTTTAGCTTTCCATCAGGCAAACAGCAAAAAAATCAAAGCTTGTTTATAGCCATGCTGGACAGTTCTCCATGTCAATTTCTGCTCCATGGCCTGAATTGTTATGAAAAGGACAACCTTTGATCTCTCCAGCCCTTCCTACATATAACAGCTCCTGGTCCATTCAAAGCAAATTGCTCCCTATCATGGACTAACTAAAGATTTTTGGTAGAAAAACCTCTGCAAAGGGCTATGGGGAGCTGGCAGTGGAGAAGAAGCATTATGAAATACAAGAATGGATTAAACAGAGGGTGAAGATGTTTAAAAACACCTCTAAATTATGTAATCAGTGACCTGGACTCAAACTGTTTGTCTCCTTCCTCTATTGCAATCTTGCTGCTGCTGCTGTTATAGGTTTTGGCTTGGGAGAAATGTTTTTTTGAATCCGTTTCACCTTGATGGATTATGATGCCATTTTAAATGTCAATTGATAATAACAGTGCCATTAAAAAATCATAAATGTTATCTGTTAAAACCTACAGTGTTCCTTTTATTAATATTTCTAATTTACGAGCATTTTGAGGAATCTACAGAGATCACAGGGCTAATAAATCTGAAGTGAAAGGGGCTCCAGAAGCAGGCTGTGTGAGCTTTATGCTAGATCACTGCCAGCTGTTGAACTTTGAGGAGACCAGAGCAGCTCAGATGTCACTGGGGAGATTGGTAGAGTCCAGTAAGGCAAAAAGGATGGAAGACAACCTGCAAAGACATGAGGCTCCAGAGGTGATGTGGGCAATTTGCAGGTGCAGGTGCACCAGTGTGTCTCTGGCTGCCTGAGCTCACTGACTTGCTCTGAACAGCTGGCTGAACACAGGCCCTGGGAGATGAGCTGCTGTGAGCTGCAGCATCCACGTTGTGCATAAACACTGGACAGCTTTGACTCTGAGTCACATTTTTGAAGGGAGTTTAAAGGAGATGCTTCAGAGGCATTGGGAGGAATATCATCCCATTACTGCCTTTATCCAGTGGAAGTGACCAGTGGGCCAGGAACAGTCCTTCTTCATGACTGACAGGATAAAGACAATTCTTCTTCTTCCTTGAGATAGGTAGTATAGGACAAAAAAATCCAAAGTATTGATCCCAAGTTGATTTTAAATCTATGCATCTAGAATTTTTCACTTTCTGAAATTCTTTAATTTATAAACCTCAGGGGTTCTGTGGACCTCTAGATTTGCCTGGCACTAAGGGGATGAGTTGGGAAAATCAACATGGCACAATTTTGTTCTAGACAGCTGCCTTCTGTTGTAAAGGGTCTCCTTCAGAGCTCAGCAATCCCAGAGGAAGATGTGTTTCCTGCCTCGAGGAATTTATAGACTAAATTAGATGGGTAGCACAATAATTGTAACAAATGAGAGTCATCTGCATTTCCAGGTCAAGCAGAAATATAAAAATATCCCCAAACTACCCTGCAAAAGCCAGCATATTAGAACCTGGCAAAAAAAATAACTTAATTCTCCAGTAATTTAAAAGTAAATAATTTCTCGTTTTGAACTTAAATAATTTGTTATATTTCAGCAACTAAAACATTTGAGAAAGGGGATCAACTGAACTATTTTAATTTGCAAAATGTTCATTTGCATTTCAAGGGTCTATTTTTTG
Source organism: Euphonia xanthogaster (assembly GCA_034509185.1). Classification (NCBI taxonomy): domain Eukaryota; kingdom Metazoa; phylum Chordata; class Aves; order Passeriformes; family Fringillidae; genus Euphonia; species Euphonia xanthogaster. The sequence continues at coordinate 50,677,905 of JAYDZK010000056.1, read as the reverse complement.
CCACTCATCTTTATTTTAACATAATACAAAGCAAGGAAATTCTGGGCGAGCAGTCATTCCAAAGGCAGTATTTAATTTTTTTTTTTTTTTTTTAATTAATGAAATTGTATTTATCACTATTTTTCCACTTCTGTATTAAAAGTAGCAAAATGTTCAAGTCTTTTGGTACTACTTAAACATTTTGATATCAAACCTGCCTTTTTTCTGAAGAAATTTTGCACACAAAACATGGGATTTATGCATCATTACACTGCTGCTTTCTAATCCCCTTTCAAGAGTTGTCACTTATTTATCCTATTTCCTCCATCATGCTTGTTTTGTTTTCAAATATAGAAGAACAAAAATATATTTCTTAGTTGACATTGCCTTCAGTTTCAATAAAAATGTACAATACAATCAGACAGAAGAAAAATAAAGCCTTCACAAGGACACTTTCAAGTTGTAAATTTGCATATGAGCATCTAATTTAAGCACACACATAAAATAAACTTGTCACTGCAAGCAGCAGGGAGGTTTAAAGTTGCAGACTGAGACAGACTAGTTATACAAACATGCACAATTTGATTTTGTGACATGGGACTACAGAATCATCTCAACAGGTACCTGCACAGAGTGAGCTGGTGGCAGTGGAGATAGGCAGCGCAGGCACTCTGAATGTGGGGCAATGGTGAATTCACTCGTCACCATAGAATAAGTATTTATTCTATTCTGAGATGGAAACTTGGAGTCTGCCTGTCTCAGCTGTCTGTACTTCAGAAATTTTTTAACATGAATGCACATGTACTTCTGCCAGAAGGCTATGTTTCTCCCTTTCAAAACTGTGTGTGTTTAACACAGCAAAAATGGAGCTGGGGCAAGGACAAGGGATAGGAGGTATATTTGTCCTTTATCTCTGCATACAGACAGCATGCTCACCTGTTCTCAGCCCATAAATTACCCACACTCTCATTCTGCCTGAGCAAAGAAGGGGGACACATCCCTCTTCGTGTGCCCAGCCGGGATTACGGACTCTGGCAGCAAAGCTGGAGAGGACAAAGCTTGGCTAGAGGGACATTCCTCCAGGGCAGGGATTGAAACAGGAGGATGTTCCCTGCTTAATGGAGAGGGCCACAAGAACTTTTGCACCCACGCAACAGCTGCCACCTCATCACACAGCCAGGAAGGCACAAGATCCTCCTTTATAGAAACAGCAGAGGGATACAAAGGGAGCAAATGAAAACACTTCCCACTCTATGCCATGAGTTGCTTGCCTGTTTTGCCACTGGTACTATTGGAAGACTGGAGCATTTGGAGGCTTCCTTAAGCTGCTTTTGCCAACTGGAACTGGACAACCAGTGTTGTCAGTGTGAAAGACGCTCACTGGTCTATCCTGTCACCTGGGGAGAAGTTTGATTCGGAAAATGAGATAATTAAATGTTCTTCATCACAACTGGCTGCATAATTTTGAACCTCTTCCATTGTTCTTTTCCTCATCAGCCCCCACCGTTTTTCCAGTATCTAAAATCTGGAAAACGCCGAAAGCCTTTCATCTTATCAGGTGTGATTTATTGCCCCCTGGTTACACAGTAATTTTGGTCTCTGCTCCATGAAAAGGTCATATGATGGGATATCAGCTCAAGAATTGTCAGTTTGCTGGACAAATAAGGCAGGGACTGCCAATACAATTATAAGAGCCTGATAAGGAAGGCACAGAGAAGCACCAGCAGGAAAGGGAGAAACGACCATAGCAATTTAAAAGGTGAGGGGCAATCCCAGAAGAAGGCAAGAAATGCCCCTGGGGGGAGGGAGAGAGAAGAAATAAGAGTGTATCTAACCACATTCTTCCCAAAATAAAAATTAACAAGAAGATAGAAGTGGCTCAGGAGAGGAATCACAGGTATCCACCCTCATTAACCGGGAAATCTCCCGTTGTGATAGATGCCTAATTGGGAGGCTTAAGCAACTGGTAGGATGATTATCAAGCCAGCTTGCCTCATAGGTTAGGATGGAAAGAAAACAATGTTTTCTCTTTACAAGTATAGGTGGGGGGTAGAAGGCACTAATTCCTATTCCTACACGTGTTGCAAGGGCCATCTCTTTTTCTCTTGTGACTGATAAGATGGGATGATGTTGAAAAGCACCTGCTTGGAAAGATCAAAGGGTTTTCACAATAGAAGAAAAGAGAATCTGAACCAAAGTTGATGGCTAGGAGGGATGGCTGAAGGAAATCCAGGGAACTGCCGGTGAAGAAGCTTTTCGTATGTGACACCTCCTTGTATGCGAGAGAAGTTCACAGGTTGTCTCTCTTGCTAGTAAATGGTCCGAGCGCAAAGCATTTGTCCTGCCAAATATTTTCGTAACTCCATGGTACAAATCCAGTGGGCTTTTTGCAGGTTTCAGCCTGAAAGCAGAAAAGGAAGATAACTATCCCACAAACAGGATTTACCAACCAGAGGCAACCCTTCCCAGGGCTTTTTTCTCCTGGTTCTGCAAGGAGCACAGCTCCTCCTGGAACGGCCATACGATTGTTCAGAGCTCCGTAAACACGAGAGGCAGGGGGAGTGCTTAGCAGTGGGTGGGGTTGGTAAGACTTTCAACCACCACTTCTAAGACTGCCTTCCCCAGACTGAGGCAGTGCAGGTGCTGGTCCCAGGGTGATCAGCAGCGAGGAGCAGGCGTGTGTGCTGACTTGCGGGTGGCCTTTTTCTCCTCCCAGGCTGCCGTGGGTGACCAGGGCATGGGTGGGGAGGGACACGCACCATCCCAGCCGCGTGTCCCGCGGGCTGCTCCGGGACCCAGGGCAGCGCCGCAGCACTCTGTGTCCCACAGCCGCTGTGGCAGGAATATGACGGACCCCCGGGTGTGTGCTGGACAGAGGAAGCCCAGCCTGTCCTTTTCCATTGAGGAAATCTTAAAGAAACCTTCTGGCAGCACTGTCCCGAACAGTGAAACCAGGAACAGAAGTAGCCATGCTGAGAGACCTCCGTCCCTAAAAGCAGGGTCACCGGTGGCCTTCGGTAAGTACCAGTCATAAAACTGAAGGAAAATGCTCCTTGCTTTTTGATCCCGAAGGCTGTCAGGTTCAGTCATCTAGAATTTTATTTAACTTTTATAGGAATTTGGGATTTCCCTTATCAGGTACAAATAATTCATTATATACGCAGAAATAATATTTTAAAAATAATTTGCTTTCAACCTCGCAGTAGATTGGACTCTGGGGTTTGGTACATTGTAAAGCTTCAATGTCATTGGAGAGGTGAGTATGCAACCTGAAAAGTTATTTCAGGTAGCTATCTTCAGTGAGGAGTGCTTATTGTAGAAAATACAGCATCTTTCCTTTTAAAAAACAATACTCTTGTTATCTGGTAGGGGGGAAAAAGACAAATAAATGTGTGCCGTAAGGACAGGTATTCAGACTTAAGAAGTGAGCCTAAGACTGCTGCAACTTAACAAAATTTTTTGAGTTTCACTTATACCAGGAGTTGACTATTGTCTGGAATTACAGCCAAATCTTATATCAGCATCCTTTTCTGATAAATTCGACCACTCACCCTCAAGCAGGAGAAATTATCTGTAAGGGTAATGGTAGCTACTGGAGTGTTAGAACCCAATTGCTGGAGTAAGAAGAGAGAAAGCATATATGTTTAATAATTTCTTTTTATCATCATGGACACTAGGTTCTTTCATGAACTAAATAAAAACAGCTAGGAGAAAACTTGCATGACTTAGGTCTTAGCAAACCAGCAAGTGCATTAGACTTTTTGACTTCAGTTTTCACAGTTCAGTTACTCTGGCCTTGAGTGAACTTTTACTCCCACAGAAATTGTCTCCTTCTTTCGTTAAATGAAGAACAACATCCAGCATTTTCTGGATTAAGTATTTTTTCATCATTTTCAATCTGCATTTTCCATAAAAAATAGATATGTATACAAGCAGGTCCACTTAAACAAAAAATGACCTGTACTTTTGGCACAACATTTTCACTCACCTGTCACTCAACTGCTTTCAATAAAGCTTAATGCTACACTTTATTTTTTTAATATAGAGCGATACTTTCGTGGATCAGGACCCCATTTCCCAGGACACTGGATGAGCCACCCATTAGTAAGGGAGAGAGTCTTTTTCCAAAAGCCTGTCAGTCCAAAAAAACCATTCACGTAGAAAGCAAACAAGACATAATGGTGAGGGAAGCTACTCGCTACTGTAACATTAGTTACTGGGGTTGGACTCAAGCACCCTACCACTGACTCTTAGTCATCCTTTGCACAAGATTTGGACTTCTTTTTGTTCGTCTGTGACACAGGATGACTTGTCTCCTCACTGTGTGGCAGTCAACCCACCACTCACCTCACAGCATTGGGGTTGAACATACTACTGCTGCCTTTGTGCCAGTAACTGCAGCTTTCCATGGAAACTTGTGTTTGGGAAAGAGAGATAGCATTTTGCTGTTTTTTCCCAGAACCACAGGATAACTGGGGTTTGGGGGGACCTGAATAGGTCATCTGCTCAAAGAAAAAGCTGTTCCGAAGATAAAACGAGGTTGCTGAAGTGTTGCTTGCCTGTTTTGCCACTGGTACTATCGGAGGACTGGATCATTTGGATGTTTCCTTAAGCTGCTTTTGCCAACTGGAACTGAACAACCAGTCCTGAAAGAAGCAAGAACTTGGTAGTTTGTAGAGGCGGACAAGGACGTGGCTGATGCTGCTGCTGGTGCAGTAGGGCCCATGTGCCAAGTGTTGTGAAGGGGGAGAAATGCTGCTGTGAGCTCTGGCAATGTGGTTTTGTGAGCTGAAAGTTCTTTCCCAAGGGCCCATGGCAGTCACTTTGTGCCACTGGATCCAAAGAGAGACAAATAACACCACTGAAAATTCAGTCAGTGCTTGTTCACAACAGGGGCATAGAACTGCATTTCAACAACATGAGATTGTTCTCTGGGAACACAGACAGGACCTTTTTGTATTAAGTCTTTTTCACAATCAATATGTTGAAGCCCAGTTTCACTGTGTGTCTTAGCTAAGTGTGTCTTGGCCACTGCAAGCACGAGGGTCTGACAAGCCTGCATGCAGGATGTGGTGGGTTCCTGGGACTGCACTACTGCCCTGCCAGTCCAGCTCACCCCACGTTGCTCCACCTGAGCATACAGTAAGTTTTCTATCTTGAAAGCAATGCAGGCAGAACCATCAGGCCTTGCCTTTGGGTTTTCTTCACCACCTTCACACCAGAGAGAGACTGTAGCTGTAGCAAGAGAATATAGTGACTCTTCTCTCCCCTGCTAGAAAGCAAGGCTGGATTCATAAACTTAAGAAAATTAACTAATGAAAACAGTATATATATATGTGAAGATTAATTTAATTGTTGCTGGAAGTGGGAGAACAGGAAAGCTGTAGAAATCTTCCAAAATGTTGTACTTTGTTTTTGCAGTTGATCAAGGAATTAAAAAAAAAAAAAAGGAAAACAAAACTTTTTCACTATTTGTTTCTTACCTAAGAATGTGGTACCTAAATTAATTACCCTTTGCTTTCCGAGCAGAACTGTGATTTATTCAGATAAGTTGTATTTATTTCAAAAGTGCAATACCCTGTGCTGTACATCTTGGGATAATTGTTGTATTCCATCTAAGTCATTCAGCTTCATGCCATATTACACTGTTATTAAAAAAAATGTGTAAATAATCAGCCACATCTAGTATGGCTCAGTGCTGGCCAAGGTCAGGGAACTGAAATGAACTAGGGAACTTGCTGGAAATTCCAGGATGGGACACAAATCCAGCTGCTTTCTCATAACAGTTCAGCAGCAGCAAAGAAGGAAGTACTACAGGTCGGGTTAGTTACATCTTACTAAGGATTTTAAGAACATTCCCCACAATCCTCTATGGTATTTATCTGACCAAAGCTATGATTCATTTGAGTGACAGGAAGATCCATATGGCACCACATAGGCTACTGTAAGGTAAATACTGAGGCCAGAAATTACCATCTGATGTAGACAGTCTCAGTACCAAGATCACACTGATCCTGGAGTCTAAATCTACTTATGAGCTGAGGAGATGGGTAGGACCAGGGGAGCAGAAGGTGCAGAATGTCAGAAATGGTTGGATTTGGTGGTCTAATGTTTGGAGTTGATGATTTTAAAGGTCTTTTCCAACCTATGATTCTAAATGAGGGGTGCAAACCAAGATCCCCAAGAAAACCCATGGGTGCTGGTCAGATGACTTCTAGAAGTTGCTTCTAACAAATTATTCTGAGTCTTGACAAAAAGGATGTTGTGATCTACAGTGTGAGCCTCTCACAGAATGGTGGGGCTTGATCATGTATGGGAAGATCTCTGGGCCTGACTCCTAAGTTCATATGTTTTTGTGAGTGGGACTTGGAATAAGGAGTGTGCAGTGTTCTCTGAAGCATTTGTTTCCAGTTGCAGTGTTAGCCATAGGGCATTCACTGCACAAACACAACAGCTAGAGGACCTGGAGCTGCAGTTACTGAAGCTGTTGAAATAATTGAAAGACTCTTACCAAATTAAAAAAAATAATGGACAAGAAGACATTTTAGTATGTGTCTGTGCTTTTCCTTTCAACCTTTTGTCACAATGCTTAGGAAAGAGAACCATGGCCTTTGCAAGGAACACAATTAAACACCCAGTGAGTGCTGATCTCCTCCTTTGTGCTAAATCTTTCATTTAAAACACAGAATAATATCAGGCCTATTTCAGAAAAAAAATTGTTCTGAAATTCCTGGGAACCTGATTTAATGTACTTGAAATTACATCTGAAGTGCTTGTTCATTACTCCCCTGGTTTCTGCCAGTGAGGTTTCACCAACAGGAGATCCTTTATCAAGTCAGGGAAAGCTTGGGATTAGAGTGTTACACCTGGGAAATTAATAGTGAAAGCTGTAACAAATATGGTAATTTCATTATTCTGCCTGTGTTATGCTCCATCATGTCAAGGATATGCCAATTAATAGGAATACAACCACCACTTCACACACAAATGTCAATATGGTGATTGTTCACCTTTAGCAACACTCCACCCATCTCTATCACTAAAGAGGAAACAAACTGAAGGAATCTAACTGAACAGATACCATCTGGCTAGTAAGATTCACCGCACCTACTGCAAGGAAAACCAATAAACCTGGAAAGCAAAAAAATAGGAAAGAAAGAAAAATATGTAGAATAAATAGAAAAAAAAAAACACAATTCAAATATGCTTCCATTTCTCAGTGGTAGACTCTTCCCTGTTCACAGCCTTAGTAAGACCCTAAAATCATAAACCTTACGCCTCCTCAGGTCTCTCTCTCTCCAGTGATTACACAAGAAGGCTTAAATGGAACTTAGGTCATCTGAAATAACCTCTGCTTTCAAAGTGAAACCCTACCATCTTGCCTGAAATTGTCCATCCTTTCCTATGCAACTGTAAGTCAAGACAGACAATTTTGAGCAACAAGTCAAAATAATTTCTGTGCATGACAGTAACAAGTAACTCATGTGCTGGGATGAAATGTCATTGCCTTCTCTGGGGAAAAAAAATTAAAAAAAAAAAAACAACTACATTCTCTGGAGGAAGTTTTGCCCCATGTCAGTTTATAGCTGTTTGTCAGAGCTCCCTGCTGGAGTCACATGAATGTGTACCAAAAAAATTCAAGCTGACCTAAAGAGCAACCACTTCAGGCAGACTTTCTACTTGGTCATAACAACAAACACCAGAGAAGGTTGCAATGCAAACACGATTGGGGCTCCTAAGTCTCAGGTATGTGCTGTAAACTCAGTATTATTAAACTCTGCCTTCAATCTTATCCTCCAGAAAAATTCTTGTTTAATTCAGAGGTTCATACTTTGAGGTTCGTACATCTTTGATCTCAAACAACAGATCTTCCCACTCCTTTTCACCAGTTCACAGAGACACTGGCATTTTTCAATCTGCCTGGGACTGTCTTCCATTTCCTGCCTGCTCTTTCTACTTCAGTCTGTAATTGCTGTATCTGTGCTTATACATAACTTGTGCTCATCACTGGGGTATGTGAGCATCTCAGGAAAAATATTGGGGAGGAAAGTTATATATAAAGAATAAAGACATGTGAAAAGTCTTCTATAATTTAGGAAATGCTAATGTCATTCTCAGAAAGCTTTAATCACTCCCCGTAAGAGCACCTTGCTTAGGTACCCTTACATTTTTCATTACTGTAGGATAAAAGCATCATCACTTTTGTAACATATGAATTCTCACAGCATCATAGACTAGTTGCAAAGGAGTGCAACTAGTCCTTAATTTAGGGATGGGAGACTAAGATAGAAATCCTGGGCTAGGAACCTATGCCAGTACTGGTATCCTTTGATCATCTGTTATTTAACCCCTGCCTCATGCTAGTGACGATTCCCAGATCTATCCTTCTCCTTTACCCCACAAATATTATTCAAAACCTAACCTGTTTTCTCTCCAGAAAACTCAAAGTTAGTTGATACTGAGGGAATGAGTTCCATTTTGCACAATGTGCCCCTAATGCAGAGGTGGGCCAGGTTTTTAAGGTCCACATGACTGTACACATGTAATTGTGTTTAGAAGGTTACTCAGATGGGCAATATTTTAAATAGATAACATTTGAACAATTATTCTTTATTGAAATTAGGCTTTGGCTAATTTTTGGAGCTCTTATAACTTCGTTATCTTCATGCAAGTGTCAACCCTCTATAAAACTCCTATTGTGAGAGCTCTTAGTGAGGGCAGAATCAGAATTAGGTACTTTATCTCCACATGTTATAATTATCATTGCTCCAAAGCTGCTTTCAAATAGAACTTGTTTGAGAAAACAAATTTCTAACAAGTCTAAAAAGTTAGATATTTTTCCAATGCCAGACATGACAACAAATATATATTTTATATATATGTATATGCATATATATATATATACATGTAAAATGTATATTAAAAAGCAAAGTCTCTTCAAGTACAGCCTGTAGTGGTTCACACCTGCTGCCATTTAGATATGAGAAGGGAGAGAGGACCACCCACAGGGGCAGGAAGCTTCAGAGCCCAGATGTGGGAGACTGCCCAGGAGTGCAGTCCATTATTACATTAGGATTTTAATGTTCTTTGGCGATAGTAGCAGACAAACCTGTACTGTCATATTTGCTCCCAGGCCATTGAAACCATGAAACCTAAATTCCACAATGGGTACCTTATGTTTATGTGTTGCCTTTTACTCTGGCTTTCCAAGCAAAGAAATCCAGGTGGGGAGGAGAACTAGAGCAAATTCTGGATTTGCCATTAAAGCAGCACAGGCACAGATGTCTTGTCTCTGAAGGGACAACTGAGCCATGATTCCAACTACCAAAGGCAGCACATCAAACATTCAGCATCAGGGTTTATGGCAAGGCTGTAATATAGAAAAGGGAGGTGGAGAGTGGGGTATTTGGTGTAACTCTCTTGGGGTGCTAACAGGCACAGACAGCCCACTGCCGTAAACCTCGAGGCTTCCCAGCATGTTACGTTTCAGTGCATGGCTTTGCAAGGTCTGCTTACATTCATAAGGAGGAGTAAGAACTCATACTACATTCATAAGGGCAGAGAAGTAATCTGGAAGGTCTTTGTGGTGCCCCTACTACACAGCTGAGGTAATGGTGTTAGTAATAAGGCAACACTATGGCTGAAGAAAGACTGTGGCTTCTGGGGCCAATTTCCTCAGCACTTGGGGTCAGGCGTCCTAGCACATGACATCACTAGTTGCTGCTGAGGTTACTGTAAAGTTTGTTTATAATGTTCATGCTCAAATTTAAGTTAATGTTACAGCTGCACTTAGTGAAAATAGGCCAACACACGCTTCTCCTGTTTGTCCTGTCAACAAGAGTGGGCAGGTGATTTCACAAAGATGAGTTGGCTGTCAGTACCTTTCTAGATATCACCAGCATCACTTGTCACAAAGGCAGAGGGGAAATTTGACAGCCTGGGCAGAGGCTGCCTTTAGAATTGACCAATGCCTAAATCAGAGGAGCAGGCAGCCCAGATGGAGAAACAAGAACAGAGGGACCTGAATTGGGGAAGACACTGAACTTTAGCCTATTCATTGGCCCATTTTCCTCTAGGGTAGATGTACCCTATGCAGGGACATTTAAGAAAGGACCAGACTTTTAAAAGCATTTGGCATCCAGCAAATTCCACGGCAATCTTGTTGACAGATTTTCAGAGCAGCTCAATATCCACTTTGCTTCCAAGTTCTTCCAAAAAGGCAGCCACTAATTTGGATACTGACAGGGTATCAGTTGATTTTTTGGTTATGTCTCCTTATTTTTACAGTCCTTTTTAAAAAATCTCTTTGTAAGGACCATTGAAAGTTTTAAGGTGAAAGGAAGCAGAAAACAGGCAAGATTTGGGGGTCAAATTCACCGAGATCCCGTGTCTGCAACATGGGCTAATCTTGGCATTGAAGTACAGCACAGAAGGATTAGGGCCATTTAAAATATGATCAGGTTTGCAGGGTACAATATCCAGACACTTTTTTCACACAAACTGGAAGGTGTGCTGAATGGTGGCTGCTTTATTCAAAGCTGACTTGTGCCCTGTCTTTCACAGATTCCAGCAGCCAGAGTCAGTCTGACTGTGACTTATCTTCAGCCAAAATGCTTCTTCCAACCACATGTGCTACACCCATGGCCAAAGCAAGGAGAGTGCAGGCAACTCACTGCAGAAGACCTACTGCCAACCCAGTGTCCTTCCTGGGTGAGGACACGGGACGTGAACGTCTGGAAGGCAAAAGAAAACATGAGGAAGATCAGCTATGTGGATTCCCAGTGGACCATCCACTTCATGGTGAGTGCCTCTATATCCAGACTGTCTCCTTCAACGCCCCAAAACACAGCTGTTATCTTACAATTATGTACGTGGCGATACCAAGCAACAGACAGTATGAGTGTTTCCATTGTCAGACTAGATGGTCATAGCTCTTGGATGAGTCACAGAGACAGTTCTACATTCTTGCCATCAAAAGACTGAAGAGCCACTATTTGAGCTAAAGTTCCAGCTCAGTCTTACCAACTCTACCAATGTTGGTGGTAGGGACTGCTTTGGGTGTTTATTGCCCTCCTGCTTGGGGTGTGAGGAGTTGCAACAGTCTGAGCCTCACTGCCAGGGTTGTGCAACACCCATTTCCTGGAAAATCTGCATTGCACAACGTGGGGAGAGAGGCAGGTGAATAAGCTGAATAAGCTGAGTCAGCTCAATGTGTTCTGTACACCTTGTACCCACTGTAGAGGTGATGAAGAGGTCATGAGCATGCACACAGGCAAACTGGCGACAGGCAATAGATCTGGCAGGACGTGTCGGCACAATTTTCAATGCTGGCCGTGTTGGTGAATCTGCTAATTTAATTAGTTGTGAGCATTGGTAAATAGTGGTCTATCTCCTAGCGAAAGCACTGAACAATACAAATATCCTTTTCCAATATGTTGCGCAGAGACTTTAGGCAAAGCAAGATACGTGGTACCTGAACAAGACGAGTTCCTAACAGACAGACGGCAATTAATTAGCAGCATGAGACAGAAATTTCTCTAAGTTCTTTGTGTTTGAGGAAAGGTAAATACAGACATTCGTACTACACTGCAGAAAACAGGTTTTCAGCAGCAGCAGCAGAAAGGGGTTTTTTGCATATTTTCTTATTATTTACTCCAGGAAAAAGAAGTCATTTCATTTAAGTCCATTGAAGATGGCAGATGTGGGGTTACTCAGCTGGCTTTCCTGAGATTCACACATCATCCTTGCTCCATACTCTGCAAGTTGGCAGGAGAAGCAACACTTTCTGTGAAATACATTTGAAAGAAAATCCTTGTTTCTGCCACTGCTGCCATGGTGTACATGAGTCTTGTGACAAGCTGCTGTCACCTCCTCCTCCTGCACGAGACCACTATGAGTCTTGATGCAGGGAGAAGCCTTGTAAGATAACTGGAAATTTAGCTTTCCTCTATCCTGTAAGTTGCACACAGCTCATGACAGCAGGGCTAAATCATTTGGCCTCCTCATAGAAGAGCCAGGGCTGTATGCATCTGGCTCTCAGAGTTGCCTCTGAGTATAAAAGTAGAATATTTGCATATTCTCTGCATGAGGCAGTCTTCATCCAGGAGGCTCACACCATAGCTGGGAGGTGGTTATCCTGACTTGGCACTTAGCCTCGTTGACCAGCACCAGCCTCATCAGTAAAGCAGGGGAGGAATCATGCAATTATCTGCACAAAACAGAGCCAACATGAGCAGCCCCCTTCAATGGCAGCTTGTGTTTTAAAGGCATTTTAAACAAAATCCCTCTGTTCCCTGGTCACAGTGATGTTTTGAAGCCAAGCAGAGGTTTAATGATCTGCCATTTTCTAGGCTACTGGTTCCTGCAGTTGCCGAGCCTTTGATAGAAACTGGCTGGAGAAGGAGGGAGAATCCTAAAGCACTGGAATGACGTTATCCCCATAGTGTGCAAACAGTGATGTTTCGGATCCTGTTCATACACTATGTCATTCCTAGCAGAGAGCTGGAGGCCTGGGTTTAAAACACTTTCCTGTATCTCAAGTTTCAGCCTCCTTTTTCTACTTTACATTACAGGGGAAGAGCTGGCAGTTCTTTTTCTCCTGCCTCTGGCTGTGGCAGGTATCACCTTTCTTAGACAAAGTCAGCCACAACACCTGCAGGAAGGGTAGACTGCATCATCCCTGGAAACAATCTGTAGTCCAGCTGATAGCAAATTAACTTCTGTTTATGCACCTGTCAACTGTGGGGGGCTTCAGACATGCTTTTGGCATGGCAGCTACAGGTCAGTTACAGGTCCTCTGACAAGGCACCTTGGCAGTCCCAAATGCCCATAGTGTATCCATGGATGTGTCTCCAGGACCTCACTCACACCCACACCAAAGATGCCTGTAAGCACTCAGAGGAACATCACCAACCTCAGCAGCAGGAGACCTTTCTGATGTGAAAAGACATCAGAAGCCCTTAACGGGGCTTTCCCTGACCTCTCTGTCTTAGAACACATCTATTGATTGTTTGTGAGGATGGGCCCTGGGTTCTATCTAGACACACACATCTGTTTAGTTGTCAGGGAATAGAAGAAATCAGGTGTGCTATACAACCACCTTGGAGGCAGGAGAGCTGGGCTTTGGGGCTATTTTGTATGGGAGGAGAAAGGTGAGGAGGAGGCCTTGACCACAGTGTCCTTCATGGTCGTGTGGTCTGAAATAACAAGAGCACCTTGACTGTGACCCTGAGTATGGGATTTGGGGCATATTTCCAGGAAACTCTGTAACAATTCCCTAAAATTTTTATTTTCCCCACAAAATAGCTTCTGCCACTAAGTGGTTTAGAAATGCAGTGTCATTTTGCTAAATAAATTTATGCCCTTATCACAAACCACTTGCAGGAAGCAATGCCTCTTGTACTTTGAACTTAGAGGCTGCATTGTAAGCAAAAAAAGAAGAGGCCTCATATGCTAAAGGCATGCTGACACTGGCATTTAGTTTTGCTAAACCCTTACTTGAATTAGGGTGCCTTCATTCTGAATGCTGTATGCCTTCACCTGTGGCCTTCTGCATGGAAAGCTCAGCAGAGCCTTTTCAGAAAACCTGGATTCTTGGAAAGCAGCACTGATAAAGCCCATTTTAGAAGGAGAAACAGCTTTGATGAAATTAGTTTTAGAAGGAGATATTTGAAAGAAGTCCCTACTTTGAAGTTGCAGGTACAGACTCTGGGCCAGCTTCTGTGAGATGAGTCATTGCAGCCCCTTTGCCATGTGCAACCACGATTGATGCCAAGGTATTCAAAACATCAGAGCAAGCAGGGAAAATTCCTGTGTTTGTTGGTCAGCCTCTCAGCACCTGTCTATGTAAATATCCAAATCCTGAGCTCCCACTTTCCTTTACTTCTCTCTGCTCTGACCTCCCTGGGACTCAGCTTACCAGTTCGGAAGAGCGGAGCACTGGAGCCTGAGAACATAACATGCCTGCCTGACCTGCCTGCCTGCAGCAGCTCCTAGTGGAGATTGCAAAGTACAAGATCCCAGTCTAGTTTGGATCCTCCTAGTCAATCATTTTGCAATGAGTCTTTTACACATGCTGGGTCTGATTGTATACATTGGACAGGTGTGCACTGTAACTACATCCAAAGGCAGTGTGTTAGTGTGCCCTGCACTGCACAGAGATAATGGTTCCAGTCTTCTGCTCAAGCAAAGGAGCAGCTGCTGCCTTGGAGAAGCCAAGTAGCAGCATCACCTTCAGACACAGGTGGATGTCTGGTCATGTGGGATTTCTTCTCCGGGCAGTTATCAAGGACTGCATAGATCATGCTTCAATAAACAGAGCTGGCTCCTAATTCCACCAGAAACTGAGGGGTTCAGGCTGTGAACCACATGTGGTTCAAAGGTTCATGTTCTTTCCTGCAGCTCATGTCTTCATTATTTGCTGGAGGCTGCCCTAATGAGTCAACATCACCCAAATATTTCCATAGCAAAAATCTTCTGCACATTATTGACTGTGAGCTCAGGGATCTTTTTATTAATCTAATTGTTTTATTGTTGTGATAGCATCTGTGATCCCAAGGCATATTGATGAATTCTGGCGGCAATTTTCATAAAGACAACAGCAAGTATAGAGGTAATGTCAGCTCTGGAGGAAGTCCAGCATAAGTCATGTTCCCTCTGTACTGATGCCAGTTGCAGACATCCTTAGCTCAATGTTTATATTTTCTCTGAAGTCATAAATTCACTTGTACTGTTTATTTGTGGACTGTATGGTTAAGTCTGTGTACCCCTGTGAAACAGCATGGTTTATCTCTCATGGAACAGTCTTTTCCCCAATATGCTGACTTACCTTAATGCATTTCTGAAACACCCAAGCACTGTGCAATCACAATCCCAGATAAATATCAGCTTCCCAGACTACACCAATGGGACTGTGAGAAAGGGAACAAGCATCTCATTGTCCTGCAGAACAAAAGAAAACAATTTCAAGTAAAAAGGAAAAGCAAGAGGAAAAAAAAAGGAATGCCCATATATATAATTTGGCTGCCATTAGCTGTCTTACCAGCCTTTTGTTTATCTGTGTGAATAGTCCTTGCAGCCCTGTGTCTCTAAAGTGCCGTGTTCCTCTATATACACTTGGAAATGCCCCAAATCACTGACCTTGTTTTGGTGGGTTTACTTGAGGTATTGTTGAATGCTGATTCCTTGTTTTCTCCCTCTTTGAAGACTGTCTGTTTATAATGACACCCTGGATATTAAATGAAAACCTGAATCCTTTACTCTCACCTTTCAAACTCCGTTCACATAGAAGTCTCACTAGTACAAGTAAGAACTGAATAAAGCAAAGCTGTCAGCAGCTGGGGACTATCATAAATTCCTTTTGTGTTGTTTCTTCATGGGTTTTGGGTTTGGAGTTTTATTTATTTAAAGCAAATGTTAAGATTCAATGCTTTTCTCAAGCAGTCCCTTCTTTCCAGGGAATTTTGGATCCAAGGGGTACACTACACAGGACCCAGAGGTTAATTTGTTCCTTCTAGTCAAATCTGTAGAGTGTGACCACTTGTAAAGCTGATGGCACATCATAATTAGTTTATTTCAAAGGTCTTAATGAGTATTTATTGGCTTCTCCAAAATTGTCCTAGAACTTTTTATTAAAGACCTGGGATATGGTACTGTTTATTACTATTCTTTGAAATTGAGGGCAGGTCTTTTTCCTACTGTTTTAGCAAGCCCTTTATGCTTAAAGGGGAAACAGCAGAGGCAGGGATGCAAATAAACATTTCTGATTGGTGTCAAGATGTTTGCAGGTACAAATAATCACGAAGAGTAGGAATAAAGAAAAAAGCAGGCTGTCTGTGCTACCTGCAATAAACTCAGCTTTCTCCCTGTTGCAAATGGCTGGTTTCTTACAAGCGCTTTGGACCAGAGAGTGGTGGGGAACTTGTTTTCTTTGGTGAGAACCATTATTGGCTTAAGCTGGCCACTGCTTTTAACGTGAGGTTTGACTATGGTAAACATTGACTGAAATGAATGTGTCAAGTGTCAAGCTTGAGATTTAGCTGCATGGGGAACCTACACATGCATCTGCCCCAAATCCACATGGGCCTGAAGGAGTTCATGAAGGTGCAGGCCCTTTGGCCTAGGTACAGATCTGATGGTTTGCTTCAGCCTTCAGATACTGTGCTGACCACTGGCTGTACCAGAGCTATGCACACCATCATTTCAGGCAGCAACATTTGTAAACACTGTCATCACTTTTCTGGCAGATGGGAAAGGTTAAATTCACCAGGGGCTCAAGGCTGATGGTGAGCATGATCCTCCAGAACAAACTGTCCACATGAATGGTTTCCTACATGCTGTCTACTCCTTGCCAACTCCTCTGACAAGCAGATTTAAGAAACTCCCCTGACCACCACTGTACAGCCTGCTTAAACAGGTTTCTAGCCTGGTATTTTTGGCTCACACCCCTTGAAGTCTGTACATCCCTGCATTTCAGTCTTGATGTCAGGTAATTAGGCGCCATACTCAGTGCCAGGGTAGAAGCGGCTCTATATGAAGGAGTTTTGGACTGAAGGGAGGAGGTCAAGACTTTAAAAGTTTAAGTTGTGCTTCTCTGAATTAATTTGGCAATGCCTGAACAGGCAGCAGCTGGATGCTAAATGCTGTGTTTCACTAGCAGGAGGCTCTATCTGGAGCACATTGTATCCATCCAATTAGGATCAGTCTCACTGGCTATGCCAGTCCTTCTTAGGCTGAAAAAACACTTTAATAAGGATTAGCCACCCTGCAATACTCATGCCTAAATAAGGCAGCACAAGTTCTTTTGAAAGCCATGAGCCACCTCTTTAACTGGGAGAGGGACTGCCATGGGCACATCCCTTTATACAGACCAGCAGGTTTTGTCCTGATGCCATCAGCACTCTGTAATAACTGGAGGTTTTTGCTATGGGGCTGTCTGCTGTGAGCAGAATCTCACCACACAAAAACAACATTCAGAAGAGCCATGAGAAGGAACTCGCTGGGGGAGCCACAGGTCTGAATTACATAGGAGAGAGAGAGAGAGAGAGAGAGAGGAACTTCTCTGAAAAAGGCAAAAAAGGATGAAACAGAACTTAACCAGATATAATGAGGCTCTTTTTCAACACACCTGAGTTTCTTTCTGAGAAAAAAATTATACAGTCAACTTTGTTACACAGAGAAAAATATATTTCTGAGGATATGTAGCTAAAGCCACTTGCTTGCTTATGTAACTGCTTTCTCCTTGTCAAAGAAGATGCAGAATCTTTGGATCTATCTGTCGCATACTGTGAGAGGGTGTCTGTCCAGAAATGACAAAGAAGATTGCAGCGAGATAAACTGATCCTGCCAGTTTTCATCTCCCTGGATTGCCAACTTCAAGGCAAATATGTACTAGTACTGATTTCCAGCCCTTCTGCTGTGTTTTTAATTCTTTGTCCCTCCAGTTTATTGCCAAAGTAGGCTTGATACAGTTCTAGCTGCTACTGGGGTAAGTGCAAATGGGGGTAAGTGCAAAGATCTCCCTGAGGCAGCATTTTTCTAGCTGGTTCAGATATGCAGCTAAGAAACAGGAGTGCAAGGTGTACCACAGGCTATTTGCCTACTACAGAATGTAGTCCAGGAGAAATTTGCCGCAAGTATAGCATTATTGCAGCTGTGCAGCTTTTACTTTACAAACTGCAAATGTTAACAAACTTTTATGAGTAGTTATCAGTACTGATTTGCTCATACCTTAAGTTTCTTGGAAACTGCGTTATACTGGACAGTGGAAGTAAGCTGCAATATGCTAAGCTAAAACTGTGTAGATAGGCAATTGCAAATCATATGCTTTGAGCTGTGCTTAGTTTAAGGCCTTAATGCCGCAAGCTACCTTAATTTTTACGGAAGGAATGATGGGGGAGCTTTACTTCATATTGTTATTTGGAGGTCAGAGATTACATAACCAAATAAGTTGTGAGAGACCTCTGGAGACTATCTTGTCCAACCCAAAATCTAAGCAGGGCCTGCTTAAATCAGGTGGCATAGGCTTTTGACCTGTCAAGTTCAGAGTATCTGCAAGGACTGAAACTTCACAGCCTCTCCTGGCCCACATCAGACTACCCTCATTATGAAAACATTTTTTACCTATTATGTAACCAGAATTTCCCTTGCTGCAACTTGTAGTCATCCTTCTACTGTGCACCTTCAAGAAGAATCTCTATTTCTACAAAGTTCTTATGTTCCAACTTGCTTCAAGTCTGACCTAATAATAAAGCAGATCTGCAAAGGACAAATGAGCCTGATACTGAATTTAAAGGAGCTATCCTGCTTTATCACCATGGAGAATCTGGCCCTTCCAATGTCAACAGTAAGGCAGTGTATAGACAGCTGTATCTCTAAGCATCTGAAAATGCTGACACGTTTAGCTGCCTCGTATTTTCAGGCTTGGTTTCAACAGCCAGCTCACCTGCAAATGACTTTCACGAAGCATAAAAGCACACTTGAATATCCCCAGCTTTTACATAAAAAATAGCTCAGGAAACTCAGACAGAGTCTTATTTCCCCAGAGACTCTAGAGCCACATTTGAAAAGCCAAAGTTACACTTCTAACACTTCCTAGTCTTACATCTTCCATGCACATTCTTTATTAGACTGTAATTTTGAATGCTGTTGTTTGCTATGGGATCTCTAAGCTGAGGTCGCAAGGCAAAGGGAACTATCAAAGCTACAGTCAGAGAAAGTTTCATCTTGCAAAAGAAAATGTTAACATAGAGTCCCAGATTTTTTTGCAGTTCTTAATAGTTTTTAAAAAAATTTAAAATAGAATGACTGATTACTTATTGAAAAAAATACAGTTTTCTATATTCCCTGCTGGCAAAAGTCTTGATTAGTTCACAGGAGTCTATTTTGTTAGCAATTTAATTTCATATCTAGTCAAAATCAAATTTTGTCCTTCAGTCTCTACTGGCCCATAACTGACCTTGTGTAACTGTACTTTGTTCAGTCTGATGAATTTCAGCTTTACAAAGTCTGGTTTCAGTAGGATTTATGCTTCTCAGCACTGTGAAGATCCGCCCCTTTCATAAAGAGTCTTGTCTGTAATACAGTTCACCTTTTCAGAAGGAAAAATGTGGAGGATTTAGAGTGGACTGATAGGGAGTTTCTTTTGGTCATCACCAAGTTATAAGGGTCATTTTCATATCCAAGAAGCTGGTATGAAACACCAGAAACTCATGTGTCTCTCTGAAGCCACCTTCTCTAGTCCTGGACATTTCTCAGGTGCCAGCAGGACAGAATATAGTAAGCCATATATAAAATGGGAGGTGAAAATCTTCCAAACAAGAAATAGCATTATGAACTGGGAACCCTGTCTTATCTACAGGGGATGCAGTGTCCTAAGATTTCTGCTGTCAGCACCGATATTTTGCTTTTCTTGCATATAGCAGTATGCAAGAAAAGTTTTTGCAGTAATCTTTTGAGAAGGTTCAAGTAAATGTAATCAGGGCTTCTTAGGAGAAGATGCCCTTTATACCTTCAGCATAAACGCACACAAATAATTCTCATTTCAGATCTCTGCCCCCGTAGTGCCAGCAAGATTCAGTGGAAATAACATTTTCCTCTTGAGACTAAAGCCAGTGCTGCAGATTAATGAGTTGTACTTTGATAGGGTGGTGGAAAGTCTAATGATACGGTTTTAACTGTGTTGGACATCAGCTTTATTAGGTTGTTTCTGAGACATGGTAGTATTGACAGTCATGATAAATGACACTCCTCAGTTATTCTTGCATGTCTGGTTTCCCTTCAAAGTCCCCAAAAGGTTTAGAAAACATAAAATATTCACAAAGGTATCGTGTCCAGGCTCCTTCCTACCAAGCTGATGAACAGAATATTTTAATCCTTATTTTCTATGTCCACAGAGTCACAATGAGGTTTTGATTACATAATGAAAAATGTTATTTTCTGGTTGGCACACAGCTCACTTTATATTGGCCTAGGTGTTTAGTTACCTTCTCACGGTGTTAGCCCTCCAAAGGATGCTAATGGCTGAACAAAAGGGGGGAAGGTACCAAGTCTCTTTGAGGGGCAAAGCTAATCTTTTCTGGTTAATTGTTCCCATTAGAAAGAGTATGCTTCTAGTTATATAGTATGAATTGTTAGTTGTCATCAGACCGTGGAAGACCAAAAGCAGCCATACAGAATAGCAATTTTTTCTAACAACATGGTTTCATTGAGAATTACTTCAGGTCACTGAGTAGCAAGCTCATCACAGTCAGTAAAATAATACTAGAATTTTTATGCACCCATCAGATGCAGCTTTCCAAGCTCAGTAGAAAAAACCTTGTGGTTCATAATGCTTGGGGTATGGGTTTTTTGTGCTGGTCACTCAGTGTCATCTGGAAGATACTCCATTTGCGCATCAGAGAAAATTCCAGCTTTGGGATGAGGCTGAACTCCACATTCTGCAGCTGCTTCTTCCTCTTCCTTGCAAGACATTCAGCCTCATTTCAGAGCAACTGAGACCTCATTCTAACTTACATCAAGTGCTATAGAGAGTTCATGATCTAAATAAAATATCCTGGTGTTGTAGGAGGGCCTTTTCAAAACATTATAGGAGTGTTTAGGGAAGTAAATTTTGTGATCACACTGCGACAGGTGAAGCAATGGAGTATTGGAATTCACAGCACCTAAACTTCTGCATGGGCTTTAAGGCCTTATTCTTAAGGTTAAGTTCTTTAGGTTAAGCTTGTTTAGAAAGCCCCCCACCACAATGTCAGAAAAATACCTTGTCTTTGCAACAGCAGAGTTAAACTGCTGGCTATCCCTGCTGCTGTAAGAACAGTATGGGAAGAGAACAGCAGTCAATCAGGGGTCAGTGGTTGGTCCAGCACTGAAGGATTTTGCTGACAAACTCATTGCAGGGCTAATGTAGTTAAAAATATATAGGCGTTTGTACCTGTTGACATGCAGTGCATCCATGGAATTAGCAGTACAAATGGACACTTTTGACTCATTCCTTTAATGATAAAGGAGTGCATTCATGCTGTCTGCTAGAGAATGTCAGGAGCCAGTCACCTATGATAAGTACATATCTAGAAGGAGTTGTAGATGCCATCCCAACTGCGGAGCAATTTACAGAAATTGCTGCATATCTGAATATTCTTGTGGTCCTGTAGCCTTTTCCTGTGAAAAGCAATACATCTTTCCTTGTTTTTCACAGCTGAGAGGAAAGGGAAACGAAGAGTCCGGACAACGTTCACAGCTGAGCAGCTCCAGGAACTGGAGAAAATTTTCCAAGTGACTCACTACCCGGATGTCCATATTCGCAATCAACTGGCAGCAAAGATAAACCTCCCAGAAGCCAGAGTTCAGGTACAGTGTGTCTCCAAAAGGCTATGTTCACTGCAATTCATTCATTATTTGGAGTGCATTCTTAATAGTTTATGCCTGGGTGGCAGTGCTAATGAGATACGTGACCTCTCTCTTACCTTACAGATGAGGCCACTGTCACTGATCTCTTTTTACAAATAGGGAAAGAAGTATTTTTCACCCAGCTGTGACTAACCACATGGAATTAATCAAAGGGTTAACAGAAGCTCTAAGCATACTAAATGCATAGCAAATAGGAGTTACAAATGTTATGAGTAACCTGTTGGACTCTGTAGAGACAGAGCAGCCATTTATGAAAATATTTATTGATCATTTATCAACCATTTATAGGTTAATATTCATCCAGTACAAACTGTCATCCACATCCATCTTCCACAGGGTCTCAAAAAATATGAAAATAGTTGCCAAAATGGAAGTGCTTCTTAGTGTTCTGTATTTCGATAGGACAGGCTATAAATGCCCTGGCTATAATTTCAGTGCACAGAAACTAATATGGTTTCCCCCAGTTGTAATATAATGTTGCTGACTGAGCTAAAAATTGACCCCAAATTCTTACTGCATAGGAAATCTGCTACATTAAAATATACATACCACACTGTATTAGCATTTGGTGTTGCCTACCAGGCACTATAGTGATGATTTTTGCATGAGGCAGTTTTTGCACTTGCTGCAATGCTATAACCATTGGTGTACTTCTTTGCATATATCCCTCTCTAACAATCCAAGTTCAACACAGAGCTGTTTATTGACTATGACATGCCTGGGACTATTGACTAGCCATGATAATATTGCTTCATCATTAGGTGACAGGGAGAACTAGACCTGCATTGCCACTATATGCCCATTAGCAATACCAGAACTCCAACAATGCATTTCCAAAGGCATAAAAGACAAGCTGAGCTGCCAGTCAGTGTTCTCCACAAAACAATAAATCACATGAAAGAATAAAGTATTTTTCTGTTTAAAAAAACTTGTTTATAATCTGTATGGGGAAAAATAAAAATTAGTTATTACAGGAAACATCAACCTGGGATATAAATGAAAGAAGTAAAAAGTCACTCATGTATGAAGTGCAGATGGCAAATTCCCAATTCAGACAGTGTTATACATGACACAGGAAATTCTGTTTTTGACTCATCCTGGCTGATAAAGGGAAATCAGCCACAGAACTAAAAACTAGCAGTAATTTAGGTTCAAGTTACAAGTTATAGTTTCAATTGACTGCATTTGTCACACAAATCAAACAGCACACAGAGAATTTGCATGTGCTCTTGCTACTTTGAAATAGTTTTCACAAAGCTAAAAGCTTTGTGTAAGTTAAATCACCTCAGAAATATAACTTAACTATGGAAAAAGTAAGTGAACAACCATTTGGTAACCAAATGAAACCCTTCATAACTGTGAAAAATCTTGTGTCCTCCAATCAAGAAAAAAGTTATGATTGCTGTGAAACAGCTTAAATGGATAGATGAAACTGTATAAGTGCATGTGTTACACAGAAAAAATTAAGAATCCTGTATGAGTAAACATGAGAAACAAGAAATTATAAAAAATAAATAAGCAAAGCAGGAGGGTGCAGGCCAAAGCTTTGGTCAGAAAAATTAAGGATTAAAAATACCAATAAAAGTCAATTAAGAACAAAATAAAGCCCCCCAAAGCGATCAATTATATTGATCTGTTACCTTGTAGAAACAGTAGGACTGTCACGGATAATGCATAAATGGAAAAGATGTTCAGTCATAATTTCTGCTCTATCCTTGGAAATATGTCAGGTAACACTTTCGAAAACAATAATGTTGAACAGCAGCTGCTACAGACAGATATTTTTTTAATCTACACATCTAAGTAACTTACCTCCAGTGGTTCTGAAAAAGCTGCTTGAGAAGTAGTTTAGGTCATCAGTGTTGATATTTAATCAGTTCTAGAGCATGAGAGACATTCCATTCCAGGGGCCTTGAAGAAATCTAATGTGTCAGTATTTAAAGGGTAAACAGGACAACCAGATAATGACTGACCTGTTAGACAAACATTGATTTTTGGCAAAAACTGTGAAAAGAACTGTATATTTTGTTAATGGAAAGTTAAAGAAAAGACATATTTAATGCTTATCAGCACTGGTTCATGAAAATAGACACTGCCAAACTCATCTTTTTATGGTGAGATTATTAGTGGCAGTTTTAAACTGCAAGAAGGTAGATTTAGTTTGTGTATGAGGAATAAATTCTTTATGGTGAGATTGGCAAGACACTGGAGCAGATTGCCCAGAGAAATTGTGGGTGTCCCATCACTGGAAGTGTTCAAAGTCAGGCTGAATGGGGCTTTGAGCAGCCTGGTCTAGTGAAATATGCCCCTGCCCACAGCAGAAGCATTGGAAGTAGATCTTCTTTAAAAGATGCATTCCAACTGAGACCAGTCTATGGTTCCATGTGCTTGGTTGATAAAGGTAGACAGAGCATGAGGAATAGGTTTAAACACAATTAAAAGGACTTATGCTGGGTATGGAGAAATCATTTTAGACGTAAGGGTGCTGGAGAGCTGGTTGGGAAAAAAAGAGCAGTTTGGTCTGAGAAGTGTTAAAATCTTTGCCTTTAGTTAAATAAAGTAAGTCCATGAAGTGAGAACTTTATCCCATGTGCAGATCTTAAAAGGAGCACTTCAGAGACTGAATGTTGACTGGAGTGCCCCCTTTGCCCTCTGTCACTTTGTGTGTTAAATGTTGCTGTTTCGCCATATAACTCCTGCATGGTAGAAAGGGAATGGAAAGGTTTGTACAGACTAAGCAGTTTCCAGACACATGCAAACCCAGATAAACAAAACTGTCCTCTCAGTAACCCCAGATACTTCTAACTATCAGCAATATAGCAGCTAACTATCAGCAATATAGCAAACGGCTCCTGACATTCCCATTACTTCTTGTGTGAGAGATGCAGAAACAACTGAGCTGTTTGTTATTTGGCTTAAAATACATATGTATTTGCATCCAGTAGCACCTGTCTTCAATAACCAACAGTTTGTGTTCATGTGAACCACTTGCTTACATTCAAACAGCAAGTCCCTTAGCAGGCTACAAACTACAATTGAAGGGAGCTTCAACTTTTCACAGCAGTGCATCAAGATGCACAACTGCAGCTGCACAATAAATACATTTATGCCTCTGCCAGAAGGCAGACTGGTCAAATCAGCTGACAGATGAAAGGAACTCCCCAGAGAAAATTAGTTGTCTGCTTTCCAGTGCAAATGAGATGGCTGACAGCATACTCAGATTGCTGAGTGATCCCCTTGGGTCTTTCACTTGGGTCCCTTATGTGAATTTCCAAATGCTACCAGCTAAACATAGGTAGAACCCTGTTACTACATCTCCACTGGTGACACACTTTTATTGCAGCCCAGAAAAACATCTAGGTGGGTCTTTTCTCAGTCTATTCACTTGGAAACAGTGTGGAAGAGCTCTCTTGTGAGATGTCACACCTTCTAGGGAAAACAGAATGCTGCATTGACCACTGCACAGCTTTGTCCACAGAAGGATCTTCTCTCCCCAGAGAGCCCTGGAAAACCTACAATACTGTATTTCCTTGAACAGGGTGATCCTATTTCTTCTGTGAGCTACAGCAGAAAACAAGGTATCATGGTCCAGAGATCCCATATGCTATGTAAAGTGTGAAAAGTGCTCTGTCAAACCCAGTGGTTTACTTTAGATTCAGCCCCTGGTTCTGCTGAGCTGGAGGTCAATGTTTTCTGATGCTCAGAGTTTAGGGAAAGTAGTTGGCTGTGAGAAGTTCCTCCTTAATATTCTGTTATTTTCTGTACCTTATCTTTCTTGCCTTTATCCAGATCTGGTTCCAGAATCAGCGAGCAAAGTGGAGGAAACATGAAAAGTTCAGCAACTTTGGTGGCCTTCAGTATCTGACAGAAGTTGATTTCATTCCTGCTCCCAAGTCAGATATCACAGTGAGTATTAGACACTTTGTGTTAAAGCCAGTGAGGGAGAGCCAGCTATCCTTCACCAGGTAATCACTTCACCAGAAATGCCACGGGACTATCCCAGAAGAGCACTGGAAAAGACAAAACTGGCAATGTGATGACCAAAAATCCCACCACCAATCCACTGATCAAATAACACATTTCTTCATAAAATTAAACCGGTTTCATAAATATTCTGTGAGGTGTCTCTTGTAGGGTGGTCCTTCCCCATTTTGCTTCTGAACCACTTCCCTGTAAATCATACTTTGATTCAGAATGTCTTTATAATCAGAAATTTCCTGAAGAGGAGGACCTAAGACATTTGCAGCCCCAAAGCCATGTTCATTTAGAGACAGAATCTCTTTACAACATCCAGCCTTGGTTAGGCAGACCAGTACCTTGACCTATGCTTTAGCAGTCCAGGACTGTTATTTTTTAGGCTGCCACACAGGCTCTTTTCCCTGACAGCAGTTTTTTCATGGCTGGAAAAAAGAGTGTTTTGCTTTGTGTCCTGGGTGACAGCACACCACTGGGTTTTAGAAAGTCTGTTTTTCTAAACTTTTCTTCTTAATTACTGATCACCAGGGAAACAAATAAGGTTGATTGTAAATTTCATCTAAATAGAAGTCCATATTGATTCACCTGAGACTATGCTTTTATTCTTGAAAGGCTCCTAGCTTGATGCCAAGAAAGCTCTCTACTTCCTGTCCTGTCATGGGATACTACTCACCACTGCAAGGACAGCTGACAACTGCCTGGCTGCCCAGCACGCTCTCCTTCACTCCCCACCATGTGGAGCTGCTGCCCTTCCCAAAGCCATACTTGCTCTTCAATGTCCTGCCCCCTTACAGCTCGCTGCTACCCCACAAGTTGGAAA
Source organism: Euphonia xanthogaster (assembly GCA_034509185.1). Taxonomy (NCBI): domain Eukaryota; kingdom Metazoa; phylum Chordata; class Aves; order Passeriformes; family Fringillidae; genus Euphonia; species Euphonia xanthogaster. Next base: position 50,651,726 of record JAYDZK010000056.1, on the reverse strand, counting down.
GGAGCAGTATCTGTGCCAGCTCCTCATAGAGGACACGGGGCAGGGGGAGCTTTGGGGATGCCTTTCTCCTTGTGTCCTCCCTAGAGGTGTGCGGTTCCTCTCCTCAGACAAACCTGCTGGGATGATGGGTGGCAGTGGTGCCATGTCCCCATGCTGGAGGAGAGATGCCAGGAGTTACCACAGCCCAATGGATGAGGGCAAGAGGCAACAAGGACCAGAAAGGAGCTCCTCATCTCCCTGAGGAGCAGCACGCTCAGTGGAAACCCAACCCTTCAACCAAGAGCCTCTCCCCAGCAGGACAGTGCACCAAGCAGCCCTGTAAAAGGATTTTCTGGGATTTTACTCAGCCATGAGACATTGGATGACCCTATTGCACCGATGGCTGGGGGCAGGAAAGATGCCTGGAGATAAAGTGTACATAGGCCTAAGGGCCAGCCAAAAGCGCTTTTCTCTGCAGGTTTTGGTCACTTTCCTCATACATTCTGGTCTTCATGTACTGGGCTGCTGCAAAGAACATGTTTAGGTCAAAAATCAAACTTTCAAGATACTTTTTTTTCCCAAGTAGCCAAATGGCGGGGAGGGGGTTTGATGTGCTGTCTGTGTTTTTGACTTGAATAAAGGGGAACAAACACAATCTAAGCTGAAATATTACAGTCTGAGCTCTTGATTTGGTACTGCAAGTCTCTGGGGGCAAGAGAATTCTTCAGCTGGTTAATTAAAATGCTTATGAGGAAGCCTCTCATTTTTTGACCTAAATTAAGAAAGCTCCAAAGCTCCCCCAGAAACAATAACAAAAAGAGACAGCCTGAGTTTAATCTGCTAGGTCTAATAGGATTATATGACCCCACAGTTTAGTTTAATTGTAGATAAATAATGAGATCAGCCTGCCCATTGACAAAATGTCTCTATCCCTGTTATTTACATAATACTCATCCTCTTCCAACATATGGTGCTTTTCTCTCCCCTGCTCATTCAGGGTCCAATCCTGCTTCCACTAATCTGTGCACTGTATATACTGTATCTGTACTCTTACATGTCTTCCACAAGACCTTTCCTCATGCCTGCTTGGATCTGAATTCTCTATCATCTTCATTCCTGTCATCTTATCAGTCACCTGAAGGACACTGAGTCAGATACAGGGCTAAACTTCAGCTCCAGCAAAGAGATTAAACACCTAACTGATTAAAATCAACACAAATCAGTTGCGGTGTTCACCTCGTGCAACTTCAGACAACTGCATTGTAGCCACACACACACTCAAGGACCTTGAGCTTACTTAAAAGAAGAAAATGTGATCACACTAAAGTTTCTGAATTAGGTGCAGGTCACTCATTAGTGCAGTTTCTGGAATGGGAATTGTCCTTACTCAATGATTATCTGGAATATAGGGATCATAATTATCTAAAGCTAAGGGGACATGATTCTGCACAATAGCCCAGGGACTCAGGCCAGCTCCTGCATTGAGATAGCTCTTCCTGCATGAATATTTCTTTAGCCTAGAGGAAGATTCTGGGATGATCACAACATGACCATTGTCCTTGATCAGGATATGGAGGTAAGAAGCTTAGGATGCTACTTTTACATTGTTTTATACTCTGATATTTCCACATAATGCTAGGTTGGACACACCAGTCCTTGGGACATCCTCAGCTCTGCAGTTCTTCAGACATACAGGTTTGCTTTGGGCAAACATGTCTTAAACCTGACAGAGAGTTTCTTGAGGGAGAAGTTATCCAAGGAAGCTAACCACACAAGACATGAGTATAGAAATGTAGTCACAGTTTCATCCTAGCCTTCTTCACCTGACATCAAGTGATTCAAGTGACAGGGTTTATAGGCCCCCTGGGGGGGGACTCCTGCAGTCTCACAGCTCTCCATGACATTCCACTTGCATTTTCCATATGACAGCTTCAACCTTTAATCTTCCCTAAAACCCCTTGTGACCTGAACAATTTCTCCCCCTGGCTTATGGCCCTGATTTCCATTTTCACATTGACTTTTTGGTAAAAGAAAGAGAGTAAGTGCTAGAAGGCTTTCCTGTTATGGTTGCTGCTGTTGTTTTGTGGGGGTGGCTAGAAAAGAGAGCTGGGGTTTTGGGGGGGTTGTTTACTTTTAAAGGTTTCTCTTTTTTTCTTTTTCTTTTCATCATGTGTTTACCATGTGTTTTGATCACAGTCAAAAAGAGAGCATGCAAAGAGGATGATGCCTGCTCTGCAATTCTGTGCAGGTACACACTAGATCTTGGGTCAAAAAAAGCTGTGATTCAAAGCAGCCAAACATCTGGTTCCTCATGCTTTTTGATCAAGCTGTATGTCCCCTTCCCACTCTATGCTCTGACCTGACTTTGCTGAGTGATTGTAAAATACGCTCTCTCTGTTCCTTCCCCTTAGCCTGCACAATGGGTCTCACCTAAGGGCCTACTTCTGTTTTCTTACTCTGCTCACATTTTGCCTCTGTGTAGTTTGATTTGGCTTTGGTATGAGGAAACACAATCACTTCTAGCTCAGAAACCATCAAATGAGCCAATGTCTGTGCATCTCAGGGAGATTAACCCAAAAGACTTGATGTAAATAAGGGCTTAATTCAAAATAAAATGGTCAGTGAATTAATTCAGATGGGCTTTTAACCAACCAGGAGACTTTGGCTCTTCCAAGAAGGTCCCCTATGACACTTCCTCCCTGCTTGTGTCCTTATGCAAACCTGCTCTCTTCCTGGGACAGCATTACCCCACTTCCAGGACGTGTTCTTTCTTCTGCTGAAATCCATAATTTACAGTGTCTATCCAAAGATTCCAGCACAGAATGATTTTATTTTCAAGTGGCTAACAATAAAAACTCAGCTCCTGACCTCCGGAAGCCCTGCAGAATGGAGAGGGTGGGGAAGGAAAATGTCTTTCTTTCCAGGTCTTCAGAGCTGGAGCTTCTGAAAGGACTCGAGTTTGATCAAAAATGAACCTGGTGTCAAAGCCACGAGGTGGGTTTAGATTAAATGCTTTAAAAGGAAACCCAAAGGGGTTTGGTTTTCAATAAGCTCAAAAAAAAATGAAATCTGTGTGTCAAAGTAGCAAGTGATTCATTACTCCAGCAGCTATTAGATACATATTATACTGTCATGGGCATTTCAAGGAGAGGATGTCCCCTCATGGGACAGCTTGCATTGGCTCTCTGACCCTTTCTGGAGCCATTACATCAAGTGGTACATGTTGGCCACCTGAAAGATCTGAAACCTGTTTAAGAATTAAAGAGTACCAGCCAGCAACCACGTGCCAGGAATCTGTAGTAGCTGTCCCTTTCTCTGCATTTCAAACTCTCAAGTTCTTTGCCATCACATTACTCGTCTTTGTCACATGGCTGGTGTTGAGCTTACAGGACAGAAATTCACTGAATCCTTCATAATTTTTGATTAAATATAGATGCTGCTATTTACAGCCTTGCAGACCCTGGGCCTTGTCAGCTGCATTCCAATGCTTCCGATAGCAGAAAAGAGACACTGTGTCTGTCCCTCAATAATAGGATAAGCAAATTTAACACTTTCTTTCTCTGCAGGAAGCACATTCCTGACTGTAGGGTGACCTTTCCTCTGCTTGTGACTACAGAAGCTAGGAAAACTTTTAGGGCTCTCAGCAATATGTCTATCCCTAATCTTACAGTCTCTGAAGCCTTGCTTTTCCCCTCCTCCTTTCTTTTATCTCCCACACATATTAACAGGACTAATGCCCTTGCTACTTTTGCTTTATTCTCTCCACTAATATCTTTTTTCTGCTCTTAACTTAGAGCTGTCCCATACAACACTGCCAGGATTTCCCAAGGAGAAGCAGGTACACACTCTTTTTAGGGGCACCTGGCAGGGTAAACTCCTCCTGAGAATGACTACCATGAAAATCTTGCTGGTGTAAGGACCTGCTCAGAAGGGCCTTTTTCCTTTTTTTTTCCTGGAGCAGAAGTAAATAGGTGTCTGGTGTTCAGGGTCTATCATATGAATCCCAAGATTATCTTTCTTATAGTTACAAAAAAGCATGTCCCCACCAAGGGGTCAAAAGCTGAGCCTTCATCACAGGTGTTAGCAATCTTTTATTGATTGCATTTTACAGCACTCCACAGTGCAATCTGGCTGCTTTCAGACACTTGGAATTTGAACAAATTTTAACTTTCAAATTTTGACATTTCTCTGTGTTATCTGTTTGCCTCAGGCCAATGTCTTAAATCTAAGCAATTCAGTCCCTGAGGCTGAGGAAATTACACTTTTTAACTCAGGGTGACAAAATTTTGGTGCCCTTTTGAAAACAGCACTTGGAGCAGGAGCTTGAAATCTGGCACAGAGGTGGCCTTTTCTGTTAATTTTGCTCTTTGCTATCATTGTCACCAACTACTGTTATCTGGCCAAAGTATTAGTCTTTGAAAAAATATTGGTTGCACAGGTTTTTTCTGTATCGTTTAGATGATAGCAATAACATTCCTTATGGAGTCGATTACTCTGATGGCTCAGCACCGTCTCCCACCACAAATTCAGTTCTTGGCTTGCTATGAACAACACGTTGTCCAGATTCTCATGAAAGCTAGCAGGACCCTTTTCCCTTGCTTCCTGAATGCCTCACTGCCTCAATCACAGGATCAGGCTGGTGGGGCAATCTCCTCAAGCCTAATAGCGAAACACATGAAATAAATAATTTCCTACGACCTCTTGCAAATATGTGGGGTGCTATGGAGCAAACACTGCCTTTTGATCTTTACCTTGCAAAAATCTGCTGTTCAGCTCTCTGTAGCTTGGGGCTAGGAATGTCTCCAGGAAGGATGTAGGAGTCTGGCTCAGTCTCTGCTGTTACCAACAGGAAAATGTCCACCTACCTTGGCAGAACCAGAGATTGGTATGTGCTGGAAAAAAACACTTCTAACACACATACTCACTAGAGAAAACTGCAGTCAGAGGCCTGTTCATGTTGCACAGGGAGTTATTCAAATGCAAACTAGCATTAACATAGCATCCCAGGAGTTAATATCATTCCAGGCAATTTAGTGCTCTCCAGTGCTAAAGCTGCTGTCCTGATGAAAACAACAGCATGTGGTAGCATCTTATGTTTTCTGTGGTTAGCTGAGCTACTTCAGACAAACTGTTTTAATAAAGTTAGATTTGAACTCATGTTATAGTGAATGATAGTGCTGAAGGAGCTATGAAGATTAGAAACTCCTCTTCTGGGAAGCCAAGTCTTCTCAGCTCGTGTAGGATCTGTTGCAGCACACAGCACTTGCCCAGGAAATGTTTTATCACACTGTCATAAGATAACTGCTTCTTAGTGTAAATGTTTACTAGGATCAAAATTAATCTTGTACCTTCATTTTCCACGGGGAGGATGTGATCAGGTAGAATATTCCCAATCCTGCTTCTCCCAGCAGACCAGTAGATCCTGCTTGGGCTCTTTGATTGCTCTCCTGGCCCCACAGCCTTTGCATTCCTGCCTGCACCATGACCCTACCTGAAAAGGGATCACCCTTTTTGCCCATACCAACCAGACCTCTGCAGCCCCTCTTCCGCAAGGCAGAGAAAACTGAGGGTGCACATCCTGGTGAGTAGAAGCTGTGATCAATAGGTCTTGGGTCCAGCTGTGGCTTTTGGCTGGGAATTGCAGCAGTGGGATCACACCTTCAGTGCTGGTGGTAGCAGATACCCTCAACAATGCTGGCTGTTCCCACCTCTGAGAAGAATTATTTTGAAGTGATAGAGGCTTTTGAACTTCAAATATGCCTAAATCTCACCACAGAGTCTGCCTAATTCAGGCAGCCCAGATGTAGCCACAAAACTATGGCTCTGCAGCACCTACTTTGTATCAGGCATGGCCTGGATACTGTCCTCAATGTAAGGTATCTATCTTAACAATACTCCTCTTCTTGGAAGGCTGTCTTCACCATCCAGCATGGGAAATTAGGGATGCCACACTAGGTATACTCATTCAGAGTCACAGAACACCTGCTCCTGAGCCACACGTAAAGAAAGAAGGGGGAGAAATCTTAAAAAAAAACCTAAAAATCAGATGAGGATAGCTTAATTAAAAGATAAATGCAAATGAAATCACAACAATCAGTGGTAGTTCAACTTTAATTTAATTCATCAGCAGAGCTGCTGTTTTTCCCTCCTCCCAAAATGAGAAGCTCTGGAAAGGAAATGTCCCTCATCAAATTTCGCATTCACTTGAATTAGTCTGGAAATCTTTTAAATAAAATTTTTAAAATGCAGCCTTGACAGAAAACTTTAATTCCAGCCAAGGCCCTTAAACCAACCACCCTGTGCCAGAAAGTTCAATGACAGAACTGGAGGGTGTCAGCACTAATCAGCTGCCCCTGTTTTCTGAGGGTAAATTCAGCATCTGTCCCCAAGCTGGAGAGAAGAGGCCCTGGAGTCCTCCAAGGAATTGGCTTGTAATTCTGATGTGATGGCATCAGCTAATTAGCAGCTCTAACAAACCTCACCTCCAGCCCCCCAGCCCTCTCTGGATTTTTCTTCAATTATGGCTAAGAGTGCAGTCTGAAAGGAGGGAGGTGAGGTGAGGGGAGTTGTCCATAGCTACTGAAGGTTACACAGCTGTGTAGAATAAAAATGCAACATTTAATGACAATCCTGTTTAATTCTGACAAACAGGAGTACTAACATCCTGCAAATAAGGACAAATTAACATGGAGGATACTGAGCAGAGACAAGTCCCAAAGCCCTTTCTCTGGCCCTTTGCACAGAACTAAATTTTACCAATACCAGTTTTAGGGACTTGTCAGCCTTTCAACAAGATTACTCCTTCACATATGGGTGTGACTATAAATACATAATTTCCTCGAAGTTCTGCTTTATTAAAATATTAACTATAGGGGTTTTCTTGCTGCAATCTTTTTTCATACATATTATACAGTACAAGAAATACTGTTTACCACAAGAAAAATAATCACTTACATACCAAAGGCAGAAAACACTTTAATTGCTGTCCTCAAAAGAGTTTTCTGCTATGCTCAGAAAGTTTAGCTGTTTTTTTTATTCCCCGCTGGCATTGGAAAATTCTCCCACTGAAACCAGTGTAGTCCATTTTTCATTGAAATCACAGCATTTCCCAACTGCCATAAAATGACATTATTTTAGAAATGCCATACAATCACATAGAATTTTACAAACGCCATAAATGTAGCCATGGACAGAGTGAAAAATGTTCAAAGTGTGGTTCCATCTCTCCCAAATAACTGCGACACCCCTGTCACAGTACAAAGCTTTGGAACAGTTATATTGCCACACATAGCAATGTAAAGCACAGATGATGACACAAACAAATGCTCAGTGCTGACACTTAAAAGAGCAGCTGTAAAAAATAGCAGTCCATGATAAAAAGCACAGCATCAGCCAGTGACTTTATGCAAAATATTATTTAATGTACAAACATACTGGGCTGCAAAATATAGCTAATAAAATAAGCAATTTCCCTGCTTGCTGCTTCCAAAATCACTCACAGTCTCCAGCAGGCACAGTTCCCTAGGGGTGATGGAAAGTATTTTCTAGCAGTTGACAAGAAACTCTTGATGAATTTTTTCTGTTTTGCTGGCAGTGAAGAGCCACCCTTGACAATCTGATTTTAACTTACTAAACTCATTACAAGGTCCCAAGGTTTAATTTTTAAAAAATTAAAAGCAGACAGTTGCTAAATAAACAGATTGTACCTCCCAGAGACAGGACTTATTCCTCCAGCTCCACAGTAGCCAAATGGTGTGCCAACATTTTCATGCAGCACAGAGAACTGGCATGGGTCATGCTAAATGTCACCTCAGAGCAAAGTGACGTGACAGTTGGGGTGTGCTGAGTTTTGGCCAATGCAGAGCAATAACGTGGTGAGACACCAGCCAGGTTCAGCCTGCAAGCTACTTAGGGACACCAGCCCAGGAGCTGCACCACAGCAAAGTCCCCTGCCCTTGGTGGGGAGGAGCAGATGGAGAATCCCCAGGTATCCCACAGGTGTCTCCCTGGGCACTGTGAATGCCTGTGTCACACATACATCCTTTCTTATCCCCATCTCACCTGCACTTGGAATGAATAAAATCTCTCCCTGCACGGGCCATCAAATTTGAGACATATGTGCCAATAAAGATCAACTTGAAAAAGCTCTGGGAAGATCAGGCAGGTCTTACAATTTCTCTGTTGACAATGATGGGTTTTGCTACCCAAATACAAAATAAGAAAAAACCTTCTGGTGATGCGGACTATGTAACTACTGAACAGAAACAGAAATCCTTTTCCTTGGCTGATTGCCAAATGATCTTGTTTCTTCTCAACAGGTTTGTGCTCACTTTCATTTCCCCCTGTTCAAGGAAGCCTTTCACCAGAGAGCCAGGCTCCAGAACAGCAGAGATGGACATATTATGAAGAGTTTCTTCCCACCAGCTCTTTGCTACAGAAAAGCAGTCTGCATTCACCAACTATACAAATTTGGAAGCATTTTACACAATTTGGATTCTGAGTTCCTTCCACAGTGATTTCATTCTGGCACCACTATATGGGCACAGATCCCCGAAAATGTGGGACAGCTTAGGCAAACACCTGGGCTCCCTAGAGATGCACAGCATGTCAGATGTGGACTGCCACTCATTGCTCCAACTCAGCTTTTCTCTACAGAGAGCTGCCTCGCTTGGGAAAGTAATCAAAGAATCACGGCATCATAGAATGGTTTGAGTTGGAAGCACCTTAAAGATCATTCAGTTCCAACTCCCCTGCCATGGGCAGGGACACCTTCCATTAGACCAGATTTCTCAGAGCCCCATCCAACCTGGCCTTGAACAGTTCCAGCAATGGAGCATCCACAACTTCTCTGGGCAAGAATCAAAATATGTGAAACACACTGAGATGGTTCATGGTTTCCTACAAAGGCTCACAGAATTTTCCTGGTGTAAATTGACATTTCAGGCAGAGTCTCCTGGGAGCACCAAGAAGTGAGCATAAAATGAGGGGACAACAAAGCTTGAGAAATCCAATCAAAAACAAAGCAATATCCTTTCTGGATAGTCTTTCTCAGACAAACTCCATTTTGTCCACTTGGGAGTTTCTTTGTTAGTTGTTTTTTGGGTTTTTTACTTTCCTTGTTTTAAAATGCTGACACATTGACAGATGCTTCCCATATATTTCCATCCTGTAGTGTATTAAATCTTGATGCTGAAACAGCTACAAGTCCTTTCAAGGGATTATTTTTTCATTGTTACACCTGGGTTATCTGAAAATCTAAGGGGGGACATACACATTCTCCACTGGCTCTGTGTTTAAAATTATTTATCTTGCCACATCTTGCAGCATCACAATGAGCAGAATTCCACCACCCTGTGTGGTACAAGCTCCTGCACAAGACTCTGCTAATGGCTTCTTTTTCCCAAGCAGGAATGGCTTCAAAGCCCCAGAGTTTTCTCCTTAGGCTGGAAAAATACCTGAGCCAAACCCAGATGGAATCAACACACTAGGTAGGAGCTATATTAAAAACTCAGAGCAACTTTTTTCTCTCTTATTAGCTGAGCAGTGCAAAGGCAGCGCCTAGGCTGATGACAGCAGGAATGTGTTCATTAACCAAAGGCATCACGGTTGCCTTCCCGTTGCTGAGCTCTGCAACTCCCACCCACAATCAATGCTGCTTCAGTAGCAGAGTTTAATTTAAGCTTTGCCCCATTTATCCTAATAAAGACTAAAGATTTATCTTACTTTTTATCTTACTTTTTTTCCTTTGTGGCAAAATTCAGCTAAAAATCCTGATTGTTTTATCACTTGCTCTAAGCAATGGTTGTATTACCCACCATAATGGCAATGCCCACATGCCAGTCAAAAATGCCATGGAGAAATAAAATCATGGTCTTCTGAGTGATGGAATTTTCCTTTGCAAAGGAAATATTTTGTTGTCCCATATCTTAGGTTTCCTGCCATGTGAAAGGCCATTCGGCCTGATATTGGCCCCTCAGCATTTGCAGAAATTGTATGCAACACATCTGTGTCTCTCTACGTACCAAGAAGCACATGCCAAACACAGTCTGGCCCAAAGTTATCCTACTTCTTGATAGATGCTGTTCCTAAATACCTCCTCTGGAAAGGCAAAATGCTTAGAGGGAACTGGCAGTCATCAGGGAAGTTTGGTGCAAGGTCACACACAGTGAGCATTGTCAGTAACTGCATCAGGCGTGACACACATCCCCCAGTCCTTACTTTCATGTTCCCTGAGCAGCACCACACACTAGCTGTGATTCTGCCTCACAGCCTGGCTTCACTTCTGCCACCTTTTGCCATTTCCCTGTACTGAAAGATGTAGCTACCCAGGCCAGTGCATAGAACTGGACAACTGCTTGTCTCTGCTTCCAAGGTATTGTCTGCTCCTGTAGCTGATAGCACCGCCCTGCTCTGCCCATTAGGTGAGAAAATGAGGAATAGGAAGCTCATTTCATCAACTGCTGAATGCTGATAGCATATGTTTTACTACCTGGGACCAGCTCAGGAGAATCCCAGCTACCCCTGGGCCCAGCTGGCAGAGTGGATGCTCATGAGAAGGTGCAGTTTAGCAGTGACCTGCACGTACCACACACTTCACGTGGAGTTGCACTTAAAGCTCCTCGGCAGTGCTCGGGTATGAGGAAATAAAGGTTTCAAAATAGAATTATTATGGATTTACACAGAGGCTGGGGACCATCATGAGGTTGGAGGGAGTACCTGACAACCATGTCCTCCTCCTGAAGGAGGACCTCCCAAACCCTCTGAGAAGACGCAAACTATTCAAAAGCTCCAGAAAGCTGCTGAGCCCCATAGACTGCAAAAAGTATCTGACAGACTGGGCAGGCCAGCAGCCTTTTTATTTACTTTTTTAATCAGCCACCTGCTACATGACCCCACTTCTGCACTGTACACATGAGATGGGAGCAGAAAGACCTTCCTGCTGTCTGCATGAGACAATCAAGCCACTTAGCACCAATTAGCCTCCCAACCAGATTAGCTCATTTACAATTATACTATGGTTCCTGACAGCTCTGGACTTCCAAGGTGTTGTTTGAGGGAGGTCATAAACCAGTCTGGGGTTTGGTGGTGCTGAAATGGAGCATGGAGCTAAATAAGGGAAAATGATGTGGCCCATAAAAAGGTTTAACCCTCAAGTGTCACAATGGAATCCACGATGTGCCATTTTAGGGACAACTGAGAAACATACCACCTTTTCCAAATCAAGTGATATAGCATGAGCAACTAACCAATGTTTCCAACTTCTGCTTCTGTGTCTACACAGAAAATAAGAAAAATATTCTTGTCTTCCTTCATAGAGAAAGGCATATTTTTTTCAATTTCCTGAGAAGCAGCACTGTATCCTTGCCATTTGCTTGTATCCAGCACTGCATCCTTGCCATTTGCTGTAAGTGTGATGTTATTTGCATTCATCTATCTGGTATTTTTAATGTATTGGGATACTAGGACCCCTGATGGTGCTGTAGCTGGCACTTAATCTCACGTATTAGGTACAAATTCAGGTTCTTTCTACAGGTCACGCAAAAACACGAGCCCCATTTCAGTTGCTCTAAACCACCTCATGCAGAGTCTTTCCTGATTGCAGGGGGAGCTTATTTTTGTAGGTTAAACTGACCCATTGCAAACCCGCCACAAAAAGCCCTGCAGACGTGGGGATTCAGTATCTGCTCTCTGAACCATAATGTTTTCTTGTTTTCCTCTTGCCAGTGTTTTGTCCCCCTCATCTGGCATCTGTCAGGCTAGGAATTAAAACCCCACCAATCCCTAACAACAACATCCATAGCCCCAGTTCTCATCACTGATCTCCACTTGCAGGTTCTGATGCCCAAGGTGGTATGAGCTACTGCTGGGCTGATAAGGTCTGATCTCTTGTGCTGTCAACAGTGTGCTCACTGACTCATGATGTCCTGGGGGACAGGGGGGATGTGGATAAAATTCTGCAGCCAGTTGTTAATCTGCTTCAGTCAATGCTAAATTTGTACTATAAACATTTGCCCTGAGTGCATGAGCCATTGTGCATGCAGTGCTTTTTCTTGCCTGTTTGTGAAGCTGAAGAAACTCTTTTGTCCCAGTTGCCTCATGCAGTAGTGGAGCTGTTCATTTGAAGAAATGAGGCTCCCTGGGGATCCCTGGAAGATGCAAAGTCTAGATGGTTTTGCTTGTCTTCTGCTCCCAGGATCCAGTCTCAGGGCATCTGACTGCACTGACAAATCTTGTAGTCAGCTGCAACACTTTACTGAAGGAGGGTAAAGACATGTATGAGAAAAAGATAGCAAAACCTGGTTACTTGTCAGGAAGCAAGTAATTTTGGGATTAACTATATCCCTGACAAATGCAGGGTCAGTCCCTCTGTTGCTTTGAAGGCCACAGTTCTGTCAGTACCAGCACTGTTCTGTTCGCTTGAACCCTGAAAACTGGGCCTGGGATCTTTTCCCAGTAAACTGTCCTCTCTAGATTTACTCTGCTGCACCAGAAGCCCAACACACTGATCTCCCATCCCAAGCCGGAACCAGTTCTTGATCCATGTGTCTCTCAGCTGATGATCCTCTTCCAACAAGGCTTGAAGGTGTTGTAGCCAGTAGCGCTGGCATCTAAGGGAGGCCAGCACAGAGAGGGAGACACCAAACCCCTCCAGGAAGCCAAAATGCTGATTTTCTCTGCCTTCCAGAGAACCTGCCTTGCAAACCTGCTCTGTGTCCAGCACAATTTCTTTGCAGGCAAGACTGTGTAAACTCTCAGAAGAGGTCAGCATGAGGGCAATCCACAGAGATGTCCTTTTTTTCAAGCCAGTGACCCTGTGCTTACTTTCTGTGACCTGTCCTTGAGGAAAGGGCTGGGCAGTGGAAAGCAAATCACACCAGGAATTAGGAAGAAAGAAAAATGAAGAAAGAAACCACACAGAGCGTAAGGAAAAAAGAGGACAGACAGAGGGAGCAAAGAAGGTGAAAAAGTAAAACCGATAATGTGTTAACTTCCACTAGAATGAAAGATTTTTCTGATTTTTTTTCTCAATCAAAACCCTAAAAGAACAGCCTGGCAACATGAGATACTAAGGAGAATAGAGAAGCCATCCTCACTTTCACCAGTGATAGGTTTCAACACTTTTCTAAGCCCTTGTGTTACCACAGTGTCCCCTAACTCCCCTGGCAGCCCATCAGAAATCTTCTCTGAGCAGCTTGTTCCCTGCTGCATGTTAGTGCAGAGGAAAACATGGGAAAGGATGATGCACTTGTATGCACAGAAAGAGTAATGGGCTTTTTTCTGGGGAATTAGCTGTTTGCCTGCCTGCTTCAGCATACCAGGCATCCCAGGGTGTGGAAATAGCACAACACCAGAATGCCTGCCTGTTCCAGTGAGAGGACATTTAGATATGTTTTATGCACATTATTATATCAGGGAATCTCTTCAATTCCCAGGAAAAAACATGAGTGTTTGATTGGCTTTGAGGAAGTGGTGACATTTCTTCAGATAGGGCAATAACAGGGTCTTGTTTGGGAGCACAGCCGTGATTCGCTGGAAGTAGTTTAGATTGCCAAGGTTAATTAGGTTAAAAAGTACCAAAGACCATGAAATGATAAAGTTCTTGTGTTGCATACATCATAATTATCACACTGCTGCTAGCTAGCTGAAGAAATTGAGTCCTTTTTTATTGAGAGAAGGTACACTCTGTTTAGTACCTCTCACACCTTCTAATAATTTGTTCTTAAAAAATAATTACGAAATGAAGCATAGGGCAAAGTTATCTTCTTATCCAGTGAGCAACCTTATAACTTATCTTTCCCCATCATTAGGACAAAGTTCAGGTGGGATGTTAAGTAATGCAGCAGTAGAAGCAGAACTAACAACAGCTGGGGGGTTCCTACCTCATTCCTGTCTCAGTGCCTTAGGCTGGCACCACATGGCAGGTGGGACCTGGAGTTTACAGTCAGCCACCTGATGTGCTTTGTGCTACTCCTGAGGCCTGGGTTTAGTAACTTTTATTCTCACCAATAAACAGTAAACCAATATTAACCAATTAACAACAGAGGCAAAAGAAGATGGGCGCCATCTCTTAAGAACCGAGCATGTGTTTTATGCTTTGCCATGGTGAAGACATTTAACAAAGTTGTTGCCCAACTTAGAATGGCTACATGTAGTAAGCAGCAGTTGCTAGAAAGTGCTGCTTGCTAGAAATGGCAGAAACTGCAATATAAGCAATATACATGTAAGTATCTTAGTGATAATTGCATCTAATTCTTTTTGGTCGAACTCTAGGTGCCTATAGAAACAGCCCAGGCTTGCTTGTACTAAGAACAGAACTTCCCTCCAGGTAATGCCAGTGGTTTCCATCTGTGACACATCATGTGTATCACGTCTCAAATAAAAAGTTTATTCGCCCTTCATTGGGCTTGAGTGGCACCATAGAGAAATTTGGTTTTCTGTTGTCTCTGCAGTGATCTTTTCAGCCAGTTCTCACTACTACCCACTGAATAACTTGACCCGTAGAAAGTGCACTTCAGAAGTAATAAACTTGAATAAGCATGAACTCAAAAATACAAGTGGAGCTGCTGAGAGCAGTTCTGCTCTTTCCTTACTGGTACCATGTCAATAGGGGATTTGCTGTTTGTCATAGGAAACTGCCAGGAAACATATTTAGATGCTGAACTTCTGAACTTCTCCTTTCACCTGTATTTGAACCCTGCTAAATGATTTTACAACTATTATTGCTTTACAACCCATGACTGTAAATTCTTCCATTAGACTTTATTACTTAAGGATAAAAATGTGTGCCTGGGGTTTGTATTTAAATTTAATAATATGTGTATGAGCTCCCACACAAAGTGACTGATTGATAAGATAGAAGGAGAAAACGGCAGTTTGCATCTGAGAGCTGTGGCGTCCCTTGCTGGGAGCCTCTGACAGGACTGCAGCGGGGAGATCTGAGACACTCAGCCCCCAGTCACCTCCGCAAAAGGCCCTTGGGAGATCAGGAATGCTTCATGCTGGAAAAGGAATAAAATACCAGTTTTGCCAGCCTCAAGCAATAAGAAAATTATTATTATGGCCCTATAAAATCTCTGGAATGTTTAAACGTACAATTTATAACACGAGTCACTTGGTTTTGCTCCCTTTTCTGAGGCTGTTGGTCTAACAATTTCCTCCATCTTTTGAAGGGCTATGCTCTCCTTTCATTTTTTTATGAACTCTGAGCCTATGCTATAATAGCAGGACTCAAAGGGCTTTATGAGGAAAACAAGGAAATTAACATTGTAACAACTGGATTAAAAATTATGGGAATTGATATCATCAAGTTCTCAATGCTTCTGTACGCACTCACTGTCTGTCCTATAATGAACTTTTGAGAGACAAAGCTGTTTCCTTCTTTCACTTTCTTTATTCCAGCTTACTTTTTGTGGGTTGTTTCCAATCAGAAATATCAAGAAAAGGTGAAGCTTTCTAGCAGGCTCTGGCTAGGGAAAACTCTGAGTGCTGGAAAGAGAATTTTTTTTCTCCGGCTCCATCACTTGTCAGGGAGCCAAAACCTTGCAGGGTACAGATGGGAGCCCTGGGCAGGAAAGAAAAGGCAGCTGCCTGGAGCACACTGTGTATTGGAGCCACAGACAAACAAGCAGGGAGTGTGGGGAGAGCACAGAGGCCCAAGAGCCTGAGAGCCAGACACACCACAGGCTAAGCGTACTGACAGGGATTTTTCTGCTGCTGGTACAGGGCTAGTTTTGCCTCAGGACAGCGTGACATCGTTCAAAGGCCTCCACTTTGCCTCCTTAAAAAGAGGTCCACAGGGGCTCCAGCCAAAAATACCCACTTCCACTGACAGAAGACCAAATGTCCTGCAAAGATCTCAAAGGGCTCACTTGAGAGGGAGGTCTAAAGCAGAGGAGCTCAGCTTCAGTCTGAGAAATAGGTAGCTGTGAAAGGGGTGGTTGAAAGGTTTCTTCTCTTCCCAGAATAGTTCTCCTATGACTACCAACACTTGTTTGCGATAAAATTGGGTTGAAAAAAACAAAAGGGTTTTCATACAAGGTTTTAAAGACAGTAACGACTCCAAGAGAGTAGGGAAAACTCCACTCCCCGATGGAGAAAAAAACACTTAAGAAGTGTTAAGAACACTTAAGAAGGAACAGGAGTCTGGATGGACACTGAAAGTTTAGAGAGTGATTCAGCATATTTCAAATTCACCAGCATGGCTCCTGTTTCAGATGATACAGAACTTGTATTTCACAGTTGTGCTCCCTGTTTCTCCACCTCATCTGTCTCCATTACTCGGTTGTTCCAAGTAAAACTCTAAAGGTTTTGCTCTGCAAAATGAAGAATGGGTTTGGAAGATCCCAAAAGACAAGAAATGTGCATTGATAGCATTTTTTAAATGGTATTATCACTCTGCTTTAACAAAGTTTAAGGCAATTAACTCCCTAAGAGCCTCAGGTGGCTGATTTCCCGGATTACTCAGCCAGAGGCAATGTCATTGCAACTGCAGCAATTAATTAATTAACTCACACCAATTGATTGGAAGAGTCACTCCATTATTAAGCCCTTGCTTCAGTCTCTTGTCACTTTTCTGACACTGCTGGGAGTTTTGTTAAGGATTTCCTGGAGTTTTGCTTCAGCTGGAAGGCAGACTCCTTTTAACAGTTACAGTCAAAGCAATATGTCAGCTATTTCCTTTTCCAAGGATGAAAAAGCCTGAGCACAGGTACTAGGTGACCACCAAGTGTGGTCAGATAATGCAACTAAGTCCTTAGAAACTGGGAAAAGCCAACTTTTGGGCTGTTTGTCCAGCTGGGATTAATCAAACCCACCCATGGTTTCTCACCACAGCAGCACGGGGAGCAAAGTGATGGCATCGTGGCCACATTCAGCCCTGCTGCTGAAGGCATTCCCTTCTGCAGACTGTGATTTTGTCTGAGACAGCAGGGTGGGAAGACAGAGCCAACCACTGCACAGAAGGTTTGGAAAGCGTGAGGAGCCAAGCTGGTCAGACTGTCCAGTCTGGGTGGGAAGGACATCGACTTTCCCTCAAGGATCAGCAGAAGAATGGGGCCTTTGTCTCCAAGCTCTTTGCTCCTCTATGCTGAACTATGATTGTGCTTTCTTACTCTGGGAAGTTATCCGAAATGCACAGGAAGCTGTCTCCTGCCAAGAAATAGTAGTATCAGGACTGCATGCTATAATTTTTCTCTCGTTCTTTCCCACACTGACAACAGGTTTCAACTTTTTGGGCTCTTTTCCAATTGCTGTCAGAATTCTTTGGTGTGCTAACAGATTTCTCTGGGGTTTTTTTCCCCTTCAGAAAAGGACAGCACAGGGAGCACAGGCAGGAGGGGTGTCCGGTCCTGATGCAAGCACTGTTCCAGGGACATCACCACATTGCCAAGCCAAGATGGCTCCAGGCTGGGCAAGAACTATAGGGAATAAAAATACAGTGCACTTCCACTGGCTTCTGCAAGCATTCAGACAAAATAGTTTCCCTCTAAATTTTCTTCAAACAGGCATACTTTGTATGTGGGTGGCATGACTGGAGAGCCCGTATGGTCCTGTAGTGCCTGTTTCTCCTCATCTGGCAGCTCGACCCCACCTCAGGATCAGGCAGCACTGCAGGAAACCTATCAGACAAACACCACAGACTGTCCTACAGGTCTCACGATGGCTCACAATCCAAAGGTAATTGCATCCAGACTGGACAAGGCTCATCTGCTGCTCCATGCGGTCCTGTCTGGTTTGTGTTTCTCCCCACAGCCCCAGCTGTTCATCTCCATACCGCTGCCCTTACCATCCCTGGTAACTTGGGCAGGGAGGGCAGGGGGCCCATCCTCCAGTGAGCCTTCCTTAAACTCTTTAGAAAGCCATACTGAGAAGGGTCCCTAAAACTCCTGGAAATTATGGCCCTTCTGTTAAATATCAGCCACGGAGGCCCTGCTTCTAGCCGGATAGCTGAGTTCCTGGAGGGTCAGGGTGTCCCAGGGAGCAGGCAGGCTCGGGCCGGATACTCCAGCCTTTCGGGGGCTGGGTGTCCG
>JAYDZK010000056.1:50600981-50633618 GCA_034509185.1 Euphonia xanthogaster | reverse complement strand
GACTTCTGACTTAGTTTCTATGACTCAGCATTTCCTTGTCTCTAAGCCTCCACCCGCCACGGGGCTTTAGCTAGCCCCGTGTCTGCCACACCCTTCCACTTCAGGAAAATGACAAAAGCTATGTTTCCCAAAGCTAAAGGAAGGTAACAAAGTGGCCTAGACACAAGAGCAGCAATTCTGTATGAGTTCTGCTCTTGGCACAGCCAGGAACTAAGAACCACTTCTGTGTCCCAAAGCACAGCCAGATCTGTAATTCTCTGTCCATAAACTTGGACCCTTGCTTACTCCCTCTGTGCTGGTCCAAAAAGACAGGCATGAGTAGGAAGGACTGAGCCAGTCATGAAGGGAATGCCTCAAGAAGATGCCTAATGGTGTCAGCCCAACTTCAGAGATATTTGTGAGCAGTCTGTATATGCTACAGCTGTGGCAGTAATGATTCACAGCAGGGTTTAATCCAGGCTTCTTCATTGCCATCCTGTGAAACTGTGTTAAGCTACTTGCAGCTTAAGTGTTTCCTTGTAGACAGAGCCAGGGACTAATTAGTCCATTTAAATGTGCTATGTCAGTAAGTGCTGAGCTCCTTACTTATGACTGACTGGGATCTGATTGGTGTATGAAAGTCTTTTCCATGACAACAGCATCAGGCACTAGCCAAGGCAGCATTGACTGCTGCTGGCGATGGTCCCACTGCAAAAGCCAGTTCAAACTTCCCCAATTCCCTTCTTTCTCAGTTGTCTGCATGGTCACTAAGTCTCCAGATTAGCCAGTCTGCATTTTTGTTTCTGCTTCTAGTAACAACACCAAGCCTGTGAATAAAGCTGACCTGCAGTCCAGGAACAGCACAGGAGCCATAGTCACAAGGGGCAGTGACAAGAATGACTTAAAATAACATCAGCCTGGGAATCCCCATCTCTGGCAGTGACCTGTTGTGTGTTCTTGGACATACGTGTTCCTACTTCTCTTAACAGTTTCTCTCAAGTTCATGCTGTGTCTCTTTCAGTCTCAAACACTTTTGGGTGAGGACTGTCTCCAGCTCTGGGCTTGTAAAGCTCTTAATGCTACATGATCTTGACCAAATTCTCCAAGCACTCTAAGTAAAAATATTCCATTCATAGGGCTGTATAAACATTAATAATTCTTTCCATCTTTTACAGAAGAATGGTTACACTGCCCAATTTGAGGTAGGGCTGGTTTTCAGGATGCTATCATTATACTAAATTGATCATTCCTTCAGCACAAAAAAATAAAAGCAGAAGGCCCTGCTCTTTTAATCTAACCCACTCTTATTGTCATACTTGCAAACCCTGTTTGCTGCATTGTCAAAAGCTATATTTAATTTTTATCTTTCTATATCTAATAGAGCCTACCAATATCCATTACAGAGCAGGACTCCTGTGCTGTTGCATGAGCACAGAAAAAAACCCAGTCTTTGCCCCAGAGAGAGATATAAGTGCTTATAAAAACAGTGATAATTCATTCTCCAAACACTTTTGTGAAGTAAGCAGTATGATTATCAAACTCATTTTACAGATGGGGAAGTATGTCACAGAAAGGTTAAGTGATTTATTTAATAACATGAAGCATGTCAATGACAAGAAAAAACTGGAACTCTTGATCCCAGACAGAGTTCTCTAGTCTATAAAGCAGATCTTTAGCAGTAAAAGCAGAAATGAGGACCACAATTACTGACACAACTGTTTTTAAAATGCTCAGCTATTTTTGAGACAGAAAACTATGAAAGAAGAATTTCCCAACATTACCTTAATCTTTTGTCAAGTACCTGAGCTGAGAAATCTTACATTTCCTAACTTTGTTCCTAAACAAACCCCTGTCCCCTTGCTGTGTTCCTTGTTTTTTATTACTAGGTTTTCCTCATTTCAAAACCTCACCTCTAAAAGTATGTACCTAAAGTAGAAAATGTTGAACCAGAGTTTTGTTTCTCATTTTTCTGGATTTTTCCAAGCAGCAACTTGTGCTCTAAGAAGTGTTTCTGAAATATATCCCACATGGGTCCAGCCAGAGTCAGCCCCCAGGGCAAGTCTGGTCTCCTGCTTGTGCCTCATGTGATTTCCTGCATGGAGGGAGGAGACCCTTTCTCACTCCATTCACAGGTAGCCTGGGAGAGGGACAAGCTGGTGCTGAACTCTGCACCACCACTCCTTTGATGAGATACCTTGAGGGTCCTGTTTGAGGTTTAGGACCTCTGGGCAGTGGGCTCCAGAGCAGCATTCCCTCACCTGTTCTGGCACCTTGTTCACTCCATCTCGGTATTGAGCTGTGCTGCAGCCCGTGTCCCTGCAAACAGGCTCTGCATCCTCAGCCTCAGGTGTGCCACCACCACCTGGGAGGGATATTTATGCCTCCTTTTTCTGTCATCCTAAATTCAGCTGGCAGCAAAGCCACAAACACTCTCCTCCAGCTTCAGGCTGCAAAGAAATGTTTGTCTGTTTTCTGAAACATGATTAATATTTAACTTGTCCAAAGTAAGATTCCAGCCTAGCTGGCAGATGTGAAACCTCAGGTGTGTCTGTCGCTTGTCCAGCTGCCCAGAAGAATGAGGGCAGGCAGTAGCCCTGAGGTGCCAGCCTGCCTTTCCGGCATGCACACAGCTCCCATTCCAGCTGGAGAGGTTTCTCTGGGAAATGGAGTCCAGAAAAGTCTCCTCTGCCAGGTCCCCCAAAGAGTGCAGTAGTTTATTTCCTCTTTACCTTTTCACCTCTGTTTGACCTGTTTGTAATGTGGAGTTTATGATGTAATTATATCTCACGCAGCTGAAATTGTCCCTTGATCACCAGACTGATGACACTTAACATGGCATAAACTCCCTCTCTCCTTCTCTGCCAGGAGTCCAATTTTAAGCTCTAATTGTTTTATAGGCCTTTTGCACTCCGGAGAAAGAAAAAAAAAAAAGGAAGAAAAAAAAAGAAAAATTAGTTGCCATTTACACATGTTGTAATGGCACATTTTTCACCCTCCCATCCACACAAATGCCTCTTGGGGACTGCCCAAATGACTAACAACCCAACAGCTCATACACCTCAGTGCTTTTCTAATGATTGCTAGAAGCCTCAGCTTTTCTCTGTCTCAAGTACAAATTGTTTCTTAGAGGTGAGCAGTAAAGGCCCCTTTCCAGAGCAAGAGTTTCTGCTCAGGGCCACCAGCAGCTGCCTGCTGGAGCATGGGGCTGGTGACAAGCCAGAGGGCACTGAGCTCTGCTCAGACCTCCTCCTGCAAGGGCTCACCAAGGGCACCTTGTCTTGAGCTGAGGGATGGTATGCAGTGAGTTATTGTGGCTCAGCTAGGACAAGCTGAGTGATTTCTCACTCTGTAGGAGAGTGGCCCTGAGATTTCACTAGCAGCAGCCAGGTTATGCACTGAGCAGTCCTGACATCTTCTGAAAGCATTCTTCTTTTGAGGGGTTTTCCTGCTTCCCATTTTCCTCTTTGAAAAAGGAGGACACACAGTGTTAGCTACAGACACGAGGCATTATGATATTACTGTTATTTACTATCTTGTTCTGAACAATACAGCCCAATAGATTTGTTGTTTTCCGGAGGAGATTCACCAAAAGAAAAGAGGCAATGGGAAAAGATGGGACCTGAGGAAGGGAGGGAAGAAGGTAGAGGAAGCAGGAGCCCATGGGGTCAACTTTCCCAGCATTAAGGACAAGGCTCACTACCTCAAGTTGCCCGTGCTCTTTTTTAATAGCAGTATTCTGCTCACAGCCTGTATCCACTGGTAGCAGGTGGTGTGCAGGTTTCTAAGTTTTTGGTCTTTTTGTGCATGTACAGCACCTTGTACAGTAGAAGTCTTGCTACCTGAGGAGAGACACCCCTGAAATACAAGAGAAGGGGACGTGACCCAATACTAAGAAAAATAACTTGTATAAGGACTAAGAAAAAGAACTTGTATAGGTGGACCATCAAAATAAGGAGGTGAGAGATCTCTACAGGTAGTACAATTAATGGCATTTTCAGAGTACAGAAGTCCATGCTGATGGTCTTCTCTCATCTGGCTCTTTCCCAGGTCTTTCGGCTGCTAGAGTTGGCTTATTCCACAGTATCTCTTGTTTTTTCCTTTTCCCTCCTTCATTCCCCAAGCTCACTTGGCCCTAGGGACCTTTAATGCCCTATTTTCAGTCCAGGCAAATGGTCTTTCATAAAATCCCAGCCAGATGTCCAGCTGCTGAACAAATCATATAGCTCAATTGATTTCTGTGGTGCTATAACAATTTATAGCAGCTGAGGCTCTGGTCCTATAAACTGCAGCGAGCTTGGAAGGGAACTGGAAAGGGTTGCATGCACCACAGTTAAGGATGAATATTGGTGTTTGGGGAACTGGGAAAAGTTTGGAGATAAATGTAAAGCAAAGCTGAGGAGCACAAGCAAAGCAAGTGGGCTGCTAAGTAAGGTATACAGGAGCACTGTGTGTTAGGAGCATTGGGAAATGACTGAGCACATTGAGGCACACTGGCTTGCATTCGTGACACACTAGCTAAAAATATTATGATGGGAAAAGAAAATGCACCAGATGCAGTTCTGCACACATTGGTAAGGAGGGAATTTCATAGAGCAACTTGAGAGTTCTTACAGTGGCAAAACAAATTCCTGAAGGCATAGATGTGGACATAACAAAGCAAGAGCAAAGCCTGCAAGCCGAGCCCAGTAGCATGTCTCCAGTAAGTGGAGCATCAGGAGGGGTGTTGCAGCAAGATTCTTATTGTTCCGTTATTTATTCTGGTTTTATTAATATCTTCATTTGATATGTGGAGGAAGGGTAGAGAGGATGTGAGAGTCTGCTTTCAAAGGCAAGCAAGGAGGAGAAATAACAAACTGGGAGCTGGAGAAATTGAAACAACAAGAAGAAATTACCCAAATGAAACATTAAGCTTGGGGGAAAAAAGTAATTATCTGGGATCAGGGAGGGAGGAGGAAAATAACCCAAACCACAGGTGCTTAATGGCAAAGATAGCAGCAACACTGGAACACTAAGGGCTATAATAGAGGGCAAATTGCATATGACTTTGGCAAGACAATGTAAGTCACTTGTTGGTGTACAGAAGCACTGTATAGATTATGCAACAGCAAGGCATGCTCTTCTTTCTCTATGGATGTCACACCTAAACTATTGTCTTCTGTTCTGGGCATTTCAATACCCCAAAGCTATTGACAGAGCAATATATATTGATTACCAGAACAGAGACATCTAATTATAAAAAAAGGTGGAAAGAGCAAAGTTTGTACCTGTTCAGCAAGCTTACTAAACTTACTAAACGTAAGTAGGATCATTTCTGATAAGGAGGCAGATATAAAAGAGGGACAGCAAAATTACTGGAAGGAAGAGAAACATAAGAAGGGATAAAGAAATCAATTAATTTAGAAAGTCTCAGAAAACTTTACCAGGAAACATTAGTATGATACTTGGTATAACAGGTTTCTCCAAGGGAAGGCAGTGCATCCCAGTGACCTGGGATATTGTAAGGTGCCATAAATCACTAAAAGCGTTTTGTAGTCAGCTTGTAGGGAAATTGACAGTTGCTAATGCCAAGTTTTCCTGATGTTTTGCAAACATTTATCTATGTTTTGGGTTTGGTTTTTTTTCTTGATGCAGACCATCCACACATTCTTTAAATGCTACCCAGGAGGTGGCATGAGTTTCTTATTGTTAGACATTCTTCAAGGGGCATCTTCCAAATCCCAAACCCAGACTTACCAGGCCTGCCTGTTTCCCATTACCCTTGAACCTGCTGAACTGCTATTGTTTTTCAGCAGCATTACAGTTTCCTAACCCATCAGTTTGAGGAAGAAGAGCAGGACATCCCATTTTACTTTCAATTGCACAAGACAGCAGAGGGTTAAACTGAAAGCGGAGTGAAAGAGAGAACTTGGCTTTATTCTTCCCTTCATACTCCCAGCTCTCCTCTTCATTTTGCCATTACAAGAGGCCAGAAGGACAGAAAAGCCTATATGTTTCTTCCACTTCAGCTGATATGATCTGTCCCCAAGGGATTCCTCTACTTTGTATTACCACAATTCCCTGGCCCTTCTTCCTCTGAGCTTTCCTTTTCCATTATTCCTCAATTATTGTGTCTGATAAAAAAATCAATTATTCCATTCAGTCTTCCCTAGACAGCTCCAATTTTGAAATGGACATGCCTAACCTGTTACCAGTGTGTGCTAAGCACTGCTGCTAAAGAGAAATCTCTAAAACCAACCCAGCAATCTGAAGCCACACACATACACACCCCATTTCACAGGGGATTGCACACTGTTGTAGCAGGTAGATTTATTTTTCCAAACATAATGATCTGAACTGTCATGCAGCAAATATGAACTACATTTCCTTTTCTCTTAGTCTCTTAGTCTTCCCCCCCAATCCCCCCTCTTTTTTTTTTTTTTTTCATAATTGTCTGAAAATTTAGTAGCAACTGAATGCTCAGTTACAGGCAGAGCGGGGAACTCAGCATAACTCAGCATGAACCCTGGAACTTTGGTACCTCTGATTTGCTGCCAAGAGAAACAAATTAGGTCCTATTCTGCTAATAGGACTCTGTGTACAGAACATGCTGTAGTAAGCAATGGCATTATCAGAGAAAATGGGAGAATCCTCAGGGCCATTTTAAGGGTGTGCTGGTGCTTCAGTGGCAGGATCCCATCTTTGATGTTTTCTTTGAAGAAAACCTGGGACAACAGCAAATGTATCTGAAGGCAGAATTGCAATAAGTAGCAAATAATTAGTGTATACCCACAAAACACAAAATGTAGCTCCATCTTGACTCTTTATAGAGCACTAATAACTGCTTTGATTAAATCTTAGTCTCATTTCCCTTTTTATAAATGCACAGAAAACTTGGAGCACCAGAAGCTGTAACAT
Source organism: Euphonia xanthogaster (assembly GCA_034509185.1). Taxonomy (NCBI): domain Eukaryota; kingdom Metazoa; phylum Chordata; class Aves; order Passeriformes; family Fringillidae; genus Euphonia; species Euphonia xanthogaster. The sequence goes on along the minus strand of JAYDZK010000056.1, from coordinate 50,626,745 downwards.
GTGTTGTCCTGCAGAGGCTCTGTGGCCCAGAACTACATTCTCAGAAATCCTTCTCTGCACTCTGCCACTCCCTGAGACAAGTGGCTTAATGTGACACAAATCCTTGAGGCCACAGAAGAATATCAGGTCACCCAACTATTGCAGACACCTCTTTGCTGTATCATGCAAATAGAAGAGCAGAGAGCTCTATTTTCCACCCACAAATTGATGAATCATGTAATCCCTCATGTATGAACTCATAGTTTTGCACCTGTGTAATTTTGCATGTGTGCTTGCCTGTTGCACACATGGGTATTTACATTGCCAGCGAGGGCCCATCAATGTACTAAGAGTCCTGCAAGAGGCCACCAGTTGGAAAATTAACCTTACTTCAACACTGGTCTGTGAAACTCAGTCCTGTGCACAACATCTGACAATGGCCGTGACAGTCAATGAGCAGTTCATCCTGCTTTCCCTGCTAAACCACTGGTTTTAGGCATTGTTAATCTCTTATTCATCAGCCTGTTGAACAGGACAACTGGCCTGGTTGCACAGGCAGCTGTGCTGTCCCCTCTCTGGAGGACACTGTCCTGGTTTCAGCTGGGACAGAGTTAATTTCTTCCTAGTAACTACTAGAATGCTGTGTTTTGGATTTAGTATGAGAATAATCTTGATGACACACTCATGTTATAGTTGTTGCTAAGCAGTGCTTACTCTAAGTAAAAGACTTTTCAATTTCCCATTATCTGCCACTGAGGAGCTGCAGAAGAAGCTGGGAGGGGGAGCATGGCCAGGACAGCTGATCTAAAGGGATATTCCATACCACAGAACATCAGGCTCAGTACATTAACAGGGGAGAGTTGGCCAGAAGGGGCTGATCACTCCTCAGGAACAGTCTGGGCATCAGTCATTGTGTGGCGAGCAATTGGGTTGAGAATCACTTGTTTCTCTCAGGTTTTATTCCTCTCTCTCTCTCTCCTTTACATTGCAATTATTATTGGTATTTTTAGTATTTGTTAGTAGTATTATTATTTTCCCCCAATTACTAAACTGTTCTTATCTCAACCCACTATGTTTATCTTTTCTTTCCAATTCCCCTCTCTACCTGGGAAGGGGTGAGTGAATTGCTGCATGGTGCCAGCTGGAGTTAAATCACTACAGCAGCTGTGTTTCAGATGCAGTGTCACCTGCTAGGCAAGCACAAATAAAACCATCTCAGGGTAGCAGGTATGATAGTTTTTAGGTTGGCTAGGAGACCTTGGGCCCTGGAGGCACTGGTGGGGGTTTGCTGGTGTTAGCTGGAATGCAGATGGAATCCAAGACTGGAAACTTAGCAGAAGGCTCAGGGACAAACATTTGGATTACAAAATGAATCACATCAAATTTCCAGGGAGAAGGACTTGAAAGAGCCCCACCTACCCACTGCTTTTTATGGGGGGCGTGAGTTTCACAAATCAGCAATCATTTGCAACCATAACCTGCAGGGAATATTTCTTTCAGATACAGCCATCCATAAAGATTTTGCATTAAGAGACATGGGTATTTGCAAGCACCATCTAATTTTGAAAGCTGTCAAAACACCAGCATCGATTGCATTTAGTCAGAAAGCTAAACTTTCCCACAGCTACCCAGCATCTCCAGCTCTTGCACTGGATTTCCCTGAAGATGGGATTCAAACTGTGCAGCCATAGGCTTGACCTTGTAGACTTTCTAAGTCCTCTCACACTGGCCTTTATGTAGTAACATATATTTTTATGAAGAAAAACATTTTACAGAGCTGCTTCAGAGGACAAGCTGCAGTTGAGCTACGCCACAGAAAGAGACATCATTACAACCACATCATCAACAGACTGTGGTGGTAGCGCAGCAGCCAGGGCTGTGCACTGTGCTGATGCTGCACACTGTACAAAGCCAGCCTCTTAGCCTCATTCCTCTGGCCATGCCTTACTGCTGCCCTGGTGACTCTCCCTTACTTAGTTGTGTCTGTACCCTTTAGGTCCTGAAGTGACAGCTATTGCAAGCAGCAGAAACATGGGAGAGGGAAGGAAGACCAACAGACCTGGAGAGACTGCAGTCTGGAATGAAAAAGAAATCAGTTCCCCCTTGGATTAATATTGCAAAGGGAATATGGAAGGGGGGAAAATAGGTGATCTGCAACAGATATGCAAAGGGAGAGAGGAAAACCCATAAAGCACTGAAACTGAAGGAGACTTAGCAGACAAATCATAAATTCATACACAAGCAGGCCATGAATTATAGCAAGGACAAAAAGCTGGAGGAACCTTGCCTCCAGCTGTGGCTCTTGCAAAGGCAAGGAGTTGCTGCTATTAAATGCAAGCTCATCCTCTCCTCCTGCAGGCTCCCTTGCTGATGCCAGCAGTGGGACTGGGCTGAGCCCTAGTGCTGGGACAGGTTCTGGTGAAAACCATCTGCAGCAGCAGTGGGAAGGGCAGTTTGCTCTGTCCATGGAAATCCGCCACAGCTGTACAGAGGAGACCTCTTGGATGGAGAGCACCAGCTAGCCCAGGAGGATGAAGGCAGCTGCCTGGTTTGCAAAAGCTGAAGTTGATGGCCAACAGTTTACAGCTCCTGCAGCAATAGATCCCTTTCTTCCAATCCCTGAGGCGCTCCAGGAGGTAAGAGCCCTTTCCAGCCAGACAGCACCCAGAGCTGAGGGGTTATATTCTGCTTTCAGCATCCAAGAGACAGAAACATGCCCAGAGTGAACAGATTTCAGAGGAGAGCTGTAAAACACGATAAAAGGGTCAGAAGAGTTAATTTACAAAGAAAAAATAAAAGAACATATGTTTAGCTTGGCTCAACAGTCACTGTGGGGAGATCACCTGATAGCAAAGAAAAATTTGAAGAACACAGTCAACAACAACAGATCTGAAAGTACAGAGACAGATGGGCATACCAGCCCTCTCACTTGGAGAGATATCCCTTGAATGTACTATGGTAAAATCTCCTCAAAGTCTCCTGGATTGAGAAATCCTCCAAGATCATGGTGAGTTCCGAGCATGCTTTGGAACCCCATGTAGATTTGTTGGGACTGATTGGTTTTTCCCCTTTGTTCCACCCCCACTTTTCCCCATAAAACCCCGTTTCTGCCCTGTTCAGGAGGGACGTGCTGTCACTGGCCTCCTTTGCAGGATGCTGGAATAAAGGCTACCTCTGCAGAACAGCCACACGGTGCTCCTGTCTCTTTGTTCCTGTGTTGGCCATGCAGTACTGCCTTGCAAGGCAGAGCTGAGATCACTGAGAGCTGAAATCAGTGCTAAGACCTGAGCTGCCTGCCCCTTGCTGAGGTTACCCTGCAGCTGAAGGACTGCCTAAGACTCCTAGAAAGTTGTCTCTTGCAGGACCTCTCTCTGGGAAGGTTGCAGCATCCAAGTCGAGCCATCAGATCCCTGATCAGCCCCCTCTACATGAGGGGTGGAGAGGGGAGGGAAGGGAAGTGGCATTGCTTCTTGATCAAGAGGCTTTCATTAGTAGTAGCAGACTGAGAATAACCCAGACTGAGAATCTCCGGTGGAGATGGCTACAAAGAGAAGGCAACCACTGCCTAACAGAGATGTGCTGCTGTCATCCCCATTGGGTTTGGGCAGGCTGCCCCTCTTCCCTGTCCCTACCACCACTAAACTAAAGGGTGTCACTTCCCAACAGATGAAAAGGGTCATTCCTCCTCTGAATTGACACCTACGGACAGTTGTGACACTGTCTGTAGTAAAGACACTGATTTCACCAGAACTGAGATTCATCCTGCCTGACAAAAGCAGTTACATAATACTGCAGCAGTAAAATGCATCTCTCTTCAGACCGTGCCAGTATTAGCAACCTTCATCCCAGTTGTCATCCCACTGCAGAAATGTTTTGTGGGGGCTCCTGGACTCCAGAGGAAAATGCCCAGAACATGTTTCTGGAGGAGTATTCTGGCTTAGCTAACCCCAGCACGAGGTGTTACAGCTGATGCTGTGTGTCTACGACTCTGCCCTTAGCATATGATAAAGTAGTTTGCCCAGATGTAAGAACAACAATACAAAAGTTGTTCCATGGATTTGCCTACCCTGCTACTTATTCAACTGTTGTATATTCCAGAGGACATGGAGATATATTGTACCTTTTCCCAGTCCCCTCTATTTCTGGACCTGCTTACTGGCAATGAAAAACAATTCAGAGCACATATACTGCTCATTTCAGCTTGCTGCTTGTTGGCAAGAATGAGCAAGCAAGCAGGCCAAAGCATGATGGATTCCACTTTGCACAGGTGCTTCTCCATGAGCTGATGCCCAGTGGAACATGGAAGTAACTTCTGTGACATTTCCACCCTCCTCTGCTTGACAGTGTTCACAGATTTCAGTCCAGCTGAACAGCAAACAAAAACATAGCAGGAGAGGGTTGGGATACTCCCTTTGTGCGTGCTTTCCAGTCACATCACAGCTCTCATAGACCAGCAGAGATATTTGTGATTTTGCCCATTGAGTTATATATCCTCTCTCCTTTCAAAAAACTGTGTGGTTGTTTGAGAACATTGAGCTGGAAACAGGATTATGGGTAGTGGGGCCAATAGGTAATAGCTAGAGCCCAGGTTGTGCCTCACCCACAGCAGGCACCCAGCCCCCTGCTCTGGTTTCTGCCACTGCAGGCATCCAGTTCTGGATGAGGGAGGACCTTTTGGCAGAGCCTTCCAGTTGTACACACAGAGAAATATCCACGCTGCTATAGCTGGCAGTGTCCTTTCCCAGCCCAAGCAAGGTGGCACCACTACCTGTTGAGGGAATTAGAGAAGTTAACCAGACCAATGACTTTGGAAGGCAGCCAGAAGGCCATGAGAAGTAAGAGCTCATGTTTCACTGAAATTATAGTATCTATGTGTCTATGCAAAGGGCTTTAAGAAGCAAGAATACCTTCATAGGAAATACAGCATGTGTGCAGTGTAAAGCACATATGAGAAACTCTGAGGAGTATTGGCAACTAGTTCCATACTCTGGAAAAGTATCAGTACTTATTCACTGAACAGGAGACACAGATGAAGAGAGAAAAAAATAGCATAAAAAGTCAGACAAAGTTTTTTGCACATAATATACGTCCAAAAATGCTGCGCATCAAAGCACTAGGCAAAGTGTCTCCCCTTTGGATATACAACCAATTCATTCCTCCAGAGCACAACACAAAATCCAGAGAGCGTACACTTCCATGAAAGACAAGATCACCACTTCACAAAACCTATAGTATTCATCCAGCTCAAGCATAGTCCAAAAGTATTAACCAAGCATGTCATTTCACATCCCCTTTATGACTGGCCATGGCATAGAAAATATATGGGACTGGTCAAAAGTCCTTTGAACACCCTGAGACCAAGTACTCTTGGAATGAGGTATTCTGGGAAATATCTTGTCGGAGCTCAGGACATCCCTCTTGCTGTCCTGGATGGCTTGAGCCCCTGCCAGGGGGCTCAGAGACCTTGGCACAGAGCCCAAGACACCTGTGACTTTGATTTGGCCCATCAAAAAAATTACCAACCTTATATGAGGAATTACAAGCCACGAAAGTTTAAGTAGAATGATAGTTTATCACAGGGTGAAAAGTAGAATTTTGGGGTTTTTAGAATGGGGGCTCGGGGTCCCAAAATGGAGGAATTTGGGCATACCTTGTCCTTTTTCCTTCTTCTTCCTAGCCTCCCTGTTCTGGGTGATGCTGGCACTTTTGGATTGGTTTAAGGTAGAAAATCACTGTCTGACATAGGTGATAGGTATTGGAAAGTTATTGTAAATAATGTACTTATAGTTTTTAGTATAAAAGACAACACTGCCTTTGAGGGTGGTCAGTGTGCCTCAACCCAACCTGCCAGACAGACCTCGGCAGGTTGGAGAAAGAATGCTATAGATAAGAAATAATAAACACCCCTGAGAACTAGAACAGAAGAATCTTGACTCCTTCGGCTGCTGAGCTGGGAAAAAGAGACTCTCTAACACATCTCGGGGTCACTCTGACCAGCAGAAATCCCGAGAATACATCATTCTGTATCTATGTCATTCCTTGAGCAAATCTGATGGTCAGTCCGTCTCTGGACACATCCCCTATCTTAGTGTTGATAACGGCAGGCCAAGTTACAAATTTTGCTGAACTTCCTACTTTTTCTCACACCTGTGAGAGCCCAGCATGAAAGCTCATTCCTGCATCTCCATTTGGAGGGCTGGAGGAGGCGGGCAAAGGCATCTCTCCTCCCAGGCTGAGCTCCAGCCAGACCCTCAGCGATGTGGCAGTGAGCATGGCTGGTAGCCTGGCCCTGCTGAGCTCAGCACAAGTAAATCCCTGTGCTAGGAGGGAGTAATGCAGCTGCTCAGAAAAGTCTGTGGACAGCAGGGTTTTGCACGTCATGAGGGAACAAGATTTTGAAATAAGATGGTCATTGCCTGTCTGTGTGCAACAGGCAATCAGTAAGCCTGGGCAGGTCTCTCTTACCCCAGGTCCCTTACCTGTCTCCCAATCCTAAGCAAAGATGTGCTATGAAAACCACATACTTTGACCTGCTGCCTCAAGTCCCTGTGTGGGCACTGAGGGGAACTGGAGCCAGATGCTGAAATACGGCCATGCTGTGAGTGTCCCTGCCTCTGTTTCACCTCGTCTCTCCAGGCAGTGCCAGTCCAAATGGGCTTGGCATGATGGTGCTGTAAAACAGCCCCCTAAGCACGTCAGCTCACAGCAGCCACCAAAACCCAACTTGCATCTCCAAACCCAGCCCACGAAACTCCCTATCCCCCAGCAAACTCTGGTCAAACCATGTTTGCATCTGATTTGGAGCTTAGGAAGAGCGCTGCAAGGAGAGGAAGCCCTCAGCCAGCACCTCCCTGAGCAGTTCTGTCTGGAGAAGAGAGAATGGGCTACACAACACTGTGGGCAGCAGCACCTTCCCTGTTGCCTGACAGGGATCTCACAGTGCCCAAAGCAAAGTCAGCGAGGGGACCCACAGCCTTCCCCCTGCAGTGTCTGCACCAAATTACCGATCCCCAGATACGAGAAAGCTGAGCAGCATCTGAGCCCCAAGGGAACCAACAGGTGAGCAAGCTTTTGGTGAGTCCCCCTTCTTCCTCCAGGTTGGTATCTCCCCAAGGAAAAGCTGAAGCACATTGTCAGAGAGCTTGTATTTCCCTTCCTGTACTGCTCCTACTCACTGGAAGAAAAAATTGGTCAAAGCAGGGAAAAGAGGGATCCCACAGCCAGACAGAGGGAGGCTGCTTCCTAAAGCCAGGCAGAAGCTCAGGAATTTGCTCTTTCATTTCTAGCAGAAGAGGAGCATCTGTCTTCCCATCTGTTCCTCTTAAGCATAACTCCTGGATTTCAGTTTCTGAAGCTGACAGCTTGCTATTAGTTAAAATGCATTCCCATCACAATTAAACATAATACCCATTAAGTCAGCACTGGTTTAAGGGAGTAATTTTAACCACATTAATTTATACCTGGAAGGAAAGCAGTCTACTTCTAAAACATACATTTCTTTGGAAGAAAGGCTTTGATAGTGAGGGAAATTAAACTGAGGCAAACTCCCAGAAATTGCTGCACTAGGGATCAGACCAGTTTTCATCACCTGTGATTCTTTTCAATTAATTTTTCATAATTTTACTGTGTCAGTTACTGATGCTGGTAAAACAGCATCATGTGTTCAAACAAACTCACATCTTGCCAGCCTGTCTTTGCATCTTATTAGATCCAGCAGTCCTCATACTAAATTTGTGCCTTCCTGTTTATTTCCACTGCACCAGATTGCAAGGAGCTGTTGACTGTGTGTTCTTATAAATAATGATAGTGCTTTGCATTTATATAACCTTCCATCTGTGGATCAAAGAATTCCACAAAGCAAGGTTTGATGTTCACATTTTATTATCATGTTTGCTTCTTGCACAGGGAAAAGAGGAAGCACAGAGTGAAGAACTCCCATTCAGAAGTCAGTTTCATTGACTAGGAAACAGCTCCTTTTCAGGCCCAATTTTATAAGCCCAGGATGATTTTCAAGACCCTAAGGCCACACTTGAACTTAAGAGGAAGATGTAGGTACCGAGGACCCTCTTGACTCCAAGCTTACCAAAAGCCCAACATGTTGATGCCTGTGTGGGTTATCCTACCTGGAGAAGACAAGGGACAGTCTGGATCCCTTCTGTGGGCAGATACTGGGTCATCTCCAGCAAAGAAGGAGCAAGACAAATGTGCTAGTCAGGATGCTGGCCATAGTGGACAGGCTGTCTCTGAGAGGGGCTTAGTGATGTGGATAACTGCTTAATTTTAGTCCACTCAGGGCATGAACCCTCAGAGAAAAGAGCAAAGCAGCCAGGACAGAGCCTCATTAAATGGCTTTACTCCAGGAAGACTTTCAGTCAGAGTAAGCAGTTTAGGAGTCTCTAGAGAATTAGTTGCTAGAAGTCAAATACCAAGAACAGAATAGACAGACACAGCAAAACCAATGCTCCTCAAGGCCAGGCCTGGTGTGGCCACTCAGTCAAGTTCATATAACATTTCTGGCTGCCACCTCTGTCCCTGCATGCACAAAATAACTTCTGAGTCAGCAATCACCCCCTATTCCAACAGCCTTTCATCACTGCCTAGTTGTTTCCTCCCTCTAGTACACACAGCTTAAAGTTGCTATGTCAGGACACAGCACCTCAAGTGCCTGGAAGCTGCTCAAGGTGCTATTTTTGTGGTGTCAGTTTATTTTTGCATGTCCTAATGCACAAGGAAGGTCCAGGCTCGGTGAGAAGGGGAGTGGTGATGTCCTGCAAAATATCAGAAGTGGTTTTTAAGTCTCTGAATGGAATTTCAAGGAGAAAGGAGTGAGGCAGTTGGCAGAGGCACCTGCTTTTAGTCTAAGTACTTGCTTTCATGCTGGTTTCTTTAAGTCCTCTATCAAAAAAATCTTGTGATGCTCTCTCTCCTTAAGATATTTAGACATTACTTTTCCCTTTGAAAACCTACAGCACAGTGATTCTGTGCAGCTCTTCCATTATCTACTGGTTGGAGACACATGCCAAACAAATACTCTGTATCCCCTCATGTATTCTTACCCATCAAAGAACAAGCATTGCTTTAGGCAGCATGAAAGTGATTCTGCATTTAGTATTGTTTTCTCCTTCTTGCCTTCTTACCACCTGGACCTACTGAGCAGCCCCACTCTTGTACTGCACACTGAAGCATAGACTTTGTCTTCATGGCATGGAAGACAAATTGACTTTTTCAAAAAAGTCAGTTTAAATATGGCTGAGGGAAATGTAGAAATAAGGAGCCTGCAGGCAGCTAATCTGTTCATAGGACCTCCATGCAATATTCTTCAATAAGAAGAATGGCACTTCAGGGCAATGGATGTATTAAGTCAAGAATATACTTCTAACTTGTTTTCCCAAAATATGTAAAACCTTCAGATATGTTGCATATGTGCCAGCACACTGATCCACATTGGCTTCATAGGATCCATCATCCTACACTCTGTAGGTGGGATGCCAAATCCCATACGGTCCTAAACCAGTCAACTCTGGTTTTAAGGGACATTCCCAGCTATTAATTTTTCAGAAAATTCTGGTCCAACATTTTGAAAGTTTTATGTATTTTCCAAAACTAATTATTCTTGCTGCTCAGTGAAAACCACTCATTAACCCTCTTTTGCCCAACTAAGCCAAAATACATTTGCGACTGTGTTCTTGTATTCTCCACTTGATAAACAGTTGTGGTTTTGTGATCTTTTATAAAGGTATTGAAATACTATTCCTCTAAAGCAGAGGAAATTTACTCTCTGTGGCTTATCTGGAAGTTGCTAGGGTGCAGCACTAGACACACATGCAGGCCCCTCCATGTCTCTGCAGCACTGTATTGCTTTCACCTTTCTGACACCTCTCACACCAGTCATCTCCAAAAGCACACTGAAGTCCAGGAAAGGGCTAAGGACACCATGTAAGCACAGAGCAAGCTCTCCTTCCCCAAAATGCTTTAATCCCACCTGAGAGAGATGCAAAAGCAACAGTGACAGAGCACACACAGCTAGCCCATGCATCAGACCTCAGTATTCCCTGGCATCACAAATCCTTCTTATTAACCATTTGTTAATGATTTTGTTTTTATGAATGGAAACCTTGGCTGGAGAAAGGCAGGTGTTAGGTACCATAAGAAACAAAAAAAAACCAAAAAGAATCCCAAAGGTGGTAGCTACACTACTCATCCAGAGTGGTCATGGGCCTGGCCAGAAGCCACATAATCAGGGGGGCCTCGTAAGTAACACTAGATATCTGTGGAGGCTGCCCTTCCTTCCACTTCCGTGCACCACCATCAGTCCCAGCTCCTCTCTGCTTGGAAAACCCCCCTGTCCTAACTCAAGGCAGCAACCAAGAAATGCTGATGGTGATGAAGGCCAGGCACCTCCACACCTCTCTCAGTCAGTAGTATGAGGTACCAGCACCAGGCATCACACTCCCATCACACCCCCTGGTCAGGTACACCTCAGTGAAGCTGACAAAACCATCTCGGAGAACAACAGAGAAAAGGCACACACAGGGAGAGAGAGGGAGACAGGAGAGCTGGCAGGCAGCTCCCCGAGGACAATATGATTCTGTAAGTCTCAACAACACCAATCAAGAACCGCAGATTTTAATCTTTGCTGTAATTAACTTTATCCAAACGAGCAGCGAGCTGACTGGCTTTCTCTGTGAGTCTTCTGGCAATTTAATGTGTCTTTAAAATGACTTGGCACTCCTAGAGGAAGAGGAGAGGGAGCAGAAGACTGATGCAGTGCCAAGCATTTACTCCCACTAATGAAAAGGGATTGCCAAGGCTGTTTGATTATATATTGTACACTAGTCACTAGGTTCTGCTCAAATGGGAGCACTGCTGTGACCATGGTGTTCCTCAAAACCACCAGCAAAATAACCTACTTTACAACACGTGTGTGGAGTGGAGTGCAAAGAAAATGGCACAGGTATTTCAAATTACATCTGCAGCATGTTAAAAGGTGATGCAGCATGAAATCAGTCTCACTTACTCTGAAGCAATGGAAATGACAGTCCCTGCAGTTCTGGGCAGGTTTTGGCTCTGAGGTTTGCCTGCTGCCCTGACCAGCCATGCATGCTGGCAAAAGGGGCTGATGCAAAAAAGACCTCTGTTCATTCAGCTCTTTTGCTTGAGATGGGGATGGGACTTGCTAAATGACTTGCTGTGATTGCCTTGGACATCTCAGAGGTCATCTTAGAGCTTGGGATGGAGCTGAGAGATCTGTGACAGGGTGAGAATCGGTGGCAACACTTGGCCATAGGCATGTGAGTTAAATACTTCTTGGCAGTTGGTATATCATGTTGACTGGTTTCACACCTTATTTAAGACCCCAAAAGGATTTCTTAGAGGTCTTAACCCTTCCCTATGAGTAGCATGGAAACTTTGATGAAATTTAGACCACCCAAATGTGACAAATTCTCTTAAGTTATTTATAAAAGCTGCTTTTCTTTCTGCACTTGTTTCTTTACTGCACTAGCAGATTTCATGGGAAAAAAAGACATGGTAAATACCTGGGGACCTGCATGTTTATTTATGCTGGGAGTTATGCACAAGACTAACAGGCCAGGATTAAGTTTCTACTTCTTTCAGCTTTATAGCTGCTACCATCATGTTGTCATGAGGCTTCCCATCTCAAGAGTGACATGGGTGGAGCTGGACTTTGGGGGGAGCAGGCATGGGGTGGCCAAGAAGAACTAAGCACCAGTTTCTTGCTGGGAAATAACATCCTTTCAACACAGTTAAGATTTTTTTAACATTCTTGTAACAGCCTTAGAGCTGAAGGATCCATTTCTGTCCATTACTGTCTGGTGCATTTCTTCCCCGGAAAATTTCCTAACACCTAATCTAAACACTCCCTGTCACAACTTGAGGCCATTTCCTCTTGTCCTGTCACTTGTCAGCTGGGAGAAAAGACTGACTGGCTACAACCTCCTTCCAGGTAACTGTACAGAGTTACAAGATTCCCCCTTGAGCCTTTTCTCCAGGCTAAACCAACACAGCTCCCTCAGCTGCTCCTCGTAAACCTTCACCAGTTCCGCTGCCCTTCTTAGTCACACCCCCTAGGCCAAGTCCATGGAGCAGCCTGGGGCTGCCCAGTGCTCTGCCCAACACTCAGAGGAAGGCAGCTGTGGGCAAACTGTCACTGGGGAAGGGTCTATGAAATGGTCCAGTTCCCAAACCATGCCCAGAAATCGCATAGGCAAACATGAGCTGGCACAGGCCAGCAGTTTGCCTGAGAAGGCTCCAACAGGACAGCAAATAATAGCCAAACATAAAGGGGTGTTTCTGGGCACTGTTTTGTGCACTACTGTAAGTGTAGCTATGTCCCATCCTGCTAAAACCATATTTCATCATAAATATCTTTAATGATTATTCCACCTTCTTCCAAAGGTTTAGCAATAAACAAGCTGATTCACCACCTGCTACGAGGACTGCCAGACCTGCAAGAATTAACATTTAGGAAATGTAAAGGACTGTGGCTAAGATGAAATACTGCATTGATTAAAGACACAAGAAAACCCAGAAGTGAAAATGAGAGAGAAGCTACAAGGACATTAAACTTGCTGTGTACTGGGCATTACTGGGCATCAATCCCGATATGGTTGGGTGTGGGCGTGGGTTCATTCCCACATTTCAATGCAAATTGCCCAACAGCAGAAGTGATACCAAGCTCCTTCCTGCCAGCTGCCTGTAAGGCAGGACTCTCAACACCTGCACTGGGCTGCTTCAGCTACTTGGAGAGGGTTTCTATGATATTCAAATTGCATAAACCTGGAAAAACTTTTTTGAAGCTAGTGGGATCCTTAGGGCTTCGGGTTAATTAAGGGAGTATTCCTTTGGATGAACCAACACACCACCCACTCTCCCTAAATCCACATTCCTGATTCCCTAAACAAGTGGCCAAGGGACATGAGCGCTCATCTGCACTGTGAGCTTCACGGTGGGAAGGCAGGCCTCTTTATAGCTCAGTAACATCTTACTGTGCAGCAAGTTCTGCTGAATTCAGGGGCTTTGTCCCAGGGTAAATCCCTAATTAAAACCAACATGAATGCAGGGAAAACTGGCCCCATTCCTCCACTTCATTTTACAGTTTATTAACTCAGCTTTGTTTTGTAGTCAAGTCTAAGGATTAACTCTTTTTGTTTGCTTTTGGGTGGTGTTTTATTTTTTGCTTAAAACTAGAGCATTTATTGAGAAATCATTGACTGAACATAGCCTTGTGCTCCTGTAAGAATCTGACAACAAGATGAATGCCTAGACTACTTTGCAATGGACAGATCAATATTACAATATGAAAGTGAGAAAATGATTTAGGATTAGAGGTGGTATGCTTGGTTCTGATCTCACACAGGATGTAAATCAGGTATTATGCCACTACAGTCAATGCCAGCGCCATGGGGTAAATCTATTAACACAATCCTGAATCAAACCAAATAATTTTCAGGGTTGTGGAAAGTGAGAAATGATGGTTAAGTGGGACAAAACAGCAAATGAAATAAGGTATGGATCGATTACACACTGTTGAAAGAAAAAGTCCAGGTTCTACTTGCTTAAAATGGAGGTGCTCTGGATTTTTGCTGCAAGAGGAGGAGAAGGTGATGGAATGGCTTTGTGCATTTATTCCTAAAATGAGCTGAAGTACACCACCACCATAAGTGCATGAAAACCAAACAAAGTTCCATGGGGAAAAAAGTGTAAGCTCTGTTTAAGTAGCAATCTTCCAGTGGTAGAAAGAGCAAGTAGCAAAGTCTAGCTAGCCTAAAGGAGTACTTGTGGTACAACCCTCTCCTTGGCCTGAGGAGCTAACCCATATCGGGCAGATTGTCTTGAGCAGCAGCTTCTGTTGTCTCTAAATAAGTCTCTCTATAGCAGCCTTAATTGTTACTTCCAGAAGCAAAAGGTTGGTGACCCCTCAGCATTACCCAAGGCCTGCAAATGTACCATTCACTGTGGCACTCAGTAACACACTCCCTGATTTCCAAAGCACTAGTCCAGTCCATTCTGCTTACAGTATGAATTTTCTTAATCTCTCTGACACCAGAATAAAAATCTGGTAAAATCCAGCATAACTACCCTCCCTTGCTTATTATCTTTTTACCCTCACCATGCAACACACACACACCAATGCTGCTGCATCTTGAAGCCTGTCTGTAAAGTCAATCCCCTTCCTTTTGTAGAGAACCAAGAGCCATGCCAGGATTAAACTGTCTATTTAAGAGCAATCAAGTTTACATGTGTTGTATTTTCTTTTGTTTTACTAAAGGAAACACATGAGTGAGTGATTAAAGCAGACACTTGGGTTGCTGCAATTCATTGAGATTGCTGTTGTTTGCTTTGATGAGATTCCAGTCTGCAGCAAATTTCCTCCCCATTATTAGCTTGGTGTGGAATACACAATACTTGCTCCACTGGAATAGACCTGGGGAGAGCAAAGGCAGCATGTTTATGCACTGATGTTCTTGATTATTTATCATCTCTGTGGGATAGCACAGGTTAACAGAGGGGCTGCAGATAATCCATGCAGGAGCTCCTCCCCTTCCTTCATTAGGCGTTACAGAATGATCCCTAGCAGGGAAACAATGTTGGTCTTACCCAAAATGATCCCTGCTCTGCACACCACAAACAGCCTGTGGCAACTTTTAATGCTCTTTGATAGCTACAGACTCTCATTGGGGAAAATCTACAAGGGATTATGTTACTGCCCTCTACGCTTCTCTCCCTCAGTCAGCGTTTTTTGTCTGCTGCCACAGTTTCGTAATCATGCAGAGCTTTTGCTGTGGAGGGAAGGGGGACCCAGGGAGAAAGCCCACAGCCCAGGTGAGAGGGAGGACAGCCTTCCTCTCTGAGTCCCTGTACCTACAGACTCAGGTGGCATCTCTTCCCCATGCAATCACTGCTTCCCCATTATCTCAGTTTGAGCACAAACTCAAACTCACCTCCTGACAAGAGATTAGCATGAATGGTTGTGCTTGTGCTGCTGCATTAGGGATGGACTCAAATCCTCTTAAATGCAGCAAGCTCATGACTTGCATGCTTTCTGCCTGTGCCACAGACTGCTTACACAGCTGGTGCTCCAGCTGTGTCCACAGCACATCTGGAGGACCACCTCCAGGTCACTGTTGCACGCAGATTCACTGCTCACACATAGCCCAACACAAAGCTGGAGGATGCCGGAGCTCAGACACCCTCCCAGCCATGCTATGCAGTAGTGCTAGTGGGAAGCCACACAAAGACATAGCAGAGTTCCTGGAGGCACGTGTGAGGGGCTTACAAGCTATGGAAAAGGTGCTTAAAGTGGCTCTAAGCATGCCCAATGAACCCCTCCTGCAGCAAATGTCCTGCCACGGGGTTTGCACTGCACCTGGGCTGTCTACAGGTCTGTGGCAAGCAGGAGCAGATATTAACAGTTATAACTAAGATATTTATAGTTTAAAAATAAACAAACAAACCACCAGGGTTAACCGGATAACAAAAGTTTTGCCAACACTAATCCACTGCAGAACAGGCATGCCAAAAATGCCAAGAATTTAATGGACTTTGCTCTTAGATAGAGAGAGAAATCTTGATTCAGCATCTTGGATAGCACTGCAATCACCTTCACCCCTTTTTACACCTCCTAGGAACATTGCCACTGCGCCTTCAACCAAACCTATGGCACATGGGGATACCCAAGCCCTGAATGAGGTTTGGTCTGCTCCTAGCATCAGAGCAGCTGCACTATCACAGGCACCTTTTACTCCCACTCTGTTCCTCTGGAGGTTACTCCAATGCATCTGGACCTCTTCTGCTTTCGGAACAGATCCAATGGGTGCTGTCTCCTGCTGCCTTCACCAGCCATGCCTGGAGTGCCCCAGGGATGGAGGCTGACCACTTACCACAGCTGTCAGCACACCCTGCACAGGAGGGCTGAGCCCCCATGAAGCAGAAAGCCATCCAGGGCTTGTCTGCCTGCTTCCCCTGTTTGCTACTTATCACCTGTTTCTCAGTGAAATCTTAGACTTGGGTTCTGCATGAACAATTTTTTGGGTCATTTCCTCACCACTTTGTTGCTTTTACTCCCATTTGATCACGTTCAGCATTCTCTTCATCCTCCCTTCTAGAGCTTTTACTCTTATCAACATTCCTGTCATAGACTACGTTGGTCCTATTGCCTCCTACAAGCATGTGTGTGTGTCCTTATTTCACCTTTGTGGCAAACACTGCCTGCCACATGCCTGATCTGCTGATGTATCTTTTTGCCCATCACAAAATAGCTGCCAGCACAGACTTGTGGGTCTCTAGAAGCTCTGGCAGTGGAAGTCACACCGACCCTCAGCATTCCAGAAACCCTTTGCTCTCCTGGGAGTGCTGGATGCTCTCTACTTGGAGCATGGCAGAGCAGTTTTCTGGCTCTTCAGATGGTTTTCTAGAGTCAGATATTCTCTTCCTTGTGTCCTGTGCTAAGCAGAGCCTGGCCCCCTGGGCTTGTGGAGCTGCTTTACTTGCAAGCAGCCCTCAGCTTTGCTGTCCTCGTGAGAAGAGATTGTAGCCCATCTCTATAGTTCACATGCAGGGCACTTCAGAGCAAATACTCTGCCCTGGCAACAGCAATTTGCCCCACCTGCTCTGTGCCAACATAGATTGTTTTGTGTCCTGATGGGAGTTTCAGAAGAGCTTTATTCCTGGCAAACAAGGCAGGAAAGATAAGGAAGGAAATCATTACCTTTGGAAAGCAGTTTCATAACCCCTCATAGTCAACAGTTGTCTTTATGACAGACAGCACATAACATGGAGCAGGCTGTAAGAGGGTGAATACATGTTACAGCCTGTCCTTCCCTCTGATGCACCATCTTTATCCCTCTCCCACCTTTCTCCTAGCCCCAGCCTGGGGAGCAGCATGCAGGAAGGACTCTGCAAACACATGCTCCTTTGTTCACCTCACATGGATGGGCACTGCCACCAGGCCACCCCACACAGCAGCACCTAGGGTGTCCGAGTGTCCTGATCCACATTTCCTTACAGGGAACCCCTGGCATCCATCTTTCCAGGGCTTCTGTGAGGCCAAGGAGTGCAGAGCCAGGAGCTGCAGAGGTGTGTGGCAGGTCCTGGAGGGAGGGAGGTGGGCTGTCTGACGCACAGAATGTGAATGGGGAGCCAAGGATGCTGGGATGGATCTGTGCTCTCCTGAGTAAGCAAACTCCTCAGGAGTCAGGGGAAGAAGTACCCTTTGCTGTCTGCATTTAGTTTTGGCTCCTTCAGAGAGAAAGCCAAGCTAGACTGGGCTGAGACTGCTGTTGATGTCTCAGAAATTTGGTAAAGAAAAGACTCTTCCAAAAAAAAAAAAAAAGTGTAAAATAACCATCACAGGGTTTGGAATCTGCTCATCTTCTGAACTGATTTGCTCACAAGTCCTGGCCTTCAGAAAACTCTACCAGATTCTCCAATCATATTGGATATAAGGAAAGGGGGGGGGTGGGGGGAGGAACCATAATACTGTAAATCGTTCTCACTCTTAGATCTATTAGGCTTTTTTTCCCATATCTTTGTAATTACAGTATTGTATAAAGTGTAAGATAGCATTCAATCACTGTAAAATAAGATTTAATTATGTCATGATGAGATTCATTAGTTAATATTTGTATAGTGCTCTGAACATGGAAAGTGGTTAGCAAGCACTAAGTATTAATCTTGCTGTTTAAGAAAACAGGGGAGTTTTCTTTGGAGGAGCAGAAAAAGCCCAATAAACAGATGCACTTGGGGTGTATCTTCAGCTGGAATAAATCACTGGCTGGGCCACATGTACCTTTGGCAGGACTCTGCTCTTTGGACAAAGTTTCATCCACAAGGCCCTCAGTGATGAGTCTCTGATGAAGCCACTACAGGAGCACTACAGGTCCCTTTGTTCCTGGACTGTTCCCCATTTACAGCAGGGGCTGCTCTGCTGGTAGCAGCTATCCCTTTTTCAGTGACTACAGCACCCTGTAAAATAAAACCAACACTAGGGAAGTATTGCAGGCCACCAGTTCTGGTGCACCAGCAACTTATCTTTCTTGGGGACCCTGACACATAGACGGTGGGAAAAAAAAGGGGTACTTTGCTATTATGAACCAGATCATGATGGCCCCAGAAGCAGCATCTTTCAACATGGCAAGTGGGAGGTCTGGCACTTCTGTGCTTCAACAGATGGTCTATGGAGAAGCACAGAAGATGGTGTGGAGAGACAGGCACTTCTTTTGTGCAGTCTACAGCACTAGCTTCTATTCATTCCTAAGAAGGAATTAATCCACCGAGGACCACATTATGAAAATGCAAAAAACATGGGGAAAAATAAATTTTTTGAAAGGGGCATATTAGTATGTACTAATGAGTGTTTCCTAACATGTAAACTGAAGGGGCTAACCTAAGGTATGCTTTGACTTACAGGAGCATGTAGAGAAGAGAAACAAGCAGTAAGCCAAAATACTATCCAGCAGTATCACTAATTAGATGGCTAGCCATATCCCAACCCATCACCTCTCTGTTGTATGAAATAGCACAGTATATCAGCTCTGAGAAGAAGCTACAATCTCCTAAAACTGGCTGCCCTGACTTCCTGGCTCAGCTTCAGTTCCTGGGCATCTGGGACATTGCAGTGACAGGGCCACGTCAGTCCCCCAAAAGCCTCTCTTGAAAGAGCTACCCAAAAGGCAACAGCCCTTAAGGCAGTAAAAGCAGTGGGGTTGTCCATGTATGCCACAGGGTAACCCAATAAATTCCTACTTGCATGAGTGCTAAGATTCATATGATTGGGACTGCATAGTTTGTCCCCTTAACTCACACTTCTTGCAATTCCAAGACAAGTACTATTAAGGGCATTCATTTATTTTCATCATCCCCATCTTCTCTCAAGCATGCAATGACATCCTCTTGCCAGAAACCTGTTGTTTAACTCTCAGCATCCAGTCCTCCACCTTAGTGGGTTGCAGGGGAGGGTTTACAGAGCCGTCAACCTGCAGGATCCATAGCTGTGTCCCCAGACGAATCCCACCTTTGGAGATTCACCTGGGCCCCTTTAGGCCGCAGCTCGCCATGCTCAAGGGCACGGCGGCGATGGGGAGGAGCCGTGCGGCGCTGAGGGCCGCGCCGGGCACAGAGCAGCCCTGGGAGCCCCTCCGTGGCAGGCAGCTCACAGCACACTGCACACCGAAATATTTATTGCTGCTGGAGCTCTTCAATTAAGTGGCAACAGTCGGGAGAGTGAACACAGAGGTAAAGCACCAGCTTCCCATGCAGGAACGCCTCCACCTACAGGTAAATCTCTCTGCTGTGAAGAAACTCCTGCTGCCTCCCTCATATGCTCAGAGAAGCAAGAAGCCTCTATCGTTCTCAGTCATCCTGAAGGAGGAAATCTCCGTGGCATGCAGATTTAGCAGCACTCTTAGAGCATTTTAGAGGGCAGCAGCCAGGCTGCCACACTGCCTGTGAGTCCCTCCTCTGCCAGCGACATGTCACCCAGAGGGGCCGGGCAGGCCGTGGCCGCACGCTCAGCCTCCCTGAGGAGATCCCTGTGGTGTCCTTTGTGCCACCAAAGGCAGCAGCCACCCCCAAGTCACCCTCTTCATCTCAAGACAGCTGGGGGTCAGGGAGGCATCACATCTCTGCAGCTCTTCCATCCTGTGCCAACTCTTCTCCAGCCAAACTGCCTGCCCATCGGACAAAAGCTCATTTTCCCCACAACTTTGGGCTTGCAGCAAAATAGGGCCTAAGGAGGTACCAGGAAGACACGGCAGGGCAGAAATGCTGCAGGTAGTCCCTAAAATCGAGAAGCTAGGGCTGGTTGCTTTTATATTTTTAAGGCACTTAAAGAAACACTTTTATTTTTCGCAACTACTGAGCTCAGCAGGAACTCTGCAGAACTGGATTCCTTATTATGGGACTGCTTCAATCTGATATTTAGCCTCAATTTAAGTTGTAATTTCTCCTTTTTTTTTTTTTTTAATTCAACAGCCAATCATAAAACAATGCATCATTAAAATGATGGTGGACCCTCTCCAATGGTTTCTTTCACCAAGTCTGAAGCTGGGCTGCTAGTGCAGGTGTTCCTAAAGAGAAAGCAAACCAGGATAACCAGGACTTTCTCCTCTTTTATTTAGCTTGTCATCTCAGCTTACTGAGCAAACACTTCCATCTAGTGGCCTGCTGCACACATGCTGGGATGCTGGATGTCCTTGGGAGTAACAGGTGATCAAAAGTTTCTGCAGAGAAAAAACGTTGATCTTACAAAATAATCAGATTATTTCCCACTGGCAAGAGGTGCTGGATTGTGCCGAGCCACTTAGCTTTCCCCTCGGAAGCCTAGGGCTGATTATCATGTAATGCTGTGCAGCTGCTACGACTAGCATGCACATTATAGGAGTAATCAGTAGTAAATTACTTCTGAGACAATACTTGGTTGCATGTAAATGATTACTTTGGGTATTCATTTGGAATAGATGAGTTTTGCAAAGTTTAAACAATCCTGGTGGGGGATTCTGCTCTCCTTCTGTCCTAAGGGGACAAACTGCACTGCTGAACAGCCAGCACAGGGGAATGCATGCACAGGTTCATCCAAGTGCTGCTCCTGCTCTGCTTCTGGCCCTTGTGCTCTCTGGGGTAAATTGTTTAAACTCTTTGCCTACTTTCTCTACCTGAACCATGCAGACAGTCTGTGAGCTATCTACCATGTTACCGGCTGGTATAAATAATAATGCCAGCACAGAATTCCCTTTAGGATAACCTTTGTGCTGGCTCTCTTGATGCCTCACATGGATCTTGGCATTAAAGGACAAGTAGGGAATATTAAGGGAGAGGGCTGCCATAGGTATCCTCTATCTCAAAGCATACATGAACAGGTCTGAGATCACATCTGGGAGACATGATTTTTTATCTTCAGAGCTTAATTTTATTTTTATGGCAGCACTGGAATATTATCTTAGAGACTGATGACAGCCAAGATCACCTGAAAAATGTCTAGAAACACCCACCTCCCAAATGCAGTTACATGTGTTTCCCAGACCCTCTCTTAACCAGCGCCAATGTTTCTTTACATTACTATATGAATTTCAACAGCCGCTGAATTCCCCATGTGACACCAACCCCTTGGACCACTGCCTCCTCTGTAGAGTCAAAAGCAGGAAAATGAAAGCCTCAAAAGAAAGCACACGCCAGACAAATTCATCTTGTTCTGCACCACATGTATGGACAGAGGTGACAGTGGACACCCACTGCACAGTCAAGGACAGCAGTGAGGCTCCTGAAGTTTCTATCCAATGCCTTATTTGTTAGGTTATTCTTTCTCCTTCAAACATCTCACTGTGGGATAAAACCTTCAGGCAGCTGTAAGAAGAAGTTTTACTATTATTCTTCATTTCAGGGCAGAACAGCTCTGCTTAATACATTTTTAAAGACTATATTCATCTAGGAAGACTATTAATAATTAAGAAGAAAACAATATTATTATGGAAATTAAGGCACCTCTGGGTCTGTGAGAACATGGTATTTCCTGATGACTTACTGGTATCCCAGACAAACAGCGTGGAGAGCAGGAGACATTTGTACCCCAGAGGGACCACTCTGTTTAGTCCAGTCAATGCACAGGGCTGATGTTCTGCAGTTAAAGACAAGCTGTCAAATGATTTTTCACAATTTTTCAGTCTTTCTTTGCTGTTTGCATTAAGGCAGTGAGAGAACCTTCCTCCCTCCTTGTCCTGTCATTACAGGGTCACTAAAGAGGTTGCTGGCTGTGATTGACCAGCAGGAATCACAGCTGCTCTCCCATGGTGGGGCTGCAGGAAATTCCAGGCCTCTGCAGATTTCAATACGCAGGACTACATTGTCAGACGTGGTCATCATGTTTTGAACACACTCTGCAAGTGCTAAATGGCCTGTACTGGACTTGAGAAATGGAGGACAGGCCTTTGTCTGTGCATTTTACAAAAACCACTTGTAAAATGGCACAGTTGGGTTACACACAGTCCTGCAGCCAGATACTGCAGCATATGTGAATATTACTCCAACGGGAGTTCCCTGATGGGCCCTACCCATCTGTAGATGTCTGTGCTGCAGGGATCACTGCTTACCAGACAGAATTTGGCTGGTTTGGACACCAGTAGCTGTGTAGCCTTGTCAACATCTGAGTTTCCTGGGGCCTTCCTGGAGAGTACTTAGAGCTGATTTCCCTTTCATTGAAGGCCAAAGTGGTCCCTGGGCATGCTGGGAGGTGGTAGTGAAAGAAGGAGGTCATTGCTGCTTTGATGCCCATAAGTGGAGGTTAAATATAGGGAATGGAGCAATGTCATAGGAAAAAATGGCTTACTTCTCAGCAATTCTTAAAATCAGATAATCTTCTTTGGACTGAGCAGTGCTCCTCTAATCTGAGAAGGAAAAAACCTGCTCCCTCTCCCAGTGAAGAACCACTGATGAGCCAGTACCCCACTGCCCACAGGGGTTGTGGGTACCAACAAAAACTTCTTCTTCCCCTCTTACTTTCACATGTCCTGATTCCCTCTCCTTTAAAAGAGTGGTGGGATTAGCAGTATATCTGCAGTATGTCTGTGGCAGAGTGGCCACCAGAAATGAAATTACTACTCATCAGCTGAGCTGCCATAGCAGATTGGACTCAGGTATTCATTGCACAGTCCAGAAAGAAAATAAAATTTCTTGTCCCAGGTGACCTCCATAAAGTCACTGAGCTACACAGTAAGCTACAGCCTAAGCTACAACTCACTTGCCTGTGCTCCCAGAGTTTGCATGGATAAACCGTTTCAGCCTTTTCACCCATCTCTGTGCCTACAGAAACTTTTCCTGGGGTCTGCTCTACATGGAGAGCTACAACTAAGTTCAATAACTTTTAGATTAAACTTTACAAGTGGTTCCTTCCTCTCTAAGCTATGCAAATAAGGACAGGTGTGTCAGGTGTGCCAAGTTTTAAGACTTTGCTGCCTTCCAATGTCTTCATTGAATATCAGAGCCCGCAGCTCAGACTGGGAAAAGTTACTAAGTGACCCCAGTTTCAGCTCAGGCTTGTTTTCCTGTGAGCAAGCAAGAGTTAATGCTATAATACCCCCTTCTCTGCAAGGCACTGTGTGCCAGGGCGTGCTTTATGGTCAATGAGTGGCTTCAGCTCTACTCTCAGTGCTGCTTCATTTATTTACTATCAGAAAGAGAGAAACAAATTATGTGTCAGTGCCTACCCATTCTTTAGGGTTCATCCTGGAGAGAGAAATCAATGACTCGATATCTTCTTGAAGCATCTACATTAAAACATTGGGAGTGAAGTCTGACATTGTGTGTGTGTGTGTATGTGTATGTGAATGCACACACATGGTTCAGCATTGCCATTCATCTTCACTCTCCAAATCAACAATTATCTGGAGTCCCCCAGGAGGGAAATGCACTTCTCTCATAAGCTTGCAGTAATGACTAGGAAGCAGTGGTGTGTAACAGGATCCCCAGTGCTAAGCTTTCCCTGATAACTACATAGACTAATAAAATAACCCTAAGTTGGTTCCAGTCCTTAAAGTTTCCTTATTACTATTCCATGGGGCCTGTGTTGGGGAGAGAAACATCACTTCCCTACAAACTAATATCCAAATGCAAGTCATGCTTAGCATCTTACATGGATCCTCATAAATTTGAGTGAGTTCCCTGTGTCTTCCGTCTCTTTGACCTGACAGGATGATCACTCCCTGCTACCCATGAGGAAATATTCTGCACTTATGTATTTTCTTCCTAATTTCTTGGTCTATAACTTTTATTTACCCTTCCTCATTGCCTAACTCTGACCACTTTTGGAAGGAAAGACCTGAAACCCTTGAGTTTTTTGCAGATCCATTTTTTGTCAGAAGATCAGAGAAAAAGTTGAAGAAGGTTAATATAAGAAATCCATGAGAATTTTGCAATAAAAATTTCTTTATTTTGGGATGAGATGGTACAGTGCTGAAAACATACCTAAAAAAGAATCAGCTACTAAAATATGGTTTACATCCAACCCAGCCTGACATGGACAGTCCTTTTCCATATCTCCTTGTTCTATGTGTATATGCTGACTGATCTTTGTGCTCACATAATTGGAGAGAGCATGAGCTTGTGTATTTGCTCTATGATATTATTGATTATGAACTCTTCCCTGTACATAAATCTGCTTGCCTCCTTACAGTTATAGCTATACAGAAGTTATAGCTATTTAAGCCAATTTTTAGTTATATATTAAAATATGTCTGTCTCTCACCCAGGGGACCTTGACATTGGTTAAAATTGTAGCCTACACACACAAGAACAGCAGCAGAGCATGAAAGACACAGCACTCATCATGTGGTCCAGTAGGCTGTGGATTCTTGTGCCTATGTGCATATGCATTTGTTCTAGCCAGACCCTGCCTGGGTATAACAGCAGCAGAAGCCCACACAAAGACAAGGGTTAAGAAGCAGGCAGAAGCAGAGAAGAGATTATGGAGAAGGCAGAGGAAAAGAAAGGACAGCAGAAAGAAAAAATAATTCACCGGTACACCACATCCAAAGACAAAGAATATATTCATATGTACCTGCTCTCATGTACAGACTGCAAAGCTCCCTGCGAAGAAACAGTCACCCCCATTTTGCCTGCCAAGAAACTCATCATCCAAGGGGAAACCTCTTGTTCAGGGTTGCTCCCCAGGCAGGAGGCAGAGCTGCCAGACACAATATCACCTCCTGTGCCCCAGCAGCCCAGCCACAGCAATGAGGAAATCCTCAGCTTTGCCCACCCACTGATGGGATGCACTTCCCAGGAGCATTGCTCTACCAGAGACCCCAGCTCTGGTCCCAAAACCTCACACAGTGAAGAACAGGACCATGGTATGGAGCAGAAGAAAGGTGTTGTGTAGTGGTGCTGGGAGGAAAGTGAGTCCTGTGCTCAAGGAATCAGGGCAACATTCCTGACTTGAGTGGCATGACACCACGGAGGCTGGGGGACAACTTCTGAGTACAGCGGGTGGCAGTCAGTAAGAGAAGCCAGCCTTGTCCTGCCCTGTGCTGCTTTGGCTACAGCTCTCTGTGCTGCAAAGGGTAATTTTCCATAACTCCTGAAGCAACAGGGAATTTCCACAGGACTGACAGAAATCTTGTGTTGTGCTAATATTTTAAAGGGTAAAGGAGACGACCCAGGTAATTATAGGCTTCTCAAGCTGACATCAATCCCAGGTAAAATAATGGAGCAGCTAATAGGGGAAATATAATTCATGCCCATCAGCAGCGGCTTATGGAAAACAGACCCTGTCAAATGAACTTAATATCTTACTTTGCTGTGATTACAATTTTACTAGTTGAAGTCAGTGGTGTGGATGGCAAAAAAAATTAAGATTTTCCTTAGCGTTCAACTTGGTGCCACACACTAGCTGGATTTAAATCCTAGAACAATACAAAGCCAACAGAGTATGTAGTAAATGAATTAAAATGACTGACTCTGAAAATATGACAGAAACCAGAAAGCTGTCATCATGGCAATTGTCTAATGGATTGGGTCCCACAAGGTGAGCTGGGTTGCATGATGGTATTTTACTTTCATACCTGTGGTCTACTGAAATCTGTAACTCAAATCTGTCGTACTGAGATTGGAAGGCTAAAAAATTGTGAGGAGATGTCACTGATACAAAAAACTTTGTCATTTCTTGGTGATCTTGGAGGTACAAGTATGGTAGAACTATATGTGTGTCCTAGGTTGACTGTATGATGCTTTTATCCCCAATCGTCTTGTTCTGTTTATGCTGAATAATAAGTTTTGCGC
>JAYDZK010000056.1:50563525-50600881 GCA_034509185.1 Euphonia xanthogaster | reverse complement strand
AAGAGACTGAGTGAGCTGAACTGCAACCCGGGGAGGGGACTTTCTGGGTTTGTCATCTCGTTTGGAGCAGCAAGGGGCTTTGTTGTTTAATATTGTTTGATTGTTTAATAAACAGTTTTTTTCCACTTTTCTCCAAGGAGGTATTTTCTCCCGGACCGGTTGGGGGGAAGGGGCCGATTGAATCTGCTTTCCTAGAGGAGCCCTTTGGGGGTGGTTCTCTCCCAAATTTGCCCCGAACCAGGACAATGTGTTTCAGTTGAGTCCAACGTGAAGTAAGCATATCTAAGAAAATGTAGGTGATACCTATAGGACAGGGAACAGACAGGAATGCCTTCAAAAATGAGTCGTGAACCCAAATTCATCATGCATAAATATCCAGTGTAATACTGTCAACAAAAGGTCTGGTAGAGCACCTGATCAGGGCCACCTCTGCAGCCAGTAAGTAGATAATTTCACCTTTTCTTTGAAACCTGCAACCACACCAGGAACCCAGACTGCTCAGTTCAAGAAACAGTTTAATGAAATGGAGATGCTCAGAGAAGATCCAGGACAATACCCCTGGGATTTGCAAACCTGCCTTTCTAGGCATGACTCCAAGAGCCAAACTGCTCAGTTTACCAGGGTGATAGCTGTGGGGATGATCTGACCATCATCTTTTGGCATCCAATAGAGAGGAAAGCACCAATAGCAAAAGTACTGTTTATTTTGGTGGGGTAGCTACTTGCTGGGTGATACCTGCTCTGGAGCTGGTCCTTGATGAATAACTCTGCTCTGAGTATTTATCTCCTGTACCTGTAAGTAAGGAACATTACTTGTCTGCTTGTCAGGATATTGCAACAACAACTGAGATAACAGCTGAAAAGCACTGCCTCAGTGCCAGCTCACTATATAGCTCTATACAATTTTATTATTGAGTCTGCTCAGCACTGAACAGACTGCAAAGTCTCTCTTTTGCCCCAGATGGCTTCCTTTGCCTCAGAGGCATCAAAAAAGGCTCAAAATAGCCAGAGAGGCTCTCACAGAACCTTCCTGGTGGGAATACCAATGTGCCATGCACAACCTAAGTGCACATCCTGTACTGTGGTTTAAGCCATGATACCAAGTTGAGCTAGGGCAGATGGCTGTGTGCTCTTAATTGATTGCTAACAGTAATAAATGGATCCATAGCGTGGACTTGTAGTCTTATAAATAAGGTCCCTGGCATTTGTATTGACAGTAGCAGCATGTGGAAATGTTGTGGAGAGAGGTGAGCTCCCAGCCTCTGTGGAATGCAAGCTGCCACCCTGCATCTTGGCCACGCAACTATTTACTTTGTATTTCAATTAGAAAAAAGCTCATCAGATCCTTTGGTGGAAAAAAGAAATTAAAAATAAGGCTGACCCCTAAGCCCACTCTGGGGGCTAAATTTTCTTATTTGATTAACATTTCCCGGTCCAGAAATAGAAAGAGTGGCTGACTAATAGGCTTAAGATCTCTGAGGTGAAATGATGCTACTGACTGAAGAATATGCATTAGCTGGCATCAGCAGAGCCAGAAAAAAAAAAAAAAAAAGGAGAAATCCACTTAGAGCTGCTTCTCCTGTAAGATAAGCCCCAGCTTCACAGAGTGAGATGCCTCCTCCCTGCTGCAGCATTGAATTAAGTTTGTCATTTGTTATTGTGTCTTTCCAGCACACAAAATAGCAGCCCTGGGCTGTAATCTCCACTCATCTGAGTCTGCACAGTAATTGCTGGCAGCCATGGAAACCAAACTTCCCACAGTCGCTTATAAACTTGACCTTCCTTGCTTCCTTATTGCTGTATTCAGCCAAGCCCTTGATGGGGGTAAGTGAAGAGAGAGGAAATCGTAAACTGCAAGAAAATCCAAACGTTTGGCAGAAGAGCCCAGAGAACTGGCCAAGAGTCCATCTGTGAGTGGGAGCCTTTCCAATGTCACCACTGGCTTTGCAGCAGGCTCCTGGAGAAGGAGGTTGAGCAGTGTCATCTGCTGCAATAAGCTCCAGTTAACGACTGACGGGCCTTTATCTGCATCACATATAATGGGAGGATGTCTCCTTGCTTCCAAATCCCACCACTGGCTTCCCAGAGAGCCTTGGCCATGCCACATGACTTGCTTTCTGCCTGAGACACCCCAGCTGTAAACTGAGCATAGCCTGTTTCACAGGATCACAATGAAGGTGAAATGATGAAGGCCCCTCAGTAGATCAAAGATTTGGACCATAGAAGGCCAAAGAACTCATGTTTCTATTTTCCTCAAGGGTACAACAAAGATTCTAAAAATGTTTCCAGCCCAGCTGAAGATAGAGAACCTTGCCTAGGTGACATCCCACCAGAAAATTCGATCAATCACCAAATACTCACTACATGCACAGTCTTTGGATGGCTGAAGCCAGGTGAGACCTCTGGCATCACTGTTAATTACACCTCTTTGTGGCCACCCAGAAACCTGATCATCTTATAATTGATGTGAAATACCTATAGCAGCAACAAAAACCAAAGCTAGATTTTATCTAGTTTAATTATTCAAGGATCCTCAGCTGTCACACTTCAGGAACAGCAATGACTGAATACTGACAGGAGTTTCAACACTGCTGAAAAACATGGCATTGACCTTTGGGAGCATCAGATTACACCGCCTGACAAAGGACTACATCTCAATCCTACAATCTACTTGTAAGGGTTTCTTTTCTTTCCCCAGTACTTTTGCTATGTCAATATTATTTGATCTAAAACCCAGTCTAAAAGGATAACTTTTTCTTCATAACATGCCACACCAGGATATGATATCCTGTCAAAACATGTTAAGCCAGGCTCAGTTATGTTAAAAAGTGACACATTTACAGTAGCTGCAGCATTCAAAGATGGTCTTTTCTGGCATGGTGAATTGAGAAGTATGCCACCTTATTTAATTTTTTTTCCTTTGGGAAGAGGGAAACGAATTAAGATATGCCTAACTTGGTTGTTTTTTATTTTTTTCTAAAACACAGACCTCAATAACTATTTGGACCTTATTTAAAAGGAAAAGAATATGCTTTGGTATCATTATTTACCCAAGTGCTGTGTGCTAGACATAAAGTTTGGCTCTAGAGGTTAAATTTTCTTGTGTTCAGATTTGTTTTGAGCCAAGGTTTTCAGATTGAAAGAGTGTTACGCCTCTTAGAAGGATTTAGGCTCTTCCTTCCTCTAAGTACTGCATGATGCAACGTGCTTCTCCTGGTCATAGGAAAGAATAGCAGCTGCACAACACTCCCTTTTCTTTTCCTAAATCCTTGTAGCCATTTCATCTATATCTTCCCCAAACATCTCTATTTAAATTTCCTATCCCTCTGCATTATTAAAAAGCCTACATGGAGCTTGTGGGAGATTTGCACCTCTGTGCTGTACTTCACGGACTGGAAGTGTTGCAGGAGAGGAGTTCAAGCAGCAGAATTTGCTGTGCCCAGTCCCATCTCCTCAAATTTGGCCTATTAAAACCACCAGAATATCAACTTTTACCATCTATGCTTTCCTCTGTACCGTGCTAGCAGCTGGTCACTAAACTTAGTTATGAGAAATGGTGCACAGGTGCATCTGGAAAAAATAGGTGATCATGATAATCAATAAGTGCACCATAATGAACTGGCATGGAAGGCTGGGCTTAAGCATGGAGAGAATTCTATTTTATATTTTCAGCATCCATGGTATTTGCCTTAAGATGCTGAGTGTATCTTTGGCATGATTTGTTTTAAAAAGAGACAAAGATCTAACTAGGTAAGCCCACTACCCCTAAATCTCTGGGTAGTTTAGAGTCTGCACGTAAGTTCACCTGCTCTAAAGCTGCACACATGCGCAGCAAACACATGCACCAGAAGCGCTTTCATAGCTAGAAGTCTTTAGGGAGGCTAATGGGAGCATATGAGCAAGCTCATCAGGTCAAGAAACATACTAATAGCACCTTTCTCACAGGTTCCAGACCCACCCAGACCCTCTCTGCCCAGGGTGAGGATTCCTGTCTGCCCCTGGAATCAGCTCCACTTCACATGGTCACCAACTCCTTATCTTCAGCACTGCCCACAGCCCAGGTAGGGATCACCACCTGGGATTTGCCCTAACAAATTTACAAGGGCTTCAGATGCAACATTGAACAAAACAGAGTAAAACTCCAGCTTTCTCAGCACCGACTTAATTCAGCTGCTGTGATTTCTGTGTATTGACATGACCTAAATTATTTAACAAGTGATGTTTATTAGAACGAGCAGCACATATGCTTGCCCTGTTCTTATTCTTCTCCAGGCATCTGTCTATGGCAGCAGTTTGGCAGGGAAGGGGAGGAAGGAAGGGAAAGAAAGCTACTGATTTTTGTTTGCAGTTGATTTTTTCACGCTGACAAATTCTCTGGTGACTACAAAAGATATTTAATGGGTAAGGTAGAAAAAGGCCCACTGAAATGTCCCATTTGCTGCAGGGTGTGGGACCTAGTCAGACAGGATTGACCCACTCCCCTTCCCATCCAGGTCCATGAAGGTGCTGTTGTTCTGCTGGCTTTGCCAGTTCACCCCATTGTGAGGAGTTACAGCTGCACTGGTGCTCTGTGGCACAGAGGCTGGATGCAGTGGGAGGGGGATGCTCAGACAGAAAGGCAGCAATATCCTCTTCAGACAAGAGGGAAGGAGCTGGGGGTCAGCACCAGTGTCAGAGGGTCTCAGGCCTGATGATCTGGAAGAACACTGTCAGCCTCACAGTATCAGGCACAGATCCTCACAACCACAGATAGCAAGTAAGCAATACGAAGTCCTGAAATTTTCTCCCAAAACTCTTCTAGTGATACTTCCACACATCCCAAACCACCAATCCCTTTCCTCAGATTCTAGCTATGGCAGGATCCTTGTACATTGGGCATATCATAGTGTTTGTTAGCTTTACTCTCCTTGGAAGATTACATACTTTACTTCCAGTCTTTATGCTGTCAGCTGCTCTACCCAAAAACAGTGCCTGGGATGTGACTTTTAAAAGCTGTTTCTGGGGGCATACAGCACTCTGGTGGCAATGCCTCCATGAGGTTTTACACGTGTACTGCTTCTGAAGTCCATCTGTTCTCCTCAGAGAAGCTGGGCTCCACTGCTGTTCACCCCAAAGGATCAAGAGAAATGAAGGAAGATGCAACGACTCATCTGGACCCATTCTTCAGCAGGAGGTAGGAAAGATGCAAGTGGGAAACTGCTGCTTCCTCCAAAATTTAACTGCACACAACAAAATGGGCAGGAAGAGCATGGATTGTTACATCCTGTAGGACAAACAGGATTAACAGCCCTGGTGCTAGCCAAACATAGAATTATAAAAACAGGGATGGAAGGGCTCAAACAACATCTTTTCCACCCCAATTCCACAAGGCACCATCTGCTGTTTGCCTAGTCGGCTCTTAAAAGCCTCCCACGATGGAGATGTCACTGCCTTTCCAGGCAACTTTCTCCACAGCTATTTCTGCCATTGCTGTCAGGAAGCTTTGTTCTCATGCCAAACTTAAGTGTCTCTTTTTACAATGTAAGGCCATTATTCCTTACCCTCACCAAAGCAGTCATAAAAAAAAAAAATACTCTGTTTCCTTATTGAGGCTTTTTGTGTTTTTAGAAACCATTGTCAACTCTGTCTTCAGTCATCTCTCAGTTAAGCCTAGCTCTTTCACTCTTCCCCACCTTAAGACATTTTCCACCATCTATGCGCTCTATCTGTATGTCACCTCAGAACTCTTGGAGTGTGGTGATAGCATGTCCAAAAGAGGACCCAGCAGTCTTCCAACTGATGATGTTCGTCATTTCAAATCCTGCCTGCCAGACATGCATAGAGCCCTTTCCAGATGTGTGTAAAGCTCACCCTCAGCTGCAGATTTAATAATCCCCTAGCCCATCCACCAAGCTGTTTTAATGAAAACATGGTATTATAAAGCACCCACTCAATAAATCTTTACAGTCTGACAGCTAATCATTGAAAACTTATCTCTAGATCTGTTTATCCTTTTTCCATTGGACTGTTCTCTAGTCTATGCAGCTCCATGTCTATAGCAGACTGACATCCTTGTTTTGCTCAGTTTGTACAGTGAAAGCACCAGCAGTGTAGCACCAGCCACCAGCATGAGTTTCCAAGGGAGTCACACTAGGTGCAGCATCCAAAGAGGTGGATTTTTCCCTTGCAGGAGCTCCCAGCACAGCAACATAACTGTAGACAGTTGAGCTCCACTTCTGCTAGCCGCAGTAAATGAAAGGCCAGGCTCCACAGTGTATTTAGGAAGGGAAAGCTTTCTGGAGCCATTGAGTCACTAACATCCGTGTAGTCAGTCCTGAAAGAAAGGTGCTGAATTGATGGATGCATTTGTCATATTTATAGTTTGTAGCAGAGTGATGAATGTGCTTTGTGGTTTATAATGTGATGCTCATTTAACTCTCCTTTTTACGATCTGGCTGATTTATAGAAGCCAGTGTTACTATTGCATTTCAGTGGGGTGACAGGAATAATATTAGAGCACAGAGCTTTGTCAATTAGTCTTGAATGACAAAGCCAGGCTCCAAATGGCTGCCTCTGATTGGGAAGATTTAACACTGGAGAAAATGGATCCATTTTAAAGACATCTCTGGTGCAGTAGTGACCCACTGATTTATGTCCTTACCCAGCATTTTGTGGAAGTCCTAATTTATGGGGATACAGCTCCAGCTGCCTCAGTGAGTCAATTCACAGAGGTGTGTTCCAGCACACAGCACATCTCTGGCTGCAGCAGATGTCAGGTACCACTGCCCAGCTGTAACAGAACACCCCAGAGCCACCCCTCCCCTACTTTTCTCATGATGGCTAATGGTTTGGAGTACATTTGTTTTTATTACCCATGGAGAAGCACTTCATTTTCAGGAGCCAGGGGTTCAGTATGCACCAGAAAGGGTGGGTGCAAGGTCTCTCATCATGTGAGCCAGGGCAGGCACTGCTGAGAGCTTTGACTTATCAGACTTAACAGACATCACTGTCCATGTTTTCAGACTCTGCTCTGCCATGGACTCTCTGCTGACTTTTTTTAGCAGGTCTCTTCCTCCATCAGCCTCATCTATCCCCCCACTTTAAAGCTAATGGAAGTACTCATTAGCTCACACATGTAGTTAGCACTCTAAAACCACCAGGCACATGTGTGTTCTAAGCTTTTTTACCCCAGGAAGGCAAATGCCTATGTGTAACACAAAATCAAGTCATTCTATTTCTGGTAGGATCTTCGATGTTCATTTAGCTCAAAATGCTTTGCCAGGCTACTGGAAATGCAGTTAGTTGTCAAGCTAAATATAGCAAAACAGCTGAGGTGGAGGCAAGAAATTTGGAAAAGAGAAAATGTGTTTAGACAGAGAAGGCAAGATCACCCATTTAAATCAGTCATTACATCTAGTTCTTTTTCATTTGCTGTCTTGGTTCCTCTGGATTTTGTTTACTCCTGCAGATTTTTATGACAGCTGCCCCTCAAAGTGCATTGCACACTGAATTTTGTCTCTGGGATAGGGGCATTTTAAGCAGCCAGATGGTGTGAGAAACAAAAAGTTGGATGCACAGGTGCCTGGTGCTGCACAGGTGCATGGAGGTCAGGATGAGAAGTGGGGACAGCTTTGTTTTGGGAGGGGAGGAGAAGACCTAGCCAGAGGTGCTGTCAGGGATGGGGTGGAGAGGTGCCTGCTGACAGATTCCAGGGGCGGAGCTGGTACACGGCTGGTAACATAAAGATGTGGTAGGGTTTGGGGAGGAACCTCATCTGTTGGCTCAAACAAACCAAACTGTCATGACCTAGGATGCTTTTGAAGGCTGCTGAGAGCACCTTAGCACCAGCACCTCCAGAGACAGCTGTGGAAAAATGCCTCCCTCCCATGGAAAATGGGCATAGTAAACCATATGTTTAGCAGTGATGTGGCAGTCAGGCTCTGTCACCAGAAAGGCCACAGACAGCCTATATTGCTCTGAAGTGGGTCTCCTGCTGGTGAGTTCTTACTGCTATTTTTAGGTTGAGGCACTTTTTGCCTTCAACTTTCCCCCCTTTTTTTCACCGTCAAATGGCCATGATGGTGACATCTCTCACAGTTGACAGAAATTTGTATCGTTCAGCAATAATAGATCCATCATGACTAGGCTGAGGTAACTGAATGCAGAAATGCATATTTGAGATGCTGCTCATTTTAATAAACTACACTGCATGAGTGGAATAGATATTGAATTTAACATATACTGGCATGAAATAATTCTTACTAAGTGGTGTCTGGAGTCAGGTTTCAATCTAATTTCCCTTCTATAGTTTGTTTTGTTGGGAGTTTTTTTGCAGAAATAGATTTTATAAAGATCAGCAAATTAAGTTTTGGGCACGTAGCAGGTTTTCCTTATGATGAAGAGGACAAGTATGGTTAAGCATCCACCTGTACACTTAAGGGACTGAGATTGTTTGTTGGCCCTGATACACTGTAACTCATCTGAATTTATCAGTGACAAAATTGAATTTTTCAGAGGTCCAGCAGACTTTTGAAAAGCTAAGGCTTGTGTCAAGGTTAATTAGGATATAACTTTGGAATGGTACCAAGGTAGCTGGCCCAACATGGAAAACAGAGCCATCAGGCTGGCCCTCACCCAACCCTGTGAGGGTCTGGGAGACTGGATGCAGCCATGAAGCCAGAGAGGCTCCTGCCCATGCCCTGATGTGAGCTTGTAGGAGGGATGGCTTTGCTAAGGTGAAAGGCAGCTCTCCACAAAGAACCCCTCTCTACACTTCTGCCTTTGTCCCCACTGCATCCTTCAAAATGGGGCTCAGGCTGGAAAGTAAGAGCTCCATACAGACATAGTTTCTTTCACCAGATCATCATCATCATCACCATCATCATCATCATCATCATCATCATTATTATTATTATTGCCATAAATTGTACAGGTACAAAGCCAAGAAGAACATCATCATTACCCAGCCTGCCTGAGATGGGCAGTGGGAACAGAGGTGGTGTTCATCCTCATCACCAGCCTTCAGAGAGGAGGCCTGTACACAGATGGACAGGTTTGGTGGGTGTTTCCTGTTAAAACAAACAGGGGGAAGACAATATAATATATCGCAGTCATTAAGAAGAGAAGGAGTTGATTTCCCCAAAGGCTTTACTACAGAACTTCAGCTCAAAGTAGCTGGCACCTTGTGCCACATGACCATCATCTGTCGTCTGTCGTTTCACCCCCTCACTGGGGCCAAGCTGTCTGAGCAAACTTGTCTTTCTGGCTGCTGCTTTCCCAGTGAGGTCTGAGCCAGCCTTTTGCTCCATGACAACACATTGAATCCAGCCCAGCCTCTCAGCAGCCAGAGCTCTCGCCATCTGATGGGTGGTTTGTCTCAGCTTGGTTCCATGCTGGGGCAAAACAAGCACATCTCACCACTGGGCTCCCCAGATTTTGGCAGAACAGCACAGATGGCACGGCATGTGGAGCACCCCCTCATCTCCTGCAGATGTACCTCTAGGTCCAGAGCACTGCAGGGGTGCATCTCCCCACTCACCTCCGTGCATGGGGCCAAGCACACCAGCAGATACCTCAGACTGACTCTTTCCATGAAGAATATGGACACATTAGGCTTAATGCACTGATCATGGGAATTACAGCACTCCTAACCTTTCAGTCTGGCCTTGACAGGTCAGAGCAGGCTGAAGTGAAAAAAGGGCTCTGCACTGCTCCAAATTCCTGCAGCTCCAAGCCAGCCACAAAGCCGTGGTGAGCAGCAGAGACCAGGCTGCAGGCATGTTAGCAAATAACTGTTGTACAGACTGTTTATTGTCCACTTGATGCCAGTCCTTGTCAGCATCAGTATCCCAATTTCTCTTGCTACAAACAAAGGTTAAGTGAGTCCAATTACTCTAGTAAGGTAGTATCAATAATGCTACTAATTACAGCAATCACCTTATGGATCATTACTTTGTGATTATGACTTTGTCAAGTGCTTTGGCAATTTTATGCAAGAATCACTCACAATGTGTCATGGAAAAGAAATATCTTCTTGGCAGTGCTAGGCTCTTCTCTGTATAAACAATCCTAAAAGTTTGTGTGAAGTCTGCCAGAAGCATCTTAGGAAAAGAGATGGCTGTCTGTATTTGTAGCTCCACAACACACAGTAGGAAGAGGGTAATGGCAACAAAGGGGTGGAGGGGTCCTACCTTATGCAAATGGAAATTTATTGAGTCCTGAATAATTTCAGACAACAGGATCCCATGCAAGTAAAATGGACCCAGGTTGTGTGAGGTACTGACATGTTTTTCTAATAAGAGGCATTATTGTCCTTACAGCCTCCCTGGAGAGTCTTGGCATGTCTTATTATATTTGAATAAATAATCAATTTAGTTTAATTAAGATAATCCAACAGTCTGGAGATAAGGTTTACTAATTCAAAATGCATGGGAGGGTCTAAGTATATAGATGGTATCCACAGAAACTGATTTTTCTCTTTCTGTTGAATTGGAGGTGGAAATTGGAAAGCTCTCTCTGTCCTGTAAATTTTCCTTGGCCCATAGCTCTGCTGTCAGAGCAGTGGTGACCAGAAACACAATATTCCAAAGACATGCAGTAGGAACCCTTGTGTGACCCCTTCTTTGGTCACAAACAAGTGAGTTCTTATTCCTGCATCACACCAAGGAATTTTTGCTCATTTAACAGCTTTTCCAGGGTTTTTCTCAGGACCCTCTCCACATGACCATATTCCACATTTTAAACCCCTTGCTTAAGTGAGTACTAAAATCATTGAAACAAAACTTTAATTAAAAATAAAAGGGAAATTGAATTTAAAGTCAGAGAAGATATCATTACAGTCAACTAATCTCACTCATGCACATGACAGATCATAAATTTCACCCTCCATTTCTTGCGCCAATATGCAGTAGAATTAAAGTCCCCATTCTAGAAAAGGTCCTTGTCTGGAAGATGATAAGATTCCTTGACTCCTCATCCCATTAATAAATTCAAGGACTCTTTAGCATTTTGAACGATCTTATAAAGGTCTGAAAGCCTTATGAAGCTAAAGCAAACAGCTGGAAGTGAGATTTATTCACAGACAATCCCAGGGTGCTACAATATCCCTGGAACATGGAGACATCTTGTCTACACTTGCTCTTCATTGTTTTTCTGGACCTGATGTAGGAATCAAACTGGCAGAATAACCACGATGGAAGTCCTGCTAGTCACTAAATTTTCAGAAATGGAGAAAAGTCTTTCTTCACAGTTCCAGCTTTAACAGTGAAACCCATGGCTAAATGTCTGCCAAGTTGCGCAGCTGGACAAATGGTTCAAAAATCCAGGACCTCAAAAAACTTAAGAAGGTAAATCTCAGTGAACATGACTGTAGAAAAATGGCATCCAGAAAATGCAGCATCCCAGACCAATTTCTACCACGTTCTGCCAAAACTGATTTGATAGGCACTAGCACTTTGTTTGCCATAAAGATGCAATACAAGCAATCGTATTTGGACAGCTGAGAAGACAAGGACTTGACCTCATTTCTCACTGCATACCCTCTTAGACTTAAGAAGATGGCTCATGCAAGGCTGAAAGCAATATTCAGTCCATAATGATGTGAAATATTTAACAGAGAAAGCAGCTGCTTAATAAGATTTTAAACTACTCATTAGAGAAAACCTTAAGCAAGAGACAATGTACACAAGCACATTAAACAGGACAGCATCATGGTTTTTTCTATTCCCTTTTTAATGTACAAGCAGACAATGGAAGAGAAAAAAATCCCTTAAACCTTGTAATAATGCAGCTCCTGTCCACATCATTGGGATACCATCTGGAAAAAGGTAATTCACCTCCAATTTCATTTGGCAAGATGAGAAGACCAGATGAATTGTGATCATGTGCAGCTTTGGCTTGCAAGAGTAAAATCTGCACTCTTTGTTCTCTATGGTCGGCATTGATTTACCTACCTTCACTTGAACTGAGAGGCTATTTAAGAAGTAATTTCAGCTTCCTGCAACACAGAAGCAATAAATGGATTCTCGTGTGCATTTGAGACATTTTTACTAAGCACATTCATGGGGAGACAACAGTTGATTATCCTCCAAAGACAACTGAAATAATAATTATGATAACAAAATGTCAGAGGGAAACTATGGCTTCAAGCACACCTGCCATTTGTTTATCCCTGACACACTCATAAATATCCACCTTTCTCCTCTTTTTTCTTAGGGCTCCTGGAAGACAGGTGGCAGGGTGGGGAGAAGGGAGTGAGATGCAAGCAACAAGGCTGTTTGTGGCATTCCTGGTTACCGAGGCCCTTGCCATTCATTAGTGTGTGTTGAGCAGCTTCATGGAAATGGGAAGTGATGTACAAAAGCATTGGGAGTTAATTTCTTTTTCCTCATGGGAACATTTGGCCTGCCCTGAAGACCCTGCATTAAACAAACCAAGAAGCCCAGCCCAGACTTGATGTTGACTGTTTTCCCCTGCCTACAAGGGCACAAAAAGGACCATAGCCTAGCTGTGTGTGTCAATGTGCCCAGGTGCATGGCAGGTGGCTGGAGACCACTGTTATCCCACCTTTTATGTTGTGCTTTGTGCAACCTGATTTTTGCCAATCCCTTTAGCAGGGGTACAAGAGTGCTCATCCACCTGCTCCATGGAGACATCAGCACCTACAATTTCCATCCAAGCAGTAAGGGCATGGTTTAGTGGCATGCTCGGTAGTGTTAGGTTAATAGCTGGACTCAATGATCTTAAGGATCTTTTCCAACCTAAATGTGCCCAAGGCACAAGGAGCAGCCCTTATACAGGCAGGCAAAGACCCTTGCTAACTGGGCTGCAGCATTTCCACAACCTTACCCCCAAGGAAATGTGCTACATGGATATAGGGACCTCAACTAAATGCTGCCTCTGAGAGAAGAAGACAGACTCTCTTCACTCTGCAGCTCCCTGTGCACACAACCCATTACTACAATCAGGCACTAAACAAGTGTCTGAGCACTGCACAAGTGTAGGATCCCCTTCCACCTACTCCCTCTAGTCCAAAAATTATGCCATTTCCCAGGAAAGTCAAAATGGGCCTCATGTAGCTAATTTAGAGCTGTGAAAATTTGTGAAGCTGCCACTCCATCCCCAGCATTGGGAGTATGCACCACACAGCTAAAAGAGGAGGTGCAGCTGACTGATTCCTGCTTTCTTGGTGCCTCCATTCCTGAGCAAAGCATCTTTTCCTCATACTGTGCTAGAATTAATTCCCTGGCTGAATAAAACCCCACAGCCTGCAGAGCTGTAATTTTGGCACTGCTCACCAGCACTAAAAACAACTTTGAAAAAGAGAAAACAAAAAGGAATACCATATCTGTCAGTTCTTGGCGCTAATCAGTGAAAATGACTTCACTTCAATGGCACCAAATGAACATAAAGGTAATTAAAATGCAACAGCCAGCAGGCTGACCACCTTTAACAGTATAGTCTCTGTGCCAATTTAAGAATTATTTGGATTTTTCTCAGGGGATTTTCATATCTATAATTACATTAACATATAGGACCCCTGTAATATGCCAAGCCAACAGCCCTAAAGATCGCTGTCCTCTCTTTATAAACAAAACAGATTCAATCCAGGGAAGAGCTGCTGCCCTCACAGAGAGCCTCATTAGAGATGCAGCTACTCTAGATCATTGTATAGTTACTGACCAGCACTGGCACAGGCGCTAGAGTAACCCAAACAAAGACATCTATCCCCATGTCTGTACCTCTGACCTTTAATCAGGTGCCACCAGCCTGTGGTTTTGAGTCAAGACTCAGAAACAATTCAAGTGCAGCTCAAATGGAGGATCTGTCCCATGACAGAAGCATGGCAGTGCAGGAGCTGCAGGTAATCCAGTTCCCCGGCTGTGATGGGAAATGGATTGCACCTCATAGTCCCATCTTCATGTCTGAATCAAACCAGTCCCTGTGGCATAGTGGAGAGAAAGCTCTCGGCTGGATGTGAGAAATAGGACACAGTGAATATATGGAAGATTATGATGAGATTTATTACTAATACAATATCTAAATATTGCCAATGTGGTATCTAAACAATAGCTTTATCATCTATTACAGTGGATTAATTACAGTATTATCAGTCCCTCCTGTTGAGTCATGAGTTTCAGTGAGACCCCCCTGCTGTCTAAACTTCTCAAAGAAGTCTAGGTGCAGCTAGGCCCACTTACTGTCCAATTCAGTCAACAGTTTAAAGGGTTATAAGCAGATTTGACTAGAAATGTACATGTTTACAGTCTTTGGCTCTGCTGAATTCCCAATTACAAAACAACAAAGCACCTAGGTAGTTATTTTAGGATTTTATCTCTGTATTTGACCAGATATTAGTCTTTTTAATCATCTGTCCAAAAGTCAGTGTTCTCTGCCTTCAGACTGGATGGACCCTGCAGGCTGCAACTTTGGGAGGCCAATCTGCCAAGCTGTCCCAGTCTCCAGCAGTATTTTATGCCCTTCTGTAAGCCAGTGTGCACCAAAGTCAAATGAAAATATCTCAACTCCCCCACCACCGGAATGCATTAATTATGCAAGCAACCAGAGAGTTCCTTCTGCAATACCCACCTGGTGCTCTTATCTTAGGACACATTGCCATCAGAGAAAGGTATGTGCAAGGGGGAGAACAAATTCAAAGACCAGACTAACTTTTCTTGCAGTCACAGTCCCTTCTCCCCATGAAGAAACAGGATTTCTGGCCAGGCTTTGTCAATCCCTGCCTGTAAATCTCTCCCAAAAATTCTCCCATTCTTGGCTCCAGGAAGCACATGATGTCTGCTGACCCTTGGCTGTCAAAAGTTGTTGACGTGATTTTGTAGGGTCAGGAAAGCTGGACACATCTATACCACAGGTAGTATTAACTGGTCTGAAGTACTCCTAAAGTCTAAAGTCCCTTGGAGGCAAGGGATTGCCCAGGCAGCAGTCCTGACTAGCTCTTGGCCACAGAGTCCAGTCTGCTCCTACATGAGATGCGAGTATTTCTTCCCACAGCTGAAGAGTCAATAAAGCACCGACCCTAAACACAGAGGCTTATGGATCACAGGGGATTGGCTGTGACTGTGTCTACTCAGCCCTGGGATGAGGAGCAGTGCCCACCTCACCCAGGTCATTGGTTCCTCTCCTTCACACATGTCTGGATGTGGCCTTTGGATATGAACCAGCACAGCCCACTGGTTCAAAGCAAACCAGCCTGGGCCAAGTCATCTCTCCTCAGAACAGAGCTGGGTGGAGCATGAATGCTGTGTATAAAATGAGGAAACAAGGACCCAAGGGCTGACAGGATTGGCTACCAATGCCAATGGCCTCATTTCATAAAACCTTGGTCACCTCCAGTCTCCTCTGAATCCAAGTCAGTTTTGGTTTTCCTTCTGAACTCCTCAGATCCAACCTACCATTCAGTGAGTCTGCTTTTGAGATTTCTTGCTTTGCAGACTGGGAAAACTGGCTTGTTAAAACATTTAGATGGGGAGGGCTTACATCTCCTCTGTCTGTAATTCAGGTGCACTACAGAGGGTGCAACCACAGAGCACATCAGAGCACACTGATTATTCTGTCAGGAGCAACTTAAGATGGCAAATTATTAAAGAAAGTTCTTATTTCTGATCATGAAACTCCTGCAAACACATCAAGACTTTTGCACCTGCACCTCATTATTCAAAATTATTTGATGAGCGGTATGTGCAAACATGTTTAACTGTACACAGATCATCTACAAATCATTTGATGTGACCTTCACTCAAGAGTTCAACATTCCCATACTGCCAAGTGTGTCACTGCATATGACTGTGGTACTGTCAATCACACCGTTCTTCTTTTCAGCCTTGATTTCTTAGTGCTGAAAAAGGGGAAATATTCCTGCAAGAAGGATCAGAGGAAAAAAAACAGCAGGACATTTTGCTCTTCTGTGAGATAAAACTCAGACAATGAAGGCAGGGTTCAAATTTAGAAATATTTTCATCCTTTCCTGTCTAAAGTATCAAGAAAAGCATAAGCCTGATCAATGGATTGTTTGGAAAACTTCACATTTTCTCTTCATGGTCTCAAAAAGTAATCACATTTGCGTACATGAGGGTGATTCTCTTTGCAGTGGAATATCTTTCTTACTGATTTCACATCTGATGATTGCTTTACCACTGGGAGCCTGAATAGATCTATTAAATGGCCTGTAAGGTCATTCAGTCCTCTTTGTAACACAGGTCCCACAGACGCACCAGGAGAGGAGTTCTCCTCCTCTCTATTTCCTTGTTTTAATATTGCTCTCTTTCTCCTGGAGCGAAAAAGGGAGGAAAGAGGATAGAACAAGTGACAGACACCACTGATACTGCTTGATAAAAGGAACTCCTGCACCTCAGTGATGGGTGAGAGGAACCTAGGAAAAATCAAATTTGACTGACAGCCTCAGTTCTGGATCTCTTACCTGAGGCATTGGCATGATAGTGCTAAAGGTCTTTTCTCTAACACAATAATATTTCACATACCTGCCAAGCATGCTGATTTGAATGCATTCATCTCTCAGTTTCTGTCACCACCTATCATGGTTCATCACAATCACTGCTGCATTATTAATAATCCTTCCTCTGATATATGTGCATGTTTGTAGCCCAGATGGAAAAGAGCTCCACCTGATCAACAGCAATCTCAGCGGAGGGCACCGTGTGGGGATTTGGAAAAAATTCACAAGAAGTCTGCTCTTCTATGTCAGTTTGAGAGACAGTCCATCACTAGTTAAAGCATCCTCTCCAGCTGGCCATACAGGATACAGGTGAAGTGACAGGGAGGAGAACAAGGGTTTTCTTATTTTAATGGAACTAATCAGGAAGTTATCCTGATAAGATCGCTGTGTGAAGAGTGTGCAGGTGAAGGAGGATTTCACCCTAAAACTCTGCAGGAAACCATGAAGATAACAGCTTTGCCTGGCTAAAGTCCTCACTGGGAGGGCATCATGCAACATTTTAGTGAGCTGACAGCATTGTCAATGGGATGACAATATCCTGTTTTAACTGGTGAAGTGGAAAAACTGTGTCTGGTGGCACAGCAGAGCAATAAAGAACCTCATCTATTAGTCATGGCTCCTATTGGGAAAGAAAAAAAAAGAAAAACAATGGCATGAGAAGGACCAAGGGGCACTGACATGTAACCCTACTCCAGAAAATTCTGGGAAAGGGCATTAAGAGCCCTGTATTTCCCTTAACACTAGAAATGTCTGCTGGCTCTCCAGGACACAGGAATGTAAGAACTGATATTTCCAGAGAATGATCCACTAATAAATCCTAATCTGTGTTTTACCAGAGGCCACCTCTTTTTCAAACAAACATGTATGTTCATCACCACCTTCCCTTGAAAACAGAATGGCAAACAAAACTGTATCCCAGCCCCCAAAGATAACCCCCAGCCCATTATTTCCTCTGTGTGAGCCATCTATGGCACTTTAGAAGGCCCTAATTTTACCTGTAGGGCCCAGGTGGTGAAATGGAGAGTCCTTCATCCTTGGCAGAATCACCCTGGGACTCATGTCACAGCAGATTTGCAGCTTTATGTGTCCTTTGTTCCCTAGTAGATGGAGTTTCATGGCCAATGAATAACCATCTCTTTGGAAACCATCTCTTTCCAAAGTCCTAAACATGATGGTTCTTCTTCAAGAAAAGACAAGGCCAAATGAGCTTGAGAGTTGAGTCTGTCCTTCAGCTCTGAACCCAGTTACTCTGGAGAGTACTCAAAAGCCATGCACTAGGCTTGGCATATATTTATTTCTTTGACAGAAGGCTTACCTTGTCAGTCTGACAATAATGTTTGATTCTCACAAGTGCTTCTCAAAGCAGCATGTGCATCATTAACCTCCCTCCCATCTGTGCCTTGAGGTACTTCCCATCCTACAGAGACTCTTCCTTGGCTGCAGAATTGCTGTTACCCTGCATCTGTGTACCACCAGGCTCCTGTGGTGGAACTGAGGCATGGGGTGCACTAATTCATGGCTTACAGCAGCTGAGAAGGTGAATCTTTGTTAAGATCCCATCCTGGGAATGAGAGAAGCTGAGTTGAGCCTCGTGTTCCCTTCAAGTGCTTTCAGAGGGAGGCAGAAACTTCTCACAAAAGAGTGTGGCAAAGGGATGAGCATGCTTAAGCTCATTTCAACTGCCTGCCATGCTCTGACAAAGACACATCCATCTTGCCTTAGGAGCAGGATTTTTCAGGTTTAACCCCAAGCATGTCATCCAATGCCTGCCCTTTTTGCCTTGCCTCAGGTATATTGTAAAGGGCTGTGAAATTAGTCCAGCCT
The DNA here is from genome assembly GCA_034509185.1 of Euphonia xanthogaster. NCBI lineage: Eukaryota > Metazoa > Chordata > Aves > Passeriformes > Fringillidae > Euphonia > Euphonia xanthogaster. The sequence continues at coordinate 50,582,608 of JAYDZK010000056.1, read as the reverse complement.
CTTTAAAATCCAGCCACAGCCTTTGCATCCATGACCTCAGGGAGAGGGGCAATACATTCAATGGATAAACTACATGCAGCATTAAAAAAAAAAAAAAATCAGCTCTAAAGCTGCTGCCCTTTAATTTCAGTGAATGACCCCTTGTTCCTGTGTTGCAGGACAGAGTTTAAAGAAAAAAAAAAGAAGAGAAGGGAAGAAGCAATCAATTTAACTTTCCATCTTCAATCATTGTGGGTGTCTCAGACAAGGCTCCCTCCAACTAGTCATCATTTCTGGCTAAAGAGTCCCTGCAATCTCTCATCATCTGTAAATTCAATGACACTTGTGTCTTCACTGACCTTCTCTGCACCTTTCAATATCTCTTACATTTTTCTTCACCTGACAAACAATGATTTCTGACCTCTCATAAGCTTGATCCTTCCTGTTGTCCTCTGAAAGGGAGTTCGTTGCATTATTCAGCCAGTCCCTGACTATTGCTTGCTTTCTGCTTATTTGAAAGCAGGTACTGGAGTCCCTGTTTTCAAAGCAAAGTCCTTCATTTTAGGCAGATTGTCAATGAAAAAACAAGTTGATAAAATCTTTACACAAACCTCAGAAGAAAGCTTTCAAAGTGAGTTATCCCCTCATTTCTACTCCTAACATACACACAGAGCTGGATATTGCTGTTGACAAGCCTGGAGAGAACAACAGAAGCAGTTTTTATTGCATCAACTGGCTTTGGAAGCTGCTCATAGTTTAGGTCTTTGGGGTTCTTTTTCCCTTAAAATAAGCTGTAGTTTTGGAGTAGGGCTCAAGATGGGTCTTGGAAAACACAGTGTCTGCTACTAGCAGAAATTGTGAGTGCATTGGTCTGTGTGCTCTCATGCCTCTTTGTCCCTCTCTATAAAACAGTCAGTGATGCTTTGCAAGAACATTGATAGCTGTTAATGAAGAGCTCTAGGAAAGAGCTGGCTATTATCCTTAATCAGTAATTTCTCTTGGTTTTGGACTGGCCTGTACAAAGCGCCCCTCCTCCAAAACATTCCATCTCCCCATCCTCACAGGATATGAGAAAGCAAGGACATGTTCTCCCCCAGCCCTACCTGCTGCCTTTCTCCCCCTGCTGTCTTACAGCCCAAAACATTGCCCAGGCCACTGGCTTGCCTGAGAGAACACATGAACCTCTGTGAGCCCAGCTTTCTCCTTCTTCTCCCCAGGCTTCTTTGGGCAGCAACAAAACATTCCCTGCTGAAGACCCTGCAAGTGTCAGCAATGGCTGTGAGGAAACAAACCAAAACACCACAGCTGCTCCTGCAGCTCTCTGCAAACTTCTTCAGTGCTGCAACACTAGGCCAGTTCTTTCTTTCCAAATTTGCTGCCGAGCCCTGGCAGCCGGGCACTTATTTTTTCCTATGAAACCTGAGATGCTGAAAAGCAGCTAGAGGCTTCTACCAATCCTTCCCTTTCATCTGCTTGCTAAGGCTTCCTGCTGCCCAAAATACTATTGCATTCATGCTCAAACTACCCCAGCTTAACTGGTTTCTGCTGCCAGCTCTCCAGAGGACAGGATAGTGCAGGGATGGGATGAGAAGAAAAAGTTTATTTTCTTTTCTGGGTTTCTTTCCTATGCTTGGTTTCTTTTCCACTTGGAGAAGTGGCTGAAGTGATGATTATCAGGTGTGTGCTAGCAAAGGCTAGAAATCCTAGAAATCCTGTGCCATATTCTTTTCGTGCTGTGAATCATTGACCTTGAGTAGAAAATAATCTGCTATTGAGCCACACAACAATGGAGTACATACAACGTGGGAAGCTCTGCTGATGTTTGTCTGTCTTTGTTTTACTATTTATATCTATAATTGTCCTGAAGAGAGAAATTAATTACAGCCTGTCTCCTTATCCAGAGATTTTGTTCATATTACAAACCCCTGAAAGCACAACTGAAGCAGTTTCTGATTACCAGTGAAAGCCTCAAACTGGAATACAATCTTCTTAATTAATCTTTCCTTCTTTCCCTCCTTTCAAATAAGGACTTCATGATGTTTATGTGGGGAAAAAAAAGGAGAAGAAGAAAGCATGAGTTAGAGATTGAGAGCAGAGAAATAATTTTCTTCCATAGAGAAAATAATTGCAGGGGACAAGCTGGAGGTAGATTCTGGCTGAAGATTTCAGGCATCATATGTGGCATTTCTCCTTCTCTAGAAAAGTGATGGGAGTTGGACAATAAAAACTGAGCATCCCATTTGCACAGTCCTTCATGTCCCCAAGGCTCCCATGGTCTTCCACTTGCTGAAAAATCAGATATTTTCTATAGAAATGGGATTCAAACAATTATGCTTTGTGCAGATGAGCTAATGCACATGTGTCTGTCTGTTCAGTTGTCTGCCTTTCTTTTCCTCACTCCCCTGAGTTCACTGGGCAGTTTCAGCTGATTTTAACTGGAATAACAGGCATAAATTAAAGGTTTCTTAGAAAAAAAGAGGATGTCTGTGTAGGGGACATAGTCTACATGTCCTAAATTATAGAAAGTCTGCTAGCTGAACTCACAGCTCATTAGACTCAAGACAGTCCATATGGATAGGAAACCTCTAAAATGCCCCAACCACAGAAAAAATTTCAGTTGGAGTGGCTTGACCCAGGTCTCATTAGTTCCCCTCGTCATCAACTATTCACTCCTTTCCTCCCCTGCCTCTTACAGGCTCCCAGCAGGTTTTCAGTACCTTTTGGGCCACCAGCAGTCTCCTCTCCAGGCACTGAATCCCCTCCTTCTTTTCGATTCTTATTGGTGAATCGGGATGGGGAAGGACAGAATTTCCACTTCTGCTCCTCCAACATCCATTTGTCCTTCTGGATGCTTAGGCAGAACAGAGGCACTGTTTTCCCTGTTTCTCTTGCAGTGATATAAAAGGAAGAAATTATCTTTTGTTCTCACCTTCCTCTAAGCAGCCCTTGAGTGATAACTATTTTGCTTTATGACTGTTGCTTCCCAGGTGATTTCCCTCTTCCTATGTTACTACTAATCTGCTAATCTACAGCCACTCCCAGGGATAAGACCTTGTCAGGGCCCAAGGACAGCAATGGAGGTCATCAAGGGTCATTTATGGACTGCACAGCCAGCACGTGGGCCAGGGAGCACCACTACCAAAACTCAAGCACATGGAGCTGGGAATGCTGGCAAAGGCAGCAGTCCTCCAGCCCCACCTGGTCTTCAAGCCTGTGGGTGTGAGCAGCACAACAAGGTCAGGGACTCCCTGTGTCAGAGCAGTGCCAACTGCCTGGGGAACCTGCTTTAGGATGCTGAGGGGGCTAAGTAGGGTAGTTTAAACTGTAGCACTGTCTCTTGCTGGGGGGCTTACCATTTGACTGCTTGCTTTGGAAGGGAAGCCTGTGATGGAATGCCTCCTAAGGGGCTCCTGTACAAAGCCCTGCTCAACTCTCAGATAAGCAGCTTGTATCTGAAGGCAGTGTTTATGTCTGAGTTAATTCCTCTCCCTTAGAGATTATGGAGGGATTTGAGCAGTTTATTCTCAGAAGAAGTGAGGGAGAGTCTCTCCCCATGGTGATACCTGTGGGAGACCTGAAAGAAGCTGGGTGCTTCCTGTTATGCACCTGTCTGATCTCCAAGTCAGAGCTTACAGGTAAGGAAAATTCATACTCTGATTATAGAAAGGAAAGTTGAGCTCACTGTTAATTAAAGCAGGAAGTGTAATTGTTTCTGTTAAGATAGTGTAGATAGGACCCCACATGAGATCTTGTCCTTGCTGTAGAGTGAATTAGGAAGAAAACAAATAAGCATGTTGGGAAAAGCCAAGATTGCTCATTATCAGCATTTCCTAGAAGACTGTCAGAGCAGATCATGAGACCCACAGGCACGTCAGAAGAAACCAGATACATAAGTATTATAAGTCATCTTCTTTGATGGTGGGAAACTCACTGGATGTGTACTTGTTACCTTGCTTTCCCACAGAATCAAAGTTAATTTTTTAAAAAATCTAACTGTCAGGTTCCAGTCCTTTTCCCTTCCCATGAGTGGCTTCTGAAGAGGCTGATTGTGAGTTCAGCCAGGTTGGACAAAGAGGGTGACGGACTTTTACGTCCCAACAAGACAGTGAACAAAAGCTGTCCGAGTGGTAAATACTTGAATAGCACAGCTGAAAAAAAATCATTCAAGAGTGAGCTCAACACTTGGAGATTAGAGGATCCATAAGAAAGAGACACTTGAGTATACCCCAACCATAAGACCTTGAGGTGAACTTATCACCCCAAAAAGCACAAAAAAGACGCTGTGTTGTGTTGGAACTCACAGCTCACAGCACCTTTCCTCCTGCCAGGTCCCTTCTGTCCCCTGCCTCCTGGAAAGTCCTCTCTTGACAGCAGGGCCAAAGTTCATCTGTGCCTGCCTGCTGAAACAAGAGGAAAACCTCCACAAAAGGAGGGGAAAGAAAGGAGGACAGGTAGGAGTCAGCTATCTAGGAGAGCTAAATAAGACTCAGAAGGCCCAGTCAGTAACTACTGAAAAGGAATGAGCATTGCACAGCAGTGAAACTGTGCTCAGCTTTTCTGACAGATTTTTCTGACAGATGTGTTCAATACCCATCTCACTTCATTTGGCTTCCCTCTCATCTGTTAGCCAGGGATGTTGATTCATGCACACACAAGCAGATGTGCACCCTTTGGTGTCTGATGGTGCTTTTTATCCATCCCTGGGAGTCTAAGGCTGGACAGACATTTGAGAACAGACACCAAAAGAAGGAGACCACACCACAGCTGACCTATGATCTGCCTTACCTTGAAATGGAACTCAGCCTAAATGATGCTGGGCAGGGAAGGTAAAGCTGGCTTCTGTAAAAAGCAAATACCATGGTGGATGCTCCAGCAGCAGTGCTATCAGGTGAGAAAACAAGGGTTGCCCAAACATGGTGGAAAACATGAGATGAAATCTTTCATATATCAGTTATCCTCTTTGAGTTGACATGGAAGGACAATCTATCTTTCTCCTCTGAACCCATCTTGAGCCAAGAAACAGAAGGAAAAAGACATCTTCCTTGAATAGAAGGAAGCATCCTTTCATTACGATGTGCACTTGCAGGCCAAGAAAGTCAATCTTATCTTGGGCCACATCCAGAGCAGTGTGGCAGCAGGGCAAGGGAGGGGATTCTACCCCTCTGTTCTGCTCTGGTGAGATCCCACCTGGAGTTCTGCATCCAGCTCTGGGGCACCCAGTGTAAGAAAGAACATGTACCTGTTGGAGCAAGTCCCGAGAAGGCCAAAGGTGAGCAGAGGGATGGAGCACTGCTCCTCTGAAGACAGGCTGAGAGAGTTGGGGTTGTTCAACTTGGAGAAGAAAAGGCTCTGGGAAGACCTTATCACACTTGTAAGTACTTAGAGGACGCTACAAGAGAGCTGAAGAGGAACATTTTACAGGGTCATGTAGAGGTAGGACAAGGGCTAATGTCTTTAAATTGAAAGGGTACAAATAGATTAGATACTAGGAATTAATTACTGTGAGGGTGGTGAGGCAGTGGAATAGGCTGTCCAGAGAAACAGTGGATGTTACATCCCTGGAGGTGTTCAAGGCCAGGTTGGATAGGGCTTTAAACAACCTGGTCTAGTAGAAAGTGTCCGTGCCCATGGCAGGGAGGTTGGAATGAGATGAGCTTTAAGGTCCCTTCTAACACAAACCACTATGATTCTATGATTTCTTTTAGCCACTATGATCTGACAAGAATTAGAACAATCGAATAAACACAGAACCACAAAATGAGCTTTTTAGAGCCTGCTTTTCAGAGCAGGATGGCACCTGAAGGCAAACCTCATGCAGTTCTGCAGACCTGACAGTGCAGCTGTTCGAATGCAATGTGTGATGTTTATAATCTGCAGAGTGGCTGAGTAGTATGGTATGTTGCATTTGGATGCATTACATTTCACTGCTAACTGACTCTTAACTTCTTTCTGATGTGTGGTCAGAAAATGATTTGTAAATGCTTACTATCAAAAATGCTGTCATGAGCTATTCTATATGTTAAGTAAGTTGGGGTGAAGTGAGCACAAATCATCCCTATGATCAAAGCTTTTAAAGTTCAAATCTTTAATTAACTAGGAAGCTCTTGCTTTCACATCGGTAATAAACTGTTATGCTGAGACCCTCAAGGAGCAGCAATCAGGCTTGAAATCATAGGCAATGTTTCTTTTTGTGTTGGTACATCCTGTACAGTGAGAAGATTTCAGCTTGACATGCATGTGGCTTTGCACTTCAACGCTCACTACTTCAATGTCAGTCCTCACCCTCTGTCTAGTTCCCTGTTCCAACAACCAACCTGGCATCCTGCTTCATATGGCAACATGTCTTAGACCTGTCACCTTTTCCACACATTGTGACATTTCCCTTCCTTCCCACAATGCTCTTGCACATGCCAGTGTTGTCTGCTTGTCTGTATGAATTTGGAGAGACTGTAACAGGTCCTGACGTACGCCAAACTTCAGAAAATTTGTCTGTGCTCTTTTAACCCCATCAGGAAGTTTTAAATGATGTGCAAGATGGCAGATCCTCAAACTTATTAAACCTCTGACACCTACTGTGGTATTTAAGCAGCAGAAAACCAATAAGGACCAGAAGCGTTATCCTTTTGCACTCTTATAAATCTTTTTGTATGCTTACTCATGATGTGGGCTTCCAGACTGTCCTAGACTCTCACATTTTATAAATCAATTCCCTGCTGGTTTGCAGAACTAAAGACCCGAGCCAATGAATCAACAGCTGTTTTTCTTAACCTAAAATTTCAGTTAGAATGAGGAGTCTACACAGACCCCTGCCTGAGTATTTTGTAAAGCTTTGAAGCATTAAATCAAAAGCCATTCTAAATTCAGCACTTCCCTTGGCTCCTCTTTTCCCTTTGAGTGGAGCAGGGACATATAATACAGGATAGTCCTGCAGCAGGAAGAGTTTGTGGCTAGCAGCTGGATAAGGCTCCACTAGCCACAAATGAAGGGGTCCAGGGCCTGAAGCAGAGAGAACTATTTTGACTTTTGAACGTAGTCCAGCTTTGTTTTGTCAACAACTATTTGTACAAAGCTCACAACTGAAGCAGCACAGGCATCAACAAAGTAGTTTATCCACTGATTTGACCCTGAGGCACTGACAAAGGCAAAGCAGGAGGTCCCAGCTTGAGAGCTTGGCTTTTCAGATGGGGCTCCCCTGGGTGCTCTGTGTATGCCAGGTGAGTTGCCATGCTGGAGGGAGTCCATGCAGAGGCTGTTTGTGAGGGGACTCTGCCAGTCCTCTCCCAGGCTGATCTGCCGCAGCAGCACAAACGCCAGAAATTTCCACAGCTGTGGGAGGTGAGGATGTGGTGACAACCTGCAGCTGCTCAGGGGAAAGCACACTGGAGGCCTCCAGATTATGGAGGACATTGAAAGAGCTGGGCTGAGAAACACAGGCTATCATTGGAGTCCTTGCAGTTCTGAAATGACATCCACTTGAGGGCAAACACAACTGTTAATCCTGGAAACACTGGGGATGCCACTGGGAATGCCACTGAGATAGCGGGATCACTGTGATGCCAAATGTGATAGGGGCAAGGCAGCTCCCAAGGCCCTGGTTCAGCAGTTTAATCAGCAAAACATTTAAGCACATGTTGACCTGCAGGCTGATGATTACATCCCTTAGACTTGCCAGAGCCATGCTTTTCTGTCTCTGGTTTATGCACCCCTAGACACTCATTAGCTACTTCTAAGGGGGCCTGAAAGGTATTTAAGAAGAGCAAGCTTGTCACCAAGAAGCTTGTTTGCTACAGAGAAGGCCCAGAGAAGGCTCAGGGAATGAAGAGACCAAGGACCACTGCTTGAGAGCAGGACAGGTCTGACAGGGTCAGGCCACGGGCTTTAACAAAGGGCTGAAATCCCATCACCTCAAGGTATGTCTTCATGGGATCTTGCAAACCAATGTCAGCTTGCTCTGGAGCCAATCTGACAGGATGCCATCAGCTCCAGACCCAACATGGAGCAGTGGTGGTGAGCACAGGGCGAAGTCCGAGCTGAGACACTGAGATGAGACACAGGCATTAACAAGAGCCTCCAGTTTTGGGACTTGTGTCTGCTGGTTTGGAGGAAAATCAGAGCATACGTGTGTCTGGCTGAAAAATATCTTACAGGTACTTCCTTAGATTGAAAGCTGTGGAAAGCTTGGTGTTTCTCATCCTCTCCACCATTTGGACTGAAATGAAATTAACTGCCCATTTTTTCTGGGACAAGGCTGTGTCAGAAACTTTTCTCACAAAGCTGATCATGAATAGGCACCTGATTTCAGCTCTGGGGGCATTATGCCCATTCCTGCTCTTGCTTCATCTCCCCATGCAGCCACAGCAAAATAAAGAAGCCTGCAAGTGGTGAATAACCTCAGCCCATCCAGTCTTACAAAGTAAATGTCCCATGTCTGTCCTTTATCGATCCATCTGCAAATGTGCATATGAAAGTAGAGAATTTGTGCTGAGATTTACTAAAAATATATCTAATTCACCTTGTGTTTCAACCAGCCATTCAAATTCCTTTCAGAAATCTATTATGTGCATTATCATTTTTATTTTCAGCACAAAGGGGATTTTTTTCCCAGCCACTCAAGTTACTGTCTACTTTTATACAATAAATTGCTATAAACTAAGTTAGCAGCAGTATAAACACAAGTAATAGATCCCTGTCTCTGTAGTGGCAGCTGGCAGCATTATGGAAATGTAGAATGTCTATTTCTGAGTTTATTCTAATGCTGATGAGTTGCACTGATGTTCATCTCTCTCATTTCTCATTTTATCACTTCTAATGCAGTGATTTCTGCCCTGCAAGCTTCTCTTTCCTGAGGCTTGATTTAGTCAAGTAAATCCTAAAGGCTAATTTAAAAATGAGCTGTAGAAAAATGCTCAGAGTTGGCATAGTAGGTACCACTTAGGCTTTTGTTTGAATAACAAAACTTTGCTTGAAAAGAATAAAAGTTGCTGCAATTGAATGCATTCAGTCCAATAAAAATACAATCCATTTTCCCTTTGAAATATGCTCATAATAAAACAGAGCAAGTATTTCTGTTTTAAATCCATTTCAAAACTCCAACCCCTGCTGAAGGACAGCATGGAGCAAGTGAAATAGGAGGGAGAATGAGAAAGTGAAAATTTGTAGCCCAAAATGTGCATTTGGGTGTGCAAACACATAAAATGGCCTCCTTTTCTTTCCTACTTACCTTTCCATAACTCTGGCTGTGTAAAGAAGGCCTCAAAAATGCATGGATTAGCACCAGTTTGGAGGATTCTTTCCACCACCGAATCGTAATAGGAACTTGTGGAAATAAGAATTAAGCTCTTAACCTTGTGAGAGTTTCCAAATGCACCCACCCCCCATATCAATTTAAAAAAAAAAATTACTTTCATAAATTACAGAGAAGGTGACCTTGAAAGAATCTCTATCCAGAATTATGTTTGATGACCCTCAGTTTTAAAACCCCCATCTGCCTTTTCGCAGAGCACAACAGCACTTTTTTTATTTTGTGAGAATTTGGTGAAGGTGATCTTAAAATCTGTGACAAGAGCCAAGAGTCATGTCCTTCCCAATACATTTGCACACAGTTGCCTCGGTCCATTTCCAGACCTAAAACTCCTTCAAAAAATTGAAGAGAGCTTTTTTATGAGGAATAAAAGTGTGGGTTGGTTTTTGGTTCGGGGAGGGGAGTGGGGGGAGGATCTGTTTTAAAAAAGCAAGCCAGAAGAATCACAATAACCTTTCCTTCTTGCCCCTGCCCCAGAGTTCAGCTTGTCATTGAAGCAGACAGGGAAGGAGCTACTGAACCCACAAAGACCAGATTGTGACCACCAGAGGAAATTTTCTCCTGGTTTTGACACTGACATCTGAAGGGATCCTGGAGTCTGCTTAAGTTTGGTGAGATTTCTTTGAAAATCAATCAAAACAACACTGACACTACCAGCCAGGCTGTGCACCCATTCATCACACTGCTACAGAGCCTCAGGGTCTAATGGTTGTGGCTGGGGAACTGACTGGAATTATTCCTTTTCCCAGGAAATTCCTGAATTGGGAAACTTGAGGATTGTTCAAGACCAAAATGATTCTGATTTTTAATTCTCCAGTACATTTCTCTCCTCTTAGCACTTTGCTTTTAGCATTTTGTTGAGCAAAGCCAACTGCAACAGCGCAACAACAAACAGTGCCATTAACAAATTCCTGTTATCCAGTTTCATACCTGACCCATGGAGTGAACCTCTGTTGGTTCCAGAGATATTCTCTGCTCTCCGCCAAAACTAAGTTAGTTACCCTTGGAAGCATATAACATATCATAACAATACAGCATATAACATATCATAACAACACAGCCATTAGCATGCGTATATACCAGTGTCTGCAAGCTACAAATTGGGGCCATTTCAGAGAAAAATAAGGAATCTAAATAAAAAATAGGGAATCACCCATTAAACCCCAGCCTTTGTGAAGGCATCAAATGGAGAACACAAATCTCTTGCTGAAGAAGAGGCATGTATTTTCTCGGTAGGTATAGCTGCCCCTGCATACCCTGCAAAGCTGGCAACCGGTTGCAAGGAGCACCCCAGAGCACAAGCTGAGACCAGGAGTTCAGAGCAACAGGAGCCCAGAAATGGCACTGCTGCCATCTAGTGATTTTTATAACGGTTTGGGCATAAGGGAAGATGCTGTAAATCTTGGCAGGCAGCACTAGCTTAGCAGTGCAGAATAATACAGACATAAACTGTGAACTTACCTGCGGTAAAGAGAGGAACATGGTGAAAAATACAGTGCTGGATTTCTTCAGCACATAATGAACGTAAGGTTGTGTAGATCCACGTTCAGCCCAAAAGATAGTGCTGAGAGACATGACTGCTAGCAATGACCAGAGCAGGAACATTTAAGAAATGATGCATTTGACATTTATGTGATCATTTGTCTCCCATAAGCATTTCTTGACAGGTTCTCAGAATTCAAACTTGCCTTCTGTTCTGGAATATGGCAGGGCTCTGCATTCCAGAATGAAAGCGTTTAAATAAAAAGTGTATTTTCAACTACAGTAATTACACTAGAATTAACACAGAAATTTCCAGCCTTATTTAAAATTGTGCTTCTGTACTCCAAGAAAACTGAGAGCAGGGATTTCCACTGCCTCCTTTTGTCATAGCACAAAGCTTCGTTTTGCTAGTCATTTCCCTCTCCACTAAGCTCTCCTTCCTCCTTGTTTCACAAAAAATCCTCAGCGATTAGTGGTCAGATCTTCTGCACTCTACCTTACATGGTGTACATTTTTCATCCCTTCTCCATCTTTTCACAGATGTTTCAATCTTTGTTTATATGGGAGTTTTTCCATGCACAGTCTCATCCCAGTGGTCTGACTAAAACACACTCTTCTCCTCCTTTGGAGTAGATCTAAATTGAACTGAAAACTCCTCCTGAAAACATAGCACCAATTTGCATAATAGCACTGCAATATCCCACACACCAGATTTGGTGCATTTTCCTTTTCTTTAGCCACTAATTTTGTCCAAGCACATAACTATTCATTTGTTGAATGTGCTGAAAATATGCAAATGCACTTAATAGAAATGGAAGAATGTCTGTTACTTTTCTCCTTGTTAGATCTTAGACACTGTCCTCATCCTCCCACCTATCAGAGCTTCTAATTTACCAGTGCTGTTTCCAGGACAAATGTGTCTAAAGAGTCCTAAATTTTAGCTCAGTAATAGGATTGCTAAATCCAAATATGGAATGATTCAAATAAATATATAGAGGTTTTGGCCCAGCCTCACTTATTTTACTAGAACATTGCTGTGGGGGTGTTTTGAGCTGTGCTAATTTGCAAGTTTCTTGGTAATAATCATCTTTTCTTCAGATTCCTTCAACTGGAAAGTAATGCATTTCAAGGAGGAAAATGTGAAGAAAACAGCAACAACTGAAATAGACTCAGTGGGGAAGGTTTTCAGATTTGGTTTTTATTTGGTCATTTATTTCTTCAGAAAAAGCAAGCAACTCAACTAAATAAAAAAGAAAACTCCTCGGTTATGAAATCTAGCAGAGAATAGAATGCTCTTGAGTGATGTGGTAAATGCTTCCATTACCCGAGACATTTAACCATGAATTGAACCCAGGACTGTAAAACACTGCATTCTTTCTGTGCTCCAAGTGCACCACCAATACTCAATAGCCTTCCCTGGCTGGTACTGTTAAAAAAAGAAATGAGATATGACTGGGATATACAATGGTACAATCTCTCTACTTCTCTCTATGTAAGTACACTGTTGCATCCTGCATAGGAACAGTTTTTGTGCTGTTTTGTTGTTTTGTTTTTTTTTACATTCCCCATTCTGAAATTATGACTGAAACCCACCAAACTCTTCCCTAGGTCTCTCACCAAAATAAATGAGGGGCACGCAGACCCATGTGCCTTATTTAGGACCAGTACTTCTTGGGGAGAACAATTTTTCCCCCTTGTGTACAAGTGATCAGTACACAGCCCAGGCACATGATAAGGATTTGACAATCACTGGGTGGATGGTCAAAACTGCTTCTCAGACTGTCACAGCTTCAGCATCCCCAGACAATATTGAAGATCCTCAACCTCCATCTGGAGAGCAATTGATGAAAGAAAAGAGGAAATTTCAAAATGTTGTTGCACGGTGCAGTGAGTGACAAGCTGAAGGAGCTTCCACTCTGATTCATCTTGAAGCACCTTAACTTCTTCTGAAGGTTTCTGATGTGCATTACAAAGAAAATGTACTCATTTCAAGTCTATCCCACGTTTGTACTTACACTTCAGACGAATATTGTCTTCACATAAAAATTTAAAGCTCAGCTTTATGACACTTCTGTCTGGTTGGTGCAAAGCACAGCTAAAATTCATTTTATAGAAGCCTTTCATTCCTCCATCTTTCCCAGCATGAGCTCAGCCACAGCCTAGACTGCAGAACTGCCGATTAGATAGTTCTCTTGTACCAGGTTGCAATGCCACAGGTCATTATTTTTAGTTTCTCCTGTAACCAGAAAAGTGAGCTTGACTAAATTTTATTTCAGATTGTGGCACAGTGAGAGGTGAGGCTTCTTTAAGCAAGTTTGCAAACAAACAATAGTGCAATCACAAAAAACAGTCACTGTATCCTGGACCAGCTATCTTTAACTCCATACCAAGGGCTAACTGCTTTTACATATTTGGGGAAAGAGGGGTTGATGTTTCCATACAGTACAGTTTTTCTTTCCTTTGAGTGACATACTCTATTTGCAAAATGAGAATGAGTGCAGGTACAATAGCTCTCTATAAATACTTCTGAGCAAAAACAGCAACATAAGACAATAATTATATTAGCTAAAATAAGATGTTGGCACAAGAACAAATGAATGCAAACTAACCATGTATACATTTAAGCTGTTAATTAGGAGATAGTTCCTAACCATCAGACAAAAGAGACTCTGTCTCCCAATGAGCATAGTGAAGGAATGAGACTTGATTACTTTAAGGATAAAGATTGATCAGCTTACAATAAAGGATTGAATGACAGTGGGCCTACAATAGCAGGGAACAGCACGTGATGACCCAGATCATGTTGTCTTATCCAGTGACCCTGAAAGCATTGAAAATTACCTGTTACGTAAAACATAAAATGTCCTGCAACACCCCCAACTTCTCCCAACACGTACCACTCTGCAATTCATAACTTTTTGTTATTCCTCAGCTCTCATCACATCAGTACATTTCCTTGCCTTTACTGCGACTCCAGCCTCGTGAGTCTGGAGCCCTTTCCACATGTTGTCTCTTGCCCATATTTTTGCAGCAGCTCCACAGACCATGGCACACTACAGTCACAAGTTTGGCATTGCCTCAGCTGGCATCTCAAGAATTTTGCAGGCAGCATTGTCCTGTTGCCAGCCTCTGCAAACTCCACTGCCACTTTCAAGCTGTTCAGGTAATAGTGAAATCTCCTGCTTTTCCCAAAAGTTCTGATCTCCAGCAATGGCATCTGTAGCCAGAAGCAGAGGCAATATGCAGGCTTGGTCCACAGAAATAGCCATGAGCCATCTACATTATCTGGAGAGAAATATTAGTAATATGGTAATTTCTGCTACCCAATACAGGACAGATGTCAACACTCTGGATCTATCAGAAACAGAGAGCTGCAGGAATGAAGCACCCCAGAATTACAGGCTTTTTTTCCTAAAGGTGAAGGATCATGCTACAATGTCTAAAAAGAGAAGAGCAGGTCAGTCTGACCTGTATGGAAGATGGCTATAATGAATCAAGGTGTGAGAGGAGGAATTTAAATGCATTAACAGATTCAAGTGAAAAAAAGGAAAATGCAAACCAAGAATACAGATAGAGCTGAATGCCTGCTGTTTTATGGGACCAGGGCTGTGAGCAGCCACCAGAAGGGTCTCCAGGGAACAGGCATGGAGGACAATCTCCATGCTGAAAGCAATGCAATAGGCCTTGCATGGCTCCATGAAACTCAGATTAAACCAATTCTACCTCCCTGGCAGCTCGTGAGAAGGGAGACAGAAAAGTCAGTCAAAAAAGGTAAATTCAATGCTGACAGATTGCCTGCATTTAGCCTTTCCTTTTTGTGCATCAGCCCAGTATAGTCCTTTTCCCCTTTGCTTAACCACTTCCAGGAACAGGGTCTTCCCCTCCAGACTCCACAAATCCTACTGTCGTTTACCATACTATTTCCCTTCCAGATGGACACTGACCTCCCATCTCACCTTAGCCCTCTCAGCATGAATACAGAGGGTGCAGCAGCATGAGGAGCAGGGGGAGAAGGTGTGTCCCCATTGTGACAGATGCTGTGGCTTCAGGGAACATTCAGGCTGCTGTATTGACATTACAAATGAATGCACACACCTTTGTGGTTTCATTAATGACTGTACTGAAAGATGAAGAGGCATAAAAATGAATGCATCCTGCAAAGAAGCAAAGACAAATGGGAGGCAATTTAAATAAAGCCCCAACACTGAAACAATGCACATAAAAAGTCTTTTGAAGTCTTGATTCTCTAAGGAATCAAGTCCTTGTATCCAAAGAGGAGTAACCAGCATTGCTTATACATAAGACTAAGGAAATTATATGGGTGAGGCAACTGGCAAGCAAGCAAGCAAGGTTCATTACACCAAAAGTCACTGTGACCTCGTGGTCACTTCCTCCACTTTTCCTGTTTAAGGGCAGCTTGGTACCTGGTAACAGCTGCAACACACAAGTGCTGTAATGTGCATAGAGAAGAGTAACACTGTCCCTGCAAAACAAACAATGAGATTAATGAGTGCTACAAGAGTAGCACTGCCTGGGTGCTGCTTTTCTTCCATAGGTGGAGAGCAGAGGTTTCAAACCAGGTCCCATTGCAGTTAATGCCAAATCATCTCAGAATCTAGGGAAAAAATATGAGAAACTGAAAGGAGTGAAAAGAGATTTGTGAGTTGCAAAACTATGACAGGTAAAATTGATAATTGTTCACACAGATGAGTGCTGAATTTAATTCAGTACATAACTTGGTTGTAAGCTCATGCTCATTACTCATTCCTCTTACACTCATTGCACTTGACACACCACAAAACTAAGTACTAAAACCCAATGAAACTAAAGAGAGCTACTAAATCTAGCAGCTTGGACTGTTGTTCAGTCAGGACAAAATAAGCAGACAAGGATGCATGGTGGAAATAAAGTGGCAAAAGCAAGGCCAGATTGGGTGCCTTCACGGGCAGCAAGTCCTTAGTACAAAGCGTATCTTGCATTAAGCATAGGGACATCCTAAAATGTTCTGCACTGCCGAGAGCATTTTATACAATAGGTAACTCACAGCCAAGAGGACACCCGAGGGAACATACCATGTACCCTTTTGCTGTTTCTTTCCCAGGGAAGTAGGCAAAAGAATGCAAGATGCTCTGAGCAAAAAGAATAAGCAATATTCTCACAACAGTCTGAGACTTACTGAAGTTGCACTTCAGGTCTTAAAAGCTATTAGGGACTGTTTGATTTTCTGATTCCCTTGCTACGACCTCTTCTATTCCAGAGTACAAAGAAACAATTCTGTCAAGTGTTAAGAATTTGAAGGGGTTGTGACTCTCTTAAATTTGCTATCATCATTCTGACACTTTCCCCACCTGATCTGTTTAATCTACTCTAAAGAGATTCCTGGATTTTCTAGAAATGCAAAAGGCTAAGCTGTCTGAAAGCACTCAATAAATGCCAATGTTTTGTGCTGGCTGGTTCCCTTGATGATATCTGAAGTACGGGAATGATTGAAATTAATTTTTCTGAGCATTTGTTCACTGATGAAAAGTGCAGTAGAAGGACTATATATTATTGTTGTTACTATTACAATTCCTATTATTATTACTGTTATGTTTGTTCTGTGGGAGGAAAGAAACTTGGATGGATCTCAGCAAGGGAAGTCTGAATGATTGGTACTTCAGTGGCTTTATGTGCAAGTATCTTGCTAGATGTTCATTTTTGCAAATTCACCTGCAAATTCATTCTCTCTCATATACACACAGTCCTGACACAATCTAATACATATGAACCATCCAGCACTAAAAACATTAAACTGCAGGGGAGTTCAAATGCTTTCTCTTTCTAGGATGCAGAATATTAAACATAACCATCCCCACCCATTTACTAGCTATCATTACCAAATGCTTTCTATCATCAAATACCAAGATAATTTAAGCTCTCAATTTTCAAAGCAATCTGAATCCCTGTTTCTTTGGGCTGCATGTAACCTCTCCCAACCAGGTTCACAGCTTCTTCTGACTTGCTCCCATTCTGCCCCCACCTGACCCATAGGCCAGGAGCTCCCAGACATTGAATGATGTTTCTGTCATGTCCATAGATGTTTTTGTACAGCCTGTAGTACGAGCAAGAAAGCTGAAGAGTATAAAAACACAGGAATTGTGATTTTGTTGTTCTGTGCACTGTCAAATGGGATATGAATCCACTACTGGGACCCCTAGAAACATCACCAATAAGCAGAAGTAAAGGAGTAGATCATGTCAGGTTCAGCTCTGGCAAGATCCTGGTCAT
The DNA here is from genome assembly GCA_034509185.1 of Euphonia xanthogaster. Classification (NCBI taxonomy): domain Eukaryota; kingdom Metazoa; phylum Chordata; class Aves; order Passeriformes; family Fringillidae; genus Euphonia; species Euphonia xanthogaster. The sequence goes on along the minus strand of JAYDZK010000056.1, from coordinate 50,565,579 downwards.
AAATTTGCAGAGGCACCTGTCCACCTTGGTGATTCCTCCCTCAGTTACAGTCTGGAGGGCAAGGAGTGATTTTGTTTTCGCCAGTAGCACACGTGTACATACATGCAAACATCAGCACAGGCTTTGTGCTCAGCCTGGGGGCTGGCCCTGTTGCATTACAGCTGGTGCACTTGCAGACACTGAGCTGGAAGTACAGGCTATACCCCTCAGTTTGGCTAAAACTACACCTTCACACAGCATAACAGGCATAGGCCTCTATTCTCTTCAAACTCCTCTAGGCCCTACTGGAATGCAAATAATTACCGTCATCAATCTGTACTCTTTAGGACACAAAAGCATCAGCAGGACCAGAAGGCGGATCTATAGGGGTGGGAAGGGCCTGTCTGTGATGGGTCAGGGCTAGCCCCAGGCACTGGGAACAGCAGCCTGCAGACAGCATGTGACTGTGAGCAGCCTCTGCCAGAGTCACGGGGGCGTCTGCCAGTGCCTAAATAAAAAGGCACCTCTTGCATCAGTGGATATGATGAGATTTAAGGTGACAGTGAAATGAGGTTTATTAAACCACCAAACAGGTCATAGTGAAGAAGGGCTAACCCGAGTGGGAAAAAGGATTCTTTCCTGACTTGGCTGTTTCCTGAGCTTTTTGGAACCTCTGTTTTGAAGCCCTTGCAATAATGAATGAGCCCTTTAGAAGATGCTGGGGCAATTTGCCTTTCTCTTGGCTACCACCTTTGGGCAATCAATAAGAATGGGTGCGAGAGTTGCGTGATGCCTTCACAGGCAGTAGTCATATCCCTCTTCATATCCATATTGTGCTTAAGGGTTATTAATCTACTTTAGAAATGTCACGTGGAATAAGACTACTTTTTCTTTTTGAAAGCTAATGTCATTTGACCTACTTACAGCAAATAATTCCTTAATTGTAAATCCCCAGCTAGCATCTTTTACACATATTCTAACCTTCTAAACAAGTAAGAAAAGCACTCTCCAATACTTTACTATTTTAAGCACACAAAATGCTTCCTTCCTTTGCAGTTGGCAACTCTAAAATGAACCACATGTTTGCAGTACTTTAACATGCGCCATATTTAACCAAGTAATTCAAAACAAATAAAAGCAGTCCCTTCAATTTGGAAATATTTTTAAATTGGTCTTCAATATACAAAACATACCAATACTGTACACATTGCATGTAGATTTAATAGTTGTAAAAGCAGACCATATGCTTCTGTTCGGATAGCATGGTTTTCCACAGTTTTCCACAATTGTTTTTGGCATAGTTTTCTACTTGTGTGACTGTTAGGACACTCGAAGATACTTCTAAGGTACTGTAGTAAGCAGAAAAGGAGGAGAGGTTGTGCCTTATTTCTGGTTTCCTTTGGTTTTCTGTTTGGTTTTCTTCCTCTTGCTCTTTTTCATGTCACCTTTCTAGATACTGTGGTTTAGATTTGCAGTTTACTAATCTATGTTTTCTGTCTGGAATTCTTGTAAATTCTGAAAGGAACCCAACCTGCAAATATGCATCTTTTTATGATTTGCTAGCTACATATAAAATCTTCCTGCTGCTCTAAAATGCTTTTATTTGATATGCATTTTTATCACCATTCAAATGAAAAGAGAACAGTTCCTCTATTCACTGCTTTTGTACTGGATTCAGTTCAATGTGCGCTAACTGTGCAAAAAAAAGGTCCTTCTGGAAGAAAGGATCTGCATACAAATTGACCAAGACACGTGGTACAAGGGTCTGGTAAAGGTTTGATGTTTCTCTACCTTTCTGGCAGTCTGTCTTCACAGCAAGACTTGATGAGGTATTTTGCTAGCGTTTCTTTGACAGAAAGCAATAACAAAGCAAGCAAAATGAGATAGCAGCAAAAGGTACTTAATTATCCCCTCTGTTATCTATCATTGTCGAAACAATTTTTTTCTCGCCATGTTACGTAAAATACCTCCGCAGAGCTAAAGACTAGAAAAATGCAACTCTGTTCTGGATTCATTAAAACCAAAGCAATCTGTGGACAGAAGTGCCCAGCGTGATGCTGGGAACTCCTAGCTGG
>JAYDZK010000056.1:50499072-50553896 GCA_034509185.1 Euphonia xanthogaster | reverse complement strand
ATTCTACTGGGCATGTCCTTTAGTTCAACTTCCGTTGCAGATAGTTAACCAGTCTTTTCTTTTGTTTCTTTTTCTTTCTTTTTCTTTCTTTTTTTTTCTTTTCCTTCCGCCACTTCCTTCTGCCACTTCCTTCCTTCCCTTTTCTTCCTTTCTTTCTTTCTCTCTCTCTTCCAGATTTTGGAGAGCTAAGTAAAAAACTGGCAGAAGTATGGAAGCAGCTACCTGAGAAGGATAAGTTGGTGAGTGTTTGTGTGAGATTTTTTTGTTAAATGATTTCTGTGAACTAGGTGCTTAGATATGAATGCGGTGGCAGCATTGCCACAATGCCTTGAAATATGTTACCTATGTCCTTAAAGCATGTCAAGGTGGAAAGTATGGAAATCTTGCCCTTGCAAATATAAAAGTATTCATTTTGTTCTCATGGGATTGCTTCACCTCCTAGCTATGTAACATCATTCTGCCTCCAGTTCCTGGCATCAGGTAGCAGAATTACCTAATGTTATGAATCTTTCCTTTCTTACCATGGTAACTACAGATCTGGAAACAGAAAGCTCAGTATCTCCAACACAAGCAGAATAAAGCAGAGGCCACCACTGTGAAGAGAAAGGCATCATCTTCAGATGGTGCACCAAAAATGAAAGGTAACTGTTGCACTTTGTTTGTCTTGTCTCTTTTCTTGGACAAGACAATTTTTTTTAAGTCAAATTCTTTACCTTGGGGAAGGTAGTGTTGCCTGTAGAGTAAAAAACAAAGGTCCTTACTTGCTTCACCTCCTTACCTGCTTTCTCACATGACATTTACATCACGTTAAAAGCATGACATTTAAATCACTAGTCAAATCAACTTTTCTGTGAAAGTGAGAGTGATGCCAGCATTTTTCATAAAGATTTCCTTATCTGATTCATATAATGGTATTGGTTTTGGCAGTGTAAGGATTGAAATGTAAAAGAAGATGCAGAAAGGAGTTTCTAGTGGGATTAGTTTGCTGCTAGAGAGAAGGTGGGTTGTTCTTGGTTTAGCATCTCTGATACCAAATCTGCCCAGTTGCATGCAGCTGAGGTAGATAGGTTCTGTACATGTAAAAAAAAGTTTCAACTCCAGAGACTATGGGACTGGGGTAACAGAACTATTCAAGCATCTCATGCCTATGAGATTTGAACTTTAGTAACTAAATAGGCTTGTGAGTAAAAGAGTGAAAGCAAGAAATATGGAATTTTAATTAGTGTGTTTTCCAGCTTCTCCAACAGGAGTGGTTTCTCCTCACAAAAAATCCCCCACCAGCACCGTGGTGTTGCCTTCCTCACCAACCAAAGCCCCTGAGACAGATCCCATTGATGTAGCTGCACATTTACAGTTACTGGGTGAATCTCTGAGCCTCATTGGACACAGACTGCAGGAAACAGAGGTGAGCTTGTAACCAGCAATGTCACAGTGATGTCCTGTAATCTACACAATTCATTCAAGGGGATGATTATTTTATTTTATTTTCTTAAAAGTTTAACCAGTGGTTTTCTGTTGGGAAGAGAAACTAGAGGTGGCATGCCCTGTTTCTTTGATGCATCACTCTTTATTTTCAGTGAAAGAAAAGTCCTCAGTAAACAGTAGGCATCAAAGAAAGACGCGTGCTTTGCAGCTCTAGGCCCTTGAAACCAAGTTGTAGTTCAGCAAACTCTTCAGTCTTTTCTTGCTGTATGTTCACCTTGGTTTTGGTACTTCCTTGCTATTTAGTCGGTCTCTGGTCAGATTCTGTTACTGTTCTACTTTTTACAAAACTATCACACTTTCCCACAAAGTTTCTTGCATGCCCTCTAGTTTTCTGGCAGTATCATATTGCCAGTGTTTTGCATAGGGGCTACAATTATTTCAACTTACCTGGTAACATAATGTCACATTTTAATGGTTTCCTGCTGTTAAATGACAGTGAATGCACATTCATAGGCATACACTCTGAGAACTCAGCCCAGCCTCTAAGGAGAAAACATATTTATCTCAAATAATATCACTGAGTTTTATGAGTAGCATGATAATCTCACCCCACTATGCTTGCTTATTTTATCAACAGTGAAATAAATGTTCTTGCATTTTGGTTTTGGTATGACTGATTTGAGATCATGAGAGGAACAACCAGAGCCCAGAAAAGCACACAGACAAATTCCCTTTCCTGAAAGTGTATCAATGACTAAAGCATTTGTTACAGGCTTTGCATTTCTTTACCTTCAAAAATAAAACAACTATTGTCATTAGGACTCGTGTAGTTAACAAAATAGATGGTACAAAATGGCACAGAAAATATATTACAAAAATTTGTGGAATCAGTGCTTTATGCAACTGACAACTTTGTGGTGTTTTCTGTTGATTCTTACCTTATCTTGCTACTGAAATCTAAAGTTTTTGAGCCAGCAGTCTCGCTGTGAAGCACAAGGGACAGTTTTGTTACTGTGTAAATAGTGAAAGTGGAATGGAGGAGCTGAAGATACAGTATCTGCATGAGAGTGCATACAGTTGAGAAAGAATGCAATTTCCACTACTTATCCCTCTCCAATTTTTTTCTTCCCACAATACCAGGGAATGGTGGCTGTTTCTGGAAGTTTGTCAGTACTCCTAGACTCAATCATCTGTGCTTTGGGCCCATTGGCATGTCTGACCACACAACTGCCTGAGTTGAATGGCTGCCCAAAACATGTTTTGGTGAGTTCTTTGTGGTTTGTTTCTTTCTAGCACTGTTAATTTCAGTAGAGTACAAATAGAGCTTCTTTTGATTAATCAGTGTAATATAACTATAATTCCAATGCGGTAAGAAAATTTGTCTTGGTCATGGGCTTTTATAGAGGAATATTTATTGAAATTCTTACAGATATTACCGTTGTACAACATTGTGCAACCTTTTTTTCTCCCACTGGCAACTGACCTAATATTTGTAGCATTGATTGCAGCGTGGATAGGTCCTGTTTTAGTCATGATGGAGTCAGTCAATCTAAATCAAAAGTAAACCAGTATTTTCCAAAGTTCTAATTTTCCATAAAAATAAACCCACTTTCAAGCTGCTCTTTATCACACAAGCTGTTTTTCCTTCAGTAGCATAAAAAACAATTTGTGATCTCAGGATTCCTAATGTGATGGTGTAGGACCTTTTACAAGTGGCTGAAACCTTCTCTGAGAAAGGAAAAATAGTCTCTCTCTTAAGGAGCTGCATAACTACAGCTTCTTTTCCGCTTTAAGCTACTTTTAATATTGAGCCCTGATTTAGCAACAGCTCGTGGCATCTGTGTAGCCTGATGTGAACATAGATTAAGATGGCAGCAGCCATCAGGAGTCATACTTCCTACGGGAGACATGAATAAAGCAGCAAAGGAGAGAAGCAAAAATAAAAAAATACAGTCTGCAAAATTTGAGAGATTAAAAACAAATCTGGCAGAGGGGGCAATAAAAATGGGATATGAATTGACATGTCATAATAGGGCAGCCCAAACGTTTGTTCATTACAAGAATGGACTGTCAACAACAGGAACAAAGTTGACAAATTAGTCTGTGAACACCCACAAACTGGCTCTATGCACAAAAGCTGAGTCAGTGGGGTGTTCCCATCATAAGCCATGGAAAACCAGATAGCTTTTTTTCCTTCCTGCTTGCCAAGTTTATTCAGAGCAGTGATGCCACATGAGCAGTGGTGCGTTTATTAGAAACTCAATCAACTTATTGTTATAAGGAGCAATGGAGCTTTAGGTGAATTATGGCAGCTACACTTCACTTCTGGAAAGCCCTGTTCAGGAGCTGATAATAAATCTGATTTTCACAGTCAGGTACATAACAGTGGTGTTCTGAGACACTGATAAACCCCAGCGGTTGTGTTGCAATTTATATTTGAGACAGTAGGTGGCATTGCTAAGTTCTAGAGTCACAGCTGGTGCAGATCCAGCTCCTCCTTCTCTCAGTAATAAGTGCTGCTCCTAAGGCCTCCTTCAGCTATCCAGCCACGGGTTTGAGCTTACTGAAACACTGCATCTGAAAAACATACAGCTGGGTCTTTTTTTCTGATAGGCATGAGAAGGATTCCTACTCTCATAATTCTGTTACATTTTCCAAGAAAAACTGAAGGGCACTTCTTTTTACCATCTGACATCCTATTAGAGGTGATCAATAGGCAGCTTTGGTTGTCTCATCCTATGAAAACTTGTAACCCAAGTGATTGTGCTTAGTATCCTCACCTGTGCCATTTTTTAAAGATTTCAAGTTACTACCTGACACTAAAAACCACTGAATTTCTTTTCCCAGTCAAACACACTAGACAACATTGCCTACATCATGCCTGGACTTTGATGGGAAAGGATCCTGGGATGTACTCAATCTCTGTGTAACTGACTTGTGTACGTGCACTATGCCAACGTTCCCAAGGGGCTCCATGTGGAGGCTTTTAAAGTTTTGTATGTGTATAGTATATACATTGGATTGTAACTATTTGACTTTTATTTTAGGAAAAGTTGTGAAGTTAAGCTGAGAAAACCCTTTTGTGTTGGTGGGTGAGCTGTCCTCCAATCTGAAAGTATTTTGTATGAAGAATTCAGAAAGCTTTTGAGATATTTGCCTTAAATTCAGATTTAGTGGGTGAAGCAAACAGAGAATGGACTTCTCAATATAAACAAGAAAGCTATCACCATGGGAGGGGTCTTTGAAACAGGTGGCCCAGAGAGGTTCTTGACCCTCCTTTCTTGATGATATTCAAAAACTGAACGAGCGGCCTGCTCTAGTAGGACTTGCTTTAAGCAGGGAGATGGACCAGATCTCCTGCTATCCCTGCCTAAACTAAAGTATTCTGATATTCTGTGGGCAGGTAGAGATGATACATTTTGGACCAGGGAATAGAACTGAATTCTTCACCAGCCCTATTTGTAACTCTTTCTGTTTAAAACACACTTCTTGAGGGGAAAGCTGGATAGCTTTTTTCCTCTTGGTCACTTTCTCCAACCCCCACACCTCAGTCAGTAATAACTGAAAGGTGTCACTGGTGGCTGGCTGGTCTGCTAGCTGGTATTTGAAGTGGATGACAAGAAGTTCATTTTTTCCTTGTGGACTCAAATAATTATTAGCACAATGTATCAACCCATTGCATTGGCTTGAGAGAATGAACCTCCTGCTGATTTTTCCATGGCATGGTCAGCCTGCTTTGATGGAAAGTAGTAGAGAAGCAGATGGGAAAAACTTGGATTGCTTCTGCCCATCTTGCACCTGTTTTGTGAAATGACTCATCCATCTCTCTCACCAGCACTATTGCAGGGGCTGTGGTGCTGCTGCAAGGCAGTGACCAGTGGCCAGTTTGAGGCAGTTATGGCCAAGCAAGGCACATTTGGGTTGATTGGACCAGTTTCCCTTCGTTCCAGCCACATACTTGGAGTTTGGTTTTCTGCTCCTCTGGAAGAGGAGCAGCAGGAGAACACTTGATTCCTGTTTAGGCTTTTGTCTGTGTTTATGTATGTGTATGTGGTGTTCATATCACATGTATTTAACTTTTACCAATATCTGTAACAGATTTTAATTTATCCTGTATATTTCTTTGTGTGTGTGTGTATATATTTATATATATATATACATAATTTAAAAGCAAAAATTCCTCCCTCAGCCAACAGTGTGTGAAAAACGTGAATCAAGTTTGTCTTAGCTCACTTCCTGCAGGAATCAACTCTATGTATAGTAGTAAGCATGGGCACTGTGTAAAGAAACATCAGGAAGATTCTAAGAGTTTGTAGAAACAGGCTATCTTGTGAAGGTGGGCAGAACAACTGAAATATCATTTGACTCAGGCCTTATCACCTCTGTAACAGGAAAGTTTTAAAATTAGAGAAGAGGCATTTTTTTCTTCCAAGTCTAGCTTCTGTTTTTTAGGACAGTTGAAAGTGAGCTGTCCTTCATTGTGGCTGAGTCCCAAATCAGAAGTAAATTAAATCCTGGGGTGTGGAGGGTTTTTCTCCCCATGCCTCTTTGCCACGTATTCCTCAGATGTGCCTGTACAAGGTAGTCTGTCTCTTACAGATCTTTTCTCAGTGCAGTGAGGGGTTTTCTCAGCAGAGGAGGCACAGAAGGTTCTCAGACCACCAGGCCAGGCCAGAACACCTTTTAACAGCTTAGGACAAATCCCAATGAGCCTGGAAACAGGAAGAGCCCAGGAGGGAGGCAGTCCAATCCTGCTTCAGATCCTGGCCTATACTAAAGCATCTGATGTTGTGAGCAGCACAAAATAACTGGCTCTTTCCAGCCCTTCACAGTTGAGAGCATTGTGGTGAAGGGGTAGATCTGCTTTTGAAGAAACAGAAGGGGATCAACCTTAGCTTTGTCCTCTGTACAACTGAAAACTCTTGAAGAGTGAACACCCTGGTGTATTGTATTTTTATTAAAATTTGTATACTTTGTATAATCCGTATCTTGTGGTATTTGGTACTATAGGGAAACTTTGTCAAGACTTAGCAGTTTTTATATTTTTGTTATTTCTTTGCTGTTTGGTCCAGATTACATTACAATTATACACAGACTTTTTTGTACTGTACTTACAATATAATTTTTTTTTAACTTCTGGAGTATTGTCGTTCATTTCTGGCATGTGCTGTTTTCTGCAGCTGTTGTTACTACTTGTATTTACTGTTTCTCAGCAAAACACATCCAATCCTAACCCTCCTAAACTCACTCAACTTGGCAGGCAAGCTGTACTGTTTCCAGCAGCACCGGTCACCCAAATTATCGCTCAGGTTCCTGACTACTTGGGACCCCCCAGAAGGGAGATGTAGCATGGACCACTGCAGGTAAAACCAGGGCATTTGTCTTCCCTGCTGCCTCACCTCAGTTCAGCTTCCTGGTGTTCAGGTGACACCAGTACACGGGACTCAGGTGTGTGATGCAGGAAGTCAGGTGTGGCAGCGTTAGAGCAGGATTTGTGCTGGTTATTAACACGTCCCCATTTTCCAGGTGTGGGTGTTGGTTGATTGCAGCTTCAGCTTGGGCAGGACAGTTGCTTAGGCCAGGAGCACATCCCAGAACGTGCCAACCACCCTGTGTAGACAGGATGGTTTGGGTTGGAAGGGACCTCAGATCATTTCCAACACCCCTGCCACAGAGACATTTTCCACAAAATTTTGCTCAAAGCCCCATCCAACCTGACCTGGAAGACTTCCAAGGATGGACATCCACAACTCTTGGCCACCTGTCCCAGTGCCTCATCACCCTCACAGTAAAGAATTTCTTCCTAACTCCTACCGGGAGTATCGGGAGTCCTTCCTACTCACACCGGGCTATGGAAAACTAAAAACCCATCGCCACAGTGTTTCCGGGGTTTGGGCATCACTCAGGCTCGCGGGTGTTCTGCACATGCTTGGCGTGGTTGCAGAAAGCGGCGGCGGCTCTCGACGGCGGGGGCCCCTCGGTTCCTGCGGCCGGGGGCTAAGGACGAGCAGAACCAGGAACCCGTCGGCTTGCACACTGCCCTACCCCAGCAGCCGCGGCCACTCCGCGCCTCCCTCAGCCCGTGGCACGGCGGGGCCGGTACGGGCGGCGGCCGGTGGCGTCACAGCGGGGCCCGGCGGGGCCCGCCCCGGCCGGCGCACGGGTCACGTGAGCGACGGCGGCGGCAGCGTCAGCTGATCGCGGCGGCGGCGGTGATGGACTTTCTGCTGGGGAACCCCTTCAGCTCCCCCGTGGGGCAGCGCATCGGTGAGAGCCGCACCCGCACCTCCCGACCCTTCCCGCATCCCCGCTCGGCTGTCCGGCCCCGCGCCCCCGGGGGCGTCCGCCGGACCCTTCCTCGGGGAAACGCCGGCCCCCACCTCCGCGGCGGGACGAGCAGCGCGCTGGCCAATTAGGAGAGAGTTTGCTCTGGCTGACAGGTCCTGCCGACCAATAGCGGGCGCGTAGCCCGAGGCGGCTCCGTCGGGAACCCCGCCAGCCAATCCGAGCGCGAGGGGGTCTCGGGGTGGCGAGGTGAAGTTTGCTCACTTAAAGGGGCCGCAGGCCGGTGGTCCGCGCCACGCCCCCCTGAACCGCTGAGCCCCGTGATTGGCTTGGGGCCATTCCCGCCCGCGCCTCTTCAGGGGCTTCGGGGAGCTGCTGATTGTCTGGGCTCCAGCCAGGGCAGCCTATCGCGGCCGGGCGGGAACGGGGCGCGTAACCCGCGGTGGCGCGAGGGGCGGCCGCGAGACCCCAGGGCTGTGGGACGGGGTCAGCCACGGCTACAGGGATAGCGGGGTCAGCCAGGGCTGCGGGGACCAGCCACGGCTACGGGGACAGCGGGGTCAGCCAGGGCTGCGGGGACACCGAGGCTGCGGGGACACTGGGGCTGTGGGAACAGCAGCCTCAGGCTGGGCTGGCCTTGGGGCACACGGCTCACCCACTGGGACCACTGTCCCCTACCCAAAGGACTCCAGCGCTGGGCAGCTGGGGGCTGCCCGCCCTGAGCCTCCCTGCACTGAGCTGTGGGACAGGCGGTGCCTGGCAGGGCCATGCCCTGGCTCCTGCAGCACGAGCTCTTCCATCTGGCTGTGGCTCACAGCATAGAGCACCAGCTCCAGCAATGAACACAGCACCCCCCCATGCCCTGGCAGGCCTACGGGCACATGGTGTCCTGCAGTCTCTGAGCTCAGGCCAGCTTGGGGAACATGGGAGAAGGATGTGGCCTGAGAAAGTGGAGCAGAGATGCTGCAGTTAGAGAGAAGACTGTCAACAGCTGCACTGGTGTCAGAACAGGGATGCAGTTCTTAAAATGCTTAGTATGAAGACTCTCTGTTCCCGTGTTGTATTGCCTAAGGGCCTTGAAATTGTGCTTGAAGGTTGATGCCTTTTTAAACTCTCCACGTGTAAGTTTATGCACTTGCTCATTCTTGCTGTTCACTGCTTGTCAGACCTTTGCTGTTTGCTGTGAACATCCGGTCCCACATTCAGTCTTTTTGGTGTCCTTGCATGGGTGAATAGGAGGCTGTGCCTGGGGTGGGAAGAGAGCAAGCAGCTACTTGAATTAATGCTTTTATTATAATGATTTTAGAGGCTACACTAATACTGTCCCAGAGTGTGTCAGGGGCACTGTGATGTGCCACTCTGGTGTTGGGACAGATAGATGAGATCCATTACAGCCAGGTGGTGGAAGGATCATCAGGGAAGATTTTGTGTTATCAAAATCCTCCAGATGATCTTCAACATACCCCCAGAAGAACATCACATGTTTCATCACACATTCCAGGAGAAGCCATCTCCTGCCCTTTCCTAAATGAATGCTCTTTGTTCCCTCAGTGAATGTATCAGATATGTCCTTGTGTTTGGGTAGAGGCAATCTGAAAGTTGCCTCACAGATCTTTTGGTCAGTTTAGTAACCAGATCCTAAGTGGGTTATACCTTTAGGCTTTGTTTCAATTAAATAAGGGATTCCCAAGCAACAAACCAACAGCAAAGAAGAGGAAAAAAGAAAAGATATTTCAAAAGTGTTGTCTGAGAGGAGTTGAGAAGCAGACGTGTGATACTAGGGAGTTCTTACTGACTGGGGGTTGATGGGGGTTACGGGAGTCTAAAGAAGTGGAGGAATTACAGCATATGAGAAAGGGACTCTCTGGAGGACTTGAAAGGGGTGGTGATTGAAAATATGAATATTTTCTTCTTTTGAACATTGCCTATCAGCATCCTGGGGAGGTGGATAAATGCTATCTTCCCTGCTTAATTTGGGACGCAAACATGACTTCCCCAAACTCGTTTGGTAGGTCTGTGGCAGCTGCGTGTCCAACCCAGGAGCCTGATCACCAAACCTGCACAGTGCTGCTGCCCTGGGCTGTCTGCAGAAAGATAATGCTGTGTCCTTGTAAATTATTTGGGCAAAGTCATGTATGCTTGATATAGTTTACAAAGTCTAAAATAGCTTTAGATGAAGGCTAAGGAAAAAAAAAAGTCCTCTGTGGCCACTGCAGCAATGTTCTCAAATTCCTTCATTATTGTTAATCTAGTAAGACCCATTTATTTTGCTGACTAGGAAAGCAGTGCTCAGATAATCTCAGTGATCTGTCACAGAATGAGTCAGTTGCAGAGAAGTAGGTTTTCTAGTTTCTTACTCACAGTTCTGAGATTTAGTCACAAAAGTTGCCTCTCCTGTTTTTGCACTGTGATGTCTCTTCCCAAGTAAGAGGAATACAGACTTGCTTGTTTGGGGTTTTTGTATTTGCTTCTGTTGTGTGGGGTTTTTTTTTAAACACCGGTGGAAAAATTTCCAAAGAGTGATAAAGCATCATAGTTCAGATTCCCGTTTGGAAAGGGAAATCCACTATGCCTCCCTCTAGGAGCTAAGAGAAGCTTTTTTCCATTTTCAAAGTGGGAAATTTAATTTCAAGGAGGTGAATTGTCTCTGAGTGAGAGAATGGAGAAGAAACCACCAATGCTCTCTCCTCACCCTGGAAGTCTAAAATAACTAGTAATTATACAATACCAAAAGGGACACAGGCAGGTTATTTCAGTGAGTGAGAGCAGGCAAGGGATAGAAGTAACAGTGTAGCACAGAGATGACATAGATGTTTTTTATGGATGGGGGTTGTTTTAAGGATGAGGACCAGGAAAAGTCAAGACTGTAAAGAGGGAGCAAGTAAGTAAGGCTCCTGGGTGAGGAAGAGAGGCAGATGCAAAACAATATACCAGAAAAATCCCCACAGCCTTTTGGATCCCACCTTGCAGGTGTTCCTGCACCCCTCTGTGGGTCCCTGCAAGTTTGTGCTTCTCAAAAAGGCATTGCCTTGTCTTCTGTGCCTCCTCTGTCTGGAGGAAAAGGGGCAAACACAGCAGTTGAAGAGTCACTTGATCCCTGAGAATTCGAGCTGATTCACAGGAAAGGAGCAGGAGTTCAGAGACACACATACCCACACTACTGTGTCAGCGCAGTCTGTCTCCATCACCATCCTTGAATTAGGTTTGGAGCCATATCTCTGGTCTCTCTAGAATGCTCTCTAGAATGCTGTCCTCTCAGGCTTTGGGGGAAGGATACAGCTAAATGGTGAGATCCTGACAGAGCTGGTGCTGAAGTTCCCTCAAGGGAAGTAAAAGCCTGAGGCTTGTACAGGATGCTGATTTGGGCCTGTGAGTTTGTGAACTGAAATGAAGTTGGAAGAAGGGACATCTTGCATTGCTTTCTGCTGAACCTAAGCTGTCTCATGCAATGAACTGCTTGTGTCCTCAAACGCCTGTTGAAACGGGTGAGAAGGTGCTTGATGCTTTGCTGAGGAACTTAGATCCAGCAAGAAGCACTGCAGGGAGCACTGTTTGAAGGCTTCAATTGGAGGAGGGGCAGAGCATATCACAGGCAAAGGATTTCTGAGCAGCATCTGGCTGGTTACGGGTTCTTCACGTCTGGGGTGGGGAGCAAAGGGGACAGGAGCCTGCACAGTGCCTTCTGTCCCTGTCTCCTGTACTTCCCCACGCTTCTGCAGTGCCAGTGTGCTGCTGCAGGGACAGCTGAGTGGGATGCCCAGCTGCACAGTGTGTTCTCCCCTGCCACCAGGGCAGGCACAATAACCTTGAAAAGAAGCAAACTTGTGAAATGTACTCATAGCACAAAGCAGTGTACAGTTCCTTTGCGCCAGTTATGCCAAGTGTTCGGAATTCTTCGTTATCTGCTGGTTCCAAATAACTTTTATCACCTAGCTGCAGTCAGCAGGAGCACATCCAGTGCCATGCAGGAAAAGAGCCGGTGCTGTGGTTCAACCCATACCACAGTCCTGCGAGGTTCTGGGTCCATCCAAGCAATTTGTGAGGCAGGAGACTGGAATCAGACAAACCCCAATGCTGTCACGCCCGGGGAGCCGGACTGGCTGCCAAAACAATGTGGCTTTGGAGCAGCCCCATGAAGGGCCTCCTGTATATTCAGCAGCCGGTTGGTTTGGGGCTTGGATGGGGGATGGCATTCGCAGGCTCATGATAACCTCTGCCAGGGGAATTCTCTGCTGCAGGTCAGGCTCAGCTGGTAACACACACAAGTAGGTGCTGCCTGATGACCACCAGGCAGAGTGCTGGGCATGTGGCAGTGCCCTGCCTCCTGTGCTCGCTCTCTTTAGGGACTTGTTCCTGTCCCCAGGCATCCTAGGCTCAGATTTCATGCAGAGCAGACAGCTCATGTGCTAATTACAGCTCATGAAATGGGGCCAGCCACCCTGATCCTTCATGTGACTAATTAAACTTTGTTTCCTTCCCTTCTGCAAGCTTTACAGAAGGGCAAAGTTCAGGATTTTGGTGAAAACTCCGTATCTTGCTAGGCTTGGACAAGCCCTTACAGCTTGGAAGAGAGCAAGGAGGATTAGAAGGGCGTTCGCTCCAGCTTTCCCAATGCCAGCTAGGCCAGGCCTTAATTTGTACTGGGTAAATTCAAGGTTTTTGTCCTTGGAATTGCCTCAGGGTCACATTCCTGTTTTCCATATGCTCTAATACTGCTCTTCCAGCTTTGCATTTTGTGACCCTGTGTTGTGTTTATGGCAGGTTTGCTGCTTTCCTGCAGCTCTCCCTTGATGAGTGTATGAACTGGGGTGATGGTAGCAGGATGGCCATGATATTGTGGGGTAACAGGGGCAGGGTGTGTCACTTCTGAGGAAGCCCAGTTTTCCCCTAAATGGCCAGGCAGGTGAAGGAACACATGGTTTATTTACATTCTTTTCTGAAAAGCAAACCTGCTTTTGACCTTGGCAGGATTAGTGCATTTGGAGGGAAAGGGTGGTGGGGACCAGGTTACAGCGTGCCACCGAACATTGGGAAGTGAGGAAAGGGTGTTTGCAGATTCAATTCATGTTTGTGTACAATGCGAAGGAAGGTTGGGGAGATTTGAACAGCAAGGATTGATGGTTAAATGCGGGTTTTATTTTGTCCTTAGTTTTTTCTGTAGCTCAGAGGTTCCAATCAGACTCAGCCCTGTTCCCAAGTTGTGGGTTTTTCCTTCCATGTGCAGTGAGAAGAGTGGATGTAGACTTCACTTTCAGCAGAGCAACCCCTGTGTAGTGGATTTCTGTGATTCATTGCCAGTGGCAGCAAACAGTGCAGGGAAGCATCTGGCTTGTTCAAACCATGATGTGTCATGAGCAGGCGATCCTGGAGGAGGGTGCAAGTGAGGGGGGCTTTGTGACCACATGAGCCAAACCCATCAGACTGACCTGAGCTGCAACCTGCCTGCCAGCAAGGCTGGTGTCCCAGGGCAGGAGGAAACCTGGAGCTCTGTGCTGTGTCCTGATCCCATTTCCCAATGGAAAATATTTTCCCTCGTGTTACCACAGTTTCCCCCATTGGCTGGTACATGCCCTGGTGCACCAGACATACCTATTGCCCTGGATGTATTCTTCACCAGATCACCCAGTGCAATCCTTCCTCCTGTGCCTCACTGAGGAAGCTTGGATCTGCCAGAGATGAGGATCCCTATGTAAAGTTAATACTCAAAGTGACAAAAGTTTACCTGAATCAAGGAGCCTTAAGGTTATTCCAGTTATAGCCAGACCTTTCGAAAGGTGGAAGAGCACAAGAACAGTCTGCCACTTTTCTGGCACAGTCTGCCATCACTTCCCTGTCTGCCCTCTTTCATCTGGCTGTGGCCACAATGTCATCAGCATAATCACTGTGTAATCAATGCATTCTGTAGCCAACAGAAAAGGTGGTGGCTGGATTGTGATAAGATGCAGATAGCTTCACACTGTGGCATGCAATCTGTGGGAGGGACACATGTATAAGAGGCTGCATTGCACAGTACTGTGAATAGCTCTGTGCCTGACCGTAAACAGGACATGATGGATGTGCTTACCCAGGCAGGAGTTAAAAAATCTTCTTCCTGTGTTACGTCCTTATCTCATTACTGTGTGAAAGGGCATTTAATTTCATTCCTACACAGGGATCATTAGCTGCTGGGTCAGAAGCAGAAAAAGGCAGCTGTACAGAGGAAGGACCTCTCTAAAGGGGTAGAGGACCCACAGCAGCGAGGGAGAGCCACAGATTTTGCAGGGACAGCAGTTTTGAAAATGCAGGCATTTCTGTAAGTACCTTGCTGGGACTGAGCTCTCCTGAAGAGTACCTGGTAAGTGCTGAACAGGTCTGCCCAGTTTTAATTCTCTTGCCCCAGTGCTAAGTGAAGTGTTTTGTAGGATGAGAGAGCTGGAAAGGATGGTTCTTGTCCTCTGCTTGCCATTTGCTCCGTCTGTGTTTCCCTGTGGTCTTGGGAGTGCCTGAGTCCTTCTGGGCCCGCTGGCCGTTCTCTACTGGTGGTGTCCCTGAAGGCATCAGCCAATGGCATGCCTAGGACTGAGGCATGAATGATTACAGGGTGGAGACACTGGTGCTCCCAGTAATAGCTGCTCATTTCCCAAATCTCTGCCTTGAATTAAATAACATCAAGGCTGACTGAGGAATTCCTAATTAAAGGGGACACAGTCAAAGCTGGAACAATATTGCTTCGACTTCAGCCTGCAGTTTGTTTCTGCCCACACTCCCTAGAGGCCAGAACTTCAGGGATAGGTGTAAATGTTAAACAAGAGAAACCCTAGTTTGGTTTTCTATGTTTGCTTATTTGTTTTTATAGAGCTGGTGTAGAAAAAAAAAGGGGGCTGATTCTTTTGTCTCCTTATGTGGTACAAACCAAGAATTGGAACTATTGGCATTAGATCCGTGTCGGTGTGAGCGGGCCGAACTCAATGGTTTCTGGCCTTGCAGTAACAAAGCAAATGAGCCCCCTTTTCCTTGGCTGTGGAGCTGAAGTCATGCTGAGCCCCTTCCCTTCATGTGCAGGACACTGAGTGCACAGAGTGTGTTTGTGTGTCAGTAGCATTGGTGGCATGGGTGAAGCTGGGCACCCATCATCCCAGCAGTGTGCTCTGCCATGGTGACACATAGTGGGGAGCACTTGGTGACCCAGAATTTGCGTATGAATTTGCCTCCTTACATGTTGTAGTGGCAGCCAGGGAGAAGCAGGCTGGGGTCTGGGGTCTTGTGAGAGCTTGACTTAAGAGTGCCAGGGCTGCTCTTCACCTTGGTTTCTGTTTTCCAGAGAGAGCTACTGATGGGTCCCTGCGGAGTGAGGACTGGGCTCTCAACATGGAGATCTGTGACATCATTAATGAGACTGAGGAAGGGTAAGGGAGCTGGCAAGGGCCCACCTCCAGCGGCAGGTCCCTGTATTCCCTGTAACACCACATCTCTAGACCGCAGTGCTAGCATGCACTGGTGGAGGTAATAAGCTAGGCTTCCCAGCAATCCCTGAGACAAGACTCTGCTAGGAGACCTAGAGACATAGCAAAGCTGTCAGAGCATTTATTAGATGCTTCTCTATAATTTTAGTGAGCGCTAGGAGCCATTCAAACAGGCCTTCAGGGTCCCCAGACAACCTTCTGTTCAAGCCAGGCTGCCTCCCATCTCCAGAAGCCATATTTGCATTTCTTCCACTTTGATTTATTTCCCCTTCATACCCTTCTTTTTCTCTCCTCTGGGAATGTACAAATCCAAAGGCTGGTAACTGAGAGAAGAGGGGAAAATCTCAGGCTGCTATTCAGTTCTCTTACTGTGCCAGTCTTTCTTGGGTTTCTTCTCAGGTATTTTCATGTACAGTCACTCAAAAACACACAAAGTGGGTGGGGGAGCTCTCCCTCTCCCTACAGGGAGGTGTTCATCAATCTGCCAGACTTGTTAACTCAGGAGCTGGGGATTTGCCAGTGAATTCAAGGGAGAATGCTCCTTCTCACAGTGGAGATGTCAAGAGCAGCATGTAACAAAGAAGGTGCTACACGGAATAAAACATGTAGGTTTCACTCCTGCTGTCCTACCCCACAGTGATGTTGACAAAGGATTAGCAAGCCCAGTTTTCAGCTTCACAGTTGTATGGAAACAAAGTCATACACCTCTACTTACAGATCTGTTACCACTCCTTTTCCACTATCCCCATGGTGCAAATACACCTGTCTCTGTCCACAGTTCTCAGGCCTAAGCTGTGGCCGCTTCTTTCAGGTCTGGGCACCTGATAACACAGCTGGACAGGCTCTCCCATTGCCCTGCTAATGCCCATCCATTGACACCAAGCTGCCCCACAGGCCAATACGCTTCTGCCCTCCTCACTGAGTCAGTGTCTCCACCCCACTTTTCTCCTCCAGCATTGCTACTCTTCCAGCTCAGCTTCTCTTCTTGTGCTCAGCATCTGGTTCATTTGTGCCCTCTTAAGACCACAGTGGTCTGAGACCATGGTGTTTCTCCCCTCTGAGAATGGTTAATGAGGCCCTGCTCTGCTATTGCTCTCTTACCCACCTGCCCCATCCAAGCAAGATTTTGCCAGTGTGTCTCTCCTGCAGCTTTTGAGCCTCCTTCTCTCTGGGGAAATGTTAAACAGCTCATCTTTGAATAACACAGGAATTGCTGCTGATTGGTCTCTCCTTCCTGTTTCCATGCCAAGCTTTTCTGTGATCTCCTCCTCTTCAGTCTCTCTCCCATGGGATTTTGCTCTACCCCCCCAGGAGTGTGTTTCTAGCATTGTTTTTACTCTGCTCTCTGTTGTATCCTGAACACCTTGAGCTGTTGCAGACATCAGCACGGAGGCCTCTAATTTCAGTAACAGCACTCAAGGACATGGCTTAATGGTGGACTTCGCAGTGTTAGGTTTATGGTTGGACTTGATGACCCTAAAAGGTCTCTTCCAACCTAAATGATTCTATGATCAGCCAACCTCACTCCTCTTGCAGAACCACAAGCAAAAGCTGTTTTACCAATCACTGCTTCAAGCCATCCTGAAAACATGGTGAAGAGGGATACCCACTGAGTATAAGGCATCCAGAACCTGTGGCTGTTTTGCTTTGCCTCAGCCTTCTGATGATCTTTCTTAATTTCATTTCTCCTTCAGGCCCAAAGATGCATTCCGAGCCATTAAGAAGAGAATTGTAGGGAATAAGAACTTCCATGAAGTTATGCTGGCTTTGACGGTGAGCGGTCAGGGCTCTTTCTCTGCTCTGTGATATCCTGCTGTAAAGCTGAGTGCTGAACACACATGCTGAACAGACTCATGTACCTAAAGCCAACAAGGCTAACACAGGAGGGCAGAGAAGGCTACAGCTAATACTTTATTGCCTTTGAAGGTTCTGGAGACCTGTGTCAAGAACTGTGGCCATCGTTTCCATGTCCTTGTGTCCAGCCAGGACTTTGTAGAAGGTGTCCTGGTGAGAACAATCCTGCCAAAGAACAATCCACCTGCCATAGTGCATGACAAGGTGCTGACCCTCATCCAGGTGAGCTAAGAAGTGTGAGCATCTACACCAGTGCAGACAGTGTGTGTCTTTAGGTGTTTGTATGGGATGCTGTTGTATGTGATGATGGGCTGTACTGTCTCTTTCTCTGCAGTCCTGGGCGGATGCCTTCCGCAGCTCTCCAGACTTGACTGGTGTCGTTGCTGTCTATGAAGACCTAAGACGGAAGGGTTTGGAGTTCCCCATGACTGATCTGGACATGCTGTCACCTATCCACACACCACAGAGGGTATGGGAGCATTGCTGAAGAGAAGAATGTTGGACAGCTGCCATTCTGGAGCAATGAAGGGATTTCAGGAACTCTGTCTTGAATTTAGAGGGTTTTTGGGTGGTGAGATGTGAGAAACTCCAGGACAGCCAAGAGCTGTTGGGACCAGATGGGGAGCTGCCATCAATATTTCTCCTCTAGTTGCACTGTCCTGTCAAGTGTGTGTGTGTAACATCTCCTTCTCTCTGTCACTTTCACCACCTTTGTAGACTGTGTATAGCTCCAATTCTCAATCTGGACAGACCTCACCTGCAGTCAACTCCCCTCAGCAGATGGAGTCCATCCTCCAACCTATCACCCTGCCCCCTGGGAGAGGCACATCCAGTGACACGCCCATCACACCCACACCAGAGCAGGTGAGTTGGACACAAGTCCCAGGATGTTGCTGACTCTTCCTGTGTTTGAAGCTATTTCACAAACACTGTTCTGGGACTGCAGTACTGGTCCTGCCCCAGCCTGTGTCTTCAAGGAGCTGTTCCTCTAAAGCACAGTCCTTTGAGAGCTCCCCAGAGCTCCATTGTGGTCACAGCGATGAACTAGGATACTGCAACCATGGAGTGGTTGTGTTTCCCTAAGACAGGGCTGTTTGCAGGTAGAGGGAAGTAGGGAGCTGAGACATGATGCCTCCTTATTATCTTTGTTTATCTTGCCTCACTGCTTACTTTATACGAGTCGATGCTGTCTGGCCATGTGGTTTCCAAAGGCTAGGGCTTCCTCACTTGTTTCCCCATCCTCTTTTCTCCTTCCTCACCCTGACTTCATACGACACCGTGTTCAGGACCAAACCCCTAGCTGTCAGTATTTTGCATTCCCTTGCAGAACACAAGGTAGAAACTGTTCTAAAGAGGCTCATTAGCAACTTGTAAACCAGAGGACTAAAGCTTCAACTGCACACTTAGCTGAGGCTCTCCTGTTGAATGGGAATTGTTTTCCTCTCTCTTACACCACTTTGGAAATTAAACCATTTAAATGGCTACCACATGGGAGCTGTTAGTTGAGGAGAGATTTGAATCATACCAGCAATCTGTGCTGGCTCTTAAAAATCAAGGCTAGACTAGCGGCTGAGATCCCAGGTAAGGGCCTGGCATCTGCTACCTGCAAATTCATCAGCAAATGAATTTGATGGTAAGTCATTGAGGGGTTTCCTGCTGGGAGCTCCTGAGTGCTAAAATGAGTGGTGACAAATTAACTCCCCGGTGGCTGTTCCCTCCAGCTCTGCAAACAGGCGTGCACACGTGGTACCATTCCCTGCCATTTAGAGCTACCTCCGCTATATCCCCAGCCTCCCCTGGCAGAGCTGTCACTTCACTTCGCTTTTGCAGATCAGGAAGCTGCGCAGTGAGCTGGAAGTGGTGAATGGGAACACAAAGGTGATGTCGGAGATGTTGACAGAGCTGGTGCCATCCCAGGCTGAGCCTTCTGACCTGGAGCTGCTGCAAGTAAGGAACACTGGGCAGGGTGGAGGGCTGGCACATGCAGCATAATTTAGCAATGATTTGATGGACTGAGGCCCAATGCATGCCAGGTGTGGGGAATGACTGGACAGTTTAGTGTGGGGCTTATCAGGGTGTGAAGGGATAAGGGAGACACAAGGACAGTAGAGTTTCAATGGTGGATGAAAATCACATTGCCAAGGCTGGAATTATTTCACAAGGGAACTTGTAGTCCCCAGGGGCCTCTCTTTCTGGGTGATGTGTTACACAGAAAGCATACAATTATTCCATGTAAAGCTCAGACTCAATTTACCTCTCACACCAATATTTGTTGCCCATCAACAGTTCCTGATAGATCCCAGTAGCCTCTGGAATCTGTGTTCCAGTCAAACTTCTGAATTTGTGAGTGCTCAGCCATAGTGTGACCTTTGTGGGTGGTGACTTGCCCTGCTTTGAATAGGAGCTGAATCGGACATGCAGAGCCATGCAGCAGCGAGTCCTGGAGCTGATTCCCCGTGTCGTCCATGAGCAACTCACCGAGGAGCTGCTCCTCATCAATGACAGTCTTAATAACGTGTTTCTGCGCCATGAAAGGTACACCTCTCTCCTCCCTTCTCTTCCCTGCTCTCCCACAAGACTTTACTGCCCTTGAAGGCTGACTATCCCATCCTTTTGATCTGCCCAAGAGTATAATACTAGAGATGTATCAGTCTGTATCATCCATCTTTGAGAATAAAGGCAAATGTTCTCAATTTTTGCTGACTAAGTCCTGCCCCTTCAAAGCTGCTGTGTAAGTTCCTGATGGGATATAAAGATGTCCCTGTGGCATAACCCAAAAGAAGGAGGCAACTGCATGGAAAGAGCTGCTTTTCTAGCTCTGAGACAGATGAGGACAGAAAGAAATTGGCCAGATGGGATCAGCACTGCTTTTTTTTTCTTCCATTTCAACAAACACATCTTTGCTAGCTCAGCCTAGATGAAGTGTAAGGACAGCTGTTGGTTATGAGTAACAGTGGAAGATCCTAAGAAGCTTTCTTATATCACCTCTCAGGAGACATCAATTCTATGGGTCTTGCTGGGGTATCTTGAGGGGAAATTGGGCCCTGAGCCATAGTTCCCCTTTCCTAGTGGGTAGGAAAGGGCAGACTGTGCCAAGTCTTATAAAAAATCTCTTGGGCTGTGGGTGAATGAGCCCACACTACTGAAACGCATCCTGTCACCTTTCTTGCAGGTTCGAGCAACTTCGGACGGGACAGCCTGTTAAGGTAACTCAGAGCAACTGCCCCTCTCTGCAGCTTGGTTTGCATCCTGCAGGTCCAGCAGTCCCCTGCTGACTTGGAGGGAGGTTCATTCTGCCCCACTTAGAAATGGTGGGCTTTGCTGTCCCAGCCAAGCTGCACCAGAGCACCTTGTACGTGGGACACTCCATTTCCCACTACAAACCTCTCCTGCCCTGCCCAAAGAGCAAGAGCAGAGCAGCAGCAGGTACAGTTACTGAATACTGAGATTCCAATTCTCATATGAGCCTACTCTGAGCACTACTCTGTCCTCTGAACCAGCATTCACCCTACTTACTGACATCCAGCAGACCTGGGAGGCTGGCTACCCAGGCACATGCTGCCCTGGGACACTATTCCTAGCCAGTTCTCTGATCACTGTCCCTCTTCTCCCTCTTCACAGCTGATATCTTTCAATGGGTGCAGAAGGGCTTTCCTCTCCACTATCAATGAGCTAGGATTGTAGAGTCAGGATATCCAAGCTTCAGAAACTCTCCACCATCTTCTTTTTTCTTCCTCCAAAGGCACCAAATGAGGCAGAGAACAGCTTGATTGACCTGGGACCCAATACTCCTTCAGCACTGAAACAGCCTGAAGTCACCAGCAACCTTTCCTCTCAGCTGGCTGGAATGAGTGTGTTCCTATGTGGTTTTCCCCTCAGTCTTTCTCCTGTGCTGCTTTGAAAATCCTTTCCCTTGAATCATCTCCCAGAATTATTTAGTCAGATTCCTAGAGTAACCTAGAGAAATGCCATGTGTTTTCAACTAATAAACTCATGAAGAAATTTGTATATGCCCCAAGGCACTCAAGCATATGTCTTGGCATCCTCATCTCACATAGTGCAGGAGGTGGCCATGACTTAAGGAAGGATCTTGGCATTAGTCTGTGGCTAAGGACCTGGTCTTCAGCAAGATTGGGGATAAAGTTGCTCCCTCTGCCATGCCTGGCAGCATTGCCTACTTGCCTCTCTTGCTGTGTGGTGTCAGGTTCACCACTGAGGTCTGGGAGAAGCAGAGCAGCTGAAGCTATGCTACAGAGGCAGCCATGAGCATCTTGGGCCCAGGACCCAGGACCCAGGATTTGACAGGCTGTTTACTCAAAAAACCTGAGGAGTCTTGAGAGTTCTTCAAGACATACCAACAGCCTATGTTGCACTGCCTGGATGCAGTTTTAGAAAATTGGCACCAGACTGTTTTTACAGACTCAGAAGCCCGCTGAGATATTTTTCAAGTCAAGTGTTTTTCGGATGATGCCTGAGTCATGAAAATCTACTCATCTGTCTCAGAGGTGCTTGCCCAGAAGTACAGGTTATTTTCTTCCAGAGGTTGTGGTGCAATTCCCTCCAGAGTTGTCTAAGATGGTCAGGAACATCTGGCCTTCAGCATCAGTAAATTGATGCTGCTGCTTCTGTCTGAAACTGAGCCAAAAATATCTACTGAGTGGGCAAAGAAATAGCTTCTGTTACTTCACCCACGACTGCACACATGCATAGACTGTGCTGCAGCTGAGGAGCAGGATGGAGGAGTGGGCCCAGAGTAGTTCAGCCTGTTCTGATGACAGTTTTCCATCCAGCACTGTCCAGGCCCACAGTCCTCCATTTACTGTTCTGTTGTGCTGCCTGCTCACCCTGCTCTCTCTCCCACAGACCTAGGCTCAAGCAGTGTGAGTGCAGGGTTGCACTCCCTCGACACTTCTGGCAAGCTGGAAGAAGACTTTGACATGTTTGCCCTGACCCGTGGCAGCTCGCTGGCTGAGCAGCGCAAAGGGTGAGTGGAGCAGCTCGCTCTGTCCTTTCTGCCTTCTTGCAAAGGACAAGGGCTCAGGGAAAATGGGGCTACACCCCAACCAGCAGCAGTTCCTGGGAGACAGCAGGATGGAACTGAAATGCACTGATCACACACAGTGTTTGTAGGATGAGCTCTGTGCTCCCAGTCATTTTTCCTGCTGCCATCATCTCCCCTTCATGGTGTCCTCTGGGTAGGGGGAGAAGGAATTGGTCTCCCACATGTTCTGGGAGATTCAGTGTCTGGGAATGAAGGTGTGAAGTGGGACTGGCTCAGTTTTCTTGTCTGCCTCTGAACTCATGTGTCCTGACTGGGGTGATGTTGAATTTGGGAATTGTTGTGTACTGATTCAGCCTAACAGACAGAGTATTGAGCTGAAGTGCAGGAAGAGTGCAGTCATTTGTGGCTTGCAAGAGGGCACTGTTCTGTGCCTCAGCTTCCCTGTTGACAAGTGGGACCGATGTTTCTTCTTCCATGGTGCATTTGAGACCTCCTAGTGTAAAGCACTAAGAGCTGGGTCTCCATATTACTGTCTGGACTCCATAGTACTGGCCTTCTCCACTGCAGAGTGGATTCCTGAATCCTTGTTCTGGAGGAGCTGGCAAGAGCTGTGCTGACCGGATCCCCTGGGTTTAGAGACTGTGGCTGATCTCACACTACTTTGCCTGGCAGAGCCATTCACTGCTCTCTATAGAGTACCAAGCAGTAGAGCCCACAGGCCCATCACTGCCTCCAGCCCTCCAAGGCCTGTGCTCTTGCACTCCTGCAGCCACTGGAGTGCCTTGTTCTGCAGCTGGCCTGTAGCAAGTTAAGGTGTCTTATACGTGTCAAGTTAAGGTCTCCTAACGATGTCTCCTTCCATTCCTCTGCCTCAGACTGCTTCTGGTAAATGTGGTCAGGAAACCCATGGCTTCATGGGTTTTGTCCCTGGGTTTCCCCACTGCTCTTACTGTGGGTTGTGCTCCCTGAGGACAGAGGCAGTCCAGCTCAAAAACAGTTGTATCAACAGCACCCAATCTGGGGCTGAAACCAGAGCCACTGGTATGTGCTCAGTGCTGGAGTTCTGGACAGAGATGGAATTGTATCCTCTCTGCTGTAGCACAGTCCTTAACAGGCTGAGACTTATGACCTCTGCACAAGTAACAAGATATCTTCTATTTATTCCTCCCTGCCCTTCATCTGCCTGCTATTGCACTCCTGCCAGGTAACCTCTAGTGGCTCAGGCTTCACATTTCACTGAGAGCCTCTGCTCTCAGTGTCTCCCTCCACTTGAACAGACCCATTGCTCTACAACTCCCAAACACGACGTGCTGGCAGAGCCTCTGGGGTTTGTTCTTGACCCCCCATGCTTCATGTGTGTCTCGGCGAGGCAGTGCTTAAGGCACTTCAAGCCTTTCCTGCCATTTTTCCTCATCAGTGGCATGATAGCAGCGCTGTACTTCATCCTGGATGCCATTGTCCACAGTGGCCCCTTCACTGATGAGCACTTCTTTGAGAAGTTTGAGCAGCGGTGGCCCAAGCCCCTGGCCCCCAACAAAAACAGCTCCACTTGATGGTCTGCTGGATCTGTGGGATTGGGCCTGGGACCAGCTGGAGAGGAAACTTGTGGAGAGTTTTTGTGAAAGGCTTCATTTTCCAAGCATGGAGAGTTTTCCCCACTTGGCATGGATCAAATGGTGACGTGTGGCATTGTCATCTGCGGTAGCAGCCTAGAGGGGACACAAGATTGGGATGAGAGAAATTATGGGTGAGACATGTCTGTGTGTGGAAAGAGGTTGCTGTAATGGTGCATTTGGAGACTTGGAAGCAACACTATGCTCTTCTGATCATCCAGTCTCACCTATGGCCAGCATAGGTAGTGAGCCTCTGCCACCATCACTTCTCACATGGTATTAGTTAAAGAGCTGGTTTTGAGCTGTTTGTGTCTGTGAAGATAGGTGAGTATGTAGGAGAGGGCTTGTTGCTCAAATCCTTTCTGAAATATCTGTAATATTCTGGTCAGTCTGTGCTAGTTTTTTCTCTTTATAGTCCACCCCAAAGAAGGTGAGTGTTGTGGTTAATGCACATAGCTCTGTAAGTCTGTGTCTTGGTTTTCCTATAAGTCCTTGTCATCCTTCTGTCACTGTGCTAGGGCTGTCCTGTTGTATCCCACAATGTTCCAGTGAGTAGATTAGTCCCTTTTGGTGGGCTACACCTATAACAAGGGCTTTGCACACTTTTCTAGAAGCTCTTGGTAGCAGAATGACAAGGCATGAAAAGTTGTGCAGTCAGAAGAACTGAACGTGCATTTAGGAGTTCCTGCTCTTCACTCTCAGGCATCTCATCAGCTTGTTGTTTCCCTTTCTACTTCCAGGGTAAAGTATGAAGACCCCCAAGCCACCACAGGCCTTGCTGGTGCCCTGGATGCCCGGCAGCAGAACACAGGAGCGGTAAGTGACCACAGCTTTTACTGTATCACCAGGAATGGGAGTAACCTCCTGGCTCACCAAGGAAGTAAGGGTGCTGTCTGTTGGGAAAAAGTCAAGTGATGATAACTCCCAGTCTCTACCAACCTGCATTTCCTAGCTGGGCTGCATACCTCATTCTTTAAAGCCCTGAGGTGAGGAGCTGTGGAAAGTCTGGGGTTGCCTCAGGCAGTTGAAGGATGTCTCTCCCCAGGGAAACTTCCACCTGGAAATCTATGTTTTATTCCTCTTCAGCAAATTTCAAGTCCAGTCACCTTCTCTCTGCAATCAGAGAAGTAGGCCACCAGTATTAGTATATTCTTTCCCTCACCTCAACCCCGCTGTCTCCCCTCTCCCTCACATTGCAATGCAGACTCTCTGTCATCCAGGGGGAGTCTGGTGCCTCTAGTGATGGAGCCCAGCTGACAAAGTGGATGATGCGTCAAGGAATGGTGAGATCTGAGGTCGTGGAGGGCCAGCAGGGAGGGAGGAGGCTGGGGCTGCTGAAACAGAAGCATCACTGGCACAGCACATGAGGATGCACAGCAGACATCAGCAGATACTGCTAACTGAAATGGAGCAACCCTGGGCTGGGCCAGTAGTGGAAACTAGGCTTGGGAAGGAAGTAGGCAGTGTGCCAGTCCTTCCTCAAGTAAACATATGTGTAGGAAAAAATCCTAGGAGCTCTGAGGCCAAGAGAGCTTGTGCCACTCTGAGCTAGAGGATGGCCTGTTTTGGGGTGGGTGTCTGAGGCAGAGGCAATAGCTGGTGGCATCATGAGGGCGGCTGCTGCCATTCATTCTTCTTGCAGTCTCTCCTCCTTAACACAAGGTGTCTTGTTTGAAGGAAAACACATTTGACTTTAACCCTGTCGAAGGCCTCCTCCCGTAGCTAATGATTGAGCTTTCAGGCATTTGAATTTGGTCTTTTAGCAGCAGGAAATCCTGCAATTACTTTCCCTCAGGCACACAGAGGCTTTGACAGATCCTGGGTCTGAAGCTTGTTAGCCTGTCTTCCTGTAATGGGCACAGCCCAGGCTGATGTCTGCTCTAGGAAGTTTCCCCACTTGCTGTACAGTTGGCTTGATGCACTTCTACCCCAAAGAGATCCTCTCTGGGCAGGCAAAGCCAGTTTGCTTTGAAACTTCCCTAATCTCTCACATCCTCTTCCATTCCCATTCATCCATCTGCCAGCTGTGATAACTATCTGTGCTTGCTCCCTGGTTTGAGGAAATCTGCCTGTCTTTGGTACTCTTTTTCTTGGTCTTGGTGTTTCCTGAGGGCAAGGGAGCTATATATTTGAGAAAACTAATAAGTAAGTTCCCACAAATACCTTCTCATTCTTCTGCTTGGGGAGCCTCTAGCAAGGACTGCTTCTTGCTCAGCTTTGTTCAGGAGCTCATGACTGGAGAAAAGGATCTGGGGTTTTGAATCAGACTTTGTTTCTTTCGAGGTTACCTCTGTCCATTAGGAATATGTCTCTTTGCTCTTTAAATTGACCAGGGCCATGAATTCTTCTGAGCTAGCCTCAGCCCTACTGGGAGTAAAATTTAATTGAAGATTACTTCCTCTTTGATGGGTCTGTTTCAGTAGTTTGGTGTGATATCAAATCCTGCTGTGCTCCATGATCATACTAGGGAATCAGTTCTTGGCAGGCGTCTTTCCCCCTTTCTGTGCTCTCAGACCTGGCACCTACAATATCTTCAGCACTGCAGACTTGGATATCAGACTGTCACTGGTTTGTAGAGGGAGAAGGTGCAGAGAAATGCACGTCTCGTGTTCTCTGGCTGCCTACACAAGCAGACAACTTCCACCTAGTGGGTCTTCACCAAAAAGCAAAGTCTGGTCCAGTCCTAATATCCCAAAGCCAACCTCCAAACCACAGATGCTTTTAATGGCATGTATCCTGGCAACTGCTTGTCTGGACATGGATGGGACAGAGGAAGCAGGTAAGAAATGGCACTGATAACTGGGAGAGCTTTGCAGTGGCACCAGCTGGATTTGGATGGGCCTGAGCTGACTGAACAGTGGAGCGAGAGGCTGAGCTTCTGAGTTGGGCTTTCTTTTTGTATAGTGGATTTACTGGAACATCCTCTATTTTCTTGGCCTCATTGCCCTTTTTTTTTTCTGTCCCAGGTACCAGTTCCTCAAGCCAATTTCATGGAAGACATAGAAAAGTGGCTCTCCACTGACGTGGTAAGTGAGGGGCTGCCTTCTTGGACCCAGCAGTCCTGCTGGAGTTGCCTGTGGGACTGGACATCAGGCAGTGTATAACAGCCTGAATGTGTGGCACAGACTGCTGGGAGGGACCAGGGAAGGAAAAGCCAGGGACACAGGCTTTGGGATACCACAACAGTATCATCAGCCTTCTGGGAGCCAGAGCTAATGAACTGAAGGCCCCTCCAACATGTCTGTACTGTGGAAGTGGGGGAAACACTGTCCTGTCTCTCCATGTGCAAAGAACCACATCTGTGAGATGCCTTTATCTATCTTCCTTCTAACTATGCCCTTCTCTTTCTCTGCTAGGGAGAATCAGAGGATCCAAAAGGTGTCACCAGTGAAGGTGAGATGTACCAGCCAGCCCTTGTCTTTAACTGTTTGGCTCTTCCACAAACCTCCCTCTTTGCTAATGCTCTGCTCTTCTGTTGCCCTCAGAGTTTGACAAATTTCTGGAAGAGCGAGCGAAAGTTGCAGACCGCCTCCCCACTTTGTCCAGCTCCTCAGCAGGGATGTCCCTCTCCCCTCCTGCTGCCAGCCATCATCGGAAGCAAGCAAATGAAGATGATGCTATGTTTGCCTTGTGAATGCTATGGACCGGTGTGCTGTGGAGCAAGAGGCTGTGTGTGCTGTTTTGCTTGCCTCCAACTAGGGGCCAGCAGAGGAGGGAGTCTGTCCCCTTCCTCCATTCTCTTCCTGTTTTACCTTTGAGTTGTTTTTATTTTTAAGCTGCTTTCAGACTTCAGATAATCTTTGTTGTGTTTAGGGATATCATACAATAGACTTGTAAAGGGGGTTTCAAAGCTGCTAGAGAATGTGGGAGTTCAGTAGGCTTTTTTTTTTTATGGTACAGTGTGGGCAAAGCAGAAGCTCCAGAAGAAGCTCCCCCATCCTACTCTCCAGTGAGGTAGTTAGAGATCTTGCCCAAGAAACAGGAGAGGCTGCAGTCTGCTGCTGAAATCATTCCTGCCTGCCTCTTTCCTCACCCCTCCCCTAGAATGTATCTCCAGCCCTCTGCCTGCCAGTGTTAGACTGGAAAGCACAGGGATGTGTGAAGCATTACTGGTGGCCGAGGAGAAACACTAATGGTAGAGGGACCCTGTTGCTCTAACCTCTCTTGCACAAGTGCTTGTGGTATGCAACACCTTCCCACTCACAACCCCTTCTCTTCCTCTCCTCCCTTTCCCCATCAGTTTATCCAGAAGCTTACCCAGAGCCGAGATGTTTCTATTGCACCACAGCCAGTCATCCAAGCCCTTGGCAGCACACAGGACTGCAAGGAGCTCTCTCCCATGGGGTAGGATGTGCCTTCCACAAACTATTTGCAGTTAATATAATTCTCCATTATCCTGCTTTTCTCCCAGTGTGATCCTACATCCCTCTCTCCCTTTCACTGATGCCTTCCATCACATCGTGCCATGGTGTGGGGTGTCTCTCTAAGCCAGGCTAATGCTACAGACTCCCTCGGGGTGGCCGTGTGTGCCGGGGTCACAGAACTGCGTCTCCCTAAAGCAGGAGGCTCTTCCATCAGCACTGTTACACCAGTGGGAACGTGCTCTTACTGCAGAAGCTTGTTCAGCTGGTGAGCACAGAGGGGAAGTGAGACATCAGTCATCTCATGCCAGTAGAACAGCCCTGCAGCAGCCAGAAGTTCATCTGCACATGGGGAGAAAAACCCTTCAGAGCAAACTGCATACGCTGCCCACTTATAAATGAAAGCCAGGGAGGAGGGTGCCAAGCTCACGGCTCCCGCTCATAGGATTTCTTGTTGAGCATGGGAGAGTTGTCTTTTTTTACTGCACATTAAAGGAGCCAAGACTTGAGCCTCCCTTGAAGATATGGTGTGTACTGTCAGTGCTGGCATGGGGAGGGAAGGATGCTGTGGGGAGAAGAGGGATGAAACCATGCAGCCACATTTCCTCTCCATGAAAAGGCAAGGGCACTGGTGCTGAGAGGAGAACAGCATGGGGGCTGAGGGTGCTCCCTGCTTTTTACTACAGTCTTGAGAGGAGGTGATTACAGGCCATCTCAAAATAGCAAGAGGGGGAGCTACCTGCTCTCCTTTCCCTCTCTGTCTTGTGACCAGATCTGAATACCCACCTTGCAGCCCATAAGTCACTTATAAAGATATGCAAGAAATTTGCTACTAAAGGGCCCTCTGGTATCCACAGGACACCCTCAGTTGTCCCTATACCATCTCTCCAGTGTACAACTGAGTGGGAGCTGTGGGAGGGATCCTTAAAAGGAAGCTGAGTGGGTTTGAAAATGTCATCTGAAGAAAGGCAAAAGGGCTGAGCTTCCCCTGCTGGAGACCTGCAGGAGAGGAAGCAAGAGCAGGGTCATGATGGAACACAGGCTGGTTCTGTAACTGTGGGGCCAAAAAGGCCTCCAGAAAAAGCAAGGCCAAGCCCTCTGGCCAGTTCCTGGCCTCGGGCTGCCTGCCTCAGCTGGGAAGGAAAGGCTCCTGGTGCCCTGTTAGCATTTGTGGATGGTACCAGCCTGTTCACACTGGTGATGCTTTAAGACTGGTTCATGCCTCAGCTGGCACTTAAAGTTCTCGGTGCCTCCAGCTTCCCTGGAGCACTTCCTGCAAGTTACCTGAAAGGAGAAACAAGGCATCCTAAGTGAATGAATATCCTGAGTATGGGGAGTTCAAACTTCTTCTTACTGCCTCTGAGATGCCCTGAGCCGATCTCAGGACAAAGCTCCCATCTTCACCCTCACCTTTAATTCCCCAAGCAGGCAGTGCAGGACCTGGCAAAGGCAAGAGGGAGCTGTCCCCAAGGAAGACTTGAGTGCAGCAGAAATGGATTGCTGCTATTTCTGTCAAGGGACATACAGATGGAAAGCGTTTTTGGTGTCTGCCAAGTGAGTCAGTTTGAATCAATGGCCAACAGGTGAAAATTCAGAGTGCTGCTTGTGACTCCCTGGGTGAGCCTGTCCCCTCTCGAACGTGCAGCCAGCCATGGTGCTCAGTGCTTTGCACTGAGATTTATCCAACAGTGACAAGAGCTACCAAAAGGTAGCTCTTTTTCAAGGATGAAGGCATGGAAAGATTCTAAATTAGTACTGTCATACTTGTTATAGATTATATCAGTAATAGCTTGAATAATTTTGCAAGGTTTCTTTTGAGAAGGAACTTGGGGGAAAAAAACCTGCTAGTTCTGCATAGGATCATTTTAATTAGAGGCTGGGCACTTCAAATTGGCAAAAACTGCTTCATGATTGCAAAAAAGAAAAAACAATGACAGCACTGTAAGGAATTCTTTTAAATGCCTTCCCCTTTTTAAGTTTTCTGATGTTGTTTTAGAAAGAACAGCGCTGCTCGGTCTGACCACCAGATGGCTGTGGTCCCTCGCACACCCAGACCGGGCTTCCCGATAGCAGAAGACAGCCCCTCCCTTGGCAGTGACCTGCTTAAGGCTCTGCCACCTCCAGGGACAGAAACAAAACAAAGTGTTTCCGTAGTCTAGTATTATGCTGCAGCCATCAGCCCTGTGCAGCCCCGCATAGCGACCACTCCAGAACACGCATGCACCCACACGTTGTGACTGCACAGAGGACGGGAAGGGGTGCTTGTGCTCTGCCTAGGCATCCTTTAATAACCACACTGGGAGCAGGATCCTGACCTGGACAGATATTTTGCATGAACCAAAAGAGCTGTTGCTATGCCAGATGAAGAAAGACATAACTTCCTTGTACTGGGTCAGAGTTGCTTGACATCTCTAAAAACTAAATATACACTAAAAGTTAATGAGAATTTCCATGATGTTTGGATAGCGTGATACTGGGCACGCCAGCATCACATGCATATAGGCAAAAAATTACATGCTTTTCTTTTACCAACCACTAACCTCCAAATAGTACATGGATTTTTTTAAAGGGTGGTAACAAAAATATGTCCTGATTTCCCACAGCGTTGTCTCACTAAGTCAGCACAGAAGTGTCCCAAGCCAGTGCACTGGGAAGGTTGTTCTCCATTCCACAGAACTTCCATGTTGCTTTGCCGTGTCAAAACTTTCTCAAAGCTTATTTTGAATAATAAAATTCTCCCTTCACAAAATGAGAATAAAGCCACTTCCCCTTTCCTTTAGATTACTGTTGGTGCTGCTAAGGGTGGATGAAGATGATACAAATAAATGAGAGGAAAAGTAGGTGCTCCAGTGCTCAGGAGCAAGGGAAGAGAGATGGCCATTGACAGGATCACTCCCCATGAGTACAGGTTTGCTGCAGCGCTGTCTCCAGCAGCCTTCCTGCAAGGCTGGACATTGGTCCTTGCCAGGCAGTCTTGGATGGGGGGTGCAGGGATAGCTACACTGCGCAACAGAGAGGCTGGGGGCTCAGCCCTGCCAGGGACACTGCTGGGGGCTCTGCAGCAGGATTTTCTTGGGGGTATCAGGAATTCCCTCACAGCACAGAAAAGATACATGTGCCTGTATCCAGGCTCTTGTTTTCCTGGCCAATCTTGGCAGAAAAGCGTGGATCAGGCACGAAGCAAATTTGACAGTAGGGTGAGGCAAGGACACGGCTTTCCTGCAGCTTTAGGGGAGTCTCTTTCACCAGCACAGAGTGGTAGGAAACTCTGTATTTAGAAAGGTTGCTGTGAGGCACTTCACTGGTATTTTTAGCTGCTTGACCAAAAAAAAAAAAAAAAAAAGAGCTTAAATGCCAGATCAGTCTCAGCGAGAAGGAGGTGGCAATTTCTCTGAGCTCTTTAGCAGTCTTAGCCCAAAAAGAAGAAGAAAAAAAAAAAGAAATTTTAAAAAGTCAAGGTGTGGGTGATCTGGCAGCAGTGTCCCGCTGCCCCTGGGCAGGGAAATGTTTTGTGCTGGCATGCACATCATGAACCACCAGCTCCAGCTGGGCAATCGCAGTGGCTCACTCCACACCAGGTACCTTCTGTCTCACCACTTGCAGAGTACCTTTGGTCTCTCTCGGCCTCTGCCAGACCACACCCGGCAATAGAACAATTCAAATCCCACGTTGCCTTGTTAATGATTATTTAGCTAAAGAGCTGCCGCCACCGCCCCGAGGTCCTGCTGTGCCCAGCACTGCTCAGGGGAAGGGCTGAGCTCAAAGCCCTGATTCCTCAGTGCCTGGGATGCTAGGGAATGCATCCCCCCAAAAGGGGGGTGCTCTAGCTCTTTTGCTGCAGTCCATAAGATCCATAGTGCAGAGGGTTCTCCAATGCTGAGCCCACTCTGCCCTAAACTAAGGTCTTTGATGTAATATCTGCCCTTTCTAAACCTTCTTTGGCTTATTTCTCTTCATCAGCATGTATCTGTCACCCTGTCAAGACAGAGAGCAGCTCGGTGCAGTAAATAAGTTCCTGCCTGCCTGCCCTGGAATGATCTTTGGTAATGAGTGAAGGAGGGAGCACAGTCTGGGCCATAGACACCCTGTGTGTGTCTTGAGTAAGTCACTTAGATTTGGCACATCCTGAATGCCAGTCTCTGAAATGGATCCATTCCCATACATTGTTCCTGGGTTTGCTGTTTTGCACCAGCACAGGTGAAAGCCGGGTGCCCATCTGGTACCCCAGCGTTCCTATGCCTTGATTCTCCCGTATGGAGGGAGACTGTCCCGGTCCCACAGCAGATGGACACGGCAATCCTCCCCATCCTTGGGTCAGAGAGGGGTGCATCTTTCTCGGCTTGGAACACCAGCTTTTCCAACCTTTCCTGCCTCACCCGGTGCGGCTCTGGGAAGGACAGCTGAAAGGGGAACACTTTGTGACTGCGGGTGATGCCGCACGTTTCGCCAGGGCATGAGCCCCAAAACCCGCAGTCGCCTCCCGCTGGTGCTGAGTCACCCTTTCCAGGCGTGGGCGTACTGCTGAATCAGGGTCAGGCCGGGATCTCTGAGCCAGCTGTGCGAGGAGCTCTGCTGAGTCACGGCCGAGCGCTCCACCTCGGGCTGTTCGTGCGGGGCGGTGCCTCCGCTGCGCTGAGATTGCAGCTGCTGCTCCTGGCCCCGCTCCCAGTGCTCCGGACGACTGGAGAAATCTCCAGAAACAGCCATTTCCTTCGGCCCAGCACTTCTCCTGTACCCTGGACTAGGGAACCACGCAAGAGGTGATTTGGAAACCTTGCGGGGAGGGGGGACTTGGGTCTCACTTTCTGTACAAAACTTGGCTTCCCGTTCCTCCTTCTCCTGAGAAAAGGGTGTGAGCACTGTGGTACAAAGTCCTCTTTGTTGCATATGTGTGATTTTTCAAATCCAAAGTTTCACGGTTTGTTCTGTCTTGCAGTCAGGGCACACTTTGTTTTCACGGTTGTGGCACTGCAACAAAGGAGGCAGCAGCACTGACTGAAACATTTGCACAAATGGGATTTTTATTTGCAAACTATCCCTTTCCCTTCCACGCCTCCCTTTGGCTGCCAGAGAAACTCCTAGCCGGACACAGGATTGATTCCCATGACCACCAAGACTCTAGGAAGCATGGTGGGCTCTATGCACCCTCTCCCAAAATTTCAGCCCAGTGTACCCATCACCTGCTGTGTGCTTAAGCTCACTGCCTGACTCTAGTCAGGCACATGCCTTGCAGGGCACTTGCTCTGTTCTCCCTCCTTCTCCCAGCTCTGTTGCCAGACAGCCCAGGGTCTCTCCTTGCTCATAGCTGTGTGCTGGAGACACCAATGTGCTGCAGCACACATATACCCATACAGCTATGAAAATATTTATTGTAATCTGCATTTCCTGTTTTTGTCGTGCTGGTTCATTTATCCTGGGGAAATTTGCCCGTGCCTCCATCTCCCACCACGCTGTTTTCCAGGGTTCCTATGTGGAGGGTTGCCTAGCACAGCCATGCCTGTCTATACAACTCTCCAAATGTACCAGCCGTGGCAGCCCCATGGACAGCTGCAGTGCCTGAGCTCTCCATCGGGATTTCCAGTGCACTGGACTCTCGACCTCCTTTTTCTCCACCTGTATCTTTGATCTAGACTGGGATTTTTAAATGCTGAGAGAGCAGGGAGCACAGTCAGTTCTGCCAAGGTGGGGCTGCGAGAGGTAATCTCCCTTTGGTAAACACAAATTAACACACAGGATATCCCTGTACACTCCAGCACAGTATCCTTTCTCCAGCCAGTCATTTTAAGCAGTTACTGCAACTCCTTTTTGCCCTACGATTACACAGCAAATCCTGGTCACCGAGTAATGATGCAGCTGCCTGGCTTGCACTCAGCATTCCCAGTGCAAACCAGGCAGCTGCATTTTGTTGTGTCACGGTTTGAGCGAGCCCATGAGCCCCTCTGAGCTGGCTGAGGCCAGTTTTCCCCACAAAAGCCGAGCTGAGCTGCTGGAAGCTGCATGCCAGGGCCCAGTGCGGAACAGCACTACTCACAAGGGACTCGGGAGAGCTGACTTTGCATCCCATGACTGCCTGTGTAACTAGACATTTCTGGCCATAAATCTACTGGCAAAATAGGCTGTTAATGTACAAAGAGGAA
The DNA here is from genome assembly GCA_034509185.1 of Euphonia xanthogaster. Taxonomy (NCBI): domain Eukaryota; kingdom Metazoa; phylum Chordata; class Aves; order Passeriformes; family Fringillidae; genus Euphonia; species Euphonia xanthogaster. The sequence continues at coordinate 50,519,777 of JAYDZK010000056.1, read as the reverse complement.
AAAATTCCCCTCTTCCCTGTTCCCCATGGAAACACTGACCCCTCAATAACTTTCTGTTGTTTTTAAGCATTCATCTCCCATCCTGTGACTAAGCATTTTCTCAGGGGCTGGGATGTGCGGACAGGCTTTTAAGCCCAGCAAGAATTTTTACAGATATCTTGCCTGAGGCTACTTTATTCATCTTTGCTAGAAGTCCGCTGGGCAGTTTTGCTGGTGTCCCCACAGTGAGTAGCTCTGGCAGCACCCAGCCACAGCTCACTGGAAGGGCAGGAGACAGCAGGGCTTCTCTCAGGCACAGTGGAGACCACAGCTCTGAGACTTCAGTGATATTCAAGCAGAATTTCTTAGTGACGTGGATGTGGGCTGGCCTCTGATCTCCCAGGGCCCACTATGGTCTGGGAGCCAGTTTGCTCCTTCCACTAAAAGTACTCACCTTCCTCCCCATTCATTGCTCTCAAGTGGTGACTTCCAGAGGTCTCTTTGAGGAAGAGATGGTCCCTCTCAAATCCCTGCTGGCACATCGGCTCACTCAGTGGCACTGACCTCCCACCCACCAGCAACAGCACAGCAGAAGCCATTCAAGCCCCTGCTGCAGAACACTGAGGGGGCAGAAATGCTCCATGCCAGCAACTGCAAAGATGATGACACCCCATTTTCAGTTCTCATTCCATCTTGCTGCAGGGCATTTGGGCCTTTCCAGAGAGCTAGGCTGTCTCACAACTGCTCCATCCCAAGAAACCCAAATAAGAGAAATCAGACATATAAATCATTTGTGGGGCTTGGCTTGCTTGTCTGCACCTTTGCAAATCTCCTGGCAGAGGTGAGCTGCATCTCATGTGACCTGCCCAGGGGAAGGTAAAGCTCCAAGAGCCAGAGGAGGTCCATACTGCACCATGTCCTGGGACAGTATGGTTACAAGCCAGAAAACCTACCTGGAATAGTAGCAACATGACTAGAGACCCTCTCATTCTTCCCTCCAGTCTCATTCAGACCTACCACAATCCTGGATTAAAGGGAAAAGGACTTTTGGATATATCTTTTACAGGGCCTCCAAGCATGCAGCTTATGGAAGAAGGCAGGTGGGCACACTGGGGACAAAATCATTGGCTTGAAAGCACCCATAAAGTCCTTGGGAAGAACTGGGTGCATTGCCAGGGCTCCAGGTGAAAGGAGAGGCAGGGCTTGAGGATTGGATTTTTTTCATAGTATTTCACAAAATGAATAATACACTCTCATAATATAATTCTTATTCTCATGTAATTTCCATATATTCCCTACTCCCCTCCACTAGAACTAGAGGTTCAATTTGTCCTCCAGCTTCCCCTGTCAGAATAGGACTCACTGAAAATGACAGAAAACAAGAGCTTTAAGGAGTTATGCCAGAGGGAATCATTCATTTTGGGGCTGTTCCTATGGCAAACTGTAGTTTCAATGTTTTCAGGAGGGACTGGCCATGGAGCTGTCTGCTCTACTCATGGACTCTGTATTCTCAGGAGATGTTTGGGGCTTTGTCACACTTGCTTTGAAGATTCAGACGTCCTGATAAATTTATTTTACCTTCCAGAAGAGCAAGCAAGTTGTCTGCAGTGGCATGGGGGTAAGAATGGAACATGTCAGCTTTTGCCAAGTGTGCACCGTTGCTTTAAAAGACAAAAGCAAGGCAGGAAAAGTCTGGCTGAGTCAGGATGGAAATGCTGAGTAATCCTTCCTGAATGCTGCATGCCAGATGTCTGCTGGAGTCAAAAAAAGAAGCGTGGAAGGATACTTTTTCCAGAACAGCTTTTTAACCTACAGCCCCCAACCCTGCTGGGGCTGGTGTGGGTGCAGTGACAGGGAGACAGGCGAGGTGCTGGCTTGGATGGCAGCACCCACAGAGAGGGCTGCTGCAGAGGGACAGCAGATGCCACAGTCCTCCTTCCACCCAAGCTCTGCCTCCCCACCACCCCCTGCACCACTGTACCAGGGAGTTTCTCACATCCACAGAAGCAGGGGAATGGTGGCTCTAGGTGCTCTGCTCTTTTGGGCTGAGCACAAATGTGTGCTTTTCCAAAGCAGAGCCAACCAGTGCATCACCTGTCCCTGCTAGCCCAGCTTCCAGCATAGCTACAGGTGGGAAAGAAGGGCCTAGCTTCATCTGTTGGCTGCTTCACTGATCACTTTATTAAAAAAAGAAAAAAACAACAACAACAACAAAAAAAAAATCCAGCAGAGCAATAGCTACTGGCGGAAGCCCCATGTCCATCTCTTTTCCTAAACCAGAGGAATTATTTGCCTTTGAAAGTCTCTGCAGACTTCCTCAGCTCCCCCAAGTCCTGTCTGATATCTTTTCAGCTACCCCAGCCTCCTGGGAATCTAGGAGATGGTGTGCTATTTTCCTAAATTGCCCTGCACGCTGCTGTGGTGACAACAGGAACCAGCTGTCAAACAAATCAGATGCCATTGTTTCCATGAGCAGGAGAGCATGGGATGGGTTTCGCTGTGCATCAGTGCTGGCACACCTGTGTTGGCTCCCTGGAAAGTGACAGGGCTTACTGCCAGGGGGCAAGGGGGAGCTGCACAAGGGCAGGTCTGGCACCTGCAGGCCAGAGCTGGCTCATGCCTGAGCACAGCTATGGGAGATAGTATGGTTATACCTGAGCTGTGCCAGAGCAGGTGAGGGTAAGGGCTGGATTAGCTCTCCAGGCAGGGTGCAAGGCACACAGACTGCGGTGTAGGATGAGGAGGCTGCACTCTGTGCCCCAGGAATTATCTCTGTAAATCCACCCTCCTTGTCCAACCCCGCCGTCCCCAGGACAAGGAGCACCTCTGGCAGTACCCGGGCTCTGCCTGCCACGGACAAGGCACTGAAAGGGTTACAGAGCCAGCCACCCTCAAAAGAGAAGTTTCTGGACGTCCTCTTGTTTTTGCTTAGTTATCAAGATGCATCTGGTGACTTCCTTCTGGTTCTCGGGGGCTGCGGGCCAGGAGCGGCTGACAGCGGGGCTGGGAGGGAAGTGCTGCTGTGTTGCAAGAAGTTTGTGCTCGCACTGAGGTCAGCGCTCCGGCTCACGTGGCCTGCACTATAAAGCTGGATGTGGGAGTCAGGCTGCCCAGCTCAGAGCTTCACTGGCCTGGGGGCTGAAAGGAAGGAGCAAAGCTCGAGCAATAGCAGGGAAGCAGAGGAGTGAAACGACGTGGAGAAATCATGCAAACTTCCCAGTCACACAGCTCCGAAAGGTGAGAGCGGGACGGGAGTGAGGGAAGCATTTTGTCAAAGGAGTGTTGTGTTTCTCCCCTTGCTTTTAGGAATGCTGTTCCTGTTCCTGCTCTGCAGGGAAAGGCATGCTGCTGCCTCCACCTCTGGATGGAGTCTGTCAGTCTTCCTTGCTCGGGACACTGTTTGGAATGGTGGTGCTCTCTGAGTCCCATCCACATCTCTTGGGAATGTTTTGCTCCTTTTTCTGCCACACCAGGCTCCCCCTTTTGTCTTAGAGAGCAAAGATGTTTTTGTCAGAGGAGACAGCACCTGTTTCACTGTTCTTCCCCAGGATGTCCACAGACCTGTCAGAACTGCTGAAGGAAGCTACCAAGGAGGTGCACGAGAAGGCAGAGAACACACCGTTCATGAGGAACTTCCAGAAGGGAGAGGTGTCACTCCAGGAGTTTAAGGTACTTCACAGCAGCATTGCCTGGGGATGGGATTCCCTCACCAGATAGATCAGATGGGTTGACAGGGGACTAAAGGGGGGAGGATGAGGCCACACAGGTGAGGAGGATGGGGACATGATATATCAGCATCTCCTGTGAAAAACATGAAACTTCTGCACCCGGAGGTCTTACTGGCTCCTCTTGCAGAAGGTGGGGAAGGACTCTGCATATCACAATGGGTACCCAAGCTGAAACAGGAGAAAAAGGAACGAGAGGTTGATGGGACTAATGCTATTGCTTTTCTCTTGCTTTATAAATACCTGCATGTTATTATTGCCAGTCATAGTTAATGGAGATAGAACTATGTTCAGATACTTGAGCAGCTGAAATGCCCAAAAGAGGGAGAATTCTGTATTTACAACACTCTACGCAGCTGCAGCTAGAAATAATGATGGGATGGTGAGAAAGTGAGGATGTGGGATCATTGCTGGCACTGAACTTTGCATTGTCACTTGAGTTATACCACAGCTGAGATCATGAACAATAACTCAAAACCAGACTGAGTTTGAGCAATCTGTGTCTGCTGCTAACAAGCAGGAGCCTGTTGCTTTTTTCAAGATAAAAGAGAAACATTTCCACATATTAGCCTAACCTGGCTAGATACAATTCCTGGGATCTGAGCCACATAACAAAGCCAATAGCAAAACCAAAGTAAACACCTGGGCCAGAAATTCCTGAGAGGCTATAGGAAGTGACACATGGACTTGCAAATAACAGCTACCGATTCAACCTGTGGCTTAATTACTTTGTTGTTGGATTGTTCCTTGGCAAATAAATCCACAGAAGTAAGAAATAGAGGGCTTATTTCTGACAGGTGACATTCAGAATACTTAGCTAAGCATAAATTCAATCTCAGGTGCTGACTTCCTGATGTGAGAAATATGGCATTGGTCAAGCAGTGATCTTTGAGAAAGGCAAGTTGTAAAAAGACATTCAGGAATAAAACTTGGTTTCTTCGATGATTTTTACATGCTGTCAGGTGAATGAGATGGGACATGGATTTTAAAAATTAAATGTTTAAAAGCCATGTTTCTCATCAAACCACTACCTGCCTCTGAAAACAATCAGTTGAGCTACATTTTTGTTTATTTTCCGGTAAGCTGGGTAACAGGTTACTGTTTAAAGAAATGTTTTTGTTTACTCTCTTGGCAGACCTATATATCTAGCCTGCTACGTGACTCCCCAGATGGTGGATATTTGTTTCCACAACCAGTCACTGCCCATGTGCTTATCAAAGTCCTGTTTTCTGGCACAGTGGGGCAAGGTTGAAACAGGAACTCTCTCACTGCAGAACTGACTGCTTTGTGAGAAAGTAAACAGCTTTCTCTCCTGTGAGCAGCATAATCCCCCCTACCCAAACCTGACTCACTTCTACTGCAACACCTTCATCTTTTACCATTTGCTACTCACAAGGGGTCCCAGGGTAAGGAAGGGGTGGTGTAGGTGTAACAGCCTCTGAAAACAGAATGCCTGGGGAAGGAAAGAACACAGCTATATTGTCTCAGATCACATGGAAAAACTGGCAGATAGAAGAAAGTATCACATAAGCTGGGAAAAACAACAATAACAATGGTTTCAAAATAGAGGGGAGAACACAGCCTCACAGCACTCCTTCACAAAGGCATCTTTCAGAGGCAGGCTGTGCTTCCAGATCCCTTTTATCTTGTCTCGCTGGGGCAACTGAGGAGGCAACCCCGCTTGCATGCCTGAGTGGTGGTGCCTCAGTTCCCAGGATGGTGGGCTGCTGACAGGATGATTGTGTTGAAAAATAACCAGGGTGTGTCATCATCTCACAAGGCCCCACAAAGGGAAGCCACATTGTGGAGCATTCAAATTTGAACAATGTACCAGAAAGGATACCTTTGGGAATACCCTCTCTCTTGACTGAGAGTATGGGAAGAGACCAGGAATGCTTAAACAGGGCTCCAGTTGACATCACATCAAGCTGTCAGACTTTAACTTGAAGGCAAGGCAGTGACTTCAAGAGCAAGTAAGAGCAATACCTGCTGGAAAGGGCTCACCTGATGACTATCTCAAGCAGAAGGGAAGGGCTAAACAGTGTCTCCCTATACCTTGCACTGTTTTCCACGTGGGAAATCTGCAACATCACAGATGTTTGTGACTCATAGTGGGTGTGCCCACGAGTACCTTTATTGTTAGTACAATTTATCCCACAGACTTGAAAGCGACAAACAGATGCACCTATAGCTCATCCTCTTTCTTCTCTTTCAGCTAGTTACAGCATCCCTGTACTTTGTCTACTCTGCTCTGGAGGAAGAGATTGAACGTAACAAGAACAATCCAGTTTATGCCCCTGTGTATTTTCCGGCGGAGCTGCACCGCAAAGCTGCCCTGGAGGAAGACCTGAAGTACTTCTATGGCAGAAACTGGAGGGAAGAGATCTCCTGTCCTGAGGCTACTCAGAAATATGTCGAGAGGCTCCACTACATAGGCAAGAACGAGCCAGAGCTCCTGGTGGCCCATGCCTACACTCGCTATTTGGGAGACCTGTCTGGGGGGCAGGTGCTGAAGAAAATTGCCCAGAAGGCCCTCCAGCTGCCCAGCACTGGGGAAGGGCTGGCTTTCTTCACCTTTGATGGGGTCTCCAATGCCACTAAGTTCAAGCAGCTCTATCGCTCCCGCATGAATGCTCTCGAGATGGACCTTGCCACTAAGAAAAGAGTCATGGAGGAGGCCAAGAAAGCATTCCTGTTAAATATAGGGGTGAGTAACAACCAGCTAGCTCTGCCAGTCCACAACTTCTCTCAAACAAGAAAATAGGTACAGGGGAAATACAAGGCCAGTATTTCCACTGGGCAGCTTATGAGTTGTGGATCAGGGCGAGCTGGTCAGAGTTGGATGGCCATGCTTCTCCAAGCTGGCAGCCGAATAAAACAATGGTCTCTGAAAAGCTCTTTTCCCTCCCTTAGTGTTTGAATCCAGTCTCTTCCATGTGCCACTATTCAGATATGAATGAGGACTAATATTGGGAGTGGGGATTACTACATAGTATCTGTCCTGCCTCTGTGGTGAAGTTACAAAGATCCACTGTGCACTCTGACTAGCTGACAGGCACCTTGATTTCCTTCCCATCAGAAGGTGGGCAATAGCCTTCTCCTTAGGGGAAAGCTTCAGGGAGAACCTGTAAAGAGCACAAGGAGTTTGAAAGACATCCTGTTGACCTCACAGGCAACTTTTGTTCCATGCAAAATGTGCCAGGAGACTTAGACTGAAGCCTCTTGTCTTCCTCTAGTTTCTAAAGTGCCTGGGGAAGGGGCAAGTGGTCCAGTGAAAGAAGAAGAGGAGGCCACATAATGAGACAGTGTTCCTTGTCCTCAGGTGTTCGAGGCGCTGCAGAAGCTGGTGTCCAAGGGCCAGCAGAATGGTCACCCTGTGCAGCCACAGGCAGAGCTGCTTCGCACAAGGAACATCAACAAATCACACGAACATGGTAAGACACTTCCAGGGGCAGGTGCTTCACAGGGCTCCTTCCTTTCCTTCTCCTCCCCTCCTCTGTCCTTGTTTGTAAAAGCCACTGGGAAACAAGCATCTCTTCTCCATCTCTTCTTGCCTCATCTCTTCTCCAGCCATCAGCAGGTACTGCAAGGAGAGGCACTGCTGCGTGCAAAACTTCTTCTAGACATGGCAGAGCAAGGATAACATGTGGGCTTGTCAGAAAGTGTGTCAGGGAGGAAGCTTTACAAAAAGAGACTCCTCTCTCCACCTCTAGGGCTTTAACAAATGCAAGGCTCATTCACCACAGGGAAAACTGACCTTAAGTTCACAGAAGCAAAGGCATCAATTTTGGGTGCTGCAGATCAGCCATGGTGCTGTGATGCTGACAGAAGGTTCTTCTGGACACAGTCCTATCCAGCAGCCTGTCCTTTTGGACTGCATCTCCCTCTGATCATTTTCTGCCTCCCAGAAGTACTGCTGAAAACACTCCAGAGAGTGTGCTGGGTTTACAGTGAGCACTGCTCTGGATGATGGAATGTAATCAGGCCTGTACCTGAGTGAGGAGTGAGCTCAGATATTTACAGAGCAGAGTGGTTTCCATGAGGACACACAATTCAAATAAAAAAACCCTTATGGCCTACCCATTCTGAAACTAAAATAGAGATTTGTTTTCAGTGCATCCTGGATTGAACCACAGTTTTTCCATGGCAAAGATGAAAAGCAAACCTTGCGTTACGCATCTCTGGATAGTGAAGCTTAAAGCAGCTTCAATGGGAAAGGCATTAAAAGTTCTCTGTGAAACGTTGCCATTCCTTTCCCAATACATGCATACAAGTAAGATTTTCAGAAAAATTTGGTGTTGGATGAGGAATCCCATCCTGAAGTTGTACTGCAGAAATTGCTTGGAGTGCTGAAGACTGTTCAAGGTCTTTAGATGCTTAACTAATTAAATCAGTGAGAAGTAGGACACAAAATGCTTTTTAAACTTCTAGCTTTGGTATTTTTCTGTCTTCTGCAGACATCAGGGGTTTGATGGAGCTGGGCAGTGCACGTGTAAGCCTGTAAGGAGACAAGGGAAGAGGCTGGCAGTCACCTACAGGCAGAGGGGCTGTGGGGCTTTGTGATTCCCAGGTCAAGTCTGCTGCTTCCTGGCAGAGGGGCTGTGGGCCTTTGTGATTCCCAGGTCAAGTCTGCTGCTTCCTCTCTCCACTGGGAGAGCAGAACCTGCTGCCACTGTTTCTCCCAGCTGGGCTCTGGGCTTTCTCCTTCTTCCCTGGACGACTCCAGCAGGGTGTGCACTGGCACTGGGGAGAGCAAACACTGCACCTTAGCAGCTTCTTGCCACAACCTCTTCTCACTTGTCTTTATTTGCTTTTTCTCTCAATTTGATGTAGGTCCAGCAGCTGGGAAGGAAAGTGAGAGGACAAAGATGCGGAGCACAGACACGACAGCCACCACCTCCCTGGTGCGGTGGATCGTGGTGCTCAGCTGCCTCGCCATGACGGTTGCCATGGGCTTGTTTGCCATGTGAAAAAGCAGGACCTTCACCTTCTCTTTGTGACTTCCCTCACCCTGAACTAATCCATCTTACCCATTCCTTGTGAGAGAAATTACCCCTGACTGGGTACTGTGATCTTGGTTCTGCCACTAATACTAGGAGACTTTTCTCCCCAGAAATCAAAGAGTGCTGTAATGGAGTTCAGGCAAAGTTTCTCCTGTGCTTGGTGTGCGCTGTTCTTGGAGACTAACTTTATCACCAAAAACCAAGGGTGCAAAAGGCTAAAAACAATGGCTAAGAATTGTCATTGCTTCACAGAGTGCCTACAAAACCCCTACAGGATCAGAAACATAGCTTTGGCATATGTCTTTCCTCAGAGAGATGGAGCTCCTCAGAGCTCTGGTCAGTTTTTTTATACTACTATATAATACTGTGATCACTTTCTCTGTGGAGCCACATGCTCCCATGGGTTAGTTTTACATGACACTAGTAGGCCTCTGTTATTTCTTTTTTCCATTATTTTTGCCTTTGGAAAACAAAAGACAGTTGTTGAGCATACAGTGTCATTCTTGTCTGGTTGTATAATTTATACATATAATAAATTTCAATGTAAAGTCTTCAGGCCTGGTATTTCCTATTATTAAGCCTTACCTGGGGAAAAAGGAGATGTCTTTCTTCCTCCTGGTTTTATGTCTTTTGGAGCTGCTGCCTGCACAGACACAACAATAGACAGAAGTGGGAGCTATCATCAGAGCCAGACTCTGCTCCCATTCCATGCTAACAATAACCTGTTCTACGCTGGGGCAGGTTCCCTCAGCTCCTACACACTGCTCTCTGTTTCTAGAAACAGCATGAAATTCAGTGAGCATGCAAAGTATTTTTAAGGGGTGGAAGTGATACATAAGAGCTGGTTGCTATTCTATCACAAGCAAAAGGTGATGGGATCCTCAGCTGGTTGAAACCAGGAAGCTCTCCCAGCTTCCAGCAAAGGGCTGCCAGCAAAGGGCTGCGTTACTAGACTGCCTCTGCAAGAGCTTCAGCGTGAATCAGAATTACCAAGTGTGTTTTCACCACCCAAAAGTTAAAGGCACCCTAGGTTTTGGTCAAGGTGGCTGAATAGGAGGCATCAAGCACACAACCACGGCCCTCGCCCAAGTGGCAAACCATCCCCTCGCTCCCAGGACTTGGCACACACGTGGCCTTGCTAAAGGCACTCCAAACACACAGCACTGCTGGAGCAGCCCATGCACACAGCTTGCTCTCCTTGCCTTTTGCTGAGGCACATCGGGAGGGCTGGGCTTGTGTCCAGCCACAGGCCCTGCCTGCTCCAGTGGCTCTCCCTACACAGGAGAGGCTGCAGTTCAGGTATGGCACTGCAGGTACTGACAAAACTACCCTGTTATCACCTCAGAGTCATCTCTATTCCAGAAAGCCTCTGTGATCAACCTGTCTCCATGATCTGCCTGTTCTGGCTGTGACCTTAACCCCAAAGAAACGTGTTCCTACTGATCTGTTTTAATGATCAGCACTGAACCTGCTCAAGAACAAGAATCAGAAGGCCGGTCCTGCTGAGAATGAGCAGTGGGAAAACAGGACTGTTACCATTCTCAGGCTCTTTTCTACTCTGCATTCCTTCCCCAGCCCCCTTTAATAGTTCTCTCTTTGCATCCACCTGCCAGAAAAAACAAGTTAATTCTTGAAAAAGATAGTCAGATGTTTGAAGAGCGAGAATATGAGGCTTGATAGCTATTTAAATACAAGAACTCGTTTGTTCAGATTTGAATTAAGTTCTACCTATTCAGTCACTCTAAACCACCCCAACTAAACCATTTTGTTCATTCAAACATGCTCAGGAAGCTAATATCCCAAAGAGACAAACAAATGCCCATGAGCTCAGATACACACTGTACCACACTCAGCCCCTCTCCACTCCTCAGAGAGCGTGACTGCAACCTCAAAGTTGGAAAATATGGGTTCTGACTGGTATCATACCCTCCCTGCTCATGCCAGGAGAGAGAGGGTGCTTCGGGATCTCACAGCCATTGTTGTCACACATAGAAGATTCCAGACTGACCCTCAAGTCCGCAGAAATGGAGACCAAGACTTTGTTTGTACTTGTCTATGATCTTTATGAGCACATCTGGTTTCTGTGCAGCAACGCCACCCCCCTCATTTCCCGCGGGCTGCAGTGGAACCCTCCCCCGCCAAGCACTGCGCCTCACAGCTCAATCTGCAGTTCGGCTGCGCATTACCGCGCCTTGGAAGGGCCAAACTGCGCGCCCAGCCACCTGCCAGCCTTCCCCTAAGTTCACAAATAGCCAGGAGAAAGGCATCCCGGAGGACTCATGTCCTGAGGCCCTGAAGCACTGACGGTCCCCAGCTGTCCCAGGAGCCTGCAGCACTAATTAATTCACTGTATTCCCGCACCGCCCAGGCCCGCAATGGTATCGCCCGTTCCCCCTCTGCGCCCCGCCGCAATGGTGCGGCCCGTCCGCCATTTCACCTCCCCCCGCCCTTCGCTCCCAGATTTCGCGCCACACCGCTGGAGGCGGGCAGGGGGCGGAGCGCTCCGGCCAATCAGCGGCGGCAGCGGCGCGCGCACTCCCTCTCGGGGCGGGGCGGGAGGGCGCGGCTGAGGCCCAATCGGCGGCGGCGCGCGGCGCGCGGGCCAATCGCAGCGCGCGGCGGCGGCGGCAGCGCGCGCTCCTTGCGCCGGTTTAGCTTCCGCCGCCCGCCGCTTTGGCCGCGAAAAAGTTGGGAGTGGGTTCCGGTGGGGAGAGAGGTGCTGAGCGGCAGGGGATCGGAATCGGGGTCGTGGTCAGGATCGGGATCGGAGTCGGGTTGTCCCTGGGGCATTGCGGGGAAGGTGCGCGGCCCGTGCGGGGGGTGCGGTGCGGGGCACTCGGCGAGGGGCGATCCCGCGGGGCGTTGGGTGCGGGGCGGGGGAAGGAGGCGGCTGGGGCTGAGCCAGCGCTCTCGCCCCGCAGCGGAGCAGCGGCCGCGATGTCCGGCTTCGACGACCCCGGTATTTACTACAGCGACAGTTTTGGGGGAGACGCGTCCGTGGACGAGGGGCTGGTTCGGAAGTCGCAGCTGCAGAAGCGGTTCAAGGAGTTCCTTCGGCAGTACCGGGTGGGCACGGACCGGACGGGCTTCACTTTCAAATACAGGTGCTGCTGTGGCCCCTTTTCTCCTTCTGAACCTTGCCCATCTCCACCTGCACATCCAGTCTGCTCTTAACCTCCCTCCTGCAGTGCACACCCCACAAACAGAATAGCCGCTTTGTCTCTTCTCGTGGGCCATAAAAAGCTCAGTATTAAGAGATGTTTGTATTTAACTTTATAGAAAAGCAGAGGTCTGGTGTTCTCGCAAATTTTTAGGCAGCCAGCTAGTGGAAAAGATAGCAATAGAGGGATCCACACACTGCCAGGCTTGCACTTAGTTCTGAGATTCAAGGTCTGTCTTTGAAGTTGTAGTGCTTTGTGATTTGGAGAATTGTCTGTGTCCATTAAATCAGTGCACCACTCTCCACATACGCCTTCCAACTCTATGAAATTCCTTTGGCCACCTTTTGCTTATGCGGTTTGGAGACACAGCTCAACACATGTTGAGAAAACATGGAGATACATCATAATCAAGGGTTAGAACAGGCTTTCACCTCTGAATTTCATTAATCCTGGCATTTTTGAGGAAAATGTTGTCTGTTCTGTTATTACTTCCTTTGTTTTAAACCACATCTTATGTATAGTAGTTACTATCCTACATAGAAGTTTTCTCCTTGTTTATCTGGTCATGTGTCTCCAGTAAATACTTAACATTGCCACTGCAACACTGCTGTCCCTGGTCTTATGTCACCTTTCAATGTGGGCCTGGGTGAAAGGTTGCCCAGCTTCCCCTGTGCTTCTCCTGGAACTCACCTGATTTTCCCTGCTTGCTTTCCAAACCAAGGACTCCCTGCAGAGCCTGCCTTTTCTGGTCCCTACTTGTTCTAAGGCCACTGTGGGTGACTGGTGCTTTCTGCCCTGCAAACCTTTGCCGCTTCCTGCCTTCCAGGGATGAGCTCAAGCGGCATTACAACCTGGGGCAGTACTGGGTGGAGGTGGAGATGGAAGACTTGGCCAGCTTTGATGAAGATCTCGCAGACTATTTGTACAAGCAGCCAACAGAGCACCTGCAGCTGGTAAGGATGGAGGTTGGCAACCTGGAATATTGTCACGAGAGCAGCTCTGATGTTCTGCTGTAACAGACCCACTGATAGCTTGTCCATTGTTCTCTGTCTAGTTGGAAGAAGCAGCAAAAGAAGTTGCAGATGAGGTCACTCGTCCTCGTCCCTCAGGGGAGGAGATTCTCCAAGATATCCAAGTGATGCTGAGGTCGGATGCCAACGCAGCCAACATCCGCAGCCTGAAGGTGAGTGAAGCATGTGGGTGTGATTGCAGGGGAGCTTTGGGGATCTGGTCACAAGGCTCAGGACACAGGTTGTTGCTGTTCCTTTGAGGGTTCCCAGGGAGTCCCTGGGTGGCCCCCTAAGCTGTATGTTCGCTGGTAGCAGACAGCAGGCAAGGAGACTCCACGCGGTTTCTGAGGGTGCTAATTAGATGAGGGTTTATTGGGGGTCCCACCCCTGGGAGCAGCATGGTTTCTGAGGGAGAAGGAGGGAAGGGGGAGGGAGGGGGAGAGAGGGAGAGCCTAGGGAGAAAAGGGCCAAGAGAGAGTCTGGTCTCCCCCCGCAGCTTAACAGGCGTGGAATAAGCCTTGGGCCAATGGGATTGCAGATATGTGATATTGCAGGGGAGGATCACAGGCTTGGAATAAAACGTACATTTTTGAGGGGTGAGACAGAGAATACCATTTAACTAAAATGTAACAACACAACAGGTCTCTCACTAATTTACAAGCAGTGTTACTCTGCAGCTCAAATCTGACTGCAGAGGGCTGTTATTCCTGGTTCCTGCTGCAGGGACATTATTGCTGTTAGTGGTGCTCTGCAAAGAGTGTTCTGTCCTTTGCTCTCATGCTTTTTAGTTTCCCATCCATCTTCCATTGTTGGTTTCCTCACCTTCCTTTTGCCTTTCCCTTTTCAGTCTGACCAGATGTCCCACCTTGTGAAGATCCCTGGGATTGTAATTGCGGCAACCCCCGTGAGAGCCAAGGCCACCAGAATCACCATCCAGTGCCGCAGCTGCCGCAACACCATCAGCAGCATCGCGGTGCGCCCGGGCATGGAGGGCTATGCTCTGCCTAGGAAGTGCAACACGTAAGGACTGACAGGGCATGCGCCCACAGGCTGGAGGGCCAGAAAAGACTGCATTCCCTCTTCCTGCTCCTGGTGCGTCCCATGCATTGCAGAATCTGCTCCCTGTGCCAGTGTGCAGTTCTGGCTGGCAAGTTCCAGCTGTCCCTCTGTGGTCATGCTGATAGTAACCCTGCACGATCAGTGCTGCATGCAGTGTTGAGTGGCCATGTCCAGGGAGTTCTTTTTATTCATAGGGAGTTTTGCTTCTTGTATCTAAAGGATCATTCCTGCCTCCAGCTGTCCCATAATGCTGTGTTAAATTGCTCTCCTCTTTTCCAAACAAACTCCTTGCTTCCACATTCCCACTCCTAAGGGGGCTGTTTTGTGTTACCTTCCTTAGGGATGCTTTTCTGCTAGCCTTTTTATCCTGCTTTACAGCTCCTGGTGTCTCTGACAACTGTGAGCTTTAGACTTCCAGTATGCTGCAGCTCTTGAGGCAACCAGTCCTGGTGGGTTGTGTCTTTGGGCTCATATCTGCCAGTATTTATTTTCTGCCCCTGAACTCTAATGCAGCTTGAGAGGGGTTTGAGCTAGGGATCTTTATCAATGTGTGTGGTCTGTACAGCACCTTGCTCCAGATCCCTGACTGCATGAATGCATCTGCTCTCTGGTGTTGCCCTACCTGAAAGCCCTGCATGGAGTCAGGGATCAGTTGTGCCACTCTGAGACAGCAGCAGGACGTGGAGCTGCTCTTTGTCTCAGAGGACTTGTAATCTAGCTAGGCAGATATGGCTTGAGAGACTGGGAGGTGGATGTCAGCGTTGTCACATTGCTAATTGCTTTCTCACCAGAAAGCACTTAACATTTGCTTCGTGCATGAGTTTGTAAAGAAGAACGCCCTGCCGTGTCACTGAGTCTGTGCTGCTACCCTCTGTGTAATTAATGAATTAGCTCCCCTGCTTAGAGCTTAGCAGGGGAGGGGTGGGAGGCAGAGAGAGTGCTCAGACAAGTGTCACCCTGCCTCTGGCTCGTTCTCGTGTACACATTTGGCGCTTGTAGAAGACAGGACAGAGAGGTTTCTGGCCTTTGGTCTGGCCCCATGTGTCTGCCCTTAGCTGCTGATGTGGCACTGCTTGGAAGGTGCCCCTTGCTGTCGCTGCTGTCCCCTCCACAGGTGCGCTCCAAGGGGTGGTTCCCCAGTGCTAACAGCCTCCTCCCCTGACTGATCTCTCTGCACAGAGAACAAGCTGGCCGCCCAAGGTGCCCTCTGGACCCTTATTTTATCATGCCAGATAAGTGCAAGTGCGTGGATTTCCAGGTTCTGAAACTTCAGGAGTCTCCAGATGCCGTGCCCCACGGGGAGATGCCCCGGCACTTGCAGCTCTACTGTGACAGGTACTGGCACAGCCTTCCCACTCTGCCCCTGCTGGCTGGTGCCATCATTTCCCACCACCATCCTCTGCCATCCCCTATCTCCTCTTAGGTACCTGTGTGACAAAGTTGTCCCAGGGAACAGAGTCACTATCATGGGGATCTACTCCATCAAGAAATCTGCACAGAGCAAGAACAAAAGCCATTACAATGTGGGGGTGGGCATCCGGAGCGCTTACATCCGCGTGGTGGGCATCCAGGTGGACATGGAGGGCTCAGGTGAGGGCTGCTTTTGGTGTGCATTTGGTCTGTGTTGGTAGCCTGATGTTGGGAGACACTCCCCACCCTGTTCCTGAGCAAGGTGATCCCTCAGCAAGAACTGTTTGAAATTACAGCCTTTGTCCTTCTCTGCTGTTTATGTAACAGAAGGTTCAAGCCATTCCAGGGTCTGACTTGTCCTGGGCTCTCTATAGTCATGTCCTGTAAGGCTTTTTCTCAATCATATTAAATGAGGAGGTCTCAGCCTGGGTCCTCCAGCAATAAGCCATCCCTGAGAATCCCAGCTGAAGTCCATGGTTAAGATTGGATTTAAAACGTGGTCCTGACTGTAATTCTCCCTCTGGTTCCTGCAGAGCTGCTTTGCCCAAGATCCTTGCTTTTTCTTATCAGTGTCTAAGGACATGGCCTGCCTTGCTGGGTTAGCAGATGCTTGCCCTCTTCACCCTTCCCACCTGGTGGCACTTGGCATGGTTTTCAAGAGGGGATTTTGGTTGTAGTGTTCGTGAGGAGAGTGATACAATTTTCTTTTAAGACCTCTATTCACTGTTGCATCATTCCCCTCATCCCTGTACAGGACATAGCTTCAGTGGCTCGGTGACCCCCCAAGAAGAGGAGGAACTTCGTCGCCTTGCTGCCATGCCCAACATCTATGAGACCATTGCCAAGAGCATCGCGCCCTCCATCTACGGCAGCACTGACATCAAGAAGGCCATTGCCTGCCTCTTGTTTGGAGGCTCCCGCAAGAGGTGGGGAAGAGTCAGCCTTTGTTTCCGAAGTCAGTGTTTTATTATCAAAATAAATGCTCACCATCTCTCCTCCCTCTCTTCTTCCCAACCCCATCACTTCAGGCTCCCGGATGGCCTGACCCGCAGAGGGGACATCAACTTGCTGATGCTGGGGGACCCTGGCACAGCCAAATCCCAGCTGCTGAAGTTTGTTGAGAAGTGTTCGCCCATTGGGGTACGTGGCTTGAGGTGCCCACTTGCAGTGCACCCCTTTTCTCTCTTCTGCTCCTTGTCTAGCCCCAGAGACAAGACTGTGGTCATGGCAGACACCTGCCTGTGCATCCACAGGCAGGCTTGCTGGCAGAGGCGCGAACTGCCATTTCCGGTACTAGCTGAAGGGATGGGGGAGTGAGGGAAGGAAGGTGAGGAAGGTCATGCCTTTTATTATGCTGTGAGCCAGACTGTTTGCGAATGTCCAAAGACGTGCCTGGTGCTGCTGTTTATTGTTGAGACTTGATCAGCAGAGGGGCTGGCTGGTCAGGACAAATTAAGTTGACTGCATCTCAGGCACGGACCTCCAGCTTGAGCCCAGGCACAGAATTATGTTTTCAGCTGTGTTTTTTTGTAGTCTCTATTAAACTCAGCCTCTGACCATATTGTTCCCTCCAGGGGCAAACAAAGCTAATGCAGGAGCCCACCAAACAATGAATCACTCCCTCTTCTGTACTTAATATCTATGTTTTGTGTCTGCATGCCCTCCGGTGCATCACAGCTGCTTAGTCTGAGGCTTGGGATGAGGCAATAGCCCTGCTCTTTACCCAGTACATCTGCTTTTTACATGTGCTGAGGGCTTTTCCTGGAGGTTCTTCCCCCAGGAGCTGTGAATTTTGTGGTGCCAGGGATGTTTTGTCTCTCAGCTGGAGCAGTGGACTCCTGGGTGCTGCTGCAGGTGATGTACTATCCCTTTCCTTGTTCCACATGCCACTAGGTGTATACCTCAGGAAAAGGCAGCAGCGCTGCTGGCTTGACAGCCTCGGTCATCCGTGACCCTGTCTCCAGGAATTTCTTCATGGAGGGAGGAGCCATGGTGCTGGCAGACGGAGGAGTGGTGTGCATCGATGAGTTTGACAAGGTACCTGTGGGGCTGCCTGTGTGGGAGTGGGAAGGAGAGCCCTTGGGATGCCAGCCTGTCCCAGCAGAGCCCAGAGCTGCAGGAGGAAGGGCAGCTCCTCTGAGACTCCCTCACTTCCTTTCAGGAAGATCAGGGGGATGGGGCTGCAAGGAAATTCAGTTACATCCTGCCTTCTTGGGCAGAGGTCCTCACAGACCTTTATGTTGGGGGTCACTTCAGTAAGTGTGTAGCAGAGGTGACTGATAGTGACTTTTTCTCCTTGCCTGGTTTCTCTCACCTGGGATGCAAAGATGCGGGAGGATGACCGTGTGGCCATTCATGAGGCGATGGAGCAGCAGACCATCTCCATTGCCAAGGTGAGCTGTGGATTGAGCATGCTGCCCTAAGGTGGAAATCTGAGAGCCCAGCAACCGGTGGTCACACATCTTTTGCCAGAACTGCCCATTTTAGAGCCCAGACAGTGGTATTGAGGGTTGCTGGTGTCGCTGGTCTGAGACTAGTCAGCCCTGCCTGGAGGCTTTGTGCAGCCTGAATTTCATGGCTTCTCCTTGCTGGTGGCTGTCAGGCTGCATCTGCAAACCCATGCTTTGTGCCAGAGCTGCCCAGAAGGACTCAGCCCTGTCTGCCCAGTGTTTGTCTCAGATCACAAACCTGGGGTGAGGTCTCCTCTTGTCTCTGCCCTTGACAAGAGGTTTTAAATGAAATTACTTAGTGCTCAAGTCTCAGCTGAAGCCAGTCCCCTTCCAGAAGGACATGTGGATCCTATCCCACCATTACAGAGCAACTGGGTGCTACTTATGGGGCTTTATTTAAATGCAAGTGGTTGACAGTGAGTCCTTGAAAATGGCTTTCAAGCTTTCACTGAATAATGACCTGCTGTGACATGGAGGGGGTCTTGATACCATCCTTTTTTTTTTTGCCTTCACCCACAGGCAGGAATCACAACCACACTCAACTCCCGCTGCTCAGTTCTGGCAGCTGCCAACTCTGTCTTTGGGCGCTGGGATGATACCAAGGGCGAGGAGAACATTGATTTTATGCCCACCATCCTGTCCCGATTTGACATGATCTTCATTGTTAAGGATGAGCACAATGAGGAGCGAGACATGGTGCGTTGAGCCATGTGGGTGCAGCTGGGACTCACGGTGCTCCTTTCTTTGGGAGGAGGAGGCAGGAGTGTTCCTACTCTCTGACTGCCTTCTGCTTTCCCAGACGCTGGCCAAGCACGTGATGGCCTTACACGTGAGTGCCTTGACGCAGACCCAGGCTGTGGAGGGCGAGATCGAGCTGAACAAGCTGAAGAAGCTCATCTCCTTCTGTCGGATGTGAGTGACGGGCGTGCCTTTGGCAGTGCCTGGGCTGTGCAGTGGGAGGCCGTGGTGAGAGGCAAACCATGGCACTCTGGGTGCCCTTTCTCTTAACTCCTGCCTTGGAAAAAGGGTGCAAGAGGAGCTCGCAGTGGTGCTGCAGCACCCAAGGAAGAGAGGGGTGCCCAGGGGACCCTCCCCTTGGGCGCTGCCTCCAGCTCCTGTCCCCCCCTTGCAGGAAGTGTGGCCCTCGGCTGTCGGCAGGGGCGGCGGAGAAGCTGAAGAACCGCTACATCCTGATGCGCAGTGGCACCCGCCAGCACGAGCAGGAGAGCGACCGCCGCTCCAGCATCCCCATCACTGTCCGGTGAGCAGCATCCCCTCCTTGCCCCCCAACACCTCTGGGGTTAGGGCTGCGTTACGGGGCTAATCCAGGAAAGGGCTGTCACAGTGCTGGGGTGTGAGGGTGTGGCCCTGAGCCCTGAAAGTGCTGTGGGGGGAGGCAGGAGATGCATGGAGTGGGATAGGTGGGGATGGCAGGAGTTGGGGGAAGAAAACACCCCTCTAGCTGCAGTAGAAAGCAGGGACTGTCTCTGGTGGCTACAGGCAGCTCGAGGCCATTGTGCGCATTGCTGAGTCTTTGGCGAAGATGAGGCTTCAGCCCTTTGCCACCGAGACAGATGTTGAGGAGGCCCTGCGGCTCTTCCACGTGTCCACGCTAGATGCGGCCATGTCGGGCAACCTGTCAGGTAAGGAGGAGATACTCTGTGCTGGGGGTAGGAGAGATATGCTGGACCTGGCTGTCAGGGCAGGGAGAGATGAGCTCATTTCTCAGGACCTGGCTGTTAGGGGCAGGTGCTGGACCTCCTTCCTGAGGAAAGAAAGCAATGCTTTGGGCAGCAAGGGGCCATCGTGGCTGTGGGGCTGTGCCTCACAAGCAGAGCAAAGGCAAATGACACTGAGGATCTCCTGTGCCACTCAGGGGAGGGCTGGTCTGGCCCCTTGTGGTCCCTAGGGCAGAATCTGGTGCTGGACATGGTTCCCCAAACCTATTAATCCTCTAAGATCTTTTTCTGTGGGGGTGAAGACAATGTTTCCTTGGGCAGCAGCATGGAACAAAGGGCTTGAAGTTCCAGCAGTCAGGTCTGCATTCAGTTCTGTGGTTGGAGCTCCCCAGCCTTTTACAGTGGAGTTGTTCATGGGTTCCCTAAAGTCTGTAAGCTGTGCAGGTGTGGTGGGAGACACGGGAGATGAGCACTGTGTCCTGGAGAGTGACAGCTGGCCAGCACAGAGAGCTCACTCAGTGTCTCCCTGCAGGGGCAGAAGGTTTCACAACACAGGAGGACCAAGAGATGCTGTCCCGCATTGAGAAGCAGCTCAAGCGCCGCTTCGCCATCGGCTCCCAGGTGTCCGAGCACAGCATTGTCCAGGACTTCATGCGCCAGGTGGGTCAGGGACCCCATGGAGGTCTGGACTGTGAAACCAGGGACCCCAGGCTGCTGCTGGGGGCTTGAAACCCCTTCCTTAAGAGCGGACTGGTGAGCCTTTTCGTCATGCTTTAGAAGTTGTTTGTAGGGAATGGTGTGCAATGTAATTGCAGAGTTTAAGCATACTGAGGTAATTTTCTGCAAAAGCTCTGAGGGCTGGGGCTGGTTTGGGGTCCTACCCTTGAAACCAGAACTGTTTGATTTGTGACACTGGCTGCAGTCAGATCTAAATTAGGGAAAGGGGAAGGAAGCATCAGTGTCTTGGGCTATTGGGCTTGCTCCTTTTAGAGAGTCCTAAGCAGGCTTCAGCAGAGGTTGCAGGTTCCTGCTGAGCTGTTGGCTATTCCGTGCTGGCTCATCCTCCCCCACTCTCCCCTTTGCAGAAGTACCCAGAACACGCCATCTACAAGGTGCTGCAGCTGATGATGCGGCGGGGGGAGATCCAGCACCGCATGCAGCGCAAGGTCCTGTACCGCATCAAGTGACCTCCCTGTCCCAGGCTCCAGGAGAGAACTGCTGCTGCTGAC
>JAYDZK010000056.1:50486552-50499057 GCA_034509185.1 Euphonia xanthogaster | reverse complement strand
GGCAGAGTGCCCCTGGGAGCTGGGGCCTGCTCCTGAAAGAAGCTTTTCCTTGGGGAGCTAAAAATCCCCAGGCTTTCATCTTGAACCAGAGTTTGTGGTGGTCAAGGTGTCCCTTGTGTGCTCTGTTGCTGTGTCATGTCCATGTTGCTTTGAACTCCAAAAGTTTTTAGTTTGTTTTAAAATAAAACCTGATATTGGTAGCTTGGGATCTTTACCCCTGAGGGGCAGAGGGGATGGATCCCCTTCTTCCTTTGAAGGGGGTGCAGGATTTTGGATAGAAAGGTGTCCCTCCTGCCTGCCCTCTCTTATGCACTTACTCTCTCTCAGGCTGCAGCCTCGTGTGCAGCCCCAGCAGCCCTGAAGGCAGAAACTCATTTCTCACTCAGGCTTTGTCTATTAAGGCATAAAGCCTGTTGGCACTGTCCAGTTGGGCTCAGCAGTGCAGGAGGCACTTTACCACTCCCTGTGTGCAGTCTGGTGTTTTCTTCCCCCTCAGCCACTGGCAGTGAAGGAAATTATTTGCTGTTTGTTCTCTGCTCTTTGCTAATCCCTCTTTGCTCTCTTCCAGGGCTGCAGCAGGGACACCCTTTACCCTGCAGTGTTAAAAGGCTGTGTGAAAGTCTTGCTTGAGGCATGGGCAGAGTTCTCTGCTTGCTCCAGTGAGGATGGAAATGAAGGATAATTCCCATGAGCTGTGTGCTGTCCTCCAAGTAGTCCCTGCCACCTCCTCCTTTATGCCAATGGCTTTGGGGAAGATTGTCCCACACACCAGGAGCCTCTCCTGGACAGTGCCCCAGGGTGCCCTTCTGCATCTACTCACCCTTCTGCATTTGCAGCACAGCCTTGCACTTAAGAACTTGGCAGATTTTTGTTATTTCTAGCAAATTAGTACTGGCTCTCTTAAGTGTTCTCACAAAGATGTATGGTGCTGGTAGGTCCCTGCTCTCAGCAGCCTGGGACCACCTTGCCTGTGAGAACAGTGGTGGGGGCCTTTGAAGACAGCAGAGTGTTGGGTGAGCAGAGCTCGTGGTGGGAAGGCTGGTGCCTGTGTGCTTTCAGGCTGAAAAACCACAGTAGAGGTTTCAATAGCAACAGAAACATTCAGGGCCAGCAGAGGGTACCAGAGCCTTGAGGATGCCAAAGTGTGGCCCTACTTGTGGTGCTGCCTCCTTCTAGAGGGAAAATCAAGGGATCCCAATGGGCTGGGCTGTGCACTCAGTCTGGCAGTTGCCATACAAGGGCTGGGCCCCACTCCAGCACTTGGGGGTCCAACAACATCCCTCTCCTGCTGGGTTTTGAGAGGCACATGGTACACTGCTTATGTGGTTGTGGAGTTGGAAGTCTGGAGGGGCTGGGTGGTATTGCCATGGAAAAGACTGACTGCAGATTAGAGAAACAGCCTTCTGCTCTTCATTCTCCATTTTTTTGTTAGGGACAGCCTTTGTGGAGGGCTAGAAAGAAGAGAAGGCTGGCCTAGACTCCCAAAGTGTAGGCCAGGATAGGTGTCTCATTCTGGTGGTATTACTGCCCCATGTTTTTGCGTGTGCCAAGCACCTTGCAGTGTTTCTTGGAGCAAGAAATGCTGGGGCAGAAGAGGGCTCTTTTGTTTCCCCTCAGGAAAAAAAAAGGCACCTTCTGTCACAGTGCTCCCTGGATGGAAAAAGAAGAGAGGGATATTGCCCCTCCATGGAGGGGATCATCTCCAGGAAGTGTAAGTGGATGTGGGAATAACAGCCACATCCTTCCCTAGAAACCGAAGTTCTCAAAACTACAGGTGTCTGTTAGAGAGCATCCTGCTCTCCTCACGAGCTTGCAGCATCAGGAGTGGCTCTCAGGGCAGAGTCAGCACAGGCCTGAGGCAACAGCATGGTGTTGTGGCTGTTTTTCTGCCACGGCCCCTGCAGAGCTGTAGTAATGGGTCCTGCAGGTCTCTCAGCCCCTACCACTGTCCCACAAGTAGCTCTGTCCTTGCTCTGAAGGTGCAGGCAGTATCTGGCCCTTTCAGATGCGCACAAGAGCCCAGCAAACAGGGAAGTGTATGTGGGAGTGCAGGATCAGTACCCACAGCCTGCTGTTAATGCTGCCTCTGGAGGAGACGGAGACTCCATTCCCAGGCTGGAAAAGAACACCCAGTGATGGGGCTGCAGGGGGAGAGAGATGGGCACAGGGTAAGGGAACACAGTGCGAAGGGCTCTGTTTCCCTCATGTACCTTCCTTCCCCCCTTCCTTGTTTCCTTTCTTCCCTCAGACACCCCCTCATCATCACAATTTTTTTTTTTCTGTGCTGGAGCAATAGGACATGGCTGCATTTTGGCTCCTGCTGGCTGCCAGAGGTGATCATGTGTCATTCAGAGGTTTTAAATGAGCCATCAGCTCTAGGAACATCAAGCTGTGCTGGGCGTTGGCAGGTGTGGAGGTTGGAAATTCTAATTTTTTAATGTTGTATTTGTGACATGATAAGAGCTGAGGTAGATTTCTGTGCTGGGGATCAGAATCATTGATCTCTTTGTGCCAAGTAATGTGTTGATGCTATGGTATGAGGTTATGTAAGTGTACAAACGATTTGAAACAACATAGTTTAGCAATTAATGCATGCAGATAACTCCCAAGGAGCAGAGCTGGGATGTGCACAACTGGTATTGCTTGGAACTTGAGCTCACTGCTTAGTGCTGACTTGTGTTGAGCACAGCACTGCAGGTGGAAATTGTGTGAGGAACAGCAGTTCTCAATTGGGTAGGTGCTCAGTGATATACTTGATAAAGGACCATCATCCTCCTGGTGAAGGTGTCTCGGTCTCATCTGAAGTTCTGGCATGCTGAGATTTGGGATAAAGTCCCTGTCCAAGTGTGGTTAGATGACCAAAAATACTAACAGAGAGAGCAGAACCAGTCAGGCTTAGCCAGTTGGATCTGAGCAGCACAGCATTGCCTTACCTAGCCTGCTGGCCTGACCCTGTCCCTTCCTCACCTCAGGGCTGTCTCTGGGACAGGAAGCCCCTTCCCTACCCCCTGGCTTGTCTCTTTGGGAAGCACAGGTGGATGAATGTAATCACCCCAAACCAGGCAGGCACCAACAAGGATCAAGTGCCTTTGATTCAAAGCTTGGGCTGCTGTAGAAGACCTCTTGCCCCAATGAATTAGTACCCGAAGAACTTGTAAAGTACATCTAATTCTGCATGAGATGGGTTGATCTGTGTCAGTGGATCACTCCAAAGAGATCCAGTCCACAGGGCTTTTGCCAGCATTTTTGGTTGTCCGAGGACATAGCCTTAACTGCACCAGGGAAGGTTTAGGTGGGACATCTGGAGGAATTTCTTCACAGAAGAGATGCTTGGAATGGGCTGCCCAGAGGGGTGTTTAAGGAAAGACTGGACGTGGTGCTTAATGCCATGGTCTAGTTGACATGGTGGTATTAGGTCATAGGTCAGACTTGATGATCTCAAAGGTCTTTTCCAATCTAGTGGATTTGTGATTCTGTGAAGCTCATCAGAATATTTCTGTGAAATGTCAGTGGAGCTCTACTACTGTAAAATCCAGCAAAGCTGAGTCATCACATCTGCACCACTCAGATTTCTTCCATCTCTGTGTGGGATGAGAGCTGTTGCGATGTAGCAACATAACCTCTGAGCATGTTGTGAGTGTCACTTCCTCCATAAAATAAAGCAGAACTGAACTGCAGAGTCCCGAGGGCTATTGCTCAAGGATGTGAGATAAACACTGGCGAGTGGGATATGCTGTATATGGGCAATGTGAGACATAATCTCATCTGGTCCAGCAAGCACCAATCTCAGACAAATGAAGTTGGGACTCCTTCCCCCTTTCTGCTGCTGACTTAGTTGAGCAAGTGACTTTATCTCCTTGCCTGTTCTGGATAATAACCTTTTTGGAGCACAGATCACTTCTTACCATGATTTTATGCAGTGCCTGAGAGAACCAGTAGCCCAATCTCAATGGCAGAGTTTACCCGCTGGCTTAAGTAACATTAATACATTCTAGGGCTTCTCCAGCCCTTGTTAGGGTGAGAAATTACCTCCTGCAGGCAAAGAAATTCCCGTGATTTGCTCTGGACAATGCCAGAAAAGATCAAGAAATTAAGGAAGACTGGTACAGCAGTGCTGGGCTGCCATGTGGAACAGTGCACATGTCATGGGTTGGGGTGTCTGTGAAGTGCTCTGCTGGGTGGGGCTTTCATTCTGAGTCTCAAGTCCTCTAAGTTTGATTAGCAGCCTGTACCCCCTAATTCTGGGCTACGCTCCTTCAAAAGCCCAAACCATTCATTCTCCCACAGCAGTGATGTACCCATATCCGTGACTGCTCTGTCATGTTTTGCCATCCTTTTGTAACATCTTTTGCTCTTTCCTGGACACCTCTGCTTCAGGTCTCTCACAGCAATCCCAGGCAGTCCATTTACTAATCCCTCCTCTTTGTGCCTCATGCCTGCTCTGTCTTCTCATCTGCGTGGTCATCCCCTCCTATTTCCCTTCCAGGCCATCCATGCCACCTTACCACCTTACAGAGTGCTTAGCAAAAGCCTCCCTGCTTCACAGGCAGGAAGGACATCAGCATAACTTCCTGGATCAACTCAGCACTGCCTGTTAGGAACAGGACACTCCTCAGAGACATTCCTCAGAGAACACTCTTTGCACTATCTGCTGCTTCCTGGGCATTCCTCTTCTCCTTGCCCTTCAGCTTTCACCATGCAAGCTGCTCCACCTCCTCTCCCCATTATTTATATTCACCTTATCTTGCCTCTCTTTTTTATTTTTTTATAAAGCTTTTTTTTTCTTTTTCTCAGACTAGGGTGTGGGTAATTGGGCTAGAAATCCCACACATCTCTGGCCAGGAAAGCCAGGCAGCACTGGTTTATAAGCCTTTTGGACCCTCAGAACAAAAGCGGGAGCACTATCCTGCTTGCCTTGATCCCAATACCCATGGACTGCGTGCTGAGTGGGAAGCAGGTCTGTCCATAGCTGGCCACTTGCTGTGTGCCTGTCAGTGCCCAGCACCTCTTCAGTTTAAATATGCATCTATAAATAGATGCCCAGGCACCCTTCCTTTCTGGAAATCCTTCACTTGATAGAGTCTGTCAGGTTTCAAACTGCACCTGGTACTTTTTAGACTCTGACACAAATGATCAAAAATATGAACTTCAATATTTCACTAGGACTCCGGAGCTAAGTGCATAATATTAAAGATATTTATAAGATTTTTTAGAGAAACAGTTGACAGCTCATCAGGCATACAGGTAATATCACTGTCCTAGACCCTTGCACTAGAATAAGGTGTAAAGTATACATTATCAGTTATCTTCCATTTGTGTTTTGTAATGAGGAGGTGTTTGGTGGTCTGCCCAGGAGTGCAGACTGTCACCAGTCTGGGAGGTTTGTCATTCATGTGGGTCCAGCAGGTGAAGGGTGAGGGCATGAGCTGGGCAGAACCAAAGATACAGAGGAAAACAGCTTTGCCAGCACCACATGGCTCTAACAAACTGCTCAGTGCCAGAGTCCTACATACCTGATGCTCAGCCCAGATCTTTTGGCAGCATAGCTGCTGCAATGGGGGAACTACAATGTCTGATTTACCTGGCTTCTCCTGAGTCAGGCAATTAAAATATCATGGTTTCCACAGTAACATCACTACCACCACGCTGCACCAACATCACTTTACTGTACCCTACTCAGATACAAATGCAGCTTAGAGTAATAGATAAATCCCATGCATGCAAAGAGGGTGAAGCTTCTGCTGTTGCATCTCTTGCACTGGAGAAAAGGGTAATGCTAGGTCAGAGAACCAGCTCAGAAGGAGAAGCCCAGCATTTGTGTCCCTTCTCTATGAGAAAAAACAGAAGACCTATTTGTTTGTGGCTCATGCTGCATGCCCCAAATCCAGAGACACAATTTACAGTCGTGACCCCTTCACCTTTCTTGCTCCTCAGAGGATAAAATGGTTTCCTGTTTATTTCAAGGGGCAGCTGTTGTATCCACAGGGGAGAGCAGCACTCATGGTTAATATGGCTGATGTCCAGACACGTTTTGCTGAAGTTGCTTGTTTGTTTGCTGGGCTGTCCAGCAGCTGCTGAATGTCCAGTCTTTGGGAATAGGAGACTCCCAGGCAATTCTCAGATGCTAGAGCATGGGAGATGACTTGTTCCCCCCACACTGGGATCAGCAGGCAGGGAAGAGGTCCTGAGGTCTTTTTCAACATCTGCCATGTGCTGAAGTATTTTAGGAGCTATTAGGTCCCCCTCTGACTTCTTCACCTGGTTCATGTGTGGCCCAGACATGTTCTGTGTTACCCCTGGGAGAGCAGAGGCAATGCTCTGCCTCGGGGTCTCATAACCTCAGTAAATGCTGCTACACATGAGTTGGGGTTCATAGCCAAGGCTATGAGACATCCAGGACCAGTGAGGGAAAATTCCTGCAAGTCAGTGCCCAGACAGGCAAGAGAAGTCTTGGGGTGTAGACAATCCCAAAAATATTATCACCATGAGAGTCACTCTTCAGGCTGCTTTTGTGGTCACTTGGACAGAAGAAAATGTCTCAGATGTGGAGGATGCAGCTCCAAGGAGGTTCTCTGCCAGACATGCTGTCACCACAGGTCATTTTTGATCTCCTTCATCAGCTTGGAAGAGGCAGTTCAAATTGAATACCCATGGGTAGGAAGCATCAAGGACAATTAAATGCAAGAGAAAGAAAGCTTGATGCCCCCTGTCTCCGTATGTTTCTTTGTTGACATCAAGAGTACTTCTCATGTTTACTTCTTTGCATCTGCCTGCCAGGGCTGTGTTGGGTGTTTATGCTTTTTAATGCTACATTGACCCAGATTTAGAACAGGCAGGTGGTGATCCAGGCAGTGGGTTTGTATCTGACTCTGCTTGTGCAGTCAGCTCTGAAATGCTGAAATGGAAAGAAATCAAAGCCTAATCTCCAGTGACATATACACAGGCATCAGGGTCACCATCAGTCTGGAACTGGGGCACTGAGATACAGGCTGAAAAGTGGACACCTGGCAAGAGCAGGCCTAATGAATCAGTTGTGCCCTCTGGTCAAGCCTTTGCTGGTACCAACCCAATATATTTACTCATTGGCTTTGCTTTTCAGCAGCACATCCTGTGTGCACCTCCGGGCTGGAAAAGATGCTGGCTCACAGGCATTGCGATACCCAAGGGCTTTGGAGAGCTCCTATTGAAGTGGCAATTTGTTTAAAGCATGTCATCTGCCTGCTTATGACATAAAAAGAATGTGAATGGTTCTGTTCTGGGTCACAGAAAGCAGCAAGAGGTAGGTGAAACCTGTAGAGTCCAAATGACTGTAACTTCTCTGCTAGTTAATTTCTCTGCTTTTTCTGGCCCCTTTTGTGGCCAGAAATGTGAAGGTGACAGCAGCACAAAAGGAACAGTGAGAGGCTGCTCAGGGCACCACTGTGTGCTGGTGGAGGCAAGGGAAACATAGGGCTAGTGGGAGCTGCTGGGAGGGGAGCTCTTGTGTAAAGCATGCCAGGGCATCCCCACTTACCAGTCCTAACCTGGTTCCCAAACTATTGCCCAGGTGTGTTATGCTCATTGGTGGTAATCACATTTTTTGCAGCAGGATGTCAGGAAGAGTCTGGATCCTTGACTCGCTATCTGGAAAGAAAGTAATCCCTGCTTCAGTGCATTTCAGCCAAACACATTGACAAATAGCAGCGGTGAGCACTGTAATATGTTAATGAGAGAAAAAGGGATTGCAGTGCTTCTCTGCAGAAGGAAAATTGGTTTCTGTTTAAGCATACATTAAATATCAGAAAAATGATGATCTTACAAATTAAACATGACACCCCCAGGGGCTTATTCCTGTATCAGCCACTAATTTACTGCATGACCTTCAGTAGTTCATTCAAGCTTTCTCTGCCTCCATCAGTTTTTTTGTCAAACAAGCCCAGTGACAAATTCCTTTCTTGCAGAGGTCTTGTGAGGACTATGCATCTCCACGAGATCTCATGGGATATATCAAAGGCAAAGTGTTTTCTCAACGAGATCTCATTTAATCTCCTCACTGACGTAATGTGGCACATTAGCTCCATTAGCTCGTTGTGCTAAGCCTGGAGCCTCCCACTCAGAGCCCATCCCACCTGCCTCACATGGAGGTGTGTGTTGCCCTTCTCTCTCCCTGCTTCCCTGGATATCTTCTAAGCCTCCCAAACACCTCCGCCCTTGCGGTAGCACGCCAGTCTCCACAGAAGAGCCCTTGCCTTGGCACAGATAGGCAGAGCCAATCACTTCCCTTGTTGCCTCAGCAACCAAAGTTTTGAAATTGGGCAAGGTTCTGAAGAAAAATCCCAACCAATTGTGATGGGAAATGACACTTGGGAACAAATGTACCACGTTGCCATGGCAGCCTGAATACTTGCACAGAACTTGGTGTTTTGAAAATATAAAAAGACTGTGCTTCAAATGAGTCCAACTAAGTTAATGCCTTTGTCAAATAGCTGCACAATGCCAAGGGTCTGGCATTTGTGTTTTATAGCTGGCATGTGAATGACTTCACCATTTCTGAAATGAAAATACCTTCTGCTCTCAATCTGATAGACGGGTATTTGAGACCACACGTTCTTCCAGGCTGCCTAGTCTGGTATTGATCTGTTAGGGTTATTTCTGTCATTTGAACTCCATCATTTCTTGGTTGTTTTGGTTTCCACATCTGTGTTTCATCTGTTATTTCGTTTGGTGCCCTTCTATGTCTCAGTGTCTGGGCTAAAAACAGCAGGTGATTTGTTCAAAGGGATAGGTCCTCTTGCTAGAACCACAGTCTTTCTTTTGAGCCGTGAGATGCATGAGTGGCTTTCAGGGAACACAGACTTTTTCATTCAACTCTGTGAGCTGAATCAAACATGATTTTTCTCCATCAGCTAGATATCTTCTCCTAATTACAGCAACGAAGAGGATTAATCAGCCTGAAGGTATTCCTGTGCCTTTTGGACAGACTCACTTTGCAAACCCTAATGTAAGTTGAATTATTCTGAGTCTGTAAGACCATCCAGATCTGGAGTTCATCACCATTTGCCCTAGAAAGGCCTGATTCTTTGGCAGCTTCTTGGTAGGGCTTCATGTGACCTGGGAAGTAAGGGCAGAAGGAGGATGTGAAATTGAACTTCGGTCATCTGCTGCTGTTATTCTTCACTGTCACAGGCAGCCAGCCCTCTGGTAAAAGCAGCGTGGGTAGGAAAACGACTGTGAGATGCAGCAGGGAAACAGGCACTGGTCCAGTGCTGGCAAGACTGAATCCCAGACAATTCATAGAAGGAGGAAGATTCTCAGTGTTTAGCTGAGAAATAATCTGTGCCTCTGACACTATATTTCATCCCTTGCTGGTGGAAAGCTAAGCATGGGAACAGCTCTCTCAGCTGGCCAAAGCAAATATGACTTTGGCAAAGTCAGCTCTCCTCTGTTGGCAGAGAAACGCCTCAGCTGGGGATCCAGTATACTACGGGTGCAGCGAGGCCACAGATGGGTGCCCATGTGCCAGCTTGGGCTGAATGCATGCACAGAGCACAGTGACACAAGCACTTCCCACCTAGGCTGGGCGACAACTCAGAGATCACATCCCATCATCATCTGGGACTATTCTTTGCCCCTTGTCCACTGGAGTGCGGACACTGCTTCATCATCCTTAGCATCCTCCCCATTGCCCTGGGTGGGCCAGTGCTGGCTGCTCTGACTTGTAGGCTGTGTGGGAGTGACCTAATTTGGAGAAATTGTGGGAGAAGCATCAGGAAGCCCACAAGGAAGTGGGAATTTCTGAGCTGCTTGGCAGGAACTCAAGCCACGTATCCATCCCCTGCAGCTCTTGGGCACTCTTCCGAGTCATCTACTCCCCTGGGCCGTATGTGCATCTCACCCCAAATGCTCCTCTCCAAGGAGACAGTTTATCTCAAGTGCTTTGGAGAGAGGAGTCACTGCTCCTAATTACTCAGCAGTACAAAGATTTCTAGTCTCTCATTTCCCCTTGACAGTTTTATTATGGAAATATTTTTTACTCTGGTCTCTCTTCTCTGTGTTTTTGTGTGGCTTTTACAATAGGGGCTCTTCACTTCTTGCTTTCAAGCAGCTCCAGTGAGAGATTGGCTTCAGACAAAACACACAGCTGCCTCTGAGGAGGCAGGCAGAGAAATGCTGGCTGTTCTGTAAGGGCACGCTCAGCTCAGTCCCAGCTGCCCAGCCTCCACTCCTACACCTGCCTTTTCTTCTTTTGGCCTCCACAACTGAAGCACATTGACAGGGAGTCAGTCCCATGCCTGGTGACAGGTTCCTCTTTGCAGCTGTGCTCTGCCCATGATGTTTGTGACTCCAGGGCTATGAGCTTCATCCCTCATGGAGCTCCTCTCTGCCCCTCCACCTAATTACTCTTTCTTACCTGCTGTTTGTACAGAGCCGTGCCAGTAGATGGAAAGGTGTGGTATCTACCCAGCAGATGAAGATGGGATCTGGGAAATAAATGGAAGGAATGTGAGGTCACTCTAAATACTCACTTCAAATGGATCCCTTGATCTGAGCCTGTTGAGGTCTGAGGCAGTTTTGCTGGAGATTAATGCCACAATTATTTAATAAAGAAATTGTATAAAATCCACAGTCATTAGTACATTTGAGATTGTTCTCATTTACTAGACAAGTAAGTGTTCAAGCCTACAGCAACCCCATTTAGGAGGTTTATTTTGTGCCATGAGGGCTAAATATATTTCTGAGCCACACACTTTATATACTTAGACACCTCTTCTCAGTCTATGTAAGAAAAAGCATAGAGAAGCATCATTAACCAAAGTTATTGTCTTGCCCATGATCCTGTCCACCACATTTTGTTATTTTGCATGGAATGGGTCTGTCTCCTCTCAGTGTACAGAGTATAAGGGTATCACAGTCACCATGCGAGAACAGGGCATTGAAAGTAGATTGCATGCACCCCAGCCTAAGGCAGTCGGTCTGCCCCAGAAGTGGAGGCTTTCAGGGAGTGGGATCGGTGTAGGGTGTTCAGATAAGGAGGGAAGGTCTGTTTCATGTTATGTTAGCATTTTTTGCTTGTGCTGTAGTTTCTATTAGAAGGGATGAGTAAAGTTGAATTGGTGGGAATGAAGCAGAACTGGTTTTCTAGAGAAGTCCCAGTGGATCCATGGTGGTTGCTTTGCTAATACTTTTGTGCTCAGAGTTGACTCACTCTGTCCAGAGGGGACCTGATCAGCAGCAGCAGAAACTGCCTCACAGGACAGAGCATGGTTTTGTGTGTGTGCACTCATCTGTAAGTTGTAAATTACTGTGCTGCTCAACCAAAAGACACTGTAGCTCCTTTTCAACACCCTTGAGAACTGCTGGCTGGAAACACTACCAGCATAAATAACCAGGGAGACCTGCAATTTCCCACATACCAAAATAGGAAAATGGCTCCCCATACTTAATTTTTTATTTTTTTTTAATAGGGGGCATGTGACTGAATGAATCCCTGCTTTCTGGTCTTAGCAATCGGCAGAAAGCACCATTTATGGTGTGCGTACAGATGTGCAGAACCAGCCCCAGTGCCAGGGCTGGAACAAGGCCCTGCCACCCCTGGTCTGCTGAACTGTAACTGCAGGAATTTATAAAGTCAAGGAAGGAGGAGAGGGAAGAAGCTGATGGTCACACAGGATTTTGGTACATGTGTGACAGAGCAGAGAGGGTGGCTTCACTGACAGTGTCAGAAAGAAGGAAAAGGGGCAGATGAGGAAGATTAGGTGTTGGTTAGCAGGAGCTTCTCCTGGAAATTTGCTTTCCACCTAAAAGCTGTCTGTCCTCGAACAAGGCATGCTATGACACCCCTGAGTCAGTGGGACTGGCTCCATCCCAGCTTCTTGCAACCAGGGCAGAGCTGTTCTTGTGCCCTGGGTCTGCACTCTTCCTTCTTGTGTGCACCCATGGGGCTGCTAGCCTGGCTGTGCACTGCTCTGGGCTTCACCTGTGACCATTTTCTGTCAGCCAGTGTGAGATGCAATGGTAAAATGGGTTTTCCAGTAACTTTCCTCAACAGATCTCTCATCTCTCACACCAGGAGGGCCAGCATGTCCTTTCAGGACTGGTTTGCACCCAGTCCCAAGCCTGAAGACACTGCTGCTGTGAGGAGACAGTGACAGCATATCTCCCACATCCAGAGGAATGTGCAGAAGACAGCAGAAAGAGATGAAAGCATGTTGACTAACACCCAGGAGCACCTGAAATCAGAAGGGAGGTGAGAAGCATTACCTCTGAGTATTGAGGCCATCAGGCTAGAGCTGGAGTACCGCTGAGTGGAGCAGGCAAGGACAGGTACACAGAAATAAATGACTCAGAAAAAGGTCAGCCACACTTGATTTGCCAGAGCAAATTTGTGGCGAGCGTGTGTGGTAAATAGGTATGATTCGTGCTGACAAAATTGAAACAGTAATCAATACTGATACAGTAATTAATATTTGGAAATAATAAAACAGTTAAAAGGTGTAATGCCAAGAAAGAAAGGGAGAGGAGGGGT
>JAYDZK010000056.1:50466220-50478124 GCA_034509185.1 Euphonia xanthogaster | reverse complement strand
AGGCACTGGCTGGGGATGTGGCACCTGGGGTATGGCTGTGGCTCTGGGTGCTGCTGCTGCCCTTTGTCACCCTTGCTTTGAGCAACAATGCCCTTGGCCAAGCCAGGCCAGGCACATCCCCTGCACAGCAGGTCCTGACCTGACTCCATGGAATGCCAGGACACTGCTACAACTGTTCCTGGCTGGAGGAAGTGGCACAGCACTTCAGAAATGAATCATAGAGTCTTCTCTTTAAAGTTCCTATAAACCACTTCAAATCCATCCTCCTTTGCCTTCTTTTTCTGGGCTCTCTCCCAAGTGATTTCTCAGAATTTCCATGAAAATTAACTGACAGCATAACAGAAACAGAATTAAAAAACACACCCCATCTTTTCTCTTGATGACCAAAGCTTTTTTAAGGTGAGGATGTCATGCTGGATGAGTGAGGAAGATCATTTCCATTTTAATTCCAAACTTCAACGGAGTGCGTCTTCCGCTTCATTTTCTGAGTGAGGCATTGTGCTGAAAGCTGTTACCTTTAGGCTTGGATGCATTAAAAGTGCATTACATTAACTTCAAATCTCTTCACATTATATTTAAACTCTAGGTACGCCTATTGGGTGGATTTTCAAAGGCTACTGTTAGCCCAGAAAAGCCGGTCTGTCTTGGGGAACTGCCCTTGTTGCCAAAGATGAAAGAAGCTGTACAAAATTCTGTTTAAAATAGTAGAAACCAAGGCCATGGCCTGGACTGAGTGAAAGAGGATCCTTCTTACTGTGGCTTTTTACTGGAATGAATACTGGAGAGGTAGAGGGGATTGTTTGGGTCAAACTGAAGTAGAAAGTTTTACATATATTTTTCTCAAAATAAAAAAGTGAAAACCAGAAAGTAAAAGTGTTTCAGGTCATCCTTAGGCCATTTTGCTTGTCTTCTGAATCTTCTGCAACTTCTTTTACTTTTTTTTTTTAATACAAAACTGCTAGTCAACTATCAAAACCCATTGTTTCGGAATCCAGTGATTGGAATGCTGTTTAAAAGTCTGAAGTCAGTGGGAAAATCTTTGATGTGATTTAGGCTTTTCCAAAATGGAACATCTCATTTTGCACATGTCTAAGTGACATTGCATGGCATTTTCAAAATTCCTCCTTCTCTTCATGACTTTTTTTTCCCCTGCCAAAACAATTTGTTGATTTTGACCCAGTTTTGCAAGTAGTTCCATTCAGTGCTTGTCAAAACATCTTCCACATGATGCAGTTTTGCTGGGGTGAGAAGCCAGGAGGAGACATGGGATACAGCAAGGGATATGTGATAAAAGAGGGCAGAGTTGGGAATGGTTGAGCAGGGGCACGGCTGGTTCTGGCCACCTCCTCGTTTTTGGTGATTAAATTCAGCAAATGAGGTGTCACAACTACTCAGGGAAGAAGTCAGAGGAAAACCTGGAGTGCAGAAGGCTCCAGGAGAAGAGCTGAGGGGAAAGAGAGAGAGAGTTAATTGGAACAACCAAAATAAACCATGAATGTATTCTCTGGTGACAGTAAAGACACACATAGCCCAGTAAGGAACTGAATGCAACAGAAGTGATTAAAAGCAGAGCCAGAGTCTATGCAGATGAGCAACATGGCTTTGAAGCTGGCCGAAACAGGAATGAGGAGAGGGTGAAGTCCAAAACACTGGCTCAAGTTTTTGCCCATTAGACTGCCCGCAGACTGTGAGCACTTAATCTCACTTGCACTAAAGCAGGCTGTGTTTGCATTACTGTGCCTATGGCGAGTAGAGAAGCCAAGCCCCTCAGAGCCCAGACACACCCTGGAGTGGGAGATGTGTTGTGTACTCCCTGTGGTTCCATGTGAACAATGCACTGAAAACAGATCATACCTCTCAAATTCACTTCTGCCCTTAGATAACACCATGCTTCTTGAAGGTAAAGCTTCTGTGTTCAGATGCTGGCTGGGTTTCTTCACAGCCCAGGGTTTGAGCCAGCTCCCTGTGGCCAGGTGGCAGTGCCAGGCCCATGGCACACGACAGAGCTGAACTGTGAAAGAGAGCAGGGGCTGTCTCTGCAGGCAGCAGAGGAAAATGGAGACAGACATGCACTAAAACATAAAGATCAGGAAATCTGGGACAAGGTTTCAGGAAACAACATCTTAAAAAGTTGCAGTCAGTTTTCCCCTCTTCCCTTTTTCATGGTGTCCTGGTTACAGAAGTAGAGTGCCAGTGTAGTGCTACAGGAGTGTAACAAAACTGTGTATTCTGCTCCTCTTTAGGTAATTTCTGATGAACTATTGATGATGGATGGTTTGCAGGAGCTGCCTAGTGCACACCTGACACCTCACACTACAAGCTGGGTGTTAAATGATAGAAGGAAAAAGAGGCAAACTCTGCAAGGCAAGGTAGTGTTCATTTTCTTCACAAATGACTCAGCTGTGATAAATCCCTCCTGGGTTGGGGGGGGCAAGCACCAGCACAGTTACACCCATCCTGAAGGGATCATCTATTCTAATGGGCCATAATGAACTCAAGGCCACCACCAGAATAGACACCTGCAAGCGCTTGGACCATCAAGGACTCCCAAAGCACCCCATGATTTACAGGATTACATCATCTCAACTGTGAAACTCCCTGCCCTGGGGGAGGTACTGAGCATTCCCCCCTGAGCCTCTGGGTTTGGAGGCCTGGGACACCACCACCACTACCCCCCCCCATGGTTCCAGAGGAGGACTAGAAATTTCTCAGGGCCATTGCTTTCAACAGGGCTGCAACCACCCTGACCAACAGGTTGTACTCTGACTTGGTGAATTTAAGTCAGTTTTTCCTCTGTATTGCTGCATTTATTGCAATCTCTAGTAAATTGTAACTCTGACCTGAAATCTCTTTTAAGGCAATAGAGTGGGGTTCATTTCTCCTGCCAGTTTACTTTCAAACCAGAACAAATGGCCATCCATCACTCTAATGCTGCTCAGGGATAGAAGCATCTGGTGAAGGTACACAGCACTGAGATGTCACAGCAGTCTGAGCCAAGCGGATCTTCTGAGCCTATGGGGACCTATGCTCCCTCCTATTATTTACCTCTTGGGCTGGCTTCCACAGTAAACTACTATAGACTTGTTTCTGTTCATGTCTGTGTTTTTCTGTGATATTTAAGGAGAAGAGACATCCATGGCAAAGAGTACTCACCCACAGGGCTGGAGGAAGCCCACATGTTTTAGATGTTCCTCAAGGATACAGAAAATATCTAGGGATAAAGGAAGCTTGGCAGATTTGGACTTCCGCAAGCAGTGGTGGTGGGAGGTATGATAATAGAGGCTGGTGATTAAAATGCGAAACTCAAATTGCCTCAGTCTTCCTTGCAGCAGGCCAGGTGTCCCGTACCTTGTGTGTAGGGCACAATACTCTGTTTGTTTCCTTCCCAAAGCCCTCCTGGGCCAGACAGAGCTGAATGTCTTGTCTTCTAATCCATGGTGCCTGTGTGGGAGAGGCACTGCAGTACCACACTGCCAAAGGAAGTACACCAGCCTCCAAAGCTGCTGTGTTCCACTGCAGCCCCTTCCCCGTCCTCCCTGATATGCTGGAATGTCTGTCATCACATAACAGGATTGCTCTAGCATTGCACAGGAGGATGCTTGAGAGATCTGCACAAGGAAGATAGGGGAATTTTCAGAAAGGAGGGGGAGCAAATAGTACTCATCTCTCCAGAGCTAATTGGAGGGAGTTACTGCAAGCTCTTGTTTCTCCTCTGCATAGAGGAATAGTTATGTAGATCCTCAGCTGGAGTAAATCAGCATTGCTACTCAGCACACACGAGTTGTTCTCATGCTCTCTCCTCTGTCACTAAACTGAGAGTATCCTCAGTTCAACATGATATCAAAATCCTGATGTTGCCATTGATCCAGTCACTTTCTCTGGCTTTGGCTGTGTCCTATATACTCTGCCTTTAGTTCCCTGTTTCTCATGGGTGCCCTTTCATTTTACGAATGCTTTTCCAGTGAAAATAACAAAACAAGTAGAGAGCTCTTGGGTATGCTCAGAGAAAGGAAGAATGATTCCACAGTGAGGGCCACACCATGTTCAAGTCTTTGCTCTAGGCTCCCCAGGCTTCTAAACCATGAAAATGGGGTTAATAAAATATGTGTATAAGCTCCTCTAGCTTTTAACATGTGAAAATAATTTCCTTGTAAAAATATCAACTAGGAACACAGGAAGTCCAGTTCTAGGGAATGTTGGACAGTCTTAACACCTTCATGCAGTTTCCACTTCATCCTACAAGTATTTAAGCACGGTTCTGTCCTGCCTGAGTGGTGCAGGCAGAGGGAGGACATTCAACATTCAAGCACATTCAAGCAGCAGCTGGAATGAGGAGTCAGGCTGCGCAGAGGTTGCTGTTGTACAAGGCTGATCTCTTAAGCAGAAGGAAGCAGCACTTGTCTGGCTCTTGGCTTAGGGTGACCACAGAACAACGTTGCCTCAGTAGGATCAGGGGACAGTATAGGCCGCAGCCTGACCAACAATTGCTTTGAAATGTAGAACCAAAGAAGGATTAGATAGCACTGTGTTCTGTATTTACAGGCAGGAAAAAAAAAGCTGACAGAAACATGTCAAGGTGAAAATGAAATATCTAAGCAATGTATTTTTAAACAAAGTATAAAGATCTAGTGAAAAATGTAGAAAGGTTTTAATTCTAACAAAACAGTGCTGCACTTGAGGTTAGCTG
The DNA here is from genome assembly GCA_034509185.1 of Euphonia xanthogaster. NCBI lineage: Eukaryota > Metazoa > Chordata > Aves > Passeriformes > Fringillidae > Euphonia > Euphonia xanthogaster. The sequence continues at coordinate 50,473,437 of JAYDZK010000056.1, read as the reverse complement.
ATTATTTGTCTAATCCCTTTGTTAAAATTCACAAAAGCACTCTGTGTCATGGCAGCAGCTGCAGACACATACGACCAGCACTGGCATGGATCCAGGGTGTCACTTTCAGTAAAGGAGAAAAGTCACAATCCCCAGCAGCTTCTCATGGGTACTCTGACACACATTGGACTCCTTGGTTTGCAGATTTGACTCACTAAGTTGAAGGAAAATCAGTTCAACCACAAAATAAAAGTGGTTAGTCTGTACCAAAGTACTCAGCTGATCTAAGCTCTAGCTTGGGAAGGACAAGGACTTGTGAATGGGCTGGTTTGGCTCAGAAGAGGATGAGATGAGGGCACTAAAGATCACTGGGACCTCTGGAACACACATTTTAGGGGGAAGATGAGTGATCAGAGGTCCAATGTACCAGAGGGCACATTGTACGAGAGTGCAATTGTACAAGATTCCACTCAACTCCTCTATCCAGGCCTTTCATGTATATAAAGAGTATCTGTTTAAGGCCCCCTTCCCATCGCCACACACGGCTTTTGCTCTATTTCACATTCCATGTGGCTTTGAGTTATTCTGCCTAATTTGGCTGTATCCCTTCCAGGTGTATCCTCTGCCATCCTGGGATATTTTTCGGCCATCGGTGAATATTAAACCCTATTTTCAGTGTCAGACTGAAGGGGTTTTTTCCGTCAGAGCCAGACTTATTACCTTTTGTTGGCATGGTGCTTTCCATTCCTCTTATCTAGGCATCTCCTTGATGCTCTCACTTTACTCAGACTGACAAAGAAACGGCTCCACTGACTTATTGTGTAGAGCCATCAGACCTAAACTTCTCAAACAGAAATGTTCTTAGGGTGGTTTCACAAGCTTTTAGAATCCAAGGACCAACTTTGTTTTCTGAAAGGACTCCAAGGGCAACTTGTTCTGTTTCTATGGAGGTTTTAATTCACAAGCCAGTAACAATTAATCCATTAGAAATAAATCTATTGATTCAGTCAATTCCATCTGCATATGTATTTCCCAACACCTACATCAGAAGAATTCTGAGCGGGAGTAAGTTAGGAAACAGGGAGTAAGTTAGGAAAGAGTAAGTTAGGAAACCGTAGGTTTTGCAGGCATTTTCATGGTCACAATCTGAGGTAGCTCACCCATCTTCATACCATTCTTTAAGGGAGATTTCTCTCCTTTTCTCTGCCACCATGGGTAGTCAAGATGCAAGAGGGAGTGATGTTGGGGCAGTGCCATGCTCCTCTTGGCATGACTTTTGCACTTCCAGCATTCCTGGAGCTCCAGGCTTTGTGGCTTTTTTAATCCTAACTTCTCCCAAACCCTAACTGCAGCCTTTGGCTGAGACTCATGTGCCCATCACCACAGAGTGTCCAGATGAGAAAGGTGTGTGGCAGCTACCATTTCCCCTCCCACCCTTCCTGATGGAACTGGGGCTCATTTGACCCCTTCATACATTGGTTTAGAGAAAAAAAAACTCTTGGGAATTTTAAATTTTTTTTTCCTAACCCTGTTATCTGATTCACTGCAGGTACAGAAATTCATCAGTATCAGGGTAAGGGAAGGGATTAGGGGATCTGGCTGTGGACAGAGTGCAGGACAAACCTGCCAGAGATAAGTGGCCATTGGATTTGAAAACACACATTTCAGACCATACTGGTCCAGCAAGTGGGGAATGCTTGCCAGGCTGTTGATGATGTCTAGATGCTGAACTGCCGTTATCTTCTGTTCACCTAAAACTGCTGGGCTTCGCTGACATATTTCTTTCCTCACTATAGATACTTGTAGATACTTGCTAAAAATAGTCATATTAAAGCTGAAGGTGGTTTTTTTTTTTTTTTTTTTTTTTTTTTTTTTTTTTTTTTTTTTTGAAAAGGGCAGTAATCAAGCCCTCAACAATGCAGAGATTACAGGTTTAAGAGGATCCTAACAAAAGAGACTGAATTTAGGGAGTGCAAATACTTTCCCCTGCCAGCCACCCATTCAAGCACAGCCTTGGTCCTTAGTAACTGGAAGTGGTTCCTGCCTGATGGATTTTTCATTGAGTGACATAAATAGAGGTGAAGTGGAGAGGATGCTTGACACAATGGCCAGATGCCAACATCACAGCCCCCCGGTATAATTTTCAATGGAATTGAATGGTTCAAATGTATTATGAACAGCACCTTTTTCACTTGATCTAAGCATTTTCCTCCATGGTACTCTCCTGGTGCCTTCCCACTATCACAGATGTAGCTTTTTTGTGGGTAAGAGGAAGATTTCACTCTTGTGGGCTGCCAATTAGGTGGCTTTCAGTACCAGCTAGAGTCAGAGGTATGATTAAAATAAAGTGCAGCCTTTTGTCCTGTTCTTTGCAAAAGGAACTGTCATCCATTTCAGAGGAGGAAAAAGACTTATCTCACCTCCTACAGTCCAAAAGATGAACAGAATAACTTTCAAAATGTTAGAAATATATTGTTTTAAATGGGAATTCTCATTTCCCATTTAAAGAGACAACTTACCTTTTTTCTTTTTTGTACAAACCCTGTCATTTTATTTCAGTGTTTTGGCTGCCTCCTGGACCCCTGCTTACAGCGTTAGTGCAAGCTAGTGACCAGTTTCAGCCTGGCTCCTACAAAGTAGATATTTCTTTTCCTGCTGATTGGCATAACTCTACCATTTTCTTTCCTCATAAATGTAATGATATTTTTAATAGGAGACTGACATTCAGGTATCAAAATACCTTCTAAATTCTGATTAGACAGAAACCCAGGCTACTCATAATTTTTGGTCATTTGCAAGTACCTTCTCAAAGAGCAGTGGTCAAACTGCTTATGTCTTGGTCATATTCCAGTCTGACAGACTTTAACTGCAGTTTGGGATGGAATTTTAATTTTTTTTTTAATTTTTTTTTTTTTTTACTCTGGAGAACCTTAAAGCTCTCTCTGGACTGTTACACAGATGTCACATTTCATAGCAGATGTGAATTTCCTAAAGTAAATCCTGCTGTGTATAGAGGGGACTAATGTAGAGCCTTTGAAGTCCGTAGCAAAAGCTGCTATTGACTGTGGATGACATATCTATGGGCTGTAAAGATATTTGCAAGTTCTTTGGGATAAGAAGACCACATAGATACAGAACATCCCTGCAGGCCAGTACAAGGGTCTGTGATTCATTTGAGATGGAAATCAGCCTGCAGTCTTCAATAGGAGATGTATTTCAGAATAAATATATATAGTAAATATATTTTTCCATCCTCAGATGTTTTTTGAAAGGCAAATATTCTTCTATTCCTGCATTGATATGAATCTACCAGGGGATGAGGATGGGTGTCTCTCTTCAGTTTCAACAATTGCAAAAAATACACAGCAAAGTGCTGAATGACAACCAACCTCCCCTAAGGACAAGTTTCAACTCAGATGGTTTATTCCTGAAACAAATCCTCAGTTTCAGTGGATGGGTATGAAAACATTAAAAAGAAAAACCTTCTTTGGAAAGTTCCTGTCCAGGAATTTTGTTACAGAGAATTCTAAGCACAGGCTGATACTGAGAAGGAGACTGGGAGGTATTTGGCTCCTGCCAGGCATTGTTTCTTAGTTTGATTAAGCTCTTAATCTTGTGTTTCCTCTGCGAGTATCAAGCTCCAGAAGTCTGCCTTATTCAGATGCCTAAAGGGAAATAAGATTCAGCTTCAAACAAACAACAATCACTGCTCCAGTTTTGATCATAATCTGGGGGAAATGTATCATGAAGCTCGATACCTCAAAAAATAAAGTTTGGAAGTCAAAATTTAAGAATCTGTCAAAGCTAATAATTTCAAATTAAGCTGCAATAGAAGATTGGACTCACCACAAGAAGTATTTGCAGCAGGAGATAAAAAGATTACATGCTGAATGATCTGATGTGAATAGGAAAGATGCTATTCTTAAAGCCCTGAGCTCCCATGATGTGGTATTACAGCTTTGGACTAAAATGGTAAAGCTAAACTAGAAATGTGCACTGATAACATCAGAGCAATCAGCCTCTGGGATGAGAGCAGAATTCCTACTTCAAGAACAATTTTTTTGTGGAATTGCAGCTATTAGTATTTAAAACAGCAGCAATTAGTCACTGAATCCTGGAGCCATTGTGCTGGGCTTTATTCTGTGCTTTATAGTGAAGAACTGGTGCCCCAAGGACTATAAAAGCGCGAACAGACAAAACAGAAATATGGATGGAGGGGATACAGAGAAGGAATGACTTGTTGAATGCTTAATATTAAATCAGCAGCACAGCCAAAAATACAACACAGGCTTTTAATGTGCTGCCTGCTTCAGCCAAAACTGCCCAAAGCTGCCTTCCCTGAGAATTCACTTTACAGAAAAAGAATTTCATCTCAATGAGACTTTATCCTGATGGGAACAGGGAAGCAAATGACAGCAGCTGTGATAAGGTAAATTTCATGGGTTAATCACCTGTTCTGCATTCACTTCTGAAATGAATAGCCTTTGGAATGAAGCCTTTGGAAAGAGACATTCCTAAGGGAATAGGAAGTGAGTCCAGGTTTTCTGAGGACACATGTATCTTTTCAGGGAATTAGAAAAAACTGTTCAGATGCTCAGACATCTAAAGGATAGTGGGTATCAGCTGCAGTGAAACTCAGGCTAGTAGGCCACATTCAACCCTAGTCAAGCCATGTTCAGGAAAGGTGAATCCAAGGCAGAGAAAGGAGTTTCCTGGGGAGTTTAAGCAGATGCTGTCATACAAGGAGAGACCACAACAGCCTATCTCTTGAGTCTGGCTTCAGCAAAACACAGCAGGAGGGAAATACCAGCTTGGGAGAGCACCTGTTCCAGGCACAGGATGATGTTGAAAAATGGTAAATGAGCAGAAGTTTTCCACAAATGCATTTGACCTTTGAGCAACCTCTGCTGAGAGGACTAGTGAGGCAAAAACTAGCAATGGTTTTAAAGTGGAGCTTGTGAACTGGGTATTGCAATGCACTTTGCTATGGAAAAGGGAATAGAGTTAATTGGTCCTCCCAGGTCTTTGTTCTAAGAAGATGCTGCTGCCCTTCATGAGATATTTTTCTAGAGAACATCAATGAATTTTTTAAAAAGCTCTGTGTTCCACAGAAATCTCGTAAAATCTCTTTACTCTTGCAACATCATGGCATATTTTATAAATGTGGGAATATCTGAACCTCTTGAAGAGACTCTTGTGCTCATTAAGTCATTTAGTCTTTATTTTATATTTTCAGCTGGCCATTTAACATTTTTAAGAATTATACTTCTAAAACCTGAATCCTTTTGGCCAAAACCTCCGCCAAGTTCCCCTAAAATTAAGGAAACTGGAAGAACAAAGTTCCCCACCTGAAAAGCAAGCCAGTGAACTGCAGTTATCCTAAAGTTTGTAACATATATTTACAGCGATCTTTTGACCCATACATCTCAAGATGACTAATTTTTGAGAAAGTTTAAAGCCTGCCTTTAAAGGATGTCTTCACTACTACATACACCCATATCTGTTGCCTCTGAGGAAAAAAAAATGAATTCTAATACATTGCATTGGTATTGATATATTAATCACACATATGTGATGATTATTATTTATTATGCAGCTTTACAATATAATGCAGCATTAAGGAAAAGGTCTGATTGCATGTCATTCAGCTAGGGTTGAGCCACTATATTTAGATGCTGACTAATTTGGGAGAGCACTTATCCATCTTCCTGAGGAATTTCTGCAGCTCCTGTTCCTGTGGGATCTGAAGACTTCACACCAGCTGGGCTTTTCACTCCCAGGGTTGCTACAAGACTAGGACATGCTGACCTCCCCATTCCACACCTGCCTCCTAGAACTCCCTTCCTCTGCCACAGTGTCTTGTAGGTACCAACACTTCTGACTCTCCCAGGGGTGGTAAAGACCTGGTGTCACCTGGACAGGGGTGAACTGAAGGACATGTCCCAGGAAAACTTCATCGGTGATGATTGAGATCTGGTGTCTGTGGTGCAGCATCACCCAGATGTACCCTTGCACCTAAAATATGGCTTTGACTTAACTGAACCCGATTCTTAGTCAAAATATGGGCACTTTATTTTTTTTGTATGCTGTTTGTAGGAAGGGAAGAGTAGAGAGTTCTTGAATTAGGTGTAAATGCTCCCCTTCAAGCTTCCCTTAAGGATGCCCCAGTGTATTTCCAGTACAGTGCACTGTGTTTATCTGCAAGGTATCTCTAAGGAAGTATCTTTACCTAGGAGACATGGGCTCCCCACATCTGCAGTGCTGCTGAGACACGTTTGCTGGGAGATAGAAGAAAACATTGCTCACATCTAAGATGAGGAGCCATGGTTACAAAGTCCACAGGAAGAGCAGAAGTCAACTCAGCAGTGACTTTCCCACATTGAAAAAGATCTATGTCCTGGACAGACCCAGGGATTTGTAGCAAAAGCCTTTTTAGGAGCTTGTGAACTGAGCATGCAGACAGACCCACCAGTGGTAAAAGCTGGAGGAGGCACTGAAGGGCTGACACAAGTTGGCAAGGAGAAGCTGCAAGAGTGAAGCTGGTCCAAGAGAGCCAAGAATCACCCATCATCCAGCCCAGAGCTACAGCAACATGGAAAGACAAGGCAATCAATCTTTCTAACTTACTTGGCTACATGATCAAGGGACATTAAACACTGCATCACAAGGCTGCTGTACTTGGAAAGGTATTTCATGTCCACAGTGTACTAAACCAGAGAGTCCTGAGCAAGGCTGGGTGGGAGGTTATTGGTTGATTCTTACAGAGACAGCAAACTCCTTGGAACAGGAAGAAAGGACCACCCATAAAGATTGCACACGTGAGCTATACAATTCTTTCACTCCTTTAAGCAGACCCCAGGATCCAGGCAATGAAGCACATTTGAATGTCTCTTGCAAGAACATGATCCCACAGAGCACAAAGACAGCATGGTGCACACAAGGTTAGAGATAGAGGACACGGGAACTCAATCTCATTCCAGCACAGGGACCTGTCTATCCCTGCTTTGTAACAGGTGGACAAACAAATAACAGAATCATATTTGATTGCTCCCCTCAGAAATGTCAGGTCATCTTTGCAAGGACAGCTGGCTGAAATGAATGTGTTTTTAAAATCACTGCGTTTAGCTGTGACTAAAGCTAAACAAGAAAGTTCAATCTATTGTTGTTATTCATGGGTTTGAGGGTTTTTTGTTTTTTTTTTTTTTTTTTTTTTTTTTTTTTTTTTTTTTTTTTTTTTC
>JAYDZK010000056.1:50416945-50466120 GCA_034509185.1 Euphonia xanthogaster | reverse complement strand
GTTTTGGGGTTTTTTTTTTTTTTTTTTTTTTTTTTTTTTTTTTTTTTTTTTTTGTTTTTTTTTCCTTTATTTTTTTTCTTTTAAATTGTTTTCTGGGAAAAAAAAAGGGTAGTTTTTCTTTCCCCTTTGCTACTTGACAGTCTGATTTGCAACTAGTTACACCCTGAAGAATGAATAAGGTATTTCTATTTGCAAATCAAGAGAACAACTTGGCCACATGCTTAAACATCTTAGTGTAGTAGAACAACCATGCACTGTTTTTTAAATAGTTACCTTTTAAAAAATCTTAATCTTTATAAATGTCATTAGGAAACATTTTAGAATCCAGAAAACTAGCATTTAAATTGATATTATAGGCTAAGTCAAACAACATTACATGTGCTGGACAGAAGTCACTTATTGAAATACTTTACATAAAACATATGGTTTGTTACTCAAAGAAAATATGCTAATGGAAGTTATTTTCCTCTTGGTGTTCATCAGGTCTGTAGAACTAGTAGATATCAGCCTAAATTTGAAGAGAACAGACTTCCACTTTTCATTGTCTATTCTGCTTCTTAGCTTTGAGCGGGTTAACTGTTGGACTGGTGAAACAAAAGCAGGGAAAATGTTATTCAGCTGCGAAAGGGATCTCAGTTGTGAAAGCAATCCACCACTTCAGTAAACTCTCACTCTTAACAAATAGCTGGTTCAGCCAGTTTTTTAAATTTACAGCAATTAATCTCTCCTGACAACTGTTAATTTTAAGCCTTGGTCCTTCACCTTTCTTATGCTCCAAAGGAACAAATGCAGATCCTTAAGGCTAGGAGAAGCCTCCAGAGCTTGTCCCGTCTGTGTCCTCCTGCTCCCCCAGTTTGTGAAGGCAGCTGGATGGGGTACAGCCAGGCATAGCAGGCACCTCTTGCATGGGAAGAGGGAAAAGGCAGAAGATACTACAGGCAGATGCTAGAGGAGAGGAGGAGATGGCTGCCCACTGTGAGTTAGATGCCTAAGCAATTAATAGGGAGAATTAGGGTTTGCAATTGGTTTCCTTGTAGAGTAAGACAGTGCCTAAACTAGCCATACACATCTGAAAAGGGAGTTATGGCTACATTCCATCTTTCCCAGGTGCTTTGCTGACTGAGTTGCTGGGTAAATGCTGCAAAAGATCAAGGTGCTTGAATACCACTGCAAGAAGCAGACAGGCACTGAGTGTCTTTTTAAGGCATGTACATAGCCATGGCATATTTTTGTTCTGGAAGCAACTTATGTTCTTCCCATATGGGTGTTTTTGAATGCAGCCCCAAAATAACAACCTCCATTTGGTTGGGAGTGAGAGTACAGAAGAATGAGCGAAGCTGTAAACAGCCAAATTCTCCAGAGAAATAAGTAGCAGTGAGGAGTTCTTAATCAAAGGCTATTTCATGTCTTTATAGGCATTATTAAACTCTTAAAGGGGCAAGTTAGACTTGGAAACTCCCCATCTAAGAAATTTGCTCCAGAAGGTCTTGGGTGGAAGTTACATGCCACCTTACCATTAAAACTCAGACGCTGGGGGAACACTGATTAGCATTTGTGGAGGACATCATCTAAAAACCAGTTCCCATAGATTTGGAAGGTGCATGAACCTCCTGTGGTTGCTGGGCAGAGTGCCATGGGGTTACTCCAAGGCTCACACCAGACAGTCAGCACTCTGGGCCAGAGAAAGAGCCAGAAAAGGACCCCTGGCAGAAGAGGTAAGCAGTCAGTGCCTGGGGGTACAATACTGAAGGGCTGCGTAGGGCTGAGGAAGCCAAGTCTGGTGAGGACTCCACTATTCTGCCTGAAGGTTGCAGCTAAATGTGCATAGCAGAACACACAGCTTTTGCCTCAGTAGCAGCTGGTTTATCTGTTGCAGCAGAGGCTACGAGTAAGCTAACATACATGTAGTGTGAATGTTCCCATGACCACACTCTGCAATGAGAGGGCTGACCCAGAGAATCACATCAGCCCTGTCCTACTGCTGGGGTGTAGGACAGACAGAGTTCATGGCCAAAGCAGCAGACTGTTCCCCTGCCCAAGTATTAGTGTCTCTTGAACCATCTCTTAAAATATTAAATTCATAAAAATATGGATTTTTCTGCCACATCCTCTGCTGCTGCCTGGGACGCTGTTAGGGAGGGGGCTCAGCCTGTTCCCAGCACAGGATTGTTATTAGCCCTTACACCAGTGCAGACTGGCTGGGGGACCATCGGTCCACCACCTAGGTGGTAACTGCAGCACACTGTTGTCCCAGCCCATTATTTCCCTGCTCTTCTCCCAGGTAGGCTGTGTGCTAAAAGCTGGCACAAAGTTGGTGTGCTGCAGTGTTTGGGAGCTGTCAGGGCCCCTCCTCCCCGACACGCATGCACAGCTTTCTGAAAGAAACCAGTACTGCAGAGAGATGTTCCATCCACCAGCCTCTCATATTTGTTTTCATCTGTCAAAAACCAAATCTGAGTCTGAAGGCTTGCAGAAAAATCCTGGAGTCCAAATCCAGGTTTCAAATAGAAGGAGTAAAAGTCACAGATATTTATATTAACAGGTATAGGTTTTTACATGTTGAAAACATATTAAAGACAGAATTATCAGCTATATAGTATATTTTTTACTGTATCTTTAAGTCTACATCCATATTCATGTTCAGACTTGCTAATATGTTATGGAGATGCCATATTTTGGAACTGGTGTAAAAACCATGGCATCAGTAAAATGCCATATTTCAGTTAAAAAGGAAAGTCTAGAAAGAATAGTCTGATCTACTGGTAATGAATACGGGCAGGAGAAATTGCACGAATCTGGCTTTATCAGTAAGGAGAGATGGAAACTGGAGAGAACTGGCTGATCCCCCTGTCCCATTTAGGACTAGGTTCTTAGTGGCAGTTTTGAATAATTTCTAAATTCTTCCTGAGCAAGTGGAAAAGGCATCCTCCAGAACTGACTTCAACCAGTGTATACAATGGTTCCAGGTATCCATGATATAGCTCTCCTCACTTTTTTTTTTTTTTTTTTTCTTAAATCTTCCTTTTGGGAGAATAGGGAAGTGTGGTTTTTATGGATTACTGAGTATGCTGATGCAGAGATGCAGATTCAGACAACAGTGCCAGGCTGTCATTCAATGCTTAGATTATGGATATGGTTTATCCCAAAGGAAACCACAGCAGTCTTTCACCACTGAGCAGCTAATTACCCATAATGTGCTGAGATGCTCTGCAGTTACAGATGGGAGCAGAACTTGCTTCTAGAAGTAAACTGTGTTTAAGTCCTGCATCCTCACTCTAACAGTAAATAGACAGCCTCTCAGTCTCTTGTGGCTAAGGTCTAGTGTAAACTGCGACTTACAAGATTGAATGTATTTTCCAGAGTGGATTTACAGGCTCTGACTTTACCCTCTTCTTTCAACTCAGATGGGGATTTGCAGCTGTGTAAACGAAATGAGAATTGCATCTATATCTTTGCCAAGAAAATGTGCTAGATATACAAAAAGGCAGCAATGAATATGATTTAATCCTCAAAGCAGACACATTTTGAAGGATTTGATTTCCTTTCCCTTCTAAAAGTCAAGATCTTGCTATGAGCCTGTATCTAAACAAAAATACTTTTTGTGGAGACCCCTGGTTCTTCCTTTGGCTTAGGGAGTACCATGACCCAGAACAGTTCTGCAGCCTCTGTCTCAAGACCCTTTTAAAGAATGGGGAAAGCTGGGTGGGATGAGAGGAGGAAATCCCTTCAGTGGGCAATAGAGTGTGAAGGGATATTGCCATTTTGGAAGAAGACTCCTAATCAAATCTTTGCAAGCCAGTATTTCTCAGCTGAATCACACAGAGGGAGGCTTAGGACACTGTAGGACAAAGTGTCTCTTGCCCAGCCTGGGTTAGCTCTGTGACAAGGACGCCTGTTTCTCTGTGCCGTGGCATTTCTCTTTCAAGAAGCCAGAGAGGTCAAGGCTCATCCATCCATGTGCTGGTGGCCTTTCCAGAGTCACGTTGAAGCTGGGCTTGGGGCCATTCTGGCAGCATTGCTGGCTTGTGTTAAATCTGCCTGTTTATTAAGGTAATGTCCCACTAACTCCCAGTGTGCTGAGAATGTCCTGTGAGTGTGCCGACAGGTGTGTGCGTGTGCAGGTGCAGTGCAGCAGGATTGTGAGGAGAGAAGCAGGGAATGTTATATCCACATGTTATATCACTGTGTGGCAGTCACTCAGTCTGGGGAGGTGGGACAAGCAGGCAGATGGGGGCACTCCTACTAAAGCAACTGGGAGCCCCAGCCCACCCAGGACATGTAGGGGAGTTTGTGCCATGCCTGTGTTTACACTGGGACTGTTCCCCACCAGGTGTATGGTTTAATGAGAAGCATCTGCCTTCCCTGGCAGTAGGCTGGGGCACTCGCTGGCTGAGCTGAGAGGACTGGGATGCAAAGCTGTGGAGAATCAATAATTTATCATGAGCTGCCCAGACTCTGGAATGAGCAGTGGGTCCAGCTGGAGACAGCAAATCCCTATTGCTTAAAGAGAAAAAAGGAAGCAGGAAAAGAGGTTAATGCTGCTTAGCCTTGATAAAGCTTTTAGCTGCAAAATGTCACATTCTTCAAAACCCAATCAGCCAGTCATGCCTTAGGCTTTAGCAGCTGTAAATGTAATTGGACCAAGAAAATTAGTTGATCTGCAGCGTGAAAACACAAAACACAGCAAAAAAACCTTCACAAAGCACATGCTAATCGAGTTAACATGTTGAGAGGGTCTGTATGACATGAGTGTTCACTTCATTGTCAGTGTGGCTTTCACAGCCCCTTCTAGATGACAAAGCCCACTCTGAACTCTGCCTCCAGAGTGCCTCAGCTCCTAAGATGTGGCAACCATGATAAATTTCCCCATAAAGAAATGCAGTTTTAATTGCTGGTATCAGTCAGCCTTGGAGCAGTGGAACAAGCAGTTCACCCAATGATTTTCATTCCTGTTGCTGGAAGAAGAGTCCAGCCTCGTGAAGGGATGCAAATGCTGACTGACACCTTCCCACACTCATTGTGCTGTTGTCTCCTTCCTGAGGAGAAGGGCATGCTCTCCTCTGTCCATGGCTGACAGCACCATACATCACCTCTCTGTTTTCTGCAATATTAATCCAGTGGCACTACCAAGAATAGCTCCAGACCTCAGGGCAGAGAGGGAGCTGCCCAGGGTCCAAGTGTGGAAGCAAAGAAAATTATTCCAGGAGCCAGTCAGATGGACAGTTTCCCATTTTAAGCTGTGCATTCCATATTTATTTATGTGCACTGCCTCCAAGCAATCTTCATAATGGCAGACTTGACTTGGATTTCTGATTTTGAGAGTTCCCTGCCCTGCTGTATCTGAAGGCTGAAATGTATTGCAGCCTGCTCTGGAGGACTCCTGGAACTCTTGTTTGTGAAAGTCAGGGCTGTGCTTGGGTTGTTTAGGGGTAAGAAAGGCTGGTGTTTATTGTAATGGTAACTCCTTGCCAGAAGAGGACTGCTGACTACAGGGTACTTCCCAGAGTCTGAGTCTGTCAAGCTTTATACAAGCAACAAAAAGCAAAGTGGCTTTCACCACTTTCCCTGGAGATCAGTCCAAAACCAGATGGATCCCAGCATCCAGACACTGCCATGGCACTGGATAGAATGTCTGCTCCACAAACCATGTCAAACAGTTCTCCCTTTTCTTTGATGTCTGGATCCATGGGGCTTTTGTGGATATGATTATAGCCTCTATTAACCACCCCGTTTTAGGTATTTCCCATATGCAAAGGCCTTACTACCTATAGAGGGATGGATCTACAGCTGCTGTCTTTCAAACAAAGGGTAATTTCCACCAAGAAAAGAAATTGTTAGTGCAGGTGGAGATTTTTGACATGTATGTTTAACAAGGAGGTATGAAATCCTGCTTCCATGCAGCTTCCTTCCTCTTGGGTCGTGAAATCTTTGAAAGAGCCTACAGCACAGCAGTTTTTCTCCAGGCTCTCTTCAGGGCCATTCTTCCATGCATTTCTTTTTCCAAATGCCTGCTTTTCACATGAACAGTAATAGGTGAAAGCCTTTTGTGTGCCTTTAATTTGGGCAGAAAAACCTGTCGATATTTGAGGTAGGAGATGCTCTCATTTTAGTTACTCATTTCACAAAGGAATCATTTTGTTGGAAACACTTTATGGGTGTCTCTTTATGGGTACCTTGTGCACAAAGTTTCATAATTCCTTTATTTGCAGAGGTATCCTTGTATCAACATAAGCAAACTCAAGAGAGCAGAGGAAAGAAGTGTTCCAGGGTCCACCACAATCAAAGAGGAGTACTCCCAGTGAGATTTGGGATCCTAAATTCTTGAGTCATCAGGGATGTGATGGTGAGGTCACACTTCCAGCAGTTTGGATTTTTCTCTGCTCTAAATAGGGTAAAAGAGGTATGTCAAAAAAAAACGTTTCTTCTTTTACAGATTTCTGTGGTGGATTCTGGCAGGGTGTGACTGATAGGTGAGGGAGATGTGACTCTCTGGGAGATGAAAGTGATCTGAGCTGGACTCTAAGCCATGAGTTTCTCCAGCACTCTTCTGGTAAGTGCCCACACTGAAGATCACTAGTCCTAGTCACCTAAGTAGTAATTGTTGCCTTCCAAGGCTGTGACAGAAGCAATGCCAACCAAACTGCTTGTGTTTAGTTTTCTGGCTGACATACCTGACCTGTGGAGCCAAGACCAATTTGCTGCAAGCCTGCTATTCCTCTCTCGTCTCTTTAGACACTGTTGTTTTGTGTTTCTCCCTCCCAGGGAACATCTATACTTTTTTGCTGTTTCCAGCACTTATCATTTGACACAACTTGCTCTGACTTGTCCACAAATCCCTTGTCTCTTTAGACTGCTAATGCAACCATGGTTGGTGCTTTTGAGCTTGGACTGGTCTGCAGATCTCAGGGTTAGTTGTGACTGCAGGCTAGGCTTCAAAAATTAAATGCTTTGTTGGAGTCCTGTCTGAGAACTGGAGAAGGATCAAATGTCCACTATGCAGCCATCCATCTCCCTAGTGTTTCATAATGTTATCCACCTGTTCTTTTTCTTTTTTACAAGAAAGGCTCGTGGGGTTACCAAGGTACAAATTAACACATCTTGGTGAGATTGTGTTTAAAAATATTTGTTGTCCATCTGTGTGGAGAGAAAAATCCATTTCTGTTAACATGGTTGTTTTCCTTCTGACACTTACTGTCTGTAGCACCCAACATGGAGCAATGAGTGTTGGAAGAAAGGAAGAGCTTTACGGCAAGTGGAGCAGTGCCTAACTTTGCGTCGGGCTGGTAAGAGTCAATACTAGAGAGAGAGAGGGAAGTTTTGGGTGCAGGGAGGTGGCAGAGGAGAGTATTTGTAATGTTCCCTCTTCCCACCCCCAAATGCCACTGAAGACAAAGCCAACAGTGGTATGGTTCCACAACTGGGGTGCAGTATCTAACAGGGCTCTGTTAAGTGCAGGGTCACTTCTATTTTACTGGACAAAGAGGGACTGCAAAGAGAGGTTTTGCAGAGAACAAGGACTGCACTGAGCACAGATTGGCATCTGCTTGTCTTACAGGGCTCCTTAAAGGTCTGATGGCAAGAGTGCCAGCCTTTCTCCACAGCCACTGTCTTCAACTCCATCACGCTTGGCACTGTATTCGTGATTCTCTTTTACTCTCCCTGACAATGACAGGCTATAGAAAGCAGCAGAGATGTGAAGGAATCTGTCCTCTCATCTGAGGGTGGCTTTGGTCATCAGGCAAAATCCAAGAAAATGGCTGGCATGGAGTGCTGGTAAATCCCTTTGTGAGCAGAAGGACTGAGGGGGTAGCAGCTAGAGAGGAGAACAATGAGCAGCTCTATGCTGTCCCTCTGCCACCCTCTGCAAGGCACCCCCTCCAAGAGCCACTCAGCCCATTTTAAATGTATTGCCTGTCACTTCCTTCAACAGCGAGGAAGCACTGTGAGAGGCACTCACCATGTCTCCCACAACTCCCTCCAACACCTGGGATTTGACTTCCTAACTGCGTCTGTGTGCTGGGTTACTCTTACAGCAACAGCAAGGGAGAAATGCAAAGCTGCAGAGACACTGGAGAGAAACAGCAGGCAGCAAATCACGCTTGGCTGCGCAGTCCATGTGTGCTTGGGCTACATTTTGCACTGGGCTCTGTCACAGCCTCAAAAGGCAGCGGTGTCCCTACATAACTGTAGCCTGTTGTGTCGGACTCTCTTGGGACAGCCAGTGCTCAGTGAGGAGGGGAGACGCTGTCTGCGTGAGGTCAGTAGCAAGATCTGACAGTCTGAGTGAAGCTGAGGGACATCTCCCTTACCACACACAGATACAGGTGATATTTCAGGACCTCTCTGCACTGCAACTGTGGGACAACTAGGGAGTACAAAACCTTTAGCTGAAGGAAGAGTTTAAAATTGTTCTGTAACATTTTTCTTGGCTATTTATGACTTTGTGTGATCTCATTGTAGTTGGGACTGGCATGCTGCAGCCTTAGGTCAGTGTATCTTCCTTCAGCAACAACCAGAGGTGAGGTGACTGTACCTGCCCTGTCATTCTTAGGGCTACCTGCAATTTTCGTATTTATTTTATAGCCTGGGATTGATCAAAAGGGAAGCCTGAAGGAAGCTTACAGACCCAAGTCACCAAATGTGAGGACCTTGCAGTTCAGGCTGGCTTGCATGTTAAGTGTTAGTTTGCCCAGGTGCTCGTGAACAGACCGTAACCTTCTTCCTCATTTTGAACTCAACAAATCTGTGCTTACTCTGGGCAGGCTCTATCAGGAGCAATGTTCTCCTCTAGACATGTTGGCACAAGGGGTAAATGTCCCTTTCTCCCTCCCCTTTGTATTTTCACGATGCTCATGTGCCACAAACAGGGCAGTTGTGACACAGGAGTTGGGGCAGAGGGCTGAAAAGGCTGTTAAAGGCAGCTCGAGTAGCTGTTCCCTTTCCAAAAGTACATCCTTCTTCGGAATAGTTCAGCTCCTGTCAGCTTCTTCTGCTTTCTCCTATCCAGAGAATGAAAAAAATGGGAGTGCCTCAAAAGAATGTGTATGGGCTGGCTTTGGTTCATTAGGTCATATAATAAATTCCCTGAAGCTCAACGTCAAGAGTGCTGGAAAACTGGCTAGAGATGATTTCCATATAGAAAAAAGCCATCCAGCCACAGAGCAGTTGAGAACTGTCTGAACTCCTCACCACCTTTGATGATCCTTGAGAGGCTTGGCCAAGTTCACTGAGAAATACATCAGGGCACGTTTGGCAGGCCAAGGAACCGAGGGATACTAACCTGGGCAGTCAAGGCTATTTGCTTCTGTGCCGGCTGTGTGGGAAGCCCTAGCACCTCTGACTAGGTGCTAATGGGACACTGAAGGTGTTTGTAGCATGTCAATGCTGGCCTGCCAAGCATCTTGAAGCATGAGTCACCTCTTCCTGAATCATGGGACTGGCCTACAAGTTATTAATATTTATTTTCTGACTGAAAATAGGAACGACCTGCCTTTACTTCCAAACTTTTGAATCTGTAGGATTAATTCCAATGATGCTTACAGAATTTTCTTTGCATTCACAAAAACTTTGTTTTGTTGTCTTTGTGTTGTTTTCCCTGCTTTAAAATTAAAATAAAACTGAGGAGTTCATTCTTCTCATCACACAGATCCAAATCCTGAAGGACTCATCAGCTGTTAGGAGATTTACTGTAAAACCACAAGGATTTGCAGTGGTTATTGACCAGCTATATGCTCAGCTCAGTGCAGTGCCCTTTTGCGCTTCTGACCAAGGTGCCTATTTGTCCACTTTAAAGCTCTCCCTGCTGGCAAGAGTTTACATTAGCTCAGCTGCAGCAAGGACATCAGATTTATTCCCTATTTGCCCTTTTCAGTATTCACAAATAAAAGTTGTCCAACATGATAGATGCAGTTGCTAGTGATGTCTAGATGGAAGAAAATCTCCAATCAACTCCATGAACTACTACATGCTGGAAAAGTATCTTGGAGATTCATTCTGCTAACAGAACCCCTGGCTTTTCTTCACCTTTTCCTTCGCTTAAATGAGGAGGACAGAAGAGCTGCTTAGCTGTTCACCTGAAAACACTTAGAACCTGAAACCCTTAAACCTCCATGTTTTGTATTGGCAGCTAGAGCAAAAAGCTGTCATGCATCCCCTTCATTTTCTCCTTGGAGGTGCAGCATTGCGTCTCTGTGGTGCAGACCTGGAGCACATGGTTAGGTAAGGCTGGGTGTGTCAGGGCTAAAGCACAGCAGTCAGTCCGTCATCCATCCTATTTTAGTCATGCATTCTATACCTGAAGCACCCTTGCCTGGCTGCTAGTGGTGAGTAAAACCCAGAAAGCCAGTAACCCGTCTCAGGTCATGCTCTCATGCGTGATGGATGGGGTGAAGGGCATTTTGCAGGCTCCTGCTGTTGCCCAAAAGCTTGTAATTCTTCCAGAAGGAAAACCAAGGCAAGGGGGAGGCTTTGCTGGAAGCTCAAAGTGCTGGTGGATCATTTATTTCTGCCTAATTGCCAAGGATGTGAAGCAATTGTTGACGAGGCTGCGAGAGAAGGAAGTGCCCTTTCCCACCTTCTCAACCTGATGGTGGTTGCATAAGCCTCAATGCGCAGAGCCTGAGGTTGCTATGCCAACTTGAGTAGTTCGTCCCATCCACCTCCCATCTGAACAATGCCTTGGGCCCACAGGAACGGAAGTCCATCCTGAAACAAAGTAAATTATCAGAGCGACAGGCAGCAGAGGCTCTGCTCCGTCAGGGGAGCAGAGTGAAGGACTCTGTGAGCTGTGTGTAGCCATGGCCCTTGTGCCAGCGATGAGAGACTGCACCAGAGCAACTGATTTGCAGCACTTCTGTTCAGTGTCCTGAGTCCTTTACCTTTGCTGCTGAATTTGGTTTCAAGTTCAGCATAAGTTTGTGTGCCTGCTTTCCCTCCTGTAGCATTAAAATAAAGTGCCTTTCAAAGGCACTGGGAAGGAGAAATCACTATTTCCAGGTTCTTACGCAAACGGTCTTCAAGTGCAAAAGTGGAAAAACTTGAACTCTTTGGGCTCTTCACCCACCCCCTCCCTCAAGAAGGACACTATATGGACCTAGGTTTTATGGTAAAAGGGTCAAATCCTTGAAAGAGAACATAAAAGCAGTGTGACTTAGGTCTATGCCACATAGAAGAGGCTGGTAGATGAAGCAGTTCCCTGTTTTTTAATTTTATCTTAATTAGCAGTGATTTCCAGCACCAATTCTTATGGTTAGCCCCTTTCCCATCTTTGTTTGACCTCCCACATAAACCACAAACTCTTTTGTCTACACTCCAGCAATAAGCAGGAATGGAAATCCTGACAAGTTAGTTTGCCAGTAATTAAATTTGTCCCTTCTGTATGTTTCACAGATGGAGTTGCCCTCTGATTCGAAGCAAAGTGCAGGTCAGTGCCAATGGGAGCTTTTAATAATCTGGTAGTCTTATTAGGCAGTGAAGATGGAAAGTTTTCTTGTTAATTGGACTGTTGTGTAATTATCTAAGAGGAACAAGCTTCTCTGGACAGAGGAAGGCTGGGAGAGTGCAGTGTGATGGAAAAGGTAATGAGTAAATTTATACTCCTGCACACATCTTCTAAGCCTTCAGCCAGAACAAACACATAGCCTTAGACCTTATTTCCTTTGACTCAGCAGCTCACTTTGTCATTTACACCAGAGAAAAAGGCACTTTGATAGACTTTCATGCCAGAATGATCACTCTTTACATTGCTAAAAGTGGGGTGCCAGGCTAGCACAGCCTGCAGTCTGGGCTGAGGACACAGACTCATAGCAAGGAAAGGCTGGTGCTGCCCTCCTGCTTCTGCTGGGCAGGGCTCAAGGGGGATTGCCCCAGCCTTAAAATCTGGCCCCTGAGGAGGCAGGCAACAGCACTGCTGGCTTCATACAAACAAGACCTGATTGTAGCTGTTGCTAAAAAACCTGAATTTTCCTGATTACAGATCATTAGAGAGATTTGCAGGCAGAGGAACCAGGTAGGTTCAGAAAAATTCTCCAATTTCATATTAACAAAAGGGGCACATTCAAATTTGACCCGTCAGTAAATATGTGCAAGTACAGAAGCTTTGATCAGAGTTTTGATTTTTTAGTTACAAAATAAGATGCTAGTCATTCCCACTGCAGAGAAAAACCTGACCTTGCAGCACCCTGAGGGTCTCTTTCCTCTGATCTAGTTGGTTTTAATCTTGCAGCTTTTAAGCCTGTTTTATGATGTTGAGGACTTGACATATATTTGTGGAGAGATTGTAGCAGGCAACACTGCGTTTTAAAAACTGGACCAAAGCAGTTTTGTGCTCTGGTTTCTTTCAAGGATGCAGATGAGGTTATTAATATGTCCATTAGTGTACTTCCCAGGGAGGTTTTGGTGGTCTGCAATGAGGTTGTTATACACACATCTCTATGTGCTGTGTCACCTCCTGGCTGTACAGATGATGCTGGGGACTGGGGACTGTTTCCAGTCATGCAGCCTGAAGGCTGTTATTTGTGTGGCCCTTTGCAGACAGATAAAACTCACTCTGCTTATGCTCTGAACTAGCCAAAAGCTATATAATCTCTCACCAGGACCAATTAATTCATTCTCATCAACTGGCTCATTAGTAATGGCTTCTCAGTTTTCAGTTAGTTTGCAGTGTGGGCAGGGGGAGCTTAAGTCTGGAGATGCTTACTCTGAGTAACCTGGGAGTAACTGTTTAAACATTCAGTTTTTCCATCTGCAAACTGCTAAAATATTTATGTTCCTGAGACACTGAGACTCACTTCCTAGATATTTGCAGAATGTATAGAGATAGTAGCAAAAAAGTTACACTAAGAGTATGTAGTGTTACCTTATTATTATTATAATGGATTTTACTTTGGTTCTTGAGTACATGATTGCAGTCCTTTGAGAGAGGGAAATAGAACAAGAACAAAAAAGAAATATAAAAGAACAACCTGTCATTATCACCTGTTCTTCCCTCAGAGTGATATTCCCATTCACTGGCTTCCTTTCATGAAAAATAAAGGCATATAATATCTCTCAAATCAAAGGGATGAGGCGTTTTTCAATCCCTGACACATTCTTATTTTCTTAATAAAGGAATGCCCTGGTTCTAACATGGAACTGATCCTTTAGATAGAGGAAGGCACAGAAACAATTAACCCTGTGTGAAGACACAGAGCTCTAATTCACATGTTCTTGTTAATAACTGCAGTTAAACCAAGTCCCAAATAAAACCTGTGAAGAATCATGAAGATGTAGAGCCAGAGCCACCACAGAGTGGTGGTAACCCAAGAAGATAACCAAGTATTAGACATCTTTAGTGCTCAGGCTCTGGCTCCAGGAAGACAACCAAGGGAATTGTATGAGATGAGCTTGTCATCATGAAGTCCACAATTATGGCTTCAGGGAGAAGCACTGGATTTAGAGAATCTTGGCTGCCAGGCATAAAAAAACCTTGGTGTGAGCAGAACTGTGCTAGAAGGATGTACCTGTAAAGACTGAGAGGTTTCACAGGTGACTTAACCCTGTTTTCTGGAGGCACAGACATATATTGAATGTGTTGGTGGAGTATGAAGGAATGTGAGAAACCAGATCCTCAGAGAAACCATTTTCTGCCCTTGACAGATCACTAGGCAGTAGGAGTTTCTGACTGGGTATGTTTATATGGAACCACCAAATGTAGTGGCCAGACCCAGATTTGCAATTGCCTCTTCTTAATGGAGACCCCAATAGAATAGTTGGTCACCACTATAGTCAGCACCACATGGGATGCAGTGGGCTCTGGCTTGCAAGTCTCTTTCATGCATTTTTCATGCACCTTTTCTTGTTCCATTTGTTTTGTCTTTGTTTTTAGCTACATCTAATGAGGCTTAATTGTGCTTTTGGTTAGCTATTTTTCCGTGAAGTCTTACAGGGCTCTCATCCCCAGTCCTCTTCATCTTCTCCCAAGTCTTCCTTCCCCTCTGCTCTCCTCAGTTGTCCATATTCCCATTGCAGGTAAAAATGTTTAAGAGATGATTATCAGCCCTGGTAGGGAGTCAGAATGGATGGTGAAAGAGGACAAGTGAGTACATATCTTAGGGATCCACAGCTGTAGAAATGGCACAAAGGGAATTGTTTTCCTCTCTGTCTTTTGGAAGGTGTCAGTGAGGGGAGAGATTTTGGGGGCTTTTTGAATGAACCCCTTCCTACCAGCATCATTCAGCAGGAGAGACATGAGTTGGCTCCCTTACAGGTGTGCAGTTATCTGTCTAGACACAGGGCCTGGGAGCAGCTAGGGAAATGGGATGCTAAACAGAAAGTGGAAATTGTGAAGTTTACCTACAGCCACTCCTTTCTGAAGTACTCTGTAGTCACTGTCAGGTACTTCATTTACCCTTCTGTGCCAACAGGATCATAAGCTACACAGAGGGGTGTGTTGGGGGTTGCTTTTGCTCTATCAGAGCCTGAGAGACCATAAACAACCCTATCTTGATATTCACTGAGGGCAAGGAAATTAATCGTATACTTCAACTGAATTTTTCCTCCATGTTCTATCTTGAAGCTTTTCCAAATAAGGGGAGGGGAGTTTAGCTTTAATTTTGCTTTTGAGTAGTTTTTCCAACATGGGAAGATTTTTAAAAAGTTCAACAGTGAAACACAAATGTAAGGATGCATGCATGTCTGGTAAAGAAATCTGGACATGCTGTGCCAGTGGCAAATAGAAAGGAGGGGGACTAGAAATGCAGTCTTTTCTCAAAAATATTTAATTAAATGTAATAAAATGCTGATTCACAAGAAATGCAGGAAAAAAAAAAAAGAGTTGACTTGAATTCATTTTTCACAGCAATATTTTCTACTTTGCAGGGATCTCAGTAATTACTATTAATACATTTTACACCCTAGGACGCTGAGAAATTACAGCCATGCACAAATTCTGTGACAGGACCAAGAGTAAAAGTCAAACCACCACTTTCTAAATTGTATGCATTCTCCAACTGCATTCTCTCAAGTATTACTGTTCTCACTCATAACTAATGATTATTAGTTATTTTCCCAGTCAGCGTAACACCCCTGGAGAGCTCTTCACTGAGTTTAAATGCTGGGGGGGAGCTACAGATAATTCAGAGGCAGTAATAGATCAGCAGCTCATCTATTTGCTGTTCAGGATATGACTTGGTACCTGCAGTTTACTGGCTCCTGAACACTAACTTTTCAGCACTGCTGGAAGGGAGAAGCACCAAGCAGAAGGGATGAATATGGGAGGGAGGGAAGGAAGGTGAGGGGGTGGAAAATTTAGCTTTACTGAATAATGAGGAGAGTGAAAAGAAATGGGAAAAGAGAGAGAAAAACTGGTTGAAATATTTAATCTCCATTGCATTTGCTTTTGAAGAGGAGACAAAAGGCTCGGAACATCTTTTGTCTTGAACTAATTCTGACCAGAGATGAACGGCATGTGATTGTCACTTCTGTCATTTGCCTTGAGGTGGAGAGAAACAGATTGGTCCTGCTGCATCAGCCCAGCACATCAGTCTCTGTCTCCAGCTGTAGTTGGTGCTGAAGCTGCAGAAGGTATTAAATTACTCATGACAGTGCAACTGTATGAGCCCGCGTTGCCCTGCATCCTGGTGCCAGCATCAGCAGCATGTGTGGTACCTGAGATCTTCACTCTTCTTTGGAGCAGGAAACTCCTTGGAGAGCTCTGAGGAGCAGTTGTGCCTCCCAATATAGTAAGCCACTTCATTTAGGTCTTCACCATTTGAAACCAGGTGGTTAGTGCAACACACATCAGCTCTAACTTCCTCTTATCTTTCTCCATTCCTCTGCACATCTTTCTACCCAGCCTCTTTTTGCCACATTCTTTCACTTCCCTTGACTTGCCCTCTGTAGTCCTCCGTCTCTGCTCACCCACGGTCTAGGCAGGGCCAAAAGCCACACAGGTGCCTTGTGTACCAGCCACAACTGCACAATTTGAGGCACCTTCCACAGCTGAGGCAGCCCCACGGATGAGCTGGCAGGACCTGCATGCTGGCATCAGAGACACCAGCTACATGTGCCAATGGCCAGTGCATCAACAAACCATAGAATCACAGAGCAATTTCTTTTGGAAGAGGTCTTAAAGATCACTTAGTTCCACCTCCCCTGCCATGGGCAGGGACTCCTTTCACTAGCCCACGTTGCTCAAAGCTCCAGCCAGCCTGGCCTTGAACATTTCCAGGGATGGGGCATCCACAACTTCTTTGGAAAACCTGTTCCAGTGCCTCACTACTCTCATAATAAGTATTGTTTTCCTTAACTCTAATACAAATGCAATTTCTCTTTTCCCAGTTTGAAATCATTACGAGTTGTTCTATCCCCTCTCCTTTCTTGTAGACTCTACTTAGTTACTAGAAGGTGCTATAAGGAATCCCTTCTCTTCTCCAGGAAAGGAGAGACAGTCTCTTAGGCTGTCTTCATAGGAGAGGTTCTCCATCCCTCCTATTATCTTTGTGGCCCTCTAGGCCCACTCCAACAGGTCCATGTCCCTTGTATATTGGGCACTCCAGAGCTGGATGCAGCACTCCAGGTGGGGTCTCATGAGAGTCGAGTAGAGGGGCAGAATCCCCTCCCTTGACCTACTGGCCAATTTTCTTTTGATGCAGCCCAGGATACAGAGCTGTGAGCACACATTGCTGGGTCATGTCAAGCCTCTCATCCACCAACACCTCCAAGTCCTTCTCCCCAGGGCTGCTCTCAATTCATTCCCTGCCCTGACTATATTTCTTCTTGGAAACACCCTGTATGCAAGACCATGGACTTGGCCTTATTGAACTTCATGAGGTTCATGTGGGCTCACCTCTCAAGCCTGTCAAGGTCCCTCTGGATGGCATTTCTTCCCTCCAGCCTGACACTCAGCGAGGCAGGCACAACCCTTCATAGCAGTGGTGGCTCTCTGTAGCCATTGTCTGTCATCCTCCTAAACAGCCTTAGCTGGATAAAAATCTCATTTAGGCTTTCTTTATAGACTGGAGGAGTGGGAAGGAGAAATGCCTCTAGAGACTAATACGTTGCTAGCCTGTCTTTTAAATTGATAAATATCTGCAAGATTTAAGAAAGTCTGATAGTCTCTGACTAATCAGAGGAAACTGCTGAGACTGGGAACTTCTCTTGTTTGGCAGAGACTTTGTCTCTCTGATTCACTTATTCCCTTTATAACCCTCAAAGCAAAGAGGTGTTGCCATCCCTAGTCCTCAGAGGAGGGCAGATGTAATGTGACTTCTCCACCAGAGCCACTCATGGGATATCTTTGAAAAAGTAGGGATGTTTTGACCTCTGGTCTCCTGAGCCCTGAGGGAAAGCATGAAACCCAGCTTTTTGTCAACTCCTTAACTGGTAGCACACTAGAAGAAATAAAACAAAAAACACCAGCCCAAAAAGCTGCAACAATGTCTTTCAAGCCTCTGAAGCCTCACAGTTAGCAATTATCTTTCAAAAGTTATTACTTCAAAAGTAATTTATTATTTTACTAGTTGTTTGGTAAGAGATCAAATAAAGGTGCCTAGTTAAGAATGTTCTTATTTTATTTTATTACCACTTGAGGAACTTGATTGGTTACTTGAAATGCTGGAGAGAATAGCTATTTTGGCCTCCTGCTGAGAGCAGATTAGCCTCCGAGCAGGCTGCACGGTCCAGATAGCTCAGTCCTTTATGGGGACAGACTGCCCGAGAACCCAAGAAGCTCTCAGCTGCTGGCAACCTTAGCAAGCATAAGGGATATCAGCTCTTTAGTGATTATCAGGTCTTTGTGATTCCAGCTCTTTGCTTGCTAAGATGCTTCAGGAAGGCCAGCAGACGCAAGGCAGAGAGAGGAGAAGGCAGTCCTGGCGTTCCACAGGGATGTCTTTATTGGGTGGTCTGTGAAGGATTTCAGCGAAGGCTCTTCTAACCAGAACGGGCTAAACTAGCCCACTATATAGGGTAAGGGGGGGGGGGGGGGAAATCAGAAATTGTCCAATAGCAGAGGTTAAGGGGAAGTGACCTATGGGGTTACAGAGAGATAAGTTGGGGTCTGAAAGGCGGAAGAGAGGGGCTAGCCATTCACCGTGACTTGGCATTTCCTATCTTTAGGCTTCTGCCCTCCACGGGGCCATACTGCTACAAATAGCTGAGTAGGAGTTTGGGCTGGGTGAAGCCAGCTAGCCAAGAGTTTTGCATCTGGTTTACAAAAGAGCATGAGCAGGTTGAAATTCCAGGCAGATGAGATGGTCTCCACTATGAGTACACTTCTTTCTTGGTAGAGACCTCGGCACACTTGACACATGAGCCATAGGGATGAAAGAGGAGTTTATTTTCTGGAGCACTACAGGATCTCACTTTTCTGGGTTCTGTGGCCATTCCTGCTCCTATGGCAATAATACCAGGATGCTGGTCACTCTCTTTGGATCTAAGCTACACAAGAGCTGACAGGACACCAGAAATGGTCCAGGTTTTATCTGAACTAATGACTTAGAAATGGGAAGCTTAATCTCTTAGGTAAAAAATTTGTCTGAGCCATGAAAGTACTCTCCCACCTTTTGCCAAAAGGCTCAGGAGCTGACAAAGGAGACCTGGTACCATGGTCCAAAAAGAGTTCACTTCTGCTTATGACCCAATACCAGTTCAGTACTGCTGCAATGTTTCAATGATGCTCTGCCATGTCCTGCCCCTTCTTCCCAAATCTGAAGTTTTTTGCAGGATCTGCTGCTTCCCAAATTTGATCAATGTTGTTTCGCCTTGTGTTAGCCTGTGAGTCCCCAGATCCACATCCTGCTTGGGATGACCGTGACCCTGACTTCAGTGGGAGCTGCTTCCTCTCACAGACAGTTCCAGCTGGATTCATCCTACAGCCTGTGTTGTATCCTTTGAGGTCTGGGAGTACAGAGACACTCATAGACGTGTCAGGCTGTGCCTGCAACTGCTGTGGAACCCTCCTCAGTGGTTGCTGTGGATGGGTTCTGTGCAGCACCAGGAGCAAAAGAGGGAAGCTTTATTCCAAGGATTGCAAGAGAAACATCATTGTACTCTGAGGAAAAGGAGGAGAGAAAGTGAAGCTTCTTGGAAATTCCTCAAAAGCTGCAGGAATTGGTGAGCGGAGGAGGCTTTGAGATGATACGTACACGGTAGTTGAAAGAATCTTTGTGTTCAACAAAGAGTAAATTTCTCAGGGGAAACAAAAAAAAAGAAACAAAAAAAAAAAAGAGGGAGAACTGTGGGAGACGTGAAACTGTGTTCACATTTGGAAGACTGCCTCCCTTCCATTTTCTTATTGTCAAAATACCCTGAAAATAACTGTGTTTTTCTTCCTTTCCTGCCCCACCCCCAATTAGTAGTTTAAAGTAGGAAATGCTCAAGTATTTAATTTCAAATCTTTCAAAATCAAGTTTTTGACATATTTAAAAATAAACTCATAGATCTAAACTACTATTTCAGTTCAAAAGAAGAAAAAAAATTCAAGTAGATCAGCAGTGAAATAAACAGCAAACACATTTCATTGAACAAATGCCTTGAATTCACCCTATTTTTAGTTTGTTTCTCTCTTTTTCCTGAGCTTCAGTTCCACACACTTTCAGTTTGATTGACCTTTTTACCATCTCTATTACTCATCCCTAGTTTAGTTTTTCATTTATTTAAATATTAATGAAAGAACAACAATTACACATTATTCTTATTTCTTAAACAAACCATGTAAATGTCTTGAGGTTGAGCAAACAGGGGAAAGCATTCCATACAGCAAAAGATTTACAGAGATTATGGACAGAAAGCCCCTACTTAGGGAATGAGTCAGTCTGCTGCTGTCTAGCAGAAAAAATCAGCAGGGAAGTACAGAGCTTTTAGAAACAGCTTATGAATTTACAGCTTGGTAAGTAAATGAATTCTCTGCGTCTCTCATACACATACACAAACTCATTCCCCACACATGCATACATACAGGTCTCTGGTGGAAAGACAGGGAATGTGCAGTCTGCAATGCACATGAACTTTCTGTTTAGAGGAGGAAAGATTTTTCCAATAGGCACAAAATCCCACCCCCTCAGCACCCCTCCTTCCTCTGTATCTGACACTGATTTCAAGGGAGGAGTTGAGCCAATTATCTGTGAGTCCTACAGAAGAAAAATCTGCAATTTGCCAGTAGTTGTGAGAGAGAGAGGGAGAACGGCAGGGAGGAAAGGAAAAAAGACTTTACTGGCAAATGTAAAGAAAAGCCTCTTTTATCCGGGAGACAGAATATTTTAAAGCAAATCTCAGACCAGAAGAAAAGCCCGTGGGAAGGGATGAGCCAGGCAAGATCTGGGTCATAGGGTCACCAAAGGCAATTTCCATGCCGACCTGATCTTTCTGGAGAGGATCTGAGGCAGCACAGAGGCAGGGTGGGCCAGCTGGATGCACCCACTACCCTGCACAAGTAGGTGCTGCTCCTGAAATTCTTTCCCCACAGTAGAGGCTACAAAGTACAACTTGCAAGAAAAGGCAGTGGGAGCAGGAGAGACTCTGCCTCTCCTTTTCTTGAACTGAGCCTGTGAGGAAAAGAGTTCATCAGCTCAAAGGGAAAAAAATACCACCAATTCTGAGACTCTTCTTTAGCCTAAGTTGGTTGCCTGATCAAGTACTTATATCCATGGGTGAATGCCCTCTGGAGCCCTGCGGTCCTTCCCAATCCTGCTAAGTTCTTGGCTAATACTGGAGAAGAACTGAGCCCAGAACAAGCCGCGTGGGATCCACAGAACAACAGCCTTTTACAACAGCAGCCACCTCTGATTAAAATTATCAGCTTCTTCAGACTGCACCAAGACCCAAGACTGCTCCTCCTGGGAAAGAGAGGTAAGAAATCAGCACGGAGTTTGCAGTGAAAGTAGGAAACAAACATGCCACAGGAGTGATTTCTGGTGTGCATGAAAATTACAGGGACATGAGTAGTGAGTAAGAAGTGACAGGTCTGTTATGCATGTTACAGTTTGTGTTTGTCTTGTCCTTTTTAGCTGGGTGCAGTGATTAACTGGGGTGGCAAGCAGAGACACAACCAGCAGCTGAAGACAGAGGAGTGCAAGGGAGGTAGTTCAGAAGTCTGTTCATGAATGGGGAGTTGTAGGGAGAGCATACACCCTAGAGGGTGGAAAATTAAGGTGCAATAGCTCTGGATAGGGTGAATAAAGAATATCTTCCTTAGATATCTCCCTAAAGGTGCTCAGGCTCCAATTTGTCAGTAGCTCACCAGCATTCAGACAAGCACTCTCCAGAGCATACAAAAGCAGGTTCATTGTCATTCATTCTGATGCCTGCCTATAAAAAGAGAAGTGGTGCTAGCAGGCAGAGGATAACACAGGGAGTCAAGAGAAATGGAGTTTAATGCTGATTTTGGACCATGGTTTCAGTTTTCTCTAGGCAAATGAGCTTTTACCTTCATTTAGAGTTATTTAGAGATAGCATTAATTGCCTGTATTTCTATGACATTTTGAAATCCCTGCACTGTACCAATATAAAATAATAATATAAAATTTCTTGCATCAAGCCAGTGCATAAAACAGAAGATACCACTGAGAATTAATCTATGCTTACGCATTTAATAAACTGGAAGGAAAAGATGTAGATTAAAACCAGCTGGAGGTTGTTTGTCTCCTCATTCTCTTCTGATTGATTTTGCTTTGCTTAGTACATGAACATGTGGTGTCTCTCCATTTCCTTTCCACTGTCTTTAATCTTTTTCACTGTATGAGCCCCTGTTCACCCCCTGCTACTCCTGAGTGTCAAGGCTGAAGTTTCATTCCTTTTCTGAGGAGGAAAGGAGACAGACTGTGTTGAACTAGAGAAAAACTAGACTGAGGGGATAAGAAGAGAAGGCTCAAAACAAAAATGTAAGCTCCCAGTTCAATGGCACGCTCTGAGTCAGGTTTTCAGCAGAGGTGATGAGTAGCAACTCCATGAATCAAAATGCTGAAAAGCATATTTCACTTTGAGGGAAATGAAATGCAGTTAAGAAAGCACAGGAGTCCTCTTGACTGAATGCCTTGACAGTTGGAACAAGGACAGTGTAAAATGGTCAGGTCCCTCAGCACGCATGTTCTGTACAGGACATAAAAGGCATTCGCTCAAAATGCGTAACTGTGCTCTCTCCCATATGCTTTTGCACTGAGTTGTACAGAACTGCTCTCTAGGAGGTGTAAACCACACAGTCCACTTGCCCTCATGCAGCTACACTGGTCCATCACAGCCTGAAGAGCTGCCTCACCTCTAGATACTGGTCCTGGGTGTAAAATGGTTTGTGTCTTTTACAACTCATCTGCTTCCCTGCTCTTCTCTGCCAAATAAATAAGCCTCAGAGGGTGAAAATAAGCAATTTTTTTGTCTGCCCATGGATGCAAAACAGTATTGGACTGGCTAGGGATAGTGTACATGGCAGTGTTTCAGAGACTGAACGTGGTATTTATGCACTATTTGAGATAGGTCCTGTGATAAATAAAACACAGAATCCAGTTAAAATACCAGCTGTTCTCCTTGCTGTAATTTCTGCCACAGTAATCCCAACAGTACCATAATTCTGCATGTGTGTGTCCAACCAAAGTTGTGTTCTGGCATTAGTCTGGCTCTAATATCAGGCTGTACTGCCCCTGAATGTAACTCAGAGTGTAAGCTACTCCAAGGAGACCATTGCATTTTCTTTTGTGCATTAGGTAGGGCTGAAAATGCCACTGTTGTACTGCAAATTATGGCAATAATAATAAATAGTTGTGTTTTGCTGTTTCCTTGGGCTATAGCACAGAGCCTGTCATGATGCTGGATCAGAATCCCAGAGACTTCTTTATTTAGCAGTGACTGTATCTTCACTGCTGCTTGGGTGCTTTGCACATGTTAAACAAAGTAAAATATTTTAAGCTCTTCCCTGGGATAATTGTCAGCTACATAAAAGCTTTGGAGACAAAAGTCACTCAAGGGAAAGATAGGAATCCAGATCAGGACCCAGAAATGATCTTTCTGTGTACATAAGGTACTTGCATTGTAATACTAAATAAACAACACCTAAGTTAAATAAATGGCACAGTGGGAACTTGAATATTCTTTAATAAGAACCTAGTAAACAAAATAAACTCCGTCCAAAGTGTGCCTTCTTTACTGTAACAGTCAGCTTTAACCACACAGGGGCTGTATTTTTCTTTCAGCACACAGTTCATTTGAGCTGGTACACTAAAAAAGTCTGAGCAGCACTTTTTCTTTCCTACCAAAGTTTCCTGCATCTGAGTGCTATGTCAAAATGCAGTCTCCAGGGTCTCTAGACTCATTTTAGATGTCATGGGTTGGGAATCTTGTCTAATAGGTATTTAAGATGGCTGATCTTCATATTTTCTCCTGCTTGTACTTAGCACCCGTGCTTAGCAAAGCCAGTGGCACCCACAACATCTGTACGTATAAAGACTGTAGCTCCTAAAAAAATCTGTGTTTCTGCAGTTCCACCCATTGCCAGCCATCCTGCTGCAACAATGATAGTTTGCTCATAGGGAGCTCCCACACTACCAGGCCAAACAGCAGAATTAAAATCTGTTTTTTAAAAGGTTACTGGAGGCACAGACCTTTGAATTTATCACCAGACAGTGCTATTTTGTGGCTCACGTTCCCTGCATCAGCAATAAATATTGTATGGGACCAGCTATTTAAAGTTACTGAGATGTCTAGCTTGCACTGATGTTAAGCATGATTCTTGTTTCTGTCTGACTTTTGGCTGATCTCAGAAAATTAGTATTAAGCATAGCTCCTATTTAGGCAACCAAATGAAGCGATCTAGGTTCTAATGGCAGCTGCAGTGGCTGTAGTATATTGGGGAATGTGACCTCTATGTTTATGTATCTAAATGAGAACCAAGTTCTACTGAAAAATCTGGTAATGTGTGACACAGATGATGGGAAGGAACTTGGTGTCTCAGATGAAGAGCAGCTGATAAGTTCAGCCCTTAATGTTTTAATGTAACAGAAAAGATAAATTCAGCCCTTAATGTTTAAATGTAACAGCAAATTACAATTCAAAAGCATGTTATTTTCAGCGTAAATGCCTTCTTATTATACTACTTTAAAAGAAAAGAAAGAACAACAACAACAATAAAACAAAACCAAAACAAAACAAAAAACCCACTCATGAAAATGAGACTGAAAAGTTTAAGCATTTCCAGTGAAAAAAATCTCTGTATGGACCACTGATTGGTCTGCTGTGCAGGACTAGGCTCCAGAGTGCTCTTTGGCAAGCTTGTGGTGAGGAGCTGCCTTATTTTACCCTCCATTTAGCTTCTGATCTTTCCTCCAACTCTGCTATTTCCTCTTTCAGGACCAAGCAATGATGAAGACTATGTCTGGTGGAAACTACAACCTGAACGTGCCGGCCAAGAACTCGTACCGCATGGTGGTGCTGGGAGCCTCCAGGGTGGGGAAAAGCTCCATTGTCTCACGCTTCCTCAACGGCCGCTTCGAGGATCAGTACACTCCCACCATCGAGGATTTCCATCGCAAGGTCTACAACATACGGGGAGACATGTATCAGCTGGACATCCTGGACACCTCTGGGAATCACCCGTTCCCTGCCATGAGGAGGCTTTCCATCCTAACAGGTGAGAAAGTCGGGGGGAAGGTCATAAGGACAGACGTTAGCTTGAAAAGTGTAGCCTGGTTTTTGGGACATAGCTAAAGGGACTGCTTGATTTACTGCAAGATGCATTTCTATAGAGACATATTTCCTGGCTGGCATGTTCCCAGCACTATAAGGAATGCATTAGCAACAGTGGAGAAGTCCAGTGGGTGAAGATCTGAAATTGAGATTTTCCCTTATCCATCTACCTTCCCCTCCTGCTTCGTACTTTTATTGATGTCACAAATAAATGGCTGAATGCAATTCTGTGGGTATAAAGAGCAGCAAAGAGAAAATTAAGCATGTCATTGTAGGACACATACAGTGAAAAATAAATATAAAATGCACAGAAAGGAAGTTCTAACCAAGAAAGTCCCAAGGATTTCTTTATTCTGAAAATTTCCAGCCTGTTTTCCTTGATTTAATATTCCAGTAGGAGCTTTACTTCTACACTTTCTCCTTAATCTGCATCTAATAAAATGTGTTTAAAGAGAAAAGAAGGGGAAATGGTGAGACCATTTTGCCTCTTTTCACTGTCAAGACATTCCTGTTGTGAGCTAAAATATATTCTTTAATTATAAAAATGACATAGATGTATGTCACAGCTGGGTCACAGCTCACAATAAACCTTCTTTCTGGATTCACTATCCACCTTTCTAACTGGCCAGTGAAACATGACATTCACATCTGACAAGGCTACAATTCATATTCAGCGAGGTCCTAGAACCAGTTTCTGGGATGCAAATGTGAGCTTCAGTCCCTGAAAGCTCTCTTAGCATGTTCCACACAAATGTCATTCAACAGGCAATAATTTGCTTATTTTCTACTTCCTATTTCTATTTTCTATTTCTTCTACAAGGAATTGTAAGTCAGGAAATGTCAAAAGGAAATGCCAGGGGATGTGTGTCATTTATGTATTAGGGTTTTTTCATGGTCTGCTTCTCTTGAGGAAATGCAATGACAGCAGACTGCACTGAGAAACCTCTCATTCCTGACTCGGGTGTTCAGGACAGATTAGCTGTTAATCTTCAGTTCAGGTGTACCTTCACGTATTGTGTTATCAAAGGGTTAAGGCTGAGTGGCTACCAGCTCTCCACTCTTTCTGGTGGCAGAAGAGGATGCGTTTTACACAGAGATACAAATGAAAGGAAATAAAAAGAACAGTGCAGGAGAGCTGAGATAGAAACATGTCTACAAAAGAGATAAAAGCAAGCAAGCCCAGTGCAAACTAGGAATGCAACTGGATATGACTGGAATAACATAGCCAAAAGTCTTTTCCATAGCACTATAGAAAGATGTGGGGAGTTAAATGAGAAGAACTAAAGTACAGCTGAGTGAATAGGTGACAAAGGACCAAACAAAAAATATGGGGAAGAGATGGAAATAAAAGAATTGCTTTTTTAAAAATTTGCTGCTCTGAAACTGGCTGTGACCAACAAGCCTTTAGAGTATTTTTTTTTTTTTTTAATTGCAGGGGATGTTTTCATCCTGGTGTTCAGCCTGGACAACAGAGAATCGTTTGATGAGGTCAAGCGACTCCAGAAACAGATCCTTGAGGTCAAATCCTGCCTGAAGAACAAGACCAAGGAATCAGCTGACCTCCCCATGGTCATCTGTGGCAACAAAAATGACCACAGTGAAATCTTCCGCAAGGTACGCACTGATGAAGGTGAGAATCTTGTCTCCAGTGATGAAAATTGTGCTTACTTCGAAGTGTCGGCCAAGAAGAACACCAATGTGGATGAGATGTTTTATGTCCTCTTTAGCATGGCCAAGCTCCCTCATGAGATGAGCCCTTCCCTCCACAGAAAAATCTCCATCCAGTATGGTGACACTTTCCAACAGAAATCCTTTCGGATGCGCCGACTCAAGGACATGGATGCCTATGGCATGATCTCTCCCTTCGCTCGCCGGCCAAGTGTCAACAGTGACCTGAAGTATATCAAATCGAAAGTTTTCAGGGAAGGGCAGTCCAGGGAGAGAGAGAAATGCACAGTCCAGTGAAGAAGGCTTGCCCTTCTGTCTGAAGACAACATCCACATGCAGTGCCTTAAAGAAAAATGGTCTGTAGAAGCAAAGAACAGGCTCATGGGGTTTATTGAGAAAACCCAACATGGAGAAAGGATAACTTCCTGTGGATTCTTCTGAGTCACAATGTAAATAACATCCTTGAAGATGACTGGGAATAATCATACAGCTGAGATACAAGTGCATTTTTTTGTCTTTGTAATGTAGTTACATGTAGTTAATGTAGTCTTGATTCCCCTTTTTGTTTGAAAAATACAGTCCTGAGAAGTAAAGACATTTCACCCTTATTGTTACAAAGAAAATAGATCAAAAATGCACAGAAGGCATTAACAGTGACCCAGCATGCAGCTCTTGCTAAGAGAGAGCTGTTATATATATGCGTGTGTGTGCGTGCGTGCGTGTGTGTATCTCCGTGTGCCCATGTGCATGTGTGCATGCATGTGTGGAACTCTCCTTTTAAAAAGTGGGACTTGCATTTCAAAGAGCAGCAGTCTTAACTGAGCATTCCCAGACTGGGAGTGGACTCTATATATGGACGCATGACTTTCACTCACTTCTGAGGGCACCTGCATTAAGAACTTCGTTTTATGTTTGTTGGAACAGTTACCATTTGACATTGACATGATTGTTGGTTTGTATTATAGATTTTATTTGGGATTTGTTGGTTCTTTTTATTGTCTGGGGGTGGGTTTTTAGCAAAATTAGATGGCAAGTACATTTGACATTAAACAGTGTCTGCTTTCTACCAGTGAAAGGTGGTTTTCTTCTGTAACATTTTCTAATATGTACATTGACTGAAAGTGAAATCATTCTGCAAAAAGCCAATGCATTTGGCTGCTCTGCAAGCCTGGTGTGATGTTGTTTCTCAAAGCAGCCACACCAGTTCTGAGTTACATAACACAAATGCCACCCTTTGCCTTTCTGGCCAGTGGACTAATGATTCCTTTCTCTTCCTGTATCAGCTGAGAGTGACAAGACTTATATGTAGAACCAGACCATTCCAGAAGCAGGATTGGATTACGTTTCAAAAATAAGAACTGAATGGTTATAGGGCCCGCTCCTTCATATTTCTTCTGCTGACATGCTTCTAGTAATTTTGTTCATGGTTTCCCTCACTGTCCAGTAAAGGTTGCCTTGATCATTTGCACTGCAGAAGTCCTTCAGAACAGAAGCCTTGTCCTGGCTGTTCAAACAGGATTGAACTGACTGGTCAGATAAATCTGGGACTGTCCATTCACTTCTTTCCTTTCTCAGGCATCCTTATCTTCAGTTCTCTCCCTGTTCTGCTTCTAGCTCTGTTGTTTGATGAGCTCCTGTTCACCCTCAAATTCCAATATATTCTCTCAAATGTGAGCTTGACACTCTTGCTGACTGGAATGAGAAGTGTGCACACATATCTGTGGGCAAAGCATGGCCCCAAGACAGTAAACAACATAGAATATATCTGTTATATATACCTCAGAAAGACCTTCAGATATATTGTCCCTCCCTCAGCCTCAAGTTCTGTGTTTGGCTACATCTGCCTTGCTGTGTCCTGGGCAGAGCTGTGAGCTAGTTTGTGCTATAATTTGACAGGAAACCAAGAATGATGATTGTCTGTAAAAATTAGCCTCTGGGATTCAAAGTC
The DNA here is from genome assembly GCA_034509185.1 of Euphonia xanthogaster. Taxonomy (NCBI): domain Eukaryota; kingdom Metazoa; phylum Chordata; class Aves; order Passeriformes; family Fringillidae; genus Euphonia; species Euphonia xanthogaster. Next base: position 50,437,856 of record JAYDZK010000056.1, on the reverse strand, counting down.
CCATATTCATTTATCAACTCCACCCTTCATTGGTACTGTATTGGTAAAATACACTGTTCTTTTATTCCTGTTGCCAGGGCAGCACCTTTCTGACCACATCTCCCTCCCTATGTATAAATATGTATATGGTTTATGATTAAACCTGATTTATTTATTAGTTGTGTCCTGGTTTGGTTGTTTGGTTGGTTTTTGTTTGTTTGTTTGTTTGTTTTAATTTCTCCAAGAATAATGAGGAAGGTCCTGTATTTATGTTGTGCAGGTGAATCTAGCTAAGTGAGTTCTGGGTTGAGAGTCCTGATGAGAACTCCAGTAAGTTCTGGAAGAGCCTTTTATGTCCTCCAGACACCAGGGGCTACACATTTTCCTGTTCGGAACACAACTGTGTCTATACCCATATCTATCTATCAATCCTCTTTTTAACCACTAAATTACATATACAGACATCTGCAGAGGCAGACAGTTACTTTTCCCCATGCTGCCTCCAAAATGAGAGAGCAAAAGATCTCTCCTCCCTGCACGGAGCTGATGCGTTGATCCCTGGTGCAATGTAACGTGGTCTCTGCAGAGACATCACTGTTTATCTCAGTAGTCTCTCCAGGTTACCATCGGTACCTCCCACTTCTGTGAGTCCTGGTCCCTCTGGGCATATCCTCACCACTCCACAGACTCCCCACCCAAGTGCCTCAAAGATATGGAACAGGTTTGAAGATGGAGTGAGAAAGGCATAATGGATATTGGTTGGGTTAAGGGACTCTGGAATATTAAATGAGAACTCCTTGCACTATAAACCATGCACAGCCTTACTGACCCTGCATCTACTCACCCAGGCCTGCAGGATAAACCTGAATTTTTAAAGAGCCTTCAAAATCAAGTATCTGTCTTTGTCTTATAACACTGACCTTACCATTATTTTCCCTACTTCTCTGCATCTCCACAAACACAGTCTTTCCATCTCCACAGACACCAGATTTCCACACCTTTCCATGTTCTCCTATTCCCGCCTCTTCCACCACGGACACTAAGCCACACAGTATGGAAAAGCAACATTGCAGTGACAACAGAGGCACAAGTGTAGGGGAGGCTGAAGACCAAAGAGCATGGCTCACATATGCTGAATGCTACAGGAATGCCAGTGAGCCCCAGCTACACAGTCCAGCTTGGCCAGCTAAGGCTCAAGGTGAGAAGCATCTGAGAAACTGGCTGGGAATGAAGGTGAAGCAGCATTACAGTAACCCACAGAAACAAATGGCAATAAGCAGATAATCTTAGTAAAGTAATCCTAGTCTTCTCACTGCATTTTGTTACTGGTGGTAATTGCTTTTGAAGTTAGATTTTCATGCTCCTGAGGACGTTTATTTTTCTTTTATTGTATCATTACAGTCATTCTATTAATATCTATATCTTATTTGGGCTCTAAAAATGCTTACAGCCCCTAAACCAGACAGTATGTGTATCAGTTGTTTATTCACAGTTAGCAGCCGTTATGTTCTGTGCAAAGGCCAGGGACTGGGAAGCAGAGAGCAAGGCTACCTTCCTGCATAGGGGACATAAGATAAGGCAGGAAGAGGAAAGAGCAATTTCTTTCCTGCTAACCACTGAATGCATCTGTCTGTAGAACAAAAAAGGGAAAAGCTTTATGGGAAACTCTTATTATGTATGTTCAAAAATTGTGAGACCCTGAAAGGAGCAAAGAAGAGACCTACAGCCAGGTCTCAGAGGCACTACCAAAAAGAGAAACAACCTCTTTTTTTTTTTTTTTAATTTCTTCTTCTTTTTTTTTTTTTTTTTTTTTCCCCTTTGAGATTCAAGAGACCTGCATGGAACTTACTGCAACCCATGAAAATGCACAGGACTAAGGGCAGGTCTGGAGGAAGGAATCTGTCTAGAAGAGATGCTAAGAGTACCCTTACTTGGTCTTACCTGGTGTAATTAGTTTGTTTTATTCCCATAGCCAGCTACATTGCAGTATATAAACCCTATCACTAGTGATGCAAAGCCTTGCTTAGGGTTTTTGTGTATTCACTTTCAGGACAACAAGCAGAGACCCAGCTGAGGATCAATCACAGCCCTGGAACAAGACTGAGATTTATTTTTTGTATTGCTCAACACAGCAAGATAGTCCTTGTCCTAAAGAAATTATCAATCAACATATAGGAGCTACTATAAATATTGGCAAAAATCTAATCAAGTCACAGGGTCAGTACAAATCAGGAAGGAAATAGTGATCATGGTGAATTAAGTACAAAACAATCTGAGGGTGGAGAGACAGAATGAAGGCCTGTTTTGACATCCAAAGGATTAAATTAGGCTTCTGTTCTGAAGGATCCCCAAGAGAGCTGCTGCCACCAGGCCAGCCTGATGCTAGAGAAAGGCTGTCACATGCAGCCTCACAAAGAGCATTGTCTCCCAGAGACCCTGGGGTCCAGTATGTCTGATTGTTTGAGAGGTCAAAGGTCTTTCACAAAGGCAAGTAGGAAATGGTGGGATAATTTTTTAAAGGGCAGAAGAAGAGAACTTCAAAAGGATGCTCACAAAGGGTCAGCAACAGGAGGTTGTCCAAGTAAATAATCGAAAAGATAGGCTAGAATGTAAGCTATAAAATGTACCTTTCATCTTTATTTCATGCTTCTCTACGCACAAGTCAAAAAGAAGACATTTTATTTAGCCTTTTTGTCCTTCCTTAAATGTTAGCTGCTGCTTACTGCTGTGTAGAACCCACCTTCCACCTCTCATTACAACTTTTTCTGCCTTAGATTTACTCTCCTGTCACTTACCTTATTATGGGCTGCCTTGCAAGCCCTGTCCTAGTATCTTGGCTAGGGTAGAAGGTTACAAGAAAAAGTGTTTTTGAAGTAACTGATGATTATTTGATTTGATTTGAAATCACGGTTACATTCAGGGGCTTTATTGGCATTATTGTTTCTGTAAAATTACACGGTGGCAGGCTCAGATTAAAGGATCTCCTTGAAAAAGTATATAAAACATGATAAAATGTACACCTTCCCCACTGGTTTCTATAGCAACAGCCTTTTCTCTGCACTCAGAAAGAGCAGGGAATTTGCAGGGGGGAGATGAGTAGCAGTAGCTCTGCCTTGCTCAGATCTTTCACTTCTGAGTCCTCATGGGAAATTTTCCTCCCTTCAGTGTCTCCTGTGGAGAAACAAAGGCCACCAGACAGAGTTGCTTTGCAGACTACTCTATATGTCTTGTAAAGCTGTGGGATGGATATTTACCACAGATAAGTAAGTTTTATTGCATAATTTCCATTTCCATTATGTGATTGTCAGCTGGGGCATTGGTCCTGGCACAGTGCCTGATATGGGGAATACACATGGCAAAATGCTATGAACCAGCTTCTGCACTCAGGTATGGTTAGAACTAACTGTGAGCCTTGACCATCTCCACTCTTCCCTGTGCCTGTCAGGCTCACTCTGAGCCTGAGATTTCCCAGAGAACCATTTCCTTTTGCATCATGGCAACATCAGCCAAAGACCTTTCCTTGCCTCTACCACCATTGGTCATCCACAGCGAGCAGAACCACACTAAGTCCCAGGCATCGTGTTCCTAGAAAGTTATTGACAGCTTAGAAGGAGACCAAGAACTAGCAAGAAAAACATTTTATGAGCCTAAGGGGATTGACTTGAGTAAGCCTTAAGAAAACTCTGAAAGGGATAATTCTGTGCTATGCAGGCAAACAAACTCAGAGAGCCTGGCTAAAAACCCCTTGATGTATTTGAGAGGTGGAGATGACAACTGAGACAGCTCTTTTTTTAGAGTTTGACAGGGGGATAGTTCAGTGGGAACAGGAGTATTAAGCAGGAAATGTATGCAAGACAGCAAAGCAGATTTTAGGGCAGTGGAATCTACAGGAAAAAATTCCTGGAATCTACAGGAATTTTTTTTAAGAGAATGTCAGGAAAGTCCCATTAGGAAAACACTGGGAAAAACACTGAAACCTACATGGGCAGTTGGTATAACCTGGTGTTGGCAGTGGGCTAGACTGACTGAGCCAGTAAGTTTCCTTGATCCCACACACCTGTTTCTGTGATGGATGTGAACCCAAGTCTGCTTCAAAGAAATTTCCTCAGACTCTCTGTCCTCACTGCACACTCCCAGTCCCACAAGTGGAGGGTTGGTAGTTCACTAGTCCTCTCCCAGGAAACCACTAACAACAGAGACAAGACTTCTTAAGTCAGACCCTGGTTTTCACAGCATTTCCACAAAGATGCCTGGACTGTTTGGAATAAACAGTTCCTTTGGTGAATAGTCCATGAGCAGCTTTTTGTGCATTTGTTTATTGTTCAGAAGTATTTGATAACTCATTAATGCAAATAGGTCCTGTGCTTTAACTGGGGTGGTTAACTAAGATTATTAGTTCAGATTAAACATGAAAACAAGGACAAATGAGGCCACTGTGTTTCAGGACATCATGTAGCAAAGTAAAATAACATAAAGGAAAAAAAATCCAACTTGAGTATGTGTCCTTGCATTACTCTGACCTAGAGGCATTTCAGATACTGTATTTATTCAAGACTGTTCTCTCATAAGCATTTGGCTTTCAGCAGTTAGTATAGAACACTAATTCACACATAAAAGCATTGAATATTTTACACTTTTTCACAACAATATGTCTTGAGTCCATATTTTGAGGTTAAAAAGAAGCAAAACAAAAACCCCTACAGTTTCCAGAGTAGTGACCAATGAAGGGTTGGTGATGGAAGATTCCAGCTGCAAGAAACAATACCTTCACACATTGGGACCTTAACTGGAAAACTGGACAATTCTATTACATTGGGACTTGTGGTCTTTCTGTTCCACTGGGTATTAAAGCCACACCAAACCACAAGAAACACATTTCCAGCAGTGGAGCTGTATCTTGCACTTCAGAACCCACTAGCATCAGGACTGTGACAGATCCCAACTAGTTCGTCGATGTCTTTGCAAAGCTTTCAGGAGTTTCAGAGTTAAAGTAAGCTCAAGCTCGTAAAATAACTGTGTGTTACGTAACATGGGTTTCTGTCTTGTTCCTCAGGTTGGAGATCTAACCACCCCTAGGAAAAGTTCTACCAGTTTCCACACCCTTTACATAAATCAGTGTCTTGGTTGCCCATCTCTGAGACAGGGCACAGAGCACTCATGGGATAGCTGAGAGAATAAACATCATCTGGATTGTGAGGCACCTGGGTACCACAGTGATGGATAAACACGTTAAAAGGTGAAGAGGCAGACCGGAAACAAATATCAGCTCAATCAGCAGCTGAGCTGCTGCAGTGCCAGCTACACAGGACAGCAATTGCACTCTGCATAATCCTACAGGCTCTACCTACAGGCTTGTTCTCTTCGGCATCTGCTGGGCTGGGAAGTCCTAAAAGCTACAGGATTAAAACAACACACTGGCAAGCCCCTGTCCGTCAGCCACTACCGATCTGTGTGCTAAGCAGGAGTATGTTGTAGAAAGGTTTTAGCCCAGGGACCCTTGGGTGGATGCACAGCATACCATCTTCTCTCACCCTCTCTCTGCTGGAAAAACCAGTGTCTCAGGAAAATACAGCCCTGTTAAACACAACCTGAGGGGTTAGATGATGGCATGGGTAAGGTCAGTGGCAGCGCATTTGGCTGGTCCAGGGCAGAATGTGTCATCTTTTCTGTCACAAAACAGTTTGTTCCTTGCTGGGTGGCTCATTGCCAAGGTAATAAATAGAAGTTTCTGAAAAGAAATAAAATAAAAAAGGAAAAATAAACACAGAGCAATGACTTGTTCTGCAAATTGACAGGAGACTTGCCTAAGGCAATGGATAAGGGGTGACAGGGATGAACAGCTCTCTTGTGGAGCCCTATTAAAGAGAGCAGCAAAGCTCTTCTCAGATACTCTTTATGAGATGCTGCCATCTGGGAGAAATCCAGATTGCCAATTATCAGAGAGAACAATTCCAGCTGGCCACAACACTGTCAAGGCAGAAATTATCTCCTTACACAATGGCACTGACTCAGGCTGCTTGCAACTTTCGTCAACTTTGGGGCAGTTACACAAGGTCTGCCATCAGCCATAGTGCTATTTATTTGTATTATGGAGTCCTGCCCACAGACCAGGGCCCCATTATTCCAGACAATATACAAATGCACAACAAATAGGAAATCCCAATGTATGTAAACACAAGGGCAGAATCCTACTCATTATCTCCTGTACTCCACAGCATCTGTTTTATATCCTGCGATGGCTTCTACCTGTTTCCTACCAGTATCTTATATGCAATCTAAAGTGAGAGGAAGCTGCTATATGCAGCTATACTAACCCACCACTATCCTGGTGAACATCTGAGAGCTAATTATTTCAGTGAAGACCTCGGAACTACTACATTGTGGCAGTAACAGCACCAAGACCTAATGTAATTTAGTAATTCTCTTCCTTCAGGTGGTCTAACTGGAACCGAGAAATCAGGATTACACACTGCTTCCAAAAAGCTCATGGGATGAGTAAATTCTTGATTATTTTTGCACTGGTTCCTTGCAGTATTTCCCAGCTGTCCTTGCCAAGGAGACTTCTCTTAGGCAAACAGAGCATCTTTGTGGCATGTTGTAGTCCAGTTGTTGTGCCAGCCATAAGCCAGTTGTGGCCCATGGTTGTTCAGACCTAACTCTGGACTGTGTCCTGAGACAGGCAGAGAAGCTCTCTTACACCAGGCTATCGTGAAATCTGAACCAGAGCAGGAAGTGAAGCAGCCATGCTGGCATTGCCCAGTCATGGCAAAGGCCTGCTGGCTACCCTTTCCTTTCGTGACCAGATGATATCTCAAGGAATGTCTGCCCCTCTCCTGCCTGTGATCTGGGACAACCCATAGATCTCAAGAGAAAGAAATGCATCATACCTATGAGCAGGGTATGCACCCATTTTTGAAATTTATGTTGACGGAATTTTTAGATGGATTTAAAATATAACACCTACAGAATTCAAATCTGAAAGCAGTGAAAAAGCACAAGGACTCCTCAGTGACCCCTTTGTAGAGCTGTAGCCCAAGCAAGAGTTGCTCTTTTACCTTGATCTCCCAGAGAGGAATACCTCCAGCACAGGCTTTGACAAAACAGTTCACAGTACCCTAAAACTTTGTTTCCTCCCTCCACAGGATGATCATTGCATAAAAGGGCTGCCCTTGCATGGTAAAACCCTCACAGATGAAAAAGAATCCAGCCAATGGAGAGAGCCCAGGTAGCAGCAGGACACAGTGCTCTGCTAGAGAGTGAGCAGATGTGTAAGAAATGAACACACTTGGCTCAAGGGAAAGCCTTACAGATGTTTACTATCCCTTCTTGGGATTGCACATCTTCCCCGATGAATTTTCTCTTTTCAGACAAGAGTTCTGCCAAAGAAAAAAATGTCTTAAAGCATCTCATTAATTAAGGAGCCTTGAGTTTTGATGGTTTTCCATGAAACTTCAGACTCTGAATTGACTTTTGAAAATGAAATGAGCTTAGGCTCACTTAAGCACTTTTTCAAGTTCATTCAAATTGGTTGAGTGAAGAAGGAACATTTAAGGACTGAGATTTATGAAACAGATTTCCACTAAAAAGAAAACTGAAAAAATATGTGACTTTGTTTGAGAGATGCTTTAGTAGTGAAAGTCTTCTTAGCAAAACAAGAACTGTCTGAGAGGCCGTTCTGCTTTGCCATTCATTAGAAAAACAAATTAAAAAAAGAGAAGCTTTCTGTTTCTTAAAAGAACTGAGAAAAGGACTGTATTCCCAAGTGAAATGTTTAGTTTGCATTTTTTCCTGTGGCATCTTTTTGTCAACCAGGAATTAAAAGAAAACGGAAGGTAGAACTCCAGGCATAATCTGTGCTCCCGTGTTTGTCTGGCTCTGTATTCCCTACGTCTATCTTCTACCTCAATGGCTATAGGAGAAGATGAAGCAAGAACATATAAAGCAGCCAGTTTTGTTTTGACTAGAGGTATCTTGGATCCTTCAGGACCCCAACACAGTAGAACATCATTAGCAAGTGAGTGATAAAACAATCTCTAAATTAGTTCTGTGTTTTGTGTCTGCCACTATTCTTAACTAGGAAGGTCCTGTCCTCTTCTATTCCACTTCAAGCTTTTGAAAAAAGCCCAGAAGGGAAAGGGAGTACCTGTTATTTCTAGCCCTGGTAAACTTCAGGTGAAAGCTTCCTCTTTTTTCTGCTTAGCCATAATCAAGAGGGAATCAAAGGGCTCTGCTCAGCTGTGCTGATACTGCCAGATACTTTCCCATTTTGCATGTCAGACTTGTGCTCTGTCTTCATCACCTGCATGTTGTTGCATACTGCACTGCCTCCTTGTTTGTACCTCCTTGATGGCTTTTAGTCCATGACCTTGACGTATGCTCAAGCCTGTAACCAGAGTCTCCATGGATACAGACAAAATCTCCCCAGTCTACTCCCTTTTGGCATGTCTAGGGAGGTGACCGAAGAGACAAAGGCTTTTTGTATCCATGGCACAGTGACTCTTCTCTGCAATATGTTGTGTTCCATCTCAGAAAGCCATCAGATGTTATTTTATGCCATGTCACACAGAGAGCGATAAATTACTGCCAGAACTGAGGGCTTTCCCCTGTCCTATCTTGCTTCACACAAGTCAACATTGATGCCAGGCAAAGCATTAGAAACTGTATGGTAAACGGCCTAGATCACAGGAATCTTTCTGAAATTCCAGGCCATAGTGCTTATCTTGTCTGTGTCCCATAGAAGACAGAACTGTTTTGGTATGCAGAGAAATGAAATTTGTGATAATACCCTAAAAAGGGACTCATGATATGCTCCAACAGATGCATGGTGTCTTCCAACAAGTCCATTGTGGGGCACAGCCCCAGACCATCCCAGAAATAAGTGTACAGCCAGCCAAAATAACTTTAACTTCAGAAGTGAGAAGTCAAGTGAGAGCACTTTGGAAGCCTGGCAGTGCTACACCAGGGCAGTTATGCAAAACTCACTTGATAAACAGTGCTGTGTTCAAACAGTTTGGTTCTGGGGTACTTACAGAAAAGTACAGCTGAGCCCAGAGTTTAGGGTCAGTAGCCTCAGAGGGACCAGACTCTGTTGGCACAACCGTAACAAGCTTCCAGGGCAAGTTTAGGGACAAACTGGTCTTTGAGACCATGCCAGCAAGGCAGCAACCTCACAAAGGCCTGACACATGATAACTGGTCCCCCAGTTGTGCGCTGTGACAGGAAACATCAGAGGCTCGTCCCTTGACATGACTCTAACTGGATATGGGCATTAAGCCAGAAACTGCTCTGTGGTGGGATGTACAGCCTGCCTCTTTGCCAGGAACTGAGTATGTCAAAAAAGGTCAGGCCAAGGGTGACAAGAGTCAATCTTCAGGTTACCCCAATACAGTGAAAGACAATTTACTTCCTGAAGCCTGGAAGGGGCAGACAAGAGAAAAACCAAAAAGTGGGAAAAACATGGGAAAAAAATAAGCAGACAGGGCTGTCACAGGGTGAAGACTGTCCTGTGGACAGGAAATGTCTCTTTGGGATAGTTTCAAAAGTTTCATTTTCTGCCTGTGTTCCAGAGGCCAGAGGCAAGAGCCTGACTATTTTTAAAGATAAGTTTGACGCATTATGAAGGACCTTGTGTGACATGATAGGATGTTGCAGTCAGGAAATGGACACCCTGACCCAGGAGAGGCATTCCAGCACTGCACTCCTGAGCTTGGGTTCTGGCCGCTACAGGATTCACTCTTTCTCAGGCGGAGACAGGAAAAGAAATGAAAAAAACCCAAAAGCCAAACCTTTCATTTTACTCAAACAGAAATAATTCAGAAGGAAACAGGAAACTTCAGGAAGTAAACTCAAATGAGCAAAAAAATATCTAACGTTGTATGTATGTCAGATGTCCCCTTTAACTGAGTAGTAGTGCTATTCCTGGGATCTGGGGTTTGACATCAGGCCAGCAGCAGTAGCTGGGCACCAAATGGCCTATGACTTGCTGAGTTGATGTGAAAGCACAAGCCCATGAAAGGTATTCCAAAAGTCTGTGCCTCCAGTTAGCTGTGAGAACATGTTGCCAGGGTGAGCCCATACTAGCATGTAATCTGATGCAGGCCCAAAAAGCTGGAGGTGTTGATCCTGAATGTTAAACAAAAACACTGGAAACTAATACCCCAAAGACTTGGTCTTTTGTATCTTACCATAAAACCTGAGAAGCTGAACACTGGTTAAAGAGACAACTTACCTGTTGGAACTATGGGTCTCATCCTTGGCTAGAAGTCTTGATTGCTTTCCCCAGCCTGGGGACCACAGCTTCAGAGTCCTTGCCTGATCAAACAGCAACTGCACATTCAGGCAAAGGGACACTACAAAACAGAAGCCACCAAGAAAGATGGGACAGTTTCCCACCTGGACAATTAAAGTCTCCAGCATTCTGCTAGGAAGTGGAGTGACACAAGCCTCTGCCCTGCAGAGAGGAAGACACTGTATGGGAGACTCCCACTTGATGTTCCTTTTTGCTCTGCTCCATCAGGATTTATTCTGCCTCCATCTTCCCTTCTTCTCTGGTCCACTCTCACCTCTCATCCTGACACAGAAGAAAGGGCTTTAAGGTGGAAGCTATGTTATAGAATTCACAAAATCAAATGCTCAGAAGCAAGAGACATCTTGGTCATAACTGTATTAAAAATTAAATGGTGCCAGGTTGTGTTCCCAGACTCCAGAACTGAATCACCCACTCTTAAATTATAGTACATTCCCTGTCACTTTTTGACCCAGACCAAGGAGGTGTTCTACCAGACAATGTCTTTAAACAGTCTGTGATTTAGCCCAGGCCAGGAACAATTCTTCATCAGGAGTTTGCAGACAGCCACCCTCTTGTGGAGGGTAATGACATTTAATGTAAGTAAATGCAGACTTTTCCATTCCAGTTGGTTTCAGTGACAGAGAAAGATCCTACATTTAGTTTTCTAGTACAGCTGTAGCCTACAGTATTGTTCAAGAAGCAGGGTAGAAAAGATATAGGGTTTGGAAATATCTCTCATGCAACCTGCTTATAGTGTGAAACAACATCATCCTTCACATTTCTGTGACAAAGAGAGCTGTGGCTGCTTCCTTCATTTCTATCTCCACTTATTAAATCGGTAAACTCATGGGAATAAACAACATCAGGCATGAAACTCACCTTTATGGACAGTACAGCAGAGAAACAGCAGCACATTTCTACATCTAGGACTCTGGAGTAGCAAAAAATATATGTAATGGGGAGAAGGAAAGGAAGACTGCTCAAAAAGAAATGAGATGTGAGGGGAGGTCACACAGGGTAAGGTTGCTGACTCTAACCACGAGTCAAGGGTCTCATGCTAATTTACATTGCCCAGCTGATTCTATTCAAAAAGCTTACATGTACATGCAAGTCAAGCTACAAACTTTCAGTTCCATTCATCTTTTGCATCAGAAGTACTTGGAGCACAACAGCAGTAAATTAGTGCCAGCTCTCCCACTGAGATAATTCAGAGGATCTTTTCCTGCCCAGCAGGGTCTGATTTTTCATGTAGATTCCATATTTTGATTAATATGGAGGCATTTTCTCATCTAACAGGGGAAAAGAAGCCCAAAAATACTCTAAAATCTTCACAAATAGGGCTTTTTTAGGGAAAACTTGCTTTGTTTCTTCTTCTCTTCTTAGTGAACTATTAATTTAAATGAAAAACTGCAATGGGCAATGATACAAAGAGATGGATTGATCCACCCTATTTCACCCTCACATACCTTTTGAGGTACATGTACCTTCTGAGTGAGGCTTGTCAATCAACTTGGCACTTGATATTGTCCTTACCTCCCACACCACTGATTAGTGTCACTCACTGAACGAGCAGAGAGGGTGTGGAGGCAGATTCTACCAGCAGCAAGAAGCTTACTTCACATCAAACTTGCAAAATACAGCCTAAGATTCATGCCATGTAGGTGGAGGGAGGAGGAGAGGAACACTTTTTATCCTTGAAGGACTCATGGCTTCATGGCTGCTTTTTTTTTCTTGTAAAAAATAAACTGTCTAGTTTAAGGAGGAAAAGAGAGATGGTAGGTTGGTTTTTAGGACCATTGTGTGGTGCCTTGGTAATAAAACAGCACAGGGTGAAGGGGTGAGGGATACACCAGGAAACTGCACTACTTGTGGAGGGTCTCTGTGAAAGCATCCATAGCCATCCACCAGAGACAGCTACATTGTTTTTATGGAATTATTTCCGCATGGCAGGAGCCCAAGGGACTCTGTAATGTGATGGAGAGGTAGGGAAGGAAGAAGGAGAGAAGTGGGAGGCTGGTTTTCATGTCTGCATGTTGACAGCCAACATCTTGGAAGCTTGATGGAGAAGTCTTCTCTAAATGTTGGCCTAAGAAGAGGTGACACGTGGTAGCTAGAAATGGTGTGGAGCTGCAAAGAACTGAACTGGAAACTCTCCAAAGCTTGAGCATGCCTGGGAATTGGAGCTGTGTTCACATCCTGTGAAGGGTTACTTTGCATGTTATGGAGTTGAAAGGGGTGTTGGAAGGTCCTAAATTTTATCTGGCTGCAAACAAAGAACAGGAATTATACCTCAGACTGGGGTGAGACAGAAATATCTGTGTTGCATAGTGGTTATTCAGTGCATTTGGAGGCAGGACTTGTCTGGAGTGGGACAGAGATTTACCTGTATGGCATGGGTCCCACCTTCTGCAAAACTAGGCTGTTAATATTTCTGAAATAGGTACTGTGAGGATTAGGAATGCTTGTAAAAGGGTCCAGGGGAGCCCTAATACCCCAAAGGAAAACAACAACGAGCCCCCACCACTTCCACTGATGGTAGTGAGATCTGAGTGGAGGAATGGAGTAGGGGAGGTTTGCAATGGGGTTGGACTGGGCTTTTAAAAGAGCCATATCATTGCTTTGACATCTGCGGGATGAGGAGTCTGGACAGGTAAATTTTGATGTGAGAAAGGAAACCTTAAGGGAAGAGGACGTAAAAGGCAATGGAAGGCTGGTAGAGAGCTCTAAAGGGTGGGGACAGATCCTCCTGCAATCATTCAGGGGAAAGAGAGTACTTGGAGCAGTAGCTACACATCCCAGCATTAGCCATCAGCCCCCAGCCAGAGTGTGTCAGGAGCCCCAGCCAGCTTCAACAGCTCTGGCAGAGGCAAGGGGAGCTGCAGAAGCAGGGCTGCCCTGTGCCTGTCCTGCCTACACCCAGACTCACCTCCTCTGGCTTTTCATAAAAGCAGCAGATCCTGGAATAACCTGGCACATGGACTTCCACCCCCCTCTTGGGCCACTAACTACAACCCACAAAGCCACCAGTACCATTAAAAGGCCATTATCTGAATACATACAATTAGGGATTACAACACAGCTTGATTCTGCACCCTCTGACACTGCCAAAAAAGCCCTGCTTGGGCAGCAGTCCTTTTCAAGGCATGGATGGGGTTCTCCACATGACGTTCACACTTTCAGGAACTGATCATTTCACTGCCAAACAAAAGCCATACAGCTGGATTCCATGCACAAATGACTCCATCTAGAAATAGATGTCCAATTAAGGGAAAAGATGCTTCCAAAAATCATTTTGTTTCCTATGGTTTAGAAGCTTTCTTTTTTTTTTTTTTTTTTAATTGACTTTTCATGTTAATCAGTTTGGGGATAGTTTATTTTTAACTGAGTTTGTAAATTCCTACACACTAAGTCTCCAATACAGAAAGAACAGAATCTGCTATTTATTTTTGTTTTTTTAATTGCAGAACAGCTATCACATTTTCCACTCCATCTTTTGTCTCAAAGACTTTCATGCCATTGTAATTCAATAGACCTAAGATCTGTTTTTAAGAGAAGCTGCAGAGCTCAGAAGATCCAGCACCAAGCAGGCCCTGTGAGTTTTTGAGTGCTCTTAAGGACAATCAAGAGAAGTAAAAAGTTTTAAGAGGAGGTTAGTGCAATGATCTAGCTTACACCCCTGGTGAAGTACATGCAACAGTCAAACAAATTACCTGTAATGGCGAAAAAATAATGAGAGTTCACAGAACAGATTGTTCTGCCCAGCAGAGATCCCTATAGCCTCATGGAAAATTATTCCTTGGAGTTGATGAAGACAACAGGACACATGAAGAAAGGAAGGGGAAGCTGCTTAGAGCAGGTTCATGCCAGGCAGGTGTGATTTCTTGGTCTGTTTTGGTGCCACATCTTTTCTTCTGGGTTTATCCATGTTCAATGGCTCAGGATTACCACTCTTCAGTAAATGCTGGGGTTTGATGGAGAGGAGGGTCCCCATCCCAGGCCTCCAGGAACCAAAAAGCCTCCTGGAAAAGCATGTTTTGCCAGAGCATTGGGCTGGAATTGCCCAGCTGGTTTGGCACTGGGTTTCATCAGGATTTCCACCCTCTTGCATTTTGTTGTCCCTCACCTGCAAACACCTGGGCCTTTGGTACAGAGCAACCAAAAAACACAGGAGAGGCCAGTGGGGCAGGTGGAGGTGTGAGTGCCAGAGGATGGAAGGAGGAGAGAGGAGATTGAATTCTCCTGCAGCACGCTCAATATGGATTTGAGCCACGCTGTGTGTCAGCGCCTTGACCCTCTCTTGCGGGTGAGGAGAGGGGCTGGGGATGTGTGTGGGAGCAGGAAAGGGATGGGCGAGCACGCTTTCCCTGCCGGCTGCTATCCAAGCAGCCACCCTCACGCTCCTCCGGCAGGGCCGGCAGCCGGGATCCCACCGTGCTCTGCGCTGCACAGCCGCCTCCACCCTCACTCACCCACAGCTCTGCACAGCGCCCCGGGCTGTCTGTGGGAGACGATGGGGAAGGGGGTGCAAGAAGCCAAATAAAAAACAAATCAGCAGGGAAAAAAGAAATTAAAAAATAAAAAGGAGGAAAAGTCACCGTCCCCCTCGCGGGGGCACGAGACACTAGGGCGCCATCTCGTGGCAGCTCCCCCTCAGTGACTGCCCCGCGCCATGTCCGCGCCAGGGCCCCCGCCTGTGCCCAGAACTGGCTCCATCCCCCCCGGGCTGCCACCGAAATACGAACTCCTGCACAAAATGCAGAATTATGAGGAAGTTGATTGTTTGGAGGGTGGAGGAGTTGAAACGCCGGGAAAGCGCTTTCCACTATTGCAGCGGCAGTCATGACCTCGAGCAGCGGGTTGAGAGCGTCCCCTGAACGGCGGTTCCCACCCCTCACACGGCCCGAGCCAGGGCACTGCAGCTGTGCAAACACGGTGGCTCCTGGGGAAGCCCTTCGGCCACAAGGCTCGGAATGCTTCTGCGGCTCCCGGCGGCCCAGCCTTCCCACTGGGCCGGGGAGGAATTTTCTGACAAAACACACTTCAAATCAACAAATGTCATTTTGTTAAACATCGTGCTATAACCGCTGTGAAGTCCGGTGGTGTGCTGGTAACTAAAAGCCTGAGTAACCATTCCTTTGCTGCACATGCCAGGTGGGAAAATTCTCAGCTGGGGAATCTGATATCACTAAGGTCTTCATGTATGGGCAGCTTATCTTGGCAGTGTTGCAGGAAGGTTTCCATGACCAATCATGGAAATTCTGGTCAAAGGAAGAGGGAAGGCAAAATAGAAGTCCTTGTGAGCAGCTGTCAGGCAGCTACTGTCCGCTGTAGCTCACCTCAGAGTGCTTGGCTCACATTCAAAGGAACAATGATGACCCCAAAGCTCAGAAAGAGAAGACGATGAAATGAGTTCTCAAGTTTTATTCCAAGCATGGTTCTGAAGTGCGGCAGCAGAACTGAAAACTCTGGTGCCTTCATCTCTGAATTAATTGTTCTTGACCTTCTTAGTCATTGGAGTTGATGCAATGAGTCACAGCTGACAGAGTATGACCATTTGCATTTAAACTTTTCACAGGGAATGGTTTGATGCTGTTTGGCTTGACTGGAAATCTGGCAATCCAACCCATTATATCTACCAAAATGAGGGAAGTCTGTTGTAACAGTATCAGCCACTACATCTTATGTATAACTAAGTGCTCCTCAGATGACATTAGAAAAATAGATTTGCAGTTTTTTTCTTTAGAATGTATAGAGATCATCTGTATCATCTGAGGTCATTTTTTCTGTCCTTCTATACAGCATGGCTAAAGAATTTCTCTCCATAAACTTCAAGATGAGCTCACAATGAAGCTAATGTCTAGCATGTCATTTGGGGTTATTTTCTGCAACTGAATCCAGTTTTGTTGCAGTGCTCATCTCCTTTCTCTGACTGTTTTGTAAGCCAAGCCACCTCCTATCTTGACACCTTCTACTTGCTAGAATCACTCTTTGAAGTCCTTTGTGTTGTGGTGCCTACTCCTACAGACTGAGCACGCTGTCTTTCACAATTACCCAAAGGAGTTATGTGAAGAACAAGTAGATCCATTTCAGTGTATTTTGTGTCTCACACTTTAAAGCTATGTTGACTATAAGAGGTCATGTAATGAAATCGTGTGATATTACCTTTTGCAGCAGGATGGAGCATCTGAAAGCAAATGACCAAAGTCTGTCCTTGGTTGAAGTGACTGTCCCTTTCTGGAGCAGGTTAAGCCTACAAGAGAAACAGCAGGAGTCAACAGCTGCATGTCAGGCAGGCTGTGCTTACACCCAGCTTTTCCAGAGGAACTTTAGAAGCTGCACCACAAAACTGGATGTGCTCTTTTGTAACAGTTATGTCAATGCAAAGGTGGACCTCCAGCAGAAGACAGTCAGGTGACTTAAGGAATGGTGGCCATGTTCTTATTTTTTTACATTCAGGTGGAGTGAAACAGATTAATTTTATCTTATTGGGAAATTACCTCAGTGCAATCCTTACTGGCAACAAATGTCAGCTCAATGAGGTTGTCTACAGAGCACAGACCATTTATCTTTGGTCTCTTGTGCTTTGTCTAAACACTCAGCCATTCCTCCACCAGTTATAATAAAGGTAGTGCCTCAAATGCATCAAAAGGTTTTCATTGAGGAAGTTATGGTTTTTTTGGGAGGTTGTTTCTTTGGGTTTTTTTTAGATAAATGGTGTCCTGTGGAATGCTGGGGAAGATGCTCTACAATGAAACTCTGAAACCAGTCATCTGAATGTGGAATGGCATAGCCCACCACCATGTCTGTAATAAAGAAGCATGTTGAATCTGAAGATAAAAATGTCCTTTCCTTGGTTCCAGTTCTCATTTCAGTATCTAATCAGATCTCCAACATCTGGCAAAATGCTGCTGTGTGAGCAGCTTTTTCACATCTGGGACAGTAACAATGAACTGAATGGAAGAAAGAGTCTGAGCCAGGAATCCCAGATTTATAGTAATCTTGGTTTGAAAAGAACTTTAGGATTTACTGAAGAGTTGGGAGGAAGAAATCCCATGTACTTGGGCCTAACAATATCTCTTCCAGTAATGCATGTGACAACATCCCAAGGAAATGATGACAAGAAAGGAGAACTAGTCAGTGCCAGTTAAAGTGCTTTTCTTTTTCTTTCCCATTTTTCCTTGCTCAGTTTCCCAGAGAATTCCTTCTTGACCCTTGTGCTGTGGTACCAAACATGACTCAAACTTCTACTTGACTAATGTCACCATTTACAGTCTTTCTCTGCAGCCTTGGTGGGCAATATGCTTCCCATTTCTGTCTTTGTCACAGGCCAAATCCCAATTACTCAGGGAAACATAAGCAAATGAGCAAGTGATGACATGACAACTAGTTTGGGCTGTACTGGGGAGTTGCATTAATTCCTCCACAGAATAGTCTTCTCAGGACACAACAGTATACAGCTTAAGAGTGGAGCAGAACTTGGTATCATCCCTTGCCACTACTACATCAACTGCATCACTCACCTTGGTGTCATCTGCAAAATTGCTGAGGATGCACTTGATCCCACTACCTGGGCCGTTACTATTAAATTGTACTAATTGTACAATTAAATTGTACTAATATTGAACAGTTTTGGTCCTCATACGGATTTATGAGGGTTTTCTATGGACTTTTGACCACTCCTGTGAGGGTCAGTACACTCTGCAAGGACACCACTCTGCCTTCTTAGGCATATCTAGTGCATCTTTTTCTCTTTTCTCAGTTTGCTCCAGTCCCACTCCAATAAGAACAACCTAACAGGGAACAACTCATGTTGTAAATATGAGCCTTGGTTTACACAGTAATTTGTACCAAAATATTTCCTATCCAGAATTCTTAATAGCCATCTATGGTATTCTATTAGGCAGAGAAACCCTGCACTTGGCCAGCTCTGACACCAGTCAGCCAAGTGCAGAGGATGAGATTTAAATAAAACAGTTCATTAAGAAAAAACAAACAAACAAACAAACAAACAAAAACACAAAAAAATCCCCAAAGCACCAACAACAAAAAAAAACCCCCACAAACAAGCTGAAACAAACCAAAGCATTTCAACAGTTTCCCAAATAAAAGTATCTGGCTGGTCCCCCCTCATTTCCTGCAACACTTAACCCACCTATGCAGCTTCATGGTTCTTGTTTAAGGATCACTTGCTGAGATGAGTTTGCACCTGTTAACAGGGGATCATGGCTGGCAGTCATACCACATGGATTTAGCCATGACATCTTTGAGGATGCAGAGCTAGGCCACAAGAAGAGCAGTGTCTCCTCCTTGAATGTCCGTAAGGGGGAGAAATGAAAGAGAGTGAATATGAAGCAGGGACTGTAAAAGGCAGCAAAACTTCCCCAGGAGACCTAGCACCAAGCCCCAAACCACTGAAGAAGGAGACAAAGCCCATGTGGCAGGAATTCGGTAACTGTTGCTGAGCAGAACAGAACCCACCCTTTGCACAGCAACACGGGCTCATTTTGACTGATTTCCATGGATATCTGCTTCCACTACATCTGCTGTGGGGAATTGCAGTTTGGAGGCTTTAAATAGATCACAGTTATTGCCACAAAAGGCACTAATAAAAGGGGCTCATACTTCAGCTGATGAATAGATGCAGAACTGATTTCCAAGTTTGTACTGCATCATGAGCAGAAAAAAATCACTAATCCTAAGCCTGTGGCAAAGAATTTACTGCATGAATCCAGGTCTTTGAAAGCTCACCCCCACTGAAATTGATGAGTATTGAGAATCCGTGTATGTTTGGAACTCTGGAATGAAACATTTAGTTCTGCGTAATAACTACAGCCTTTGTGCTGTACATACACACACGTACACCCACACACATGCGTGCTCATCACAGACTTAATTGTAGGTAACTGTAGGTAAGCACTTCCAACGGGAAGGAAATTAAATGCCCAAAGAAAGGTTGTTCTTTAAATTTATTTCTAAGTTGCTTTGCCCTCAAGATACAAGTGATGTGTCGCTCCTCTCTCTCAATAGATACTCTCTAGTATCTATTATCTCTTATCTCACCAACACCAGTACTCGAAATGATGCTGTACTCTGCAGCACTTACTCTGTTTTGGTCTATTTCTAAAGTTGAGAAGCTCTAGCACACTTTTCTCCATAATTAACCCCTTTACTGAGGGTGATGCAGTGTTGTCCATCTCCAACCTGACCACAGATGGAAAGAAAAAGCATTGCCTCCATTTCTATTTCTTCCCTACTGTATGTTGCCAGAAGAATTGTAACTGAAGACTTCCCAGTTATGAGCCACTGTGTGTATGAACAGGGATGTGATGCAGTTGGGAAAGGAAATGTTTCTTGACCATCTTCCATGAAATCTGTACATTCCTTCCAGCCAGGCACAGCTGCAAGCTATCCTTAAAATAGAGCAATAAGGAAAGAAAACCCTCTTTCTCTTGTTGCACTCACTGAAGAGAACTGTGAGTATGGGTAGATCCAGATGTTACTGTCAATGAGATGGGAGGAGAGGTTGGAAGCATAGCTCGCAGAGAAAACAACCCCAGACTCTCTGAACACCACACGGCTGGCTGTCACATAGGCTGTTGTTCCCAAGCAGCCTCATGCTTTGCGATATGTCACTTAATGCTAGGCACAGAAATATCTTCTCCCTCCTCTCTCCATTTTTCTTCTCAAAGAGAATGCCCTTGGGAAGGAGTGGTCCCATTAGGACAGTAACAACCTCAAAGGTATATGAAGGCTTTTAGACAGCCCTGGTTAGAAATACTGGTAGAAATATTCTAGGCTGAGCTGCTTGCCAAGGACTCCATCACACCAATAGAGAGTTTGGTGGTTTAAAAGGATTCAGCCAGCTATGTGTTGAGTGGGGAGGGCTAGCTAAATACAGTCAGAATGAAAACCATCACTGGGTTTTTTGTTTGTTTTTTTTTTTTTTTCTAAGCCTACTCCTTTAGAACCTAGGCACATGAGCTAGGCAGGGATCCCTCACTGGAACCTGGTCTCTTGAAGGCAAGCCCTTTCCAAAATGGAAAGACACAGCTCATTTTTAAAAGACCAAAGGTTTATGAGCTATCTATGTGATAACAGGCATGCACCTGAACCTTGTTCACTAATCACCTTATTGGATGGAGGTAGCTGGAACAGCATTTTTTGGAGGCTGGATTAGGCAAAATATGACTGGACCTGCCAAAGTAGGCAGAAGAAGGTCACTTCCATGGACTATAAATTAAGTTAGGCAAATGAAACCTGGATGGCTTAGACCCACCCAAGATGGTGGCAAAATGTTAGAAGTCAAGGAGGGGATTACAGATGAAATTGTAAGCATGTGCACAATTACACAGGAAGATTGAGGTCCATACACTAGGATTTAGAGACCTCTCTTCTGCTGGTGACATATTTAGATATCCATGTCTGTAAAAAAGAAGCCACGGGGGCTGCTTCTAGCCAGATAGCTGGGTTCCTGCAAGGTCAGGGTGCCCCAGGGAGCAGGCGGGCTCGGGCCGGATACTCCAGCCTTTCGGGGGCTGGGTGTCCGAAACCTAAGCTGCTGCAGCCGCAGCTACCTTAGCAAGCTCAGTGATTCTCAGCTCTTAGTGATCTCAGCTCTTTTATAGTTTCAGCTCTTAGCTTGCT
>JAYDZK010000056.1:50369969-50416845 GCA_034509185.1 Euphonia xanthogaster | reverse complement strand
AGGCCTGGAGGACCTGAGTGAAGACTTCTGACAGTTTCTATGACTTGGCATTTTCTTATCTCTAAGCATCCATCCGCCACGGGGCTTTAGCTAGCCCCGTGTCTGCCACACATGTCCTTTATTATCTCAGGCTGGGAGTCTTCTATTCTTTGGAAGTGAGAAGGTTAGCAATATCCCAAGTGCCACCATAATGCATAGTTCATCTCCAGAGAACTTAATTTCAAGTTCAGCCCCAAAGTCTTTAGACTGCTTCATTTTGCATGCAGCATCTCTAATCTGTTGGGGTATTTACACTGCGCCCGCATTGTGACTGCACGTCTATACACAGGATGTCCTTTGGCAACAGCTAAAACTCAACCACTTCAAAGCAAGAGCTGCTCACTGGCAGATGGCACAGCTTCACATGTCTTCTTACACAAAAAGATCACAGGCATCCACTGCCCTGCAGCCAGCAGCCTGACCTAGTGGACAGCTGAATGGAAAAAGCCTGTAAACAATGTGCTCATGCCTCTCTGCCTCAGTTTACCCTCTCTAAAATGGGCTTAACTGCACAGTACTGTAGATGGAAAGCATAGATAGGCCTTTAACTAAAGTCTAGTTAAAGACTAAGAACAGTAGAGCAAATAACTCAGGCATATTGTAAGAGGGGTGCTGTTTCAGTATTTTATAGACTGAGAGTTTTAAACTGGATGAAACTAAGTTCTTAATTACCATTAGAAATTAGAACAGAGCTTGTCCCTGATGACACTTACAGTCAACAAGTTTCTGATCTAAAACAGATAAGGAAGCTATGACTCTGCTCAACTAGAAAAACCATAGCAGGAAATATGTTAAAAATTATATTCTAATTACTCTTCTTGTAATGAGCTAGAAATTTGTGACTGTTATGAAGAACTCCATTTCATGACAGAGAATTTTGACTGAAAAGGAAAAAAAATTGATGGCTTTATGCACTGAGGGATCATTTCTCATCTGTAGAGGGAACATGGCAAAAGACATAGGGACACCAGCTTAAATGTGACATGCTAAAATTAGCTGGGGAATTAGTTGAGTTAGCAATACATGCTATTATCATGGCAAAACCAAAATGTACAAAAAGTTTCTTTCTCATGGTTTATGGGCCAGCTTTGTGAAAGCATCATATCCATAATCTTAGCACCATGAGAAAATTCCATCTTTCTTCCCATACAAAAGCATACCAATTAGCAGCTTGAGTTAGGAAACTCCCTCCATTGCATTATAGCAGAAGGGTTGTCAGAATGATGCTACTGCTCTTCAGGAGGCACTAAAAGAGTAAATAGCCTCGAGGGGAGGCAGTTGTGCCTCCATTTCCCACCTGTATTTCATTTTTCTTTTCTCCTTAGGAGCCCCATAAATTCATTTGCCCACAGAGGGGGATCTGAAGGCTGCAAGTGAGGCACTTGGTGTGCTCTGCCTCCTCTTCCACCATCTCTGGACAGCTTGTCTGAACGTGACAGGCGCAAACCCTTTGCTCAGCCACAGACTCTGCAGGGATGCCATATGGCTGGTTTAGACAAACCTCTGTGGTATTTTTACTCCTTTATACCCGACCAACTCACAGTTAATCCATGGCATCCCTCAAAGGGCACCAGACTATTCATCCAGCTGAGTGAAAAAACACAGACTCACTTTGACACTGTATCAGCTAACTCTCCAGATAACCCCAAAGCTTGTCAAGAGGACAAGCCTGATGTCATGCAAGCCCTGAGCAGAGCAATCCCAGATCTTGGTGAGGGTATCAGCTCCAGGAATTTTCCACCCCCCTGGTGAGAGCTTGGATGCTGGAATATATCTTGAATAAGGAAACGTGTTAAAGGAGGACAGAAGATAAAAAGATCTTAATAAAAGCACCATTAATTATATATACTGGGAAGTAACAGAATATCCACAAGCTAAGCATAGAGACATAGAGAATTAAGTGCTAATAATTCAGAAAATCTTCCACCCAAATCTATTCTGACACTTGAACATTTGAACCTGTTTTAAGGACGATCTAAAATAAGATCGAGCACCCAGCAGCTGCATTCATACTGAGCTTTCCTTGGAGAAGGGAAACAGGAAACAGGCATAATTTCCTTAAAGCCCTCCTCCAGACATAAGGTGCAGCTACGGTACATACCAGTATGTATCCCTCCCCATCCCAAAAACACATTTCCTTGTCCATGCAGCTACCAGCTATGCTGGCATGCCCCATGCCAGGGCTTGACTTGCCCTGCCCAGGAGGGCCCCAGACCTGCCTGTCTGGCATGGATTATCAGGGGTGGTCACTGCAGAGCTGTAGGAGAAGGCGGAGGCAGCTGGTTCTGTTTATTTATTTGCAGGGGATGAAAGCCAAACTAGGAAAGGACTTTGGTAAAGTGCAGTCAAGTGACTATAAAGTACTGCTTTAAAAAGGCACAAGGTCACCTTTGCTGACATTTGGATTTGGATTTTATAGAAGTCACAGGACTGGGAGATGGGCTTGTTGTGGCTATGATCACAGGGGAGGGATGGATTTATGTTCTGGTTAAGAGTGCTGCATTGTTGTGACTCTTTTGTGTTCATAAATGCTCATTTATTAGGCTGTTGGATAAAAGAGGCTGATTGGGCTTTTTCTTCTCACTTAGTTCCAGGTGACTTCCTTGACTCTGTTAGCAGAACTTCATGAAATTTAACAGCCCTATTACCCACCAGTACTCCCCAGGTGCCTTGTCCTTGCATAGTCTGTCTTCTTACTTGGTTAGACCTTAGCTATTTCAAGGCTGTACTTCATTTGAACACAATGTGAGAACTCATATACATCATCCTCTCAGCCAAAGAACTGGTGCACAAGAATGCTGGAATCTAAAGGATTTGGATAGATGGGCTTTGCTATGTTGTGCATTTTGAAGCTGGTGCTTGTGTATAGGTATGTGTGTGTGTCTGTGTGTCTATGTGTCTGTGTGTCTGTGTGCTCAGTCTGAGAAGCAGACTCTGATTGTTAAGCCCTGCACAGCCTGAAAAAGCAACCTTGAGCAAATTTGAGGTGAATGAGTCCAGGGAGAACGAGGACACGATCTGATGCCATGCACCTTCTGGAAAAAAAATGTTACAGACAAGCATGTCTACATCACAAAAACACCTGGTTCCACTATTTCTTTTCCTCAGTGGCATAACACACAGGACAGGTTTTGGCCAGGTGGTAGAAACCATAGGGATCATGACAAAAATAATCCTCATCTGAAAGTATGTAGTATAGGTGAGCATTTATGTCTTTATTAAATTAATATAATATAGGCATTACATCCTTCAGGCACTGTCTGTGCTTCAATTCCCAGAAACCAGACTTATCTGTTCGGTGACTATTACATGGACTAGAAACATCTCTGCCCTTTCCTCCCATTAGCAGGGAGATGCAAATATGAAGAATGTCACAAGCTTCATACTAATGTGCTAAATATTTAACATAATTAGTCATCAGAGCCCTATCCCTTTCTCCCACTGAGGCAACCAAGAGACAGATCACAGGATTAATAGTATGGTCCCCAGCCCTTGTTCTGTGATGCCACTTGATGTTGGCAGGTGTATTGGAGTCAGCAGGATCAGCAGGCAGAGGGAAAGACAAGGGGGTCAGGCAGCACAGCCTGCAGTGTTGTTGCACCCTGGCTGGGACTGACAGCTCATTTGCACAGCATCTGGGAAGCGAGGGCCTGCTCCCCTCATCTAAGATTCTGATGAGTGGCTGGTGTCTGACACTGAAGCCCAAGAGATCCCAGACAGGTCACTGGCTCGGTGCCATGGCGAGTTCTGCATGCAATGGAAACCACAGCGGGGAGAGGGGCTGCGAGCTCGACCTGGCTGCAGCCGGTGCGTACGTGCTGGAGCAAGGTGGCTGGCAGCCACACAGTCCACATCTCATCGTGTGACTGGGAATGAGTATGTGACACCACGTGGTCCCAGCGGGAACAGGGGCTGGGGCCAAGTCCCTGGGACCCATCCACCTGATGTAAAGCTATTCCTGGAAAAGAAGGAGGAAAGTGTCTGGGCTTGCACTGATACGGTTTATCTCCACTAAAGGACTTTGTCCTATATATGAACCAGAAAAATTTTATGTGCTAGCAGCAGAGTGAAAGGGGGGCCTCCAACAAAGACTCTGAATCCATATAGCACAGAGCTAAAAAAACCCTTTTCCCACCATCTGCTTTGTTGTAGGAAACTTCCCCTGTCCTTAAAGCCAGGGCCATTGCAGGAGTTTTAGAGACTTGCTCTGTAGGAATTACATATATCCCTGGAGTTATGTCAGGACTCAGCCAAGGGCATACTCTGTGCCTAGAGCAGCAAAGGTGCAGAGAGGTGGATTTCACCACAAGCACCCCAAATCACTGAGCCTGCTGGAGTTACCTTCACTGTTATTGGTACCCGAATGTGCTGCTTTATCTTGGCTTGCACATCTTCACTGAGCCATAGGCAGAACCAGAAAACCTCTATCAGGCCCCACATCTGACCAGCAGATTTGAGGATGGTTCCTAGTGCACTGACACAGTGGGGTAGGGCAGGCAGAGAGAAGGTCAGTGCTCCCAATAGGCTGACATTTAGTCCAGGTACCTAATAACCGGTAACTAGGCACAACACACATGCAAACTGTCCCTCCTCCACCACACTGAACTACATAAAAATATCTAGACAACTCCAGTCCCTCTCAGACTGATGGAGGCAGCTGCTATAGCAGAGCTTTTAATCCTAAAGCAGACTCTGTTGTCACTGGAGGAAATCTTATTGTGTTGGAGAAGCAATCCTAGACCTTAATTACATATATTGCCCTCCCCACTAAACCAGACAGACTAGACTGGAGTCAGATGAAGCACACTGCTTAAGCCAGGGACCACCTGGCTGTAACTTCATCTAGGTGACAGCATTTGCTTTTGTGACCCCCTCTGAAAGGTTGAAACACCAAGCAAGCTCACAGAGGTCAAGTGAGGAATTGTAAACAGCAAGAAATCAGGTATGCATGGTTCTGCAAAGGAATTTATTGTTCCTTCTCCTTTCAGAGACTGAATTCTTTTGGCCTTTGCCCTGACCAAAGACCCAGCAGATCCTGCTGGTTCAGGATTGATTTTTAAGGGAGCTGGTGGCTCCTTCACTGTCTCCACTGCACACAGTGTATCAGGGAGTACCTTGAACTAGGTCCTGCTAGTAGCTCCTGTTACTGAGCACCTCATTTTTCTTCCTTGTGCTTGCCCTCAGACTGTCTCTGTGAGATAAGGTGCATTACTTTCTTCACACCAAAAAGAGCAGCTGTGTCACTTCCATGTGTTTCCCTTAGCCACAAACCCCTGGTACTGGGATGGGGAGAGGGCAACAGGCAGAGGGAGGTATCTTGCCATTATGTCTGTCCCTTAAGGTCCCCCACAGGATGTGAGTGTACATCTGTAAACACAGTGTAGCATGCACTGCAGAGGCACCTCAGCAAAAAATCAAAAGGCTGCAAAAACCAGAGTTTGGGTCTTCAGAGCATATGCTGCCATTGCAGCCCTCCACCTGAGCTGATCATCCCTCCTGTCCAGTGTCTGGAGAGAGCAATTCACTGCATTGCTGCTGGGAGCCAAGGCTGCTTGCACATGCCACCTCCCCATAAATGAATAAGGGACCTTCCCTCACCACATTCCCCCAGCACACCAGTGGCCACAGCCTTTAGTCAGGGAGCACTTCTCTCAGCACTGAGCTGAGGCTGCTGTCTTGTGCTGTGAGGTCCAGTAATCGGGTCATGTCCCCATGGTGACATCTAAGTGCCCCAAGTCCCTGGCTAAGACAGATGCCGCGTGCTGCTCAGGTCATGGACTGACAGTGCAGGTTGCTCTGCAGCCAGATATGTATGCAAAACACCTTTCCACTTTCACCTTTTCCCCAGTTCTCACCGGGGTGTTCGTACAGCCAGGAGCAAACACACAACTCTGGTGCAGCGATTTTTATTTTCTGAGAAACACATATTTCACTTCCCAGGGCAAC
The DNA here is from genome assembly GCA_034509185.1 of Euphonia xanthogaster. Classification (NCBI taxonomy): domain Eukaryota; kingdom Metazoa; phylum Chordata; class Aves; order Passeriformes; family Fringillidae; genus Euphonia; species Euphonia xanthogaster. Next base: position 50,410,860 of record JAYDZK010000056.1, on the reverse strand, counting down.
ATACCTTCAGACATGTAGTGGCGGCTGATAGAAGCCTACAGATCACAGGGAGTACTGCTCTTTATAGTTTTGCTAATGGAAGTTTAACAACTAAACCCTCCAGAGCTGGCAGGCACTGGAGACTGACTGGCTGCATTCACTCCCACAAACCAAGGTAACACTGTGCTGGAAGCTCTCCATAGTAACCTGCTAACAGTCTCACCTGTGGGAGCAATGCGATGCATGTCCCTGCTTCCCATTCTCACATCTCTCATTTGAGTAATTCCTTCACTCATTCACCACACTCAGCAATTCCCTTGATCCTCCACATCCCTTCATCTTTGGCCATGTCATTTGCCTCTCATATGAGACTGAGTTTCAGGGAGAGAGAGAGAAAGGGGATGAAATAGCCTGAAGCTCACAGATAACCCCTAATGTTATTTTTCCTAAAAAAGCAGAATATTTCTTTTGTATACATGAAACCAGGAAACCGAGAGTTTATCATGGATATCACTCTGAGTGCCTCTATACTGCCTGGAGTGACTCTTGGCCTCTCATCAAAGCTTTCCCACACACCAGAGATGGCCAATTGTGAGATGTCCAAAATAGTTCTGGGGAAAGATGCATGGCCAGGCCCTCCATTGTGGTGTTCCTTTGTGCGTATGTGCTAACCCTTGAAACCGAACTCCTTGTACTTGTTGGCCATATCATTTCGGAACAGCTCCAGAGCCTTCTTCATTGCAGCCTGGGCATCAGCCCCAAAGTCTGCAGCATGTTTTTCAGCAAGAACCTTGATAATGACTTCAGAAATAAACTGTGAGGAAGGAAAGAGAGAGAGAAAAACTGAAGGGACACTCAAGGTTTATTTTCAGAAAAGCCAGACTAAGAAATAGGTTGCAGAGCCTGGAAATATCTCTGAGCTAATTCAGTAGGCCTTCCTGCACCCTTTGGAGAGACAGTGAGGTCTAGTATGCAAAGAGTCTGGGCTAGGTAGAAGCACTGGGCTCTATTCCTAGCTCTGATGCTGATCTGCTTCATGATCTTGAGTAGGTCATGGCTCTTTCCACTTTTTGTCGGCCTCATCCATTAAGACTGCAAATTCATGCCCTGTGTTTGTATAACACTTAGTTTTATGGGTCGTGGTCTCCAATGGATCCTCCAGGGTTTACTCTAAAATTTTATGTCCCTTGTGTCCTGTCACTGACAGTCCTTATGTAATACAGTTTCCCAGGCATGCATAGGCTGCATGGGCTGGTTTATTGTTGTCAAGTGTTGGTCAGACTGTGTGTGGTGTTGGGAATGGGAAATCTAAACTTGGATATTCACATACCATTTGCATACCATGAGCCCTTTCTGTGCCTCCTCCTGCTTCTACACACAGACCCTGGACTTGAGGGAGAGCTCACTGAAGTCCAACTAGTCATCAATAAATGAAAGCCCAACTCTCACACAGCTGTCTTGCACACATTCACTACACATCAGACACTGGACTTTCTGCCCTTTTCCATACCTCCAGATATTTGACAGGGATTTTGTGCTTGGTTGCATGGGTCTGAGCCAGGGGCTTCAACTCGGCCTCATGATTACCCTTTGCCTTCAGGATTTTGCCCAGTTGGGTAAGAACAGTAACTCCATGTTTCTTCAGATCTTCAGAGCCCTTCATTGCATCAGGGGTCTTCAGGCCTTTGAACTTTTCAAACTTTTCAAGGGTCTCAGGATGGTCCTGAAAGAGTCTGTGGACAAAAGCAGAGGGACTTTGGAGAGAAGCTCCTGACATACCTCCCTTTGAGTACTCAATCTACTTTAATCCCATCTTCTTACCTATTTCCTAAGATGATCACCACTCTCTATTTCCATTCCCTCTGGTCATGACAGAGACACTGCCCTAAACATGCCCAACTAGAGCAAGAGAGGAAGTGTCTGTATTTTTTTCCATACAGTTCTGATAACTCTTTGGCAGCCATCCCCTGGATTATGTCAATGGTTTTAAGACAGAGACAAGAGCCAAGGTGAATCATGATACTGAGAGGTGAGTTCTTGTATGTGAAGGAAAACCAAAAGTAGACAAAACTATCTGTCTTAATCAATTTACTGTTGCTGGAGAGACAACCTATAGACCCCTGCCTCTCACACAAACTCTCTTATCAGCCCATGATTTGTTGGCCAAGACGTGAGAGCTCAACAAGCTTCTCATAGCAAAAAAAACCCCAAAAACAAAACCAAACCCCCCAAAACAAAACAAACAAAACCCAAACAAACACACAAACAAACAACTACAAACAAACAAACACAAACAAACAAACAAAAAAAAAAACCAGCCCCCAATCTCAAGTCCCTTATATCTGGAGGTTGTGTGTTCTTGAATGTCATCTGGATGGGAGAGTTGACTGTGCCCCCAAACCTTATTATTGCAGACATGGAGGAATTTGGTTTCTGACCTTTTTTCCCACCCTCTCTCCCTTCCCTCTTCCCTCTCTCCTCCCTCAGAAACTTCTTGGAGGACACCTGGGTTGGCAGGGGAGCACAAAGTCACAGGCTGATATCTATTTATTTAATGCCATGCTCTACTCTGTGATACTTGAAAAAAAATGGTACTACTTTTCCATCGGGAACTGCTTTTACTAGCATGTGGCAAATTCAGAGCCAAAGTAGCCACCTCAGAGACGGATGGGTGATAATGGCTCAGGTTCCTGCTACCCCTCCAGCACACCTGCTCTGGACCACAAGAGGGGAGAGCCATCACATTTCCACCCTCTTCATTCCCACTCCATTCCTTTCCCTTCAAATGGCAGCTGATCTGGATCATGATAAAGCAGGTAAGGAAAACAGCCCCCTTCTTTGGCTTATCTTTGAAAAACGTTTTTCACAGCTTTGCAGTAGATGTGCCTGGAGATGTGGGCTCCTTGCCTTAGCCATGCTTAGGGTAGAAATCCCCCAAGCAGGTGCCAGATCCCCACTACTCTCCTCAGTGTCTGTACCATTCCATTGGTACAGTGGTACAGTGTCTGTACCGCACCCATTTGGGTGTGCACAGTCTGAGAGGAGAGCTGAAGAGAATCTCCTCAAAGTCTGCATCCTCTCTGGTCTTAAGGGACAAGCTAGGCTTCAGTGTCCACCGAATATTCTTTCCCACTTTGCAGTATCTAGGGTGTTCACCACTCCAAGTGCCAGGAGCACAAGGACATGGAGGATGGGGTCCTCTCAGTTGGAGACCTCAGCAGCACTTCTGACACTGGAGTAATGGAGAAGGGAAGTAAGGGGAATGATGTGCCTCATTTCATACTTAGACCTCAAATTCATCATGAGGTAATGGACAAGTGATATCGCACAGATTTCTGGCCAAAAAGCAGGATGGACAGGGCTCTGCCAGGTGAGACTAAGGTGGGAAGAGGGAAACTCTCAGGTACTTTGTAGTTAATTTTACTGAAATAGATGCTAAGAAAATTGCCACAGAGGTGATGTTCCTCTCTTTTCATGCCTTCTCTGCCTCCCCACATCCTTTCTGCAGAGCATCTGAAGCCCCATGACACACACTTCAGCATTTCTCACTGTAGTGCTTGGGAAATGAGGATCCAAAGCAGAGCTTGGCCACCAGAGGCAGAGAGACAAAGCACAGCCATGTGTTAAAAGCAGCACTGGTCTGGTCCTGCACCCAGAGAGAGATGGAGAGACAGAAGCACAGCCAATTTACACAGTGAGTAACTTTTAACCCAGAAAATAGCAATGGAAAAACCACCACCCTACAAGAAAGAAAACACCTTGTTGAAATAAACACTGACAAGCATGTCTCTCATCAAAAGCTCTCAGCTTTACTCTTAGAACTGAAGCTCCTTGCCTACCTCATTAAAATTTGATGGCCATGGCCAGCGAGGTCAGACTCCACCTTTCCCCAGACTGTCAGGACTTGCTGCCATTCCTGGTCACTGAGCCCCATGGTTCACAAAAGACAGGTCCCAAGTGCTTCCTGCAGCTGTTTGCCTTTCCCCAAAGGGTAGCTGGAGAGCTCACCCGTGGGATTTATAGCCCCTGCCCACAAACCTACACATGTCAATCATCAGCTGGACTTCTTGCTCTCTTTCAGGCTTGTCTAACCTAATCAGCCTCCTTGTTTTTTCCTAGGAAGCTATTTTGGGTCAGGTACTATTGTGGGTGCCACTGATGGAATAATTTCTGCTTCTCGTATTGGACTGGCACATGTCCCATTCTAGACAGAAAGGGCACTGCCAGAATGCTGTGCCAGGAGCCTGTCCTAGGTTCCTAAGGACCCAGAGACAGTGTCAAGCTTTATGGCAGGAGATTTCTGAAGAGCACAGACATCTGCAAGGCCACCCTGCCTCCCTGTCACCTGGCCTGCCAAGGGCAGACAGGAGAAAAGGCTGGGACAGCCAGTAGCATTGACTCCATCACTCCAAAGGCCTTTCCTTTCCCATAATGATCTCACCATCCTTTTCTCCTGGGGTAACACACCACTTGTGACATGCCCTTAAGAGATTCAAAGCGGCCCTGTCATTTCCCCACCTGCTGCAGGAGGAATGAGGGGATAAAAGCTGTATGGGAGCCAGTTCTCCCACATCTGCCTGCCAGGATCCTGCTGCCTACTCTTCTGGGAAACACCTAAGATTAGCTGATGGCTGAATCTGGATATTGGATCCAAGAGATGTACAACTGAGCCAGGAAGGTAATTTGTAGCAGACCAGAGACATGAGGACATAGCAAAGCTACATTCAACACCCACCCAATCAGCAGTTCTGCTCTCTGGCTACTTCTGTCAAGCCAAACAGATTTCAGTGTTGAAGGAAAAGCCACTGAGCTGACAAACCATGTGGATATGCTTTGGGAGGGCTCCCAGACTTTCTGTCAGTACTGGTCTGACACACCAGTGGAGTGACTGGTGCCTTCTGGGTGTGGCTGCAGAGCACACCTGATAACAAAGCCCAGCCAGTATTGCTGTCCCAAACCTTGCATCTGCCTCTGGATGTTTCCAAGGAGAAGTCAGGCAAGAAATATCAACTAGAGGCTGAAGACACCTGCCTTGGAATTCAGGAGAAGAGCATTCAACCCCACAGTGTCTACCACAGTGCTGCAGGACCTGAGCTTCATCAGTGCCTCTGCACCCTTCCACTCCCTCCAGGTTCCCTTCTCCAGCCTTGCTAGGGGAGAGAAGTGTCCACCTACAATGGTAATTGGGCAGCAAGGATGATGGAGGTACAGAGCCTCACATGCCTTAGAAACACAGATTTAAAGGGAATGCTGTGGGTAAAAAGGGTGGCAAAAACCCAGTGGAGGTGTCAGCTGGCATCCAAGCCTCGAGGTAAGGACATTTTGGCCATTACATGTTGCAAGCCTCTGTCAGCCAATTCAACTTGAGACTCTGAAACCCTCCCCTTCCATCTCCTCCATGCACTAGTTTGCTTCACATCTGAAAATCTACATCCAACACTTCAATTTCAAGATTTCATCCCGATTTACCTCTGCAAACACCAGGTCACTACCAATTAGCCAAACTAAGCTAAACTGATGGAATAGAGGTTACTACTCCTCCAACTCATTCCCCGTGCAGTTCTCCACAGCACAGGGCTGAGACAGGGGAGATGATGCAGCCTCACTGCCCAGGTCCTCACAGCAGTAATGAAGCATTTGTATCCTTCCAGGCTTGGGCAGGATCCTGAACACTGACCTTACTGGTTTACACACCTTTCAGACACAACAGAAACATGTTCCTGGTACATGAGAGGCTGCTGCTTATGCACCGAGCTCTGTATATTCCCCAAGCTGGAACTACGCAGTTGCTGTAAGAACTCCATTTGAAATTGGTTGACTCTTTGCTCTCTGTAGCTTTCCCCAGGGCTGTGAAGCCAAAATTCCTGGTATGGACATTAACATTAAATTGTCAGAATACTTTAAATGGGTATGAGATTCCATATTGCTTTTTTCTGCAAGCAAAGTAGTAATGAAATGAAATCATAAGCTCTTCTCCCTAGAGCTTAAATAAATAGTCTACAGAAATACTATAAATTTTATAGTGCACCAGACCACCCCTCAACCCTGCAGCCATGAAAAGGTCATAACATTTTAGTATCTACAGTCCTCTTGTCTTCCCCTTGCGGCAAAATCTATCACTTGCATAATCATCTGGATAAACACAAACTACAGAGAGCCAGCACACGGGCTGCCTCCTTTAAAACGCACCACGTGCGTTTTAAGCACTGTTTAAAGCAGCCTGTTTTAAGCAGCTCAGCCTACACCGGGGCCGTCCCGGCACACGTGGCTGCCGTCTCTGCACCCACACCTGGAGCACTGTCATAAAGCAGCAGAAATGGACCTCGGGTGCTTTTGGCCAGGCTTTGGGGCGCCTCTCTGTCGCAATGCGGCCGCTTTCACCACACTGCAAAGCCCCTCGTATGGACGTGCTCGAGCAGCCCCTGCTGGAGCAGGGTGGGGTGCCCTGGGTGACTCGGGGACCTTCCCCAGCCCGGCCACTCAGTGGCTCGGTGTCCGGCGCGGGTCCGCCGCGCTGCCCGGCCCGGCCCGGAGGTGCCGCTGCTCCGGCCCCGTGGGCCAAAGCTTGCTGCCCCCTCGTGGCCACGGGAGGCCGAGCCGCGGGCACCGGGGGAGGCTCGGGGAGCCGGCCGGCCGGCAGAGCTCTCATTTCGGAGGTAGGAAGGTGACCCCGGGGCAGGCAGGGTTGCAGCGTTGGGTGCAGAACTGTTGTAAGGGGCTCATTTTCAGTGCGGGGTGTAGAGACATCGTTATTCCTTGGTCACTTGGGATGCTGTGCCTTCCCCCCTGTCCCCCAGCCGTGATATTGCAGAGGGCTGGAGTGGCGGCGTGGGGACAGAGGACGATCCAATGGGACAGCAGTAGAGCTATAGCTGAGACTCGAGGTACTGCCGCGAGGAGAAATACTGTTCTAGAGACTTCATGGGGTTTGTTTCTACCCAAAATGCTACCCAAAGGTGCTTAGGAAAGGTCCCCACACCTAACAGGCTCAGCAGGCAGGCACTGTCTCTGGCAAAACAGTGGATGCAATCCCACCTCTGCTTTGCTCCATCCTCTACAGCTGGCAAACCTTTCTACAGGTATTAATTAATTTAGAACATGCCACAGTTCCATGGACAGAAATGCCACTTGTCCTCCTCTTTGATGGGGAATTCTATGACTCGCTTGAGCCCACAGACTCACCAGTGAAACAGCAGGGATTGGCTCTAGGGTATAGTTTCAGAAACACCAGCTGTTTTGGGGTTATTCCTATGGGGCTCAGCTGCCCAGGTAGAGCTGGGGGACACAGAGGAACACACACCAGCCAAAGGGATGGACCAGATCCAAGTTTGTTTGGCCGTATCCATTTTTTTTTCCCTAGAGTATCACTGTTATGAAGAGAGAAATCCAACCCTGGGTGGGAAAGTGAATGTTGGAGAGCCCAGCAGTCCCCCACATTGCCTTGGTGGTTAAGAGAACAAATTTCTAGCTCTGTTTCCTCTGCAGCCAGACCTGCTGCAAGTAGGGAAATGGGCACCCAAGAGAGAGGCACTGGCAGAAATCACAGATTTCTTTTTCATTTGAAGTAAGTTTGTGAAATAAATTTTCCAGAAAGAAAGAGAGAGAGATGTTCCAAAATCCAGTCCTTCCTCAAGAAACAACCCAAACTATCTTGTGTGCTTACACAGCAAAATGTCTCAGAGGAACAAACATATTTTGATCAAATAATTTTTTTCTTTTCAATGAGCTACTTTTTCCCCACAACATCATTTTTAAAAAGCCCTGAGAGCATCCAAGGGTCCCATGGCTGGGAGCAGTGATGACAGCAGCCCCGGCTCTGCTGTGAGCCTGGGTTGTATAAAGACTGACATGACGTAAGTAATACACTCTGCTGTGGTCAGGGGGAGGCTGGCACTCCGAAAAAGCCAGAAATATTATATAACAACAACTTACATAATTACATCTTGCATAATGCCAGGGAAAAGGCTCTCTGTAGCGCAGCTGTGGTTTCTATGGCATTTTGCTGAAATACAGCTTCTTCTAAGAGACTAATTTGTACTTTGTTTCAGGAGCCTGCAGCTCAGTCCATGCAGACAGACAGGTGAGAGTCCTGCACTTCCAGCAGCTTTAGCTGGAGAGGTGAGGGATGCATTAATGGGATCTTATAGTGGGGCAAGAGCATTGGCTTTTGGGCAGCCCTTCCATTGACATCAGTGCTCTGAGAAGCAGAAGACTGTCACATAAGAGCATCATCCTTAACTGAGTGTTGTGTAGCCTCCACTGCTTGTAGGAAATGAGATGGAGTCTAAATGATGATGGCAGTGGCCAAATCCCATTCCAGGCTCACTCCTCTCTTCCCCTTGTTCTTAGACACTATTCTTAGCAGTGCTTCCTGGCAGGGCTCCTGTACACTGATGGATTTCAGCATCTGAGAGGTGACCTGACCTGCTTGCTTAAAAAGAAGAGGAGGGACTAGGAGCAGAAGATTTCAGCATCAGGACAAGATTTGGGCTGTGAGTTTGCAGAACTGTGCTACGTACTTACCATGGATTCTCTCTGGGATCAAGCCCTGTGCCGTAGAGTCAGAGGTGGCTTTACCTTCACTTTGGTGCTCACAGGATCCAGCCTTTGGTGACTATTAGACATAACACAGGCATGACCCACAACTCTTGTGCAATTATTGAGGAATCTCACAATGTGAGTTAATTCTGCACAGCACCTGGGAAAAACGTTTATCTCGGCTAAACAAGACACTTCTTGCACACCAATGTTTGCATTCAGTGGGAGAATGTGTGGGAAAGCAGAAGGGCAATCCAGGACAAGAATATTTAGACTACAATACAGAAACTGAAGCTGTCTCTGAGGCTGCAGTAGTTCTTTCTGGGGATGCAAACCTTTTCTCTGAAGGACTGGGAATGCAGAGCACAAAAGGACTGAGGATTTTGTGTGGGAAACTGTGAGTGAAGTTTAAGAAAGGAAGAGTATGATTAGAGAACAACAGGCAGATTTTTAAGCCTTGTCCACCCAGGAGCAAAAGGAGAAAATTATATTTTAGAGGTAAGAACATGGGTTACGCCAGTGTGACACTGGAGATCTCCAGGAATCAGTGGGAGATGTGGCATGCAGCAGTCTCTTCAGGTGGATTAGACTTTGTAACACCATACTTGCACTCAAGAATTTATGTACTACCCTTTGGAACACTAAAGCAAGACAGGAATTCCTCCCTCGTCCCTCATCATCAATAAAGTATCGTAACTAGAGACTGCTGAAAGACAAATGAGAAAGGCAGGGCCACAAAAACACATATGGGCAGAAAAGGTCATGCAATCAGCCTGCATTCAGTATTGGGTGTCTGCCTGCCACCCGGAGCTCTGCAGTTCAGAGCTACCCACAGGAAGCTGCAACAGAGACATTTACAACGTGGCTGAGGCTGGGATTTAGTGATAGGTTAGACGAAATCCAGGCAACTGGAAGAGGTGGCCACTCCCCTCTCCATGCCTTATGCCAGAGTCCTAATTCTTCTCTTCCCAGTGCCTTGGGTATATGGGTGGTGCCTTGCAAGGTTCCTGGATGCTGCTGGAGAGGTGCCTGCAAAGGCAGCAGCAACTGTAGCATGGCCAAGACCAGAGCGAGAGCCGCCTCAGCAGTGACAGAGCTGAGCTACTGCGCAAACAAGTGCCTTGTGTGCAGCCCTCCCTTCCTAGGGACACGTCAACAGCCATGCCCGGAGTCTGAAGGGAGCCAACAACAACAAATAATTCCTCCTGGCTGAGCTGCTCCTCGAGGAAGAGGAGGCACTGGGCCTCAGCACACAGTGTACAGCTTAGCTGTGGGCTCTCACCCTCCCAAAAATGAGTGGGAGAGCCCATCACTACATAGTAAAATTGGGTGATACAGCTGCAAATTTCCTTCTCAGTCTACTGGGCAGGCAATGGCCTTCAAGCTACCAGCACTTAATATGAGGCTGTGCATGTGTTTAAATTGGATTTGGAGGCAATGACAGCAGATCCTCCCCCACCCCACGATGCCTGTGCAGATCTTTATGAGGACTTTAAATGAACTGGATTAAGGAACTGGTCTGAGTTTGAAGTAACTGTTTATCTTTTGCAGAGTGTATTTTGAAGCCAGATAAGTTCTGTGGTCTGGTTTGTCACACAACTGGACCAACACATGCTGGCAGGGGGGACGGGGAGGCAGAGCTCCTTACGCAGGCATCCTTTGTGGAAGGAACACCTGTGGAGCCATCCTCCAAACCCCAGGCAGCACTGTGTAACTCGTGGCACAGCACATACAGATTAGGGTTTCCCTTTGCCTGAGTTTCATAGGGTGAAAAGAGAGAAAAAAGACACGTTTTCATTCCCTTTGCCTGCAAAACTTTTACACTTGCCTTTTAATGAGCTCCAGCAGGTTCTCGCTTCCAGTTGCAGTTGGCCCTTTTCAAAGTTCAAGGTCTCATTTTGCATTATCGTTCCAACACCAAGTGCCCCCTTAGGGAGGAGAGGAACCAGGACTTCTTCTCTTCTGAGAAGCAGCACCAGTTGAAGCAGTCCCTAATCCAGTAGTGCTTTCTGAGTTCTGCTGGTCTTACCGGAAACTCCTGCACGAAAACTGATCCCTCTGATAAAAAATACTTGGCAAAATAATCACAGTTTTCTTCAAGCAGATCAGCACTGGGCAGCAGTGAGCACCCTAAGCATAGCACCTGTGGCCTGGCTGCCTGAACAGAACACTTACCACTCAGTTGGGGTGGGGTCTCTGTTCTGCATCTCTTCCCTGTTGTTTCCTTTGCTGTGCTTGCAAATAAATCTTTTGCCCTGTCCACTTCAGGGTCCTGCTGGCATGACAAGCGCAGTGGTGGGGCTTGCTGCTGGCTGCAAGATACTGGCACAAAAATTACAAATACTGGAAGATTTCACCTCTGCTGAGAATCCCTGTCCTGTGGTTCCTTAGGTAGTAGTGCAGGTGTAACATGGCATCCCTGACAAATGCCCAGTCTGGCCAGCCCTTCCAGCTCTCTGGGGTCTGGGTTTGCATATACACGTCCCAGGCTGGGCACCTTTGGAAAGCTCACCTCTAACCATCTTACATACACAGGATTCATGGACAATCTCTTATCTATCCTCTTCCCCCAGCAACACTAGTGGCAGGCACCAAGAGAAAGTGTAAGAAGCAGGAACAGCTCTATTCCATCACAACAACTTGAGGCTAAAGGACTTCCCAAGGTTATATGTTCGTGCTTGCATTTAACAACCATAGGCAGAATTCTTCATATGTTCATAATTTTTGTTAATCCTCTTACACATGCTCCCCATAAATACTTTAGACATGGCTGCAGCCTTACTAGGTCAAACTGTTTAAAACAACCTGCTGACTTGGTGACTTTGCAGAAGATCAGCCAATGCACAAAGACAAAAAATCTGATAATCATTTTCTAACCATTCACAGAGAGCTTTAAGGCGTGCTCATCCAAAAAATCCCCAAACCAACAACAAAAATGAAGCTCCATTACCCTCAGAGATCTCTGCACATGCAGTGCTCCCATCTCTCATGCCTTTTTAATTGTGAGTTCCCCAAACACCACAGTTTTATTTTTTGATCTTCCTCCTCCTGCTAAGTGGTCCAGTGTTGGTGGCACAGCTGGTCGGATCCAGCTGGTCTGTGGCAGCATCTGTCCGGAAATTGCTTATCTTAGCCTGTGGTCCTTTTATTTCCTTCCCTATCAGCTGCAGCAGAGATTTCACTCCACATGGGGAATTTCACTTTGCTCTAAATGAATTCATGCTCCTTCTCCGTGTTTCTGTGCTAATTTTGTGACTTGTCTATGAGTTTACAGCAAGGGCTAAATTACACTGGATTTATTATCCTCCTGAGAAGAAGGCCAGCATTTATCCTCTGCTCTTGTAGACCTGCAGCTCAGGAAACTGAGAGAGGTACACTGGCCCTCACAAAAAGACACACAGGGCCTCATCTACTTATTGGGGCAGAGAGGGTACCAAATAATAAACAAAAAACAGACAAGGACACCCTGGGACCACAGATCAAAAAGTCAGGGAAAGAAATGGGACTGCAGATAGACCAGACAAAACAGGCAGACCTTTTGTGTCAAAAAATGTGTAATACAAATGTCTCATCCATGAGCACAATCTGGGCTGAGAGAGAATCTTTGGGCAGGGGAGGAGTTCAAATGGAAATTCAGATGGGAACATGGTGAGTTTTGACTTGTTTGGTTTTTTAAACAAACTAAAAAGACTGACTTGAACAAAGTGAGAGGAAAGTGAAATCCTGGCCAGTCTTATGTGCAAGGAGTGAGTGTGGGAAGTCATTGATTCCATATCTGCTGCTCCCTTTTAATGGGTGCTGCTTTTGGGTGTTTCATTTTGCAGACAGAGTTGTGCCTCTCACCTGTGAGTGATAAGCACGATGCCAGGGCACTCCAGGTGCTGGCTCTGCAGCTCAGGACACCCTCTTGGCCTAATTCACATGAGTATTTAATACAGGAGTTTAATACAACATCCCTCTCATTAGGATGAAGCCAGCAGAGGTTCATCCTAATGAGGCCCAGCAGCTACCAGGCTCTACACAAAGCAGAGGGAAATGCCCACAAGAGGGAGAGTTGTGCCACTCTCTACAGTGATTCTGTGCAAATGGCACTCCCCAGCCTAGCAACTCTAAGAGCCCATTCCCCTTGCTCCAATTTTCCCAACAGTTTTCCTGTCCTGGAGATTCCGTTTTCCATGGTATTTCCCCTCCCCCTCTTTCTCCACATGACTGGTATTTCATCTTCTTTGTGTGGGGTAAGCCCACAGGCCCCACCATGTGGGTGCCCGACGTGCTGCTATCGGAAAGGCACCGAGATGGTTTCTCTGCTCTCACTGCTTTTCTGCTCCCCTTTCCTACCACTCACATTGTGCTGTGCTGTGAGGGCACCCCTGCATCAGCCCCAGCACAGGTAGCCCCTCCTCTTACCCAGCCATCACTCGAGGTGGTACCCCTGGTCACTACCCTCCATGGGCAAACATGGAAAATACCATTTCTGCTGGGCTCTGCTCAGCCTCAGCACTCCAAGCCTAAAACAGGCTCCACTGGGCCATGGGATTTTCAATCCATTTTCCAAAAACAGTTGATGGCTACCAGCAACAGGATCCTAGAAGTCTCTGAGCTTCTGCAGGGCAAAGCTTAATGTGAGGAAATAGCGGAAAACAGTGGTGATGTGGGAATAGCCACTCTGCAAGCCTCTATGGCTGGAAGTGCTTCATGGTGCTGGAAAAGAATGAGCACCAGCAGGACTTTTCTTGTGGGATCATCCCACCAGCTCCACAAACATCATCCCTATGCTCCCAAGTTCAGAAACTTTCCAGAAACATTGTGATGATTTTGGCTGCTGATTCAGCAGGACCTGTAGCACAGCTCATAGCATTCCTGGGGCATTTTCCTAACCTGAAACCTCAGAGAAATGCCTTCAGAGGCTATCCACATGGACCACATCACCAAAATCACCACAAGACTCCCAAGCATGGCATATCTCAGCCACCATGAGCCTCCAGCTGCCAGAACAAAGCAGGCTAATTGGCTCCCTCTGCAGAGAGGGATTTTCTTCCAGAGGGAAAAAGTCATGGACACTTCTGAAGCACATTGTGCCTGCTGGTATTAACGTGTCAGGCATTGCACACAAAGCTGCCCTGGAAAGCAGCATTGACACGATATCACAGGAGCCTGATCAGTGGCCAAGGAGCTCCCCACAGTGGTGAGCATGGTCCATATCCCAGCTGGGGGCACTGGGCAGGGAGGCCATGGAGATTTATCAGCATACCCACAGCATCTGCCTTGCAGGACATCCACACTGCTGTGCAAGATGGTGCACGTTGACAGGGAGGAATGAAATGCAAAAATGAAAGAGAGATGCCCCCAAGATGATCCAAGGGATGGAGCACCTCTCCTATGAGGTGAGGCTGAGAATAGGGTTTGGTCAGCCTGGAATAGAGAAGGCCTAGGGTGACCTAATAACATCCTTCCAGTACCTGAAGGGAGCCTGCATGAAAGATGGGGAGAAACTTTTTGCAAGGGCTCACAGTGACATGGGGGGAATAGATTCAAACTGAAAGAGTAGGTTTAGATTAGGTATCAGAAAAAATTCCTTACTGTGAGGGAGTGAGGCACTGGAATAGTGCCCAGAGAAGTTGTGGATGCCACATCCCTGGAAGTGTTCAAGGCCAGGTTGGGTGAAGCTCTGAGTAACCTGGTCTAGTGGAAAGTATCTCTGCCCATGGCAGGGGAGCTGGAACTCCATGGTCTTTAAGGTCCCTTCCAACCCAAACCATTCCTTGACTTTAGAATTCTAAGCCAGCTTATTATAAGTAAAAAATTTAATCACTCACTTCCAAATTATAGCTCTAGGACTGGGCTCATGAGCTCATGTACCCAGTTAACTTTTTAGAGAAGCTTATGAGGATCCAGTGTGTGCAGAAATGCACAGTGTGAAGAACCAGCACCTAATCCCAGCTCCTGCAATGGATCAGAGCATCTCGTTCAGCATTCTCTTCTTGGAGAGGGCTACCTTAGCTGATACAATGAGACAGCAGTGTAAGCAGTGGCTTAGAAAATACGACTGACTACTGCAAGCAGCATGTTTTTACTTAGCTTTAGGTATGCTGACAGGAGATAACACAGCCAAAAGGCATCAGAGGTGAGAAGTCAAAGCTGAAAGAGAAGGCCCACCCCTTAGCAGGGGTGAGGCAGTGAGGTTATATACACAACAGCCAGTGGATATGTGGCTTATTTATACAGGATAAGAAGAATGAAAATAGAGTTATGTTGAGTGAGATCATTTAATAGTACACAATTACTTCATACAGATTTAGCTAGAAGTAATTAAAAGTAGGGTTGTGCTCTGAGGCAGAGTTTCCCTGCCACTGAATTCAGGTCCAGCGGGAAGTTCGCACTTGCAGCCACTCACAAAATCAAATCCCTAAACTTCAGATATTTTCCCCAGCAGCTTAACTGTTGTGTCCTTTGAAGTTATATTTTAGGTTTAAATTTCAATCTTTATCCTTCTTTCTTACCTTTCTTTCTAGTTTGAAATCCAGAGGCAGCTTCCATCTGCTGATCTGAGTGCCCTGGTGCAGAACAGGATCCCATGCTCCCCCAGCTGGGCAGCCTCAGGCAGCCAGGATGCAGCCATGTTACTGGCCAGTGTCTTGCTCCCTGCCTTCGTGCAGGGGTTCAGAAGTATACTGCAGATAGGAGGGAGATCTGCCTTGGGAGTGGAGCTTGGAAATGTTATGTTTTCATCTGAAGGCAAAATCAAACCGTCTAGACCCCTGATGCAACACAACTCCAGGGTGTCAGGAGGCTTTTGCCTTGCCAAGAACCTAAAGGAAATATTTTCAGCCTGAGTGAGGTCGATGTAAATATTTTCTTTCTTTTTTCTTCCCTCTGAATTCACAGGTGAACCAGAAATCACGGGTTTGGGCACCTTGGAAATAAATTTATAACATCAGCAAATGCTTTTTGAGTGCCCCAGTGAAGTAAGCAACTTGCTCCTTCCTTTCTGTTTTCACCCACGTGTGACTGCATGAACCTTCTGTCTCTGCAAGAGCGCAACTTCTACTGCTCGGGCAGCAGAAAAACATGAAAGCACATCTGCCCCAGTTCTCCATAATTTTTCATCCCTGCACAGCAGGGGTGTGCCTTGGACCGGGGGGCTGTGTCAGAGATGCCTACAGTAATGCCACACCACAACTGCATTGCACCACCCTGGGAGGACCCAGACCCTGGGGGCAGAGCACTGATGGCTCCAGGGACAAGAGCCCAGCTAGGGACACCATCAAGGACTGCTGTCAGGAAGGCACAGCATGGGCTGAAGACTTTTTCCTCACTTCCACGCACACAGCTGCAATATCCCCAGCATGTCCTGGCACAGAAACCAATAGAGCAGATTTTCACAGTGATGAGCACAGGGGAAAAGAGAAACAGAGGGACATTTTGTGAAGGCTAAACACCCACACCAGCTTTGCAGAAGTTGTTTTGCTTTCCACCTGCTTATTCCCACCCACTTAGGCAACTTAATACTGACTTTTCATTCATGCTTTTTTTTTTAAAAAAAAAAAAAAAGGATTTGAAACAAAATGAGCTAATTACAGAGTAAATATTTAGCTTGAAATGAGCAGACAGATATTCAAAGCCATTTTCTGACATAACAGATGATCTGAAAGGAGCTATGCTGCAGGCATCTGTGCCGATCAAACCCAACTTAAAAATACAAGGCATAGAAGCGAAAATAGACATGACCCCAAGCACAGACATCCCCACACAGGCAAATGTCTCCTGTAAAATGCCATGGGTGATTTCATGGCAGCTGAACCTGGCAGCACTGGAACTGCATCACCCACCTCTGAGGATGCTGCTGTGGTAAACCCGTGTGAACGGCATTGAAGAAACACACAAACATTGCCCTGGCAGGGCTCATCCAGCTGCTCCAGTTTTGGGACCCCAGCATGGGCCCATACATTTCCTGAAGACCTAAGGGAAATTCCTGTCCCCTTATGCACATGATCTAACTTCCAGCTCTTGGTATGCTGGGTGGAACGTAAGTGACTTTTGCTAACTTTGCCACACCTAAATTATTGTGACATTCAGCTGACAGGTGGGAGCCAGGTAATGTGGGAAAAGTAACCTTTTCACCCTTAAGTGCTGAGGAGCTCATATCCAAGCAGTCACACCCTAGACATGCTGAGGAGCAGAGAGACACAGGAGGAGCTGCATCTGCTTAGCATCTCCAGCTCCAAGCCCACAGAGCACGCTTGGAGATCAACCTTTTCCCAAAGCTTTGGCTCATACCCTGGTGCTCCTGAAGCAGCCCTGAACTTGCAGCAGAAGTGGACGGAGACCTGAGTCCAGCTTTGGTGAGAAGGACTGGGAAACAGGAACTCTAGAGCCACACACCACCCACACAATGGAAAAATCACCTCTGAATGGCTGGAGCCTGTGCTGGGTCCCTAAAGGAGTGAAGGGATATGACCAGATGTGGATGTGGCCCCACATGGGAGATGCGTCTACAGGCAGGGCCTGGGGCAGCCTAGAAAGGAGAGGTATGAGAGACCTCACTACCCACACTTCACATGTGGGAAACCAGGAGGGCATTTATGGGATTAGATGCAGAAGCAAAATCCTCAAGGCAGTAGCTCTGGGACAGGAAAAAGTGAGGAAATTCACACAGTATCCCTGAGTCACTGCGCCCACATCCTGGGGGATGCACTAGCTAAGGAAGGCAGGGTTTCTACCAGGTCATCCTGATGTCTAATGACCTAGATATTTTGAAATCAGAAACACAAGCAGCTGCAGTGATGGCAATGAAAACATATGGCTCCTGGCAAAATTGTTTCCTAGTGCACAAATACTAATGAAGACAACTTCAAGCGTGAGGTGCTAGTCTGGTTTTTCAAACTGAGGGCTGAGCAGAAGGCACCAAGTGGTCTTGTGGGCAGAAGGAGGTGATGTCCCTGCCCAGAGGACACAGCCCATCAGTCCTTCCACACCAGCCTCCAGCCTCTTCCCCTTGGCTGTCACTAAGGCAAACAGCCATCCCTGCTATCCTGTGCCTGAAGTTTGGGATGAAACTTCACAGAACTCCTTCCTCCTGTTCCCTCCAGGGCGCCCCAATGCCAGGGCTACTCCATCACCCTTGCCAGTCTGTATGGTCCCTTCACCTTTTGGTCAACCCTTTGACCCAATTTTTAGCATTAGCACCATGCAGACAATCCTTTGGTCCTCCAGATTTCCCGCCCGGGGGCTTGGTGTTTTTGCAGGAAGCAGCTGTAAAATCAGACCCATCAGGCCGGGTCTGAGACTGGGTCGTGGGTTTGCTGCTCTTCACTGGTCAGTGACACCTGCTAGGTGAAAGAGAAGAAGCCAGTCCTATCCCTGGTGTGGCCACAGACCCTCAGCACTGCAGCACAGCTCTGGCTCTGGAAATGGCCTTCCTGCACATGAAGAGCCAGGAGATGCCCTGGATATCCCAGACCCAGGCGCCTCGCTGTGGCTTTGGGAGGTGAGGGCTGGTAACTTCCAAGCTCTGAAGCCTCTCCAGGTTGTTTGTGGAAACACTTGTCCACAGAAAAGAGATGTTAAAAAATAAATGTAAAATGAAGTGGAATAATAACTGTCCTGGGTAGAGGAGTCTCAGAAATGCCATGGCCTTGCCCTGGTGGGTAAGACAGCTCTGGGTATTCACAGCCCTGCTGAGTCCTGCAGTGAATCCTGTGAGGCTGGCTAGACCTGGCTTTATAGGTCCTGGTTCTCCTTTTAATTTTATCCAAATGGCCAGACTACTAAAGTACCATTCAAAATGTGCCTTTCTGCTTTTTCTGCCTTGCATCATCCTGTGTGCTCAAGCCCTGTTGTTCTTGTGGGTCATTCCTTTGGGCACATTCATGACTCTTGGTTTCTCTGACTTAGATGATGAGATGGCAGCTTTTAAAAGCATTTGTATTTTCCCCAGTGCCTGGAGAGAAACTGAGGCCAGAAACATTTCTGGGCATGAAACATGCCTCTGAGCATGTTAGGATTTTGTTCCATGAGGACTTCTTGGCTGCCAGAGGGCAGAAGCAAAGGATTTGGAAAAAGATAACTTCTGTTCTGCAGCACTCCCTGAGCAGGCACCTACCACCAAGTCAATCAGTCAGGGCAGCATAGCAGAGCTCAAAGCTTGGGACCTGGTTGTTTGCAAAGCAGAAAAGACAAGATTCATCCACTGTCTCTTCTCTCCTCCTGGCAACTCTCATTGTATTTTGGGCACAGATACTCAGACTCAGTGCTGGTAACTGTTCTAGAAACATGCGGCCCCAGGAGGTTGATGGAGCAGCAGTGGCAGGGAGGGAATGATGTGGATA
This sequence comes from Euphonia xanthogaster, assembly GCA_034509185.1. Classification (NCBI taxonomy): domain Eukaryota; kingdom Metazoa; phylum Chordata; class Aves; order Passeriformes; family Fringillidae; genus Euphonia; species Euphonia xanthogaster. Next base: position 50,392,015 of record JAYDZK010000056.1, on the reverse strand, counting down.
CACGTGTTGAGCAAAATCTCCAGGGGTCACATCAGAGATGTACTGTACCCAGACCCAGCTCTTATTCGGGACACATTTCCTGTACACACAGGATTGCTGAGATCTCAGCCTTGGCAGTGCCTATAAGGATGCTCATGTTCCTCTAGAGCCTCTTAGCTGTGAGGATCGCCTGCAAGGGGACAGGAAGTCATTAAAAGGCACAAGGTGATCAATATGTCACATTTTTCCAAAGGAAACCAAAGTTAAAATCCACCATGCATCTGTGCAGCTCCAAGTAGAGCTGGACACTGCTACATCACAGGGACAAAGTGGCTTCTGGCTTTGCACCACAGCCACACGGTACATGTCCCTGGTGCCATCAGTCACCAGCAGGGAGAGGGATGCTCAGCCAAGGTGTTTCTCAAAGGACCCCTTTGTTTTTGTCAAGATGTTTCATTTCTAGTGGAGGTCATGGGGAAAGGCAGCTTCCAGGGACTTTCCTGGAATTTAGTTTTCTAAATGCACACAACTCCCCAGTTCCCCCCTCAGTGCCAGATCACACCTGGCCTGCAAATCACAGTGAGTTTTGTATAGCTGCTGGGATGTCCCACCTGAGACAGCTCTCAGGGTGCTGCCATGGCTCTAAGCACCCCCAGGCCATTGCTGGGAGCCATTGATGGTCACCACAATTTGAGCAGCTCTGGCCAGGCGCAAATGTGTTCAGCCCCTGGAGGAATATTTGGCTTCAGTTTCATTTTCTTTGTTTTGAGGGCACCATTCCTCAGTGGAACACAACATACTTGAGAGCTTGAAGGCTCCAGGATCAGCCAGAGGAAAATCAGGAGGTCTGGCATCCCATCCCTGGGGTTATTTATGACCCTCCTTGCTATTAGGGATGCCTTACAGCTGCTGCCTGCATGCTGGTCTTTGGGGGGACAACCAGAGCAAGCTCTCTTAGCTCTGTGCATGGGGTTTCTGCCCAGTTTTGGTGTGAGGACACAGGCTGATAGTTAAGAGGCCTTTCATGGTCCCCCACAGCTCATGGATAACGCTGGGGGCCAGTGACTTGCCAGCACAGGCCCCAGTACTTACTCATGCTGCTGCTGACAGGTACCAAATCCATAGTGCAAGAGGTATTTGATGTAAGGAGCCTGTGGGAATGGGGTTTTTCCCTCAGCCCTGTGGTAACTGCAGGTATTTGCTCTTTTCAAGTCAAAACTCTTTGAGAGCCCAGGGCTGAAGAGATATTTTCCACAGCCGCTCAGTGACCTGAATTGCTGAGCCAGGCCCTGCCTGCCTCCCCTCCAGAGCTAATGACCCTCTCAACCACAGCAGGACCTGGATCTCAACCAGGGATGAGTCGGCTTCACCACAGCTGTCATCTCCAATACTTCAAGGCTGTCTCACCCAGTCTGACCCTGTGAAGTGTGTCAGACTCACCTCTCCGGATCTCGGGATGCACCAGCTCTCAGGTTAGTGTTGCTCACATCACACTGTTAGCGGGGAGCAAGCGGGTAATTTCTGTTCCTTTAACACACCCCATTGCAGGTCCCCAGAGAAGAAAAAAGAGTGTTATCCCTGGGTCACCAGCTCTGCAGCCAACTCAGCCCTCACCCTCAAGGCCACTGTGCAAGTTCAGCACACTCCAGCTTTTCCCCAGTTCTGACTTTTTCATTTTGTCCCCAAACTTTTCGATCAGCCCTCCACAACACCCCTGTGCAAAGCTTTGCACAGATGGCACCAATTCTCCCTTTTCCTTTCTCAACTTCAAGCCCTGCAGCTGAGTGGGACCAGCAGAGCAGGCAGCACACTCATATTCGCACTGGGGTGAGCCAAAATCCCTCCCCAGCCCCTTGTGCTGTGGGCACAGGCAGCTGCAGATTCCCTGCACTGGGGGAAGAGCGCGGGGACAGCCGGCGGCATCGTGCCCATGTGAGCCACGCTCGGCCAGGAGCAAGGAGCTATTTCTGGAGAACCGCTTCTCATGGAGCAGAAGCAGCAGAACTCAGAAGCACTGACCGAAAAAGAAAGGCCCTGGTATTTTGAACGGGAAGCAAGGTTTCCCAGCCTCCTGCTGGGAAGGACAGGAGACATCCTTGCAAAAATAAGAGAGGGCTGCAACGTTCTGTGGCAGCAGGGCTCCAGAGGAGCTCAAAGGCTACTTCATTAAGACCGTAAACATGCCAGATCTGCTGTTGTTGCAGAGCTCCGTGAAATCAGTGATGTCTGAGTGGAGTTCAGCTGGAGAGCGCTGGTGCTATAAAAAATAAAGTCACTTTGGGCTTTGATGCTTCCTCCTGACACACAAAAAAGGTGATTTGTGATTCAAAAGACAAGGAATTTATCATCAAAAGGAGCTGGGACAGAGCTCAGTGTTTACACATGAAAGAACAAGGCAGGTACCCAGAGCAGATATATTTATACTCATCCATTAATAAAAGAAGCAAAGTCAACCATACCTTTGTGCTAAAGTTAGAGCACAGCACTCTGCATGTCCTTAAAAAGGCAAGAAAATTTCCACAAACTGGGACAGCTGCTCCAGTGCCGGCTCTGTGCATCTCCTCCTTGGCACTCCGGCATCGGTGTGCTGCAGCAGTAAAGGGGCCAAGCGTGGTGAGGCTTCTCCAAGCGGGAAGGCTGACTCCTAGAGTCTGGTCATGGGCTGGTGGCCACTGCATCTCAGGAGCCAAACAGTCCCTGCTGCACTGTCAGAGACCTGCAAGAGATGACTGCCTCTTGCTGGAAACAAAAATCCTCCAGTATACTTTCAGCTCCAATATTCTCATTGCTTCCCTGGTTATGGGGCTCACACAAGCCAGGAGCTTTCTCCTCTGCCGCAGGTGACATGGGGGAATGCTGGGCTTGGCACACTCAGGCTGGTTCTGTGGGCAAGGACTTGGTTTGTGGGGAAAAGCAAAGGGAAGAGAAGCAGCACTCAAGGGTTCCAGGTTTGGGTCAAAGGGTCAGTGCAAGGCCAAGGTGGACAGACAGCACCCAGGACAGAGGATGGTCCGTCTCCAGTGAGGTCAGCAATAGGAATGAATGGTGCAAGTTGCTGGAAGTTCCTGGATTAGTAATTGGCATTTAGAAATGTTTAGAAATCACTAATTGCAGCAAGTTCCCTAACGCACAGCTGCAGCTGGAGTTGCCTGGCTTCACCTGCTGTGTGCTGGGGAATGTTACACCAATTGGCAGGAAAGACACAGAAAAGTCAGCTCTCTGTTCCTTGGGAGGTGCTTCTAGAAAGCAATCAATTATCCTTCCTGACAAATAACAGATGAGCTCTCACAGTTGTTTTCCTGTTTCCCTTCTCTTCCTCCACCCAGTTCCAGCCCTCAAACAATGGCGGAAGCAGCAGGAGCCAGCACTGGACATGCTATGCCAGAAATGATTGCGTTTCAGGCAAACTGAGAGCAATAACAAAAAATACATCTTGTCTAAATCAAAGTTAAGCACATCGCAGTTTTTCTTCTCCACACCCCAGTGAAAGAGCTGCAAGCAACAACCAAGCCCAGCTGCATAGGGAAGGAAACAGCTGCAGGCACACAGTGGAGTGGGGGTCACCTCTCACCTCCCAGGACACAATGAAGTTGTTGGCACTGCAGAATGCATTTCCCCTCCTGAGCTCATGCAGAAGATGCTACAGTTACGTGAACTTGACTGACCTTTGAGCAAGACATAGCACTAGATGGCCTCCACAGATCTCTTCCAACCCAAATTATTCTACAACTTTGCAATTTTCTGCATAAAGACAGAAAGAGGGCATGCAAATAACTCTTCCTCCCACACCAGCTACTAAGCTAAGCTCTCCTATCAAAGGGATGCTCAGACTGCTATCTCTGAGCCAGTACAGTCAATATAAGTCCAGTGGCAAAATCCTGACAAGAAGTCAGCTTTGCTACTGGCACAGGGATCAGGAATTCTTCCTGAGCTTTTGGGTCAAATCTCCTGATACAGCTTGTCAGTGCCAGCCTAAGATGCAGCCTTAGCAGTCACATTAACCTCACCCTTGAGCTCTTCTGCAAGTTCAGTTTGAATTCATAAATCATTTCAATATGACCCAAATGCTTTCCAGCAAACATTACCATTTCTTTTTACTCCATCCCAACCTGCAGCAGACAGGCACAGCCGTGTGGCACCGAGATTCTTACTTGGCAGCCACACTGGTGGACCTGTACCAAGACCCCTGGTACAGCATCCATGCCAGGGCTATTGCCAAACCTTCTCCCCAGGTCCTTCCTGATGACAGTGGCACTGTCACTCTCAGGTGATGCTACCTACACACATAGAAACAAGTACCACAGCCCATGATCTGCTGTGACTAATGTGATTTGTCTATTCCTTATTACAACTATTTACAGCTTATAGAAAGGGGGGATGCATTAAATCAGCCGTGTTTGCTTCCTCAGCAAGCTTGCAGTGTATTTAAAGAACCTCTGCTTCCTTTGGTAAGCTCTACTTTTGATAAAGCACACTGAGCAATGCTGCATATTACAACACTTTTACTGACCAATTAGTGAATTCCAGAATCAGCCATTTTACAGCTTTGCCTTGAAACAAGGGGAGGCTGGAAGACCTAGAGCTCCTTTGCTATGCCTCTTAAACCTGCCTCTGTAACACCTTTATCCCAGCACAGCAGAGCTTCAAGACCTTTCCCAGTTCTACTGATGCACAATCCCTTAACCAGCTTTTCTTCAACCATTATTCAGCCCTGATTTCCGAGCATCTAATTTTAGCAGTCACTGTTGAACATCCTCTTGAGTTATTGTTAGAATGAAATGAGGATCATCTGACAGGAAGGTATCCTTGGTAAATACTGGGAAGGAATGCTTAAGGAGCTAGCATACCTTCCTGCATCATAATCGACAATCCTAATGCCCAGGGACACATCTTATCCAACCCTTTTTGTTCCTGGTACCTTGCATTTCCAAAAGTAATTAAAACACCAGCCTCAACTGTACTAGGCATATTTGGCTGTATCATTTTGCTCAGTTATTGTCTCAATAATCACTTTCAATTAGCCACGGGGATTTATTATTTGCTATTTTTAGGATCATTTCAGTTTTAAAGTCACCTGATTACACAGATCTATATTTGCATGACATCTTTCACTGGAGGATTTGTAAGTGCTACATAGAATGTGAATGAATTTCTGCTTGTCTGCAGCAATACCTTTTTTACAGACAGGACAACAGGGGCAGCAATTAAGGGACATGTCCAAACTCCCAGAGGAAATTTACACTGACACAGGAACCCAGCTTCCAGTTGTGTGTGTCAACTATTACACCTGTGCTAACACAGACAGAGTGAGGGCGGCCACACAGGCACTAATGGAGATGGAGATACCGTAATTCGAAATGGTTGTCTCTCCTTCCACATTAACAGGCTCAAACACCAACTAGGCTTGGAGAGAAAAAAAAAAAGAAAAAAAAAAAAGCTTCTTATCAAATACCAAACAATTGGCCCTTATCTGCTAATAAGAAGCAATGGGAAAGGATGGCAGGGAAAGGTGTGGATTTTCTGAGAGGTCAGTATAGGAACAGATGGGGCTGGGATTTTGCCAGTGTGAGTTGCCAAGGCCCTTTTTATCGCTGCTTGGAAGATCCAATCTCCCAGCCTGCTCTTCACACGAGCTTCCCGTCTTTGCATTTTACCTGCCAGGGCAATGCACCAGTGAAATTCATCCAGATGTGCTGAAAAACAAACAACGCAGGGGAGCCAGCAGACTGGTGTTTCTCTCTTTTATTTAAAAACAGTGCTTCATTACCATTTGCAAAGGGTTAGGAAGGGTTTCCCCCCTTGCTTAGAGTTTATAAAAGCCAGCAACATGATCAATAATTTATACACATGGATAGTAATACAAAAAAAAGGAATAAAAGCTAAAGATCTAACTACTCCAACCTTCACAATTCCAGCTACTTGATAATAATAGGAATAACCCAATGAATACTGTATGGTCTGAAAGCTACTATACAATATGATACTTAACGAGGGAGGGAGGGAAGTTAAAGGCTGTCACAAAGCCCTGGGATGCAGATACCGCTTCTCCAGAGTCAGCAGGGAAATGGGACCCTGGGCAAGCAGCTCGGGTGTCCTAGGAAATGATCCAGGGGAAGGGAACACATCCCCCTCGGGACACGTCCTGTCCCTGGCGGTACCTGGAATGGGAGATGCTGGGGAGACTGCGAGAAGGGGCAAGTCTGCTGCTGCCATTGGAGTTGCTGTGGCATCTCAGCCTCGCACTGAAAATCTCCAAGTCTCAAAGAGATCAGCCTGTGAGGTCAGTAAAATACTCCACCAGCTCTATATCACTCTATAGCCCTGGTTCTCATTTGCTATCAGCCCCCTGTTTTAGCTCCAGCTATTTACAAGCAGGATTTATCATATTAAAAAAAAAGAAAAAAACAAACAACAACAACAAACCAAAACCCAAACAAAGCCTAACAAAAACCCCAAACAAACAAACAAAAACCCCAAAACCAAGTCATATCCCCTGGGGTAAAAGAGGATGATTTTGTCACTTGATAATGCAGCCAAATTGAGCTGCCAAAACTACAACACTCGCACACACAAAATACTGTGAACAGAAAAAAATAGAAAAATATGATCAGAACTGAGACTACTAATGTGGGAGTCCTGATTTCTGTAAGGAATTTTACTCCTCAGGGAAGCAACAAGCCCCTCCACCAGTAGAGAACTGGGAATCTGGCAAATGATTTATTGACCCACTTCAGAACATCAACAAAAATTTTAAAAAGAAAAACATTCCTAAGATTAACAGGCATTTTGCTGACTCTGACAGCCAGCCAAATTAATATCTTGATGGACGGCTTCAGACACCAGCAATCTCCTGGTGAAATCAGGCAAGGTTTTTGGCTGATGCATTCCTGCTCTATCACAAGTTGACAGGCAGCATGGGAAGCTGGTCACCTGCACAAGCCTGGGCCAGCTGTAGCCCATGGCCCCAAAAGGACAGCCACAGGCAGAACTGGCAGCCCCAGCAAGAAGCTGTTTTCCAGGGTCAGCAGTGGCAACAGAGATGGGACTTGGCCATGCCGAGTCCCATTTAGGCTGCCATTGATGCAGGCACTGCAGAGGGATGGGGGCTCTCCTGACAACTCCTGGCTGGAGCAAAGCATACCAGGCAGAAACCCCACAGCCTACTTGCAAAGGGCCCCATTTCACGCTCTGGCTATCAGACTCCTGCTTGCCTTGTTGACTGGAGTTTTCATTGTAGAAGAGAATTTTACTGGGGTTGGAGGATGGAGAGGGCAATCAGTAAGGTGGGGATGTAGGGAACAGGCTTTTCAGACATTAACATCACCAAAAATAGTGTTTTATGCAACAAAGAATCAAGTCTCACTGGTGTATACTACAAAATGTTTGACATTATCCAAGAGCATGTCAAAAATAAAAACACAAAGTAATTTACATTGGATGTTCATCTTGTTCACTAGGTTGGTTTTCCCCCCCGCCCCCTCCTATTTTAAAACAGTGCAAACAGGTAAAACACTTTAAAAATCACCCCTCTACACCAAGGTCAGCATTCCCCCAACCTGCCAGGCTAGAGTGTCACAGGCAGCAGGTCCTCTGCCAGGCTGCCTGTGTGCTTTCCCTTTGGAGCTAGATTCAGCAAATGCACTCCCCAGAGCTGTTGTTTGGTTTTCCCTTTAATAAATGCCTAAATGCTCCCCAAACCTGTTTTCCACTTGCTTCCATCTTTGTGGCTAGGATGGGAAGATACAGATAAGGATAGGCTGGGGAAAAACATGGGTAGAACTGGGAGGCTCTGCTTTGTATTCCCCACTGATAGAGCTCTGGGTGCTGGAATTGAAAGCCCAGCAGCCAGTGTCTCTTTTCAGACAGGGAAATGGCTTCATTAACCATTCCACAACCAGCACTCAAGCCAGCTACTCAGAAAACCCTCCTCAGCTCTTGCTGTACACTTCACATCCATGGATCTCAAAACAGGTAAGAACAGGGATAAACTTCAACTTTACTTTAGGGACAGGGAAGCAAAGTCTAAAGTAGCAACATGACTGTCCCACAGGGACCCTTGAGGGGGTCACTGACAGAGCCCTGTCTGAAACACAGGTCTCAGACTCCAGAGCCAGTGCTCCTCACTGGGCAAATCTGCTCCCTCTCAGGCACTGGAACAGCCAAGCCATAGCTATCTTTAAACATGGCTTTGTCTATCTGAACTCATGACACAGGACCCACCTAACTGCTTAACCTGGGAAAAGCTGGCTATAGTAGGCTCATACCGAGCTCCCCATTGCCTCCAGGTCCTGTCATGGCTTTTCTTAGAAAAGCTAACTCACCTACAACAGTGCAGCCTCCCACACATGGGGATCAGGACAACAGTTTGCTAATGTTCTGGGCATCAATATAACTTATTCCCAGTAGAGAATATGCTATACCAGTAGTAGTTAGTTCATACCAGCACAACTATAACTGCAAGGAAGTACAGACCAGCACATTAAATAAACCAACTCCTCAAACCAAAACTTCATCTGTATATCATCATGTGCTGGCTGGACCTATTGCAAGACAGCACAAACAGCTACAGTTAAAGATAGATTTTTTTTCTCTGCATCAAGAGGAATCCCAGATGCCACCAGACTAGAAGGTGACAAACAGCAAGCTATTTGCCAGGCTGCCTGAGCAGTTTCCCTCAGAAAGCCAAACCCTGCTTTGCAAGGGACCTGTGACTGCAGATCCATCACACGGACAAGCACTAGCTATCATCATTCTAATGCCAGGGCCCAGTTCAATTTATTAAACGTAATTAATTTTGCATAGGGAGATATAGGCTTTGTCCTCACTTCTTCAGAAGATGGATATAGCCACACCTTGGCTACTCTGAAAGCATCTCTAGCCACTTCACAATGCATCAGAGTGAAACTGGAGCTGTTGTTCAGCAACAGAGGAGAAAGGCTGAAGAGCTCTCCTGTCACACACAACACTCACTCAAGAAACCTTGCCATGCAAGTTTTTGGGAGGTCTAGTGCTTTGGACACCTGGAATCAGTGAGCTACCTCTGGCCCCCAGCCATTCAAGTGTCCTCGTGTCCCCTCTGCAGCTCAGTGCTGAGAGCAGGAAGCCAGGCTATCAGCAAGCTCCCTCAGGGGATCTTGCAGCATTAACTATGGAACCACAGAGACACCAGTTTCTTAATGCACCAGAGAAGCCTGGCAGTGATGGACCAGAGCAGGCCAGGCTTGGATACAGGAGGAATCAGACCAGATGGTCTTAGAACAGGTATTACTCGGAGATCAGGGGACCACGGCCCCCCAAAGGTTGGGTGCTTCTGCACTAAACCCCTCACATTCCTAATATACTTGGGCGGGCTGAAGCTGCCATGCATAGACTCTGCCAGGAGGCAGAAATGGGGCTGGCCTCCCTACTCCCAGGGAGGCCAAGTGGCAGGGGGGGGTTGCAGGTGGCACTGCCAGGGCAGGGGAGGGCACTCAGGGTGGAGAACCTGGCTTTTGGGAAGCCGCAGTCAGAACCAGCTGAACTGAATGTGGGAGAGGGGCAGTGGGAGAGCAGCTGCACCAGTGGGGCTCTGCAGATGCTCCTGGGCTCACATCCTGAGGAACTCCCTGCAGGAAGGGAAGGGATTGCCTCGCTCAGGCCCTCCATCCACAGTGGGGAGAACAAGTCCAGTAGAGGCTTTTGCTGCATCCCAGCTCCACAAGTCCCCTGGCTGCTCTGCAGTGGAAATAACTCCCCATGAATATGACTATCTCTACCACAAGTCCTCCCTCTTCTACCCCAACTCAGGCAGTAAAAACCCCCAAACATGCCAAGTCTTCCTCATTTCCTAGATTTTGTGAAAGCCCCAACACCCTGTTCTCCCCCTCCCTATTTTCAAACTAAAGTATTTATATACAAACAACAAAAAAATTGTCATAACAGCCACAAACCAAACTTTGGCTTGGGAAAAAAAAAGTAAAAATCCAACAATAAAACGAGAAAAAAAAAAGGTGGCCAACAGGCTGGCAGTTTGGTGTCCCCTTTATCTAGCTATTCCTCCAGAAAAACCAGTAACTTCAGGGTCTCTAGCTTAACTAATGGCATCCCCATTCTTCCCATTTGAGGTGCCTTCACTCTGCTGTGCACAGAGAGGCTCCATGTATCACTGGGGAAGAGCAAAAAATGTGTGGTTGTGTGTGGCTGGACCAGGACACTCCCCCCGGAGCAAGACCTCTGCTTGCTGATGTTGTTTAGTGTTAAATGCAGGAATTTTCCTATTCTGTATCAGTGGTGGATGCAAAAGCAGGTGTTTGACAGGAGCTGGAGAGGCTCCGCCAACAAATCCACACTCTGAGCTGCCCTGGGCAGGCGCTCACCCCAGCACTAATCCTTGGAGTCGAGGCAGCCCGGTACAATTACACTTCTCCATCTCTCCAGCGTACGATTAGAGCCTGACTCTGACCACTGGGTTTACTGGGAACACTCTAGGAGCCAGCAACTGAACAAGGAGGTCTGCAGAGCAGCAATTCTGCATCACATCACAGCTCACAGTCATCTACGTGTGCTGTCTTTGAAACTCAGCAAATTCTCTGTCTGTGAGAGCAGAAGGGAGATGGTCTTGGGAGTCATGGACCCCTCAGCTAAATAGTTTCTATCCTTCCAAGTCTTCTAATATGTAGTGTCTATATGGACTCAGCAGACCAGGTGCACAACTTTCTGTGAGAAGCTGGGCAAAACAAACCCAGGGGCTCCAATGCAGCTATAAAAGGGCCTGAAATAGCTTGTGGTAAGAAGTTCCTATGAATTCAGAGCTTGCATGAACTGTTTCTGCCATACAAAACTACTTCAGGATCACATTTAGATATAAAAGATCCTCTTCCCCCACACAAACCCACAAGCCTGTCCTTCAGCTTGAGCAGCTTATGTGCGACTGGCTTTTTCATATTAATGTTATTTGAAATAGATTACTTGCAGAAGCACCTAAGCAGCCCAGGATGAACAGGAGCAGAGCCCCTGCATGCTGGGCCTCGGAGCGTGTGCCATGCTCAAGTCTTCTGCTCGCTTTATTCCTGTGCAAGGCTGCAGGTGCTTCACCTCCCCAAGTTTAATCACTTGCTGTCCACAAGGTACTCTGTCTGATCCTGCAATGCACCTGCCACTCCTCAAGGAATGAAGGGGTGAAAAGGGACAGCAAGAGAGAAAGATCTTCAAAAAGAAGAATGAAAACTATGACAATTACAGTCACCTGCAGCGGACAAAAATCAGTGAGTAAAAGTTCTGTGTGTGGGGAAAAGATCATCCTTATCAAAAACTCCTTTCAAAGTCTTGTCCCCTAGAGAGCAGGTACCAGCTGAAATCTTTGGGCAGGTTGAGGGACTCTTCTCTTGCGAAGTCTAAAGTTCTGACACTGCTGAAACTGTCACAAACCTGTGCGCGTCAGATGGTGATAGAAAGTCTCTGCATTTCCCCCATTTCAAAACGTAAATGGCTATTTCCCACCAGCATTCAGGCCCCAGACACAGCAAAGAGTGCTTCCTTCTGCAGACCAGAAACGCGGCAGGTGGAGACTTCTCCCTCACGTCCTCCTGTCTCACAGGCACCAAGCACCAGATCCAGGGAAGTAACTCTGTCTGCGTGTTCCCGATTAATTGCATGATATCAGTTTCTAACAGCTTTCCTTATCACTAATCACCTTTTCCGTGATTGGTAGGATAAGCTATGCACCAACATACAGACACAGAAATGCATTATTTTTACCACAGTTAAAAAAACCCCAAAAATGAAAACAAAAAACAAACGAACAACAACAACAAAAAAAAAGCACAATCTTTGGAACAAAAGAATTAAAGGCAGAAATTTAAAGGAAAAAAAATACATATTCAAAGAACATAGTGAGGTATAAAAAAGTATTTTCTCTTTTTTTTTTTTTTTTTTTTGTTTTTTGGTTTTTTTGTTTTTGTTTTTGTTTGTTTTTCCTCCTCAACTTGCTATAGAGTTCCTCTACTAGTAAATATTGCAATAGCCAGGCCTCATGAACTGGGGGGGCTGTCCCACTTGCAGGGGGCTCACGTCACTTCAGTAGGGGGCAAATCGGCTGTAGCCACCTCGGTATAAACTCGCCTGTAGAAATGAAATGGGAGAAGAAAAGGTTGTTAGGAGGAGAACTGTGAAAAGCTATCCACTATCCAGGACAGCACCCAAATGCTTCTGGAAGGACCTGTCCTGGCACTGACCCACCACCAGGAGTACCTCTACGAAGCAAGAACGAACTCTGCCTGCAAAACTAAAGACGCGGATCAGGAGGGCATGCTCACGGCCAGCCAGCTGGAGAGGTGAAGTTTGGCAAGTCTTGGTCGAAGGGAATTCAGTACCAGAGTGGGGACTCACCAGTCCTAACCTCAAGCCAGTTGTCCAGGCTGCCTTTAGAGACTGCGGAGAACAGGACTTCTAGGATGCTCTTCACCTCACCTCAAGGTAAAGGTCTAAAATAGGTATGATGACTGGGTATCCTAGAACGACCTGGTTTTCCCTCATTGACCCTAATGAGAATCCACATGATAAGCTGACGCTGAAATGGAGGTGCTACACTGCAGATATCTATTTTTAGGTGTCTTTTTCTCTGAGCACATTTGTATTCCAGCCTTTGCAACAACACAGATACCACGCTGGCTAGCAGATGGGCAAGCATGGGTTTTCAGCAAGCTGCTCCACTCCCCTCCGATGCCAGCATACCTCATCCTGCCCTTGCGTAACTACTGCTGGCAGGCAGAACACTGCATCCTTCCACTAGTGCAAAAGGGAACCAAGTGAAGCAGCTTTGTTTCACTTGCAAGATGTCACAAGAACAACTTATTCCCTTGCTTTCCTAGAACTGAAAATGGCAAAAAAGGGTATCCTGAATCTCTAACTACTGCTCATTTTTGCTCTATGTATCACCTCAATACAGTTCTACTGATTCACCAACAGTGTTCTGGCTCCTGGCAGATCTGTTGGCTACTCCTTTTCATTTTTCATGGTACCAGATGATGTGCAAGATTGAGTAATAACTGGTCTCCGACAGCCTGGTTCCTTTCTTAGTGTACACGTAGACATGAATGTGGAACAACTGGGAACCCAGCATTGCTGCTAAGGACCTCCTCCCTCAACAAAGAAGTTTTTCTGAGTGGGTGAGGTTTCATTGCATGATACCCACTGGCCGTTCCCCATGCTGGAAATGAGAAACAGCACAAGAAAGAAAATCCCACTTACCACAGCGCCAACTCCGTAGCTAGCGGCAGGGGCAAGGGCATGGTAAGGATCTGCTGTGTACACCCTGCCATAACTGAAGAGAGGGAGAAAAGATATAAAAAGAAAAAAAAAAGTCACTTGGGAGGGGCACAGTAATAGCTGTCTGACCGCAGGTAATAGAAGCAGCAGCATGCCCTTGCACACACATGTATGCATCCAAGCATACACAGGCACGCAGGCAGCTCTGCAGAGAGATCCTATGAGCATGCTGCCACGCATTGCATTGAGACGGGCAAGAGAATGGCCTGCCAGGAAGAATGTGGCACAGGCCATAAGCCTGACCTGCAGGAAAGAGATCAGCACCGTTGAAATGTCAGCTAGTGCATCCCTTACCTTTGGGTAATTGCGTGATGCAGTTAGGGACCAGAGTGACTGCTGGCACTAGTGCTACTGGAACAGTAACAGCTGCTAAATGAAAGCAGTGAGGGATTCTCCACTATGAGAGGAGTATAAACTTTAATGTGCTAGGATTAAAACACGGCCTCACTGCACAGGCAATAAAAAATCTTAAGGATAGCACTGCGATGAAGACAATCCTTTGTATCTATTCAGAGCTGCATGCTAAAGCATCCTAGAGCACTGCATGAGCTGAGTAATTTTTACTTTATGATGGGGAGAGAAGCACACCCAGTGATTTAGTAGCCTGCGCAAAGCTAGATCTCTGACTTTTGAGGCTGTAACCACACTGCCTGCTTTGTGCAGAGGAGAATCACAAGGATAGGGATGAGGCCAGGATTTGTGCCAACTCACATACAATAATGAGAGCAATACTGTCCAGGAGCAGAGACAAACCGTGCACTCAAGTCTTCCGTGTTGGGTGGTGCATGCATGTGTGCACATGCGAGTGCAGGTCAGACAAAGAAATGGGGGAAAGAAGCAGAAGTTCTGTGATGGATCAATGCTCCTTGAATCCCTGAGCACAGTAAGCTAGCCCCCATGGACACCTCTCCCTTACATACCCATCGCTGTAAGCTGCTGCAGCGGCTGCAGCGGCCGTGGCTGCTGTTGCAGTAGCAGGCTGTGCATATCTGTAGGCTGCATATCCACCCTGCAGGAGAAAAGAGAACTGACTTTACAGATACCTGTCCACCCATGGAGAGCATAAAAAAAATATTTTAAAAAAAGTCACACACGTCACAAGGAAAGGAAGTGTTTCAAACTGCATCAGCTCCCATGTCATGTCTATCACAAGCATCACCCATTAACTCATGTATATTCCTTTCCTTAGAGGGACCAGGGAGGCCCTTCCATTATCCTCTTTAGCAAAAGGAATACACTAAAGGAAGACTGAACATTGTAATAACCCTACAGAAAATGCAATTTGGCATGGACGAAATGGAAACTAGGAAAGACCTGGAATCTTGCATGCAAGGTAATTTTTATGACTCCTTCCTCTTAAGGATGGGAAATCTGAGGTGGGCACTTTCTATGAAGTATTTTAGAAAGGGAACCATTCAGAGAAATTCCTACTTTTTTTTTTTTTACCCTCTCTCTTTTACAGCCAGGAAAACCCAAAGGGCTAGAATTTAATTGGGTCCACATGTGCAAAAGTATCAGTAGTCAGAGAAGGTGAAAAGTAATCAGGAAAAGATGGTCAGAGAAAACAGTCCCCACTGGTTTCAGAACTGTCAATGAGCAAACCAATATTGAGGCCAGCCAGACTGTTCTCCCCTCCTCTCCACATAAGAAAGAAACAGGTCAAGAGAATTATGCCAGAACAGTCTGTTCTGCTGCTGTATTTCTGCCCATGCTACACACCTGTAGCAAAGGTGATCAGAGGTAGTTACTAAAAATGTACTTAACAGCTGTGCCGTCAAAATGTGAATTCTGACTCAGAGAAGACCTGTGAGTGTCCTCCTGAAACTCCCACAAGGAGCTCTTGGGGCAGAGCAAGGCCTGCCGTACTGGAAGACCAAGGCCAGCCACCTTTCAGATCAGGGACAAAGGTGGCATAGCAGGCAGCAAATAGGGCTCTGAAGCCATGGTTCAATCTTTATTGTATTTCTGAACACTTTTTTTAACTTGGGGGAGAAGGCTTGGTAAATAAACCATAGTTTTGACTTTAGAAGCACAACGAGCCATAAAAAACATCAGAAAATTCCAGATTGCTTCTGGCTTTTTTTATCCCTTTTTCTTCCAATTGACATTTTGGGGTTTGAAGGACCAGAAGGCAGAGTTATGCTCCTCACCTCCAGAATAAGCTCAACATACCTCTACCACTTCTTCCCTATATATCTTCTGTATACATGTAACTAAGAGTACAAGATCAGCTCCACTACAGAACGGTGTCTTTTCTCAACAGTGCTCAATCCAGACCTGGGTAGCTTTTAAAGTAGAAGTAGTGATTTTAAATTAATATTGGTTTCTTTCATGTGGCCTGCATTAGCCCTGTGAAGGCTGATGTGCTATCACAAGTTTGCAGACCCTTTGCTACTCCAGAGAAAAGGGAGTTGCAGCCTCTTCAATCTTCCAGTAAACAGAAGAAAAAGCAACACCGATGTAAAAAGCAACACCTGTGAAACATGGCCTGGAAAAGATGCCATGTTACAGTTTAGCCCTTTTAATTCACCTGGCTGTTTCAAATCCTGTATTTTGGATTGATGGTTGGGAATATTGAGCTTGGTTTTGCCATGGTATCATTATACCACCACGTAAAACATGACGGAGGCCAGAGGAATGAGGTGCAGCCTTAATCCAAATCCAACCTTCATTAACCACACTAAATTAAGACAAAAATTTGTAGCAGTGCCATTGCAGTATTCCCCTTAGGCTATATGCTTCCTGAACCCTTGGTTTGTCACTTGGGCACAGTGTAGGAGGCACTTTCTCCAGGCACTACCCTCCGCAGGGCAGCTGGCCCCCTCTGAGGGTAGTGCCTGGAGAAAGTGCGCTCTGCCCCACACTTCCAAACTTGCCAGTCATATTTCAGACCAGAAGATGCTTCAAAAGTTCCTGGCACATAAGCTGAACATGACAGCAAGATGCAGTTTGAAACCAGAAAGGCTTATCATATAATTGTCTTTTAACTCATGTCTCTCATAAAGGAAAACAAAACAGAACAAAACTAAACCAAACAAAACCCCCCCCCCTGCCAAAAAAAAAAAAAAAAAAAAAAAAGAAGAAAGAAGGGTTGGAATCAGGTGTGGGAGGGGGAATGGAGTAACATTTATTAATCAAAAGTAAAAACTAAGCATGCTGACATCTGGAGCTAGAGCAACCAGCAAAGTCACCACGTTCAGACTCATATTGGCTAGTTCTATCCATCCCAGCATTCTCTTGGGACAGCAGTTCGCCCTAGGCTCTACCACAAGCTCAGTGAAGTACACAGCCTCAAGTACTAGAGCGTGCAGCCACAACAACCTGCTATTACGGAAACAGTCAGTCACCATTGGAGTTAACATTCCAACCTCAACGACTCCCACAGCACCCCGCCCTCGCCCCCCAGAATGGCTCCCACCCTAGCCCTGTCCCACACCACAATGTTAATAATTATAACAAGCAATAACCCATCTGTTATATCAGAGAAGGGAACAGAGACTCCACTGAGAGATTTAGAGCAGGATGTTAACATTTCTTCAGTCAACTGCACAACAAACAAACAAACAAACAAACACACACACAAAAAAAAACAAACAACCCAAAAAACCAGGAGAAATAATTCATTGGAGAAATGAAGTTAAGAAATAGCTGATGTGTATTGCTTTTTAACCATGCACTGATGCAAAATTGAAGCTACTGGTTATTTAAAAAAGGAAAAAAAATAATCTCGGGATAGAGGTACACACATACAGGCAGACCTGCTCATTTCAAAGCAATCTGCAAAGTCTACTCATGTGTACTTCAAATAAAACCAAAAATGGGGATCATAATGGCCATGGTGCATTCCTGTCATAGGAGCAATGAGTGTGGACACCTGGGAGATTTCTGAGACAGGATGTATTTAGCATGACCGGCAGGTCCAAATACACCAAAATAGGGTGAAGGAAAGAAGAAGAACTGTTGTAACTATAATTTGCTTTTACATAAATCCTTTGGACAAGCTCTGGGACTGTACAGAGCAGGCACTGCACAGGTTGCCTTACTCAGCTGATACTCCTGTTCTCCATAACCCAGGATCCACCTATATCATCCAATAAATGCAACTAAAGCCTGTTCAGCCTGTCCAAAGCACCAGATATTTTCTCCTGCTATTCCTGTTCACACAAAACTTGTAACT
Organism: Euphonia xanthogaster; assembly: GCA_034509185.1. Taxonomy (NCBI): domain Eukaryota; kingdom Metazoa; phylum Chordata; class Aves; order Passeriformes; family Fringillidae; genus Euphonia; species Euphonia xanthogaster. The sequence continues at coordinate 50,374,554 of JAYDZK010000056.1, read as the reverse complement.
GATATGCAGAGCTCGTCTGCAAGGTCCTAGGACCCCTAGTGATTTCTGGTGCCACCCACTTCAGGTACTCCAGTAAATAAAAATTATAACAGCATAGAGCATCTGCAACCACAGCAACAAAGAGGGAAAAATGTGTTTCCAAATGAAAAAAAGAATTATAAAAAATAAAAAAAAAAGATTAAAAAAAAAGGAAAACAAAAAGGCCTCTGCCAGCTTCAACACATTCCTTCACTGCCACAGCCAAACTGCAACAGAAGAAACCAATGAGTGCAATAGTGCCTGAAACTCAGGACAGCCATGCAAACTACCACTCCACCTATTTGATTCCACAGGGACAGGTTACCCATACAGGTCCAGTTTTTAAAAATCTTCAGTCTCATCTCAAAAGAAGTAAGTGTGGCTGAGCTTCTTGTGAAGAAATGTCTGAGACATTTCTATCAATGGGACAGTTGAATTACTGCCTCCATATGGGAATGGGAACTAGCGAGAAGGCTTATGCATTTTCACTGGGTATTAGAAATAATCAAAAGGACTGTGCAAATAAAGATTAGCCCTTTTTAGTACCGGCTTTTAGATTGTCTGGGGACCATGTGAGAGAAGTGAACACCAGGCTAAATGCTGCTTATCTTGCTTCAAGTTCTCTTTCTCTATCTGTCATTCCAGTCTTGCTGGGGCTATGCTGGATCCCTTTGCCTGTGTAGTGCTTGAGCCTACAGACCTGAGCTGCCCAAGAGCTGTATTGCTTGGGTATGAACAAAAGCTCAAATTTAAAATTACTCTTCTGTGATGTTACTGTCCTTGGCTCATCAACATTAAATCAAATTTACTTTAAATTCCTTCTTTAACATTAGATGGCAGCTTTTTCAGTACTGTCTTATATTTTCTGAAATAAGACAAACATGGGAAAACAACATCCACAGGAAGCTGCAATCCCAACTAAAGCCGCATTCCAATTACTGAGTATGTTAATGAAAATAAATTAGCATTTTATGCAGTTCAGCTCAAGTACATCTTCTCCTCCACTCTTCAAGTCCATATCAGGTGATCAATCCAATGTGAGCAAGAAGAAATCTAAAACTAGAGCTTACTATGCCAGTGTGGTATAAATCTCCCTTTTCTTTTTCCCTTCCTGCCTTAGAAGGGCACATAAAGTAGGTCACTGCCCTCTTTACTCCAAAGACCCTTTCTGCCCCTAGGACACAAGTGTGTCCATAACCCCAGAAAAATATGGAACTCATGGTACCAGTTAGGTACATTTTACTGCTTGCCAGGTTTAGGCAGCGAGCCCAATCTTAGGGTCTTTTATTTGTCATCTCACAGATGTGTCTTCTCCACCCCCATACTTCCATACAACAAAAGTTAAGAAGCAGAAAGGGCTAGAACCGCTTCTGGTATTTCTATATTAGAAGGGTGGCATACGTGCACCAGGAATGAGCATGAATGAATTAGAAGAGGTGACAGGACAACGGTGTCCATTGCAGCAGGTGCTTCTACATGGTAATGGGACAAGCATGACCTTGTTAACCTTTCCACTGAATTAAAGTTTTGTTGGTTTCAGTTTTTGGTTGGTTTATGTTTGGTTTTTTTTATTTTGAGTGAAATGCCACTTGGTATGAAATCTGGACATACGCCACCCTGCTGCAGCGGGGGCTTGGCTCACACATGAGTCTGCGCTGCTCTAAAAAAGCCTCTGTTCCCATCTCTAATGTGGTGCTGGAATGGTTAGTATAATTCAGTTTTTTCCACTGCAATCCACAATCTGATTGGTTGGCAGGTCACACTGGCACTCCTACCTGAGGTATTTTAGCGCTAATGATTGGTTCCTGTAAGACTATTCTATAACAGAACACAGGAAGAGCAGTTCAAAAAAACACAGCTGTGGAAAGAAACAATCATACAAACAGCCCACAGCGGGGCTCACCAGCCTTTTCTTTCCAGTGGATGCAAGCACGCTTTTCACAGGCAGGAGCAGTCTTCGCACAGTTGGGTTTGTTTGGGTTCCCCCCCCTCCACCCAGATTGACCCCATTGTAGAGGAAAGATAACCTTTCTTATGATCCGAAATGAAGCCCTCTGCATCCTGGGGCAGGTTGTTTTATCAATTCAGGTGTCTTGCCAGAGTGGGACGCATCCAACAACAGATGGAATGCCTTCTTCACAGAAGAAATGGCTAGCAGGATGGTTGCCCCAGGAAAGAAAAAAGGAGTGAGGAAAAGGAGGAGGAGGAAAATGAGAAATCGGTGCATAGCATTATGCAGAAAAAGCAGCCCAAACTTGGGACACTTCCCTTTCATCTTGCCTACCATTAACCACTCCCTGCCAGCTCAGCCCCTTTCCACAACCCTATGGACTCAGAATTCTTAAGAGAACCTTGATTTAACTTCCCCCCAGTGCTAACTGAAATATCCTCTGCCATACCTTCCGGAATCTGGGTAAACCTATCGCAGCAACCAGAGGGAAAGAAGCACTGCAGTGAAAAGCACAACAAATCAGTGAGACACAGGGACATTGAAGTCATTCCACCTGTGCCAAGCAAACTGTTTGGAAGGGCAACTTCAAGTTTGTATAATGATAACTTTTTCCTGAGCTCCATTGGAGGGCTCTGGCCAGCAATAACATAGGAAAAAGCACCATCATCTAGTTTGATGCAGTCTTCTCTTCCATCATCCTGCTTTCTGACAGCGACACCAGTGCCACCAACAGCAAAGTCATCAGAAATCCACTTAATGGTTCTAACCTGACCTGGGGGCTTGGCTTTGTGTTACATTGTGGTACTGCTCTGCAGCACCAAGTGGTTACAGGTGTTCTTCACTGCTGGAGTTTCTGTCCTTACATGTCATATAAGCCTCTCCTCCCCAACAAAAGCTCTGAAGAAGCTTTCTCAAAAATAGGGAGCAACTCTGGCCAAACTTCCCTTTCAACATGGCAGCCTTTTATATGCCACACTCTGTGGGAAGAGGCACTAAGCACTACTCATTTTCTGGGTTACGTGCCATAGCAAAGGCAGTGTCTGTAAAGGCAGTGTTTTAGGAGCGAGGCAGGAAAATACAGAACCTTCTGTAGTCCTTGACACCGCTTTATAAAGAAACACTTGACTAGGCAGATCAATCTTTAAAGGACTGCACGCATGACAGTATATGGAAGAGTGAAGAAATGCACACAGTTCTCTCTCAGAGAACACACCTTCCAACTGCTCTGCCTGGGTTGGAGAAAGCACCCATCCAGAACTTGATCCTCCATGTAAGCCAACAAAATCCAAAAGCTAGTTCCATCCATTAATTATCCTGAGTCTAACCCCAGGGTCCTCTTTATAAATGGCAGGAATAGCACCTTCAAAAGAGCAGGACTGTGAAATTCGTGCTGACAATTGTGTCACTTCCCAAAGTATACAAAACTTCCCAGCTCCAGAGAGCTATGACCTACAATGCCACAACTGGGAACTCTGATAAAGCCAGGCAGGCTATGAGTTGCAGTGGCAACTGAACATTTTGGCTTTGAAAGGCCAGTTCCTACCATATTCCTGCCCTGCAACAGCTCTCACTTGGAAAGGAAAGCACTTTTCTCACTGGCCAGTTCAAATACCTCCATTCACAACCCACCTATGTACACACAGACTCCCTGGAGATTTGCAATACAGACTGACTGGGTAGGACAAAGACAATGACAGGACAAAGTCTCCTGTGGTATAATAGCTAATTCCTAATTCCCAAACAGGAGGAGGCTGCTGACTCTTGTAACCGAACATCTACACGTATTTGTACTTTACAATTCCCTGAAGAGGTGAGAGAATCTAGCCTATTTAGGTGCCATTCCTACCAGCAAAATGAGATGCCAGTTTTCACTCTAGCATCTCAGCCTCCATTTTCAATCAGTCCCAGTGTCTTCTCCAAAGGGATAATTTCCACATCCCAGTGGCACATGAACATTTTTAAACATACAACTTTTTCAGTGTAGTGTGGGTTACACAAATCAAACCCAAAAGGGCCCCAAGAGGGAAGAGATAGGGGAGGGAAGAGGGGGAGAAGGAAAGGGAAGGTCTGAGGCTAAACCAGTCCTGTTATTTTTATATCCAAATTATGTAAATGAGAGAAGTGTTGAGAGAAATTTTAATTTGCTAATGATCTCTCAGGCTGATTAGTACCAGTGAACATGTGCGGGACAGGACACCCGATAAACTGACCCTGGCAATGATCAGGAAACCCAAAGGCTTAGGTCTTGCACCCAGGGGCAAGCGCAGTGACAGAGAAGCATGCTTGCATTCCTAAATATATAAATATATATATCCACAAGGAAGAAGAAAATTAAAGTAAATGATGTTTAAAAAACCAAACCAAACGAACAAACCAAAAGAAAAAGAAGAGAAAACAAAAAAAGGCTGGCTTGTCAGGGTTTGGGGACAAAGAAGGCTCCGGTGTGTGTACTTACATAGAGGTCAGCACCGTAAAATCCGTCCTGGTAAACCACACTGCAGAAAATCCACACAAAAACAAAACAAAAAAAAAACCAAACCAAACCAAACAAAAAAAAAACAAAAAAAAAAAAAACCAAACCAAAACAAAAAACCAAACAAAAACCAAACAAAAACC